>JAJSOF020000011.1:7397500-7558782 GCA_025594305.2 Periplaneta americana | reverse complement strand
AATCTTTGCCTGTAGATATGGGGCTACGCTCCGGCGTTGATTCGATACCCATTTGAACTAATTATCAGGTTTTCCCCAATAATAAGGTGAATGAGTCCTCGGTCTCATATCGTCAAATACCATCTCGCTATCAATTCCAACTGCTCTACAGGGTCGTTAAATAATAGATTAATATATGCATGGATTTAAGACGATCACATCTTACGATCTGCAAGCCTAACATTTTCTTTGAAACGTCATATTAGCCTATATAGACAACATGGACGCGAAATGACCGGAAAATCTTACCTAGAGCTCTTTGTGAAGATCAAGGTTCTTTATAGCTTTAAATCTATGAGATGGACCGTCCAGCTTTATTTTTCGTTCGTAGGAAGTCATCCTAAAGATCTTATCGCCCTTAAAAAATCCATCACCCTTGGCCGAGTTCGAATACGCGAACCTCAGACCCAACGGTAACATAGTGAACGCAAAACCTTGAGAATGACAGTTCCATTTTTTTTTTTTAAATTGCATACCAAGATGTTGACTGTTAAGGAATTTCGTTTTATCCAAACCGTGGGGCAAAATTATAAATGTTCCTACATCTTGATTACACAACTTTTTAACGCTGTATCACTTCGGAATATGTATGATAAGTCTTTCTTGTGTTAAATTTTAACGTACCTTGTTAACACGTTTCGACCTATTTTCGATCATCTTCAGAACTGGTCGTTGTTGGTCTTGGCGCCTCTTGTTTCCTGCGTGGGTGCGTTCGTAGTGTAGAGTCAAAGAGTGTATGTGTTTTGAAATTGAGTTGTGTGTTGAGAATATCGTTGGGGTGTGTTTTCGTGTGTCTGTATATTTCATATTGTTTTAGTGTGTTGAGTTTCTGGCTTTTTGGTTGCATGTGTAGTATTTCCATGTCTGTGTTGATGTCTCTGTAGGTGTGGTTGGCATTTGTGATGTGTTCTGCATATGTGGAGGTGTTCTGTAATTTTGTTATGGATGTGATATGTTCTTTGTAACGTGTTTGAAATGATCTGCCTGTCTGTCCTATGTAGAAGTTGTTGCAGGTGTTACATTTGAGTTTGTATACGCCTGTGTGGTTGTATTTGTTTGTTTGTGTTGTTTGTGTGGAGAGATGTTTTTGTAGAGTGTTATTTGTTCTGTATGCGATGTTGTAATTTAATTTCTTGAATGAGGTTGCAATCTTGTGTGTGTTTTTGTTTCCGTATGTTAATGTGGTATATTTTTTGTGTTCCTGTGTTTGTGTTGTATTCTTATGATTTTTGTGATTATGTTTTATCTTTCTTATTATGTTGTCTAATATGTTGGGGTAGTATCCGTTTTTCTTGTTCTATGTATTTGATTGTGTTTAGCTCTTCTTGTAATCTTGTTGGCTCATGGTATGTTGAGTAGTCTGTGTACCATTGTTCGGAATGCATCTTGTTTGTGTTGTGTGGGGTGGTTGGATGTGTTGTGTATGTGTGTTGTTGTTGGTTTTCTGTATACTTTGAATGTGTGTTTGTTGTCGACATTTGTTATTGTGATGTCTAGAAAATTTATGGATTTGTTGTTTTCAATTTATAATGTGTAGTGTAGCTTGTTCTGAAGATGACCGAAAATAGGTCGAAATATGTTAACAAGGTTACGTTAAAATTTAACACAAGAAAGACTTATCATACATATTCCGAAATAAATGTTTCGTCTAAATGTGTCTTTATTAAATTCACAAATTGATTTAACAGTTTGAAACTTAAAGGAAATATTACCGTATTTTCAACGACATTACATAACATAAAATAATGAAAGCTCTTCGATGAAAAATGAAGTTGCTTTCATCAAAGAAACATTAAGAGTTCCCAGTTCTGTCTAAGACACGCTCCTTACTTATCGAAAGTTGAAGCCTAGATTTATGTGTGATGTCATGATTTGTACGCCATCAAAGAAAAATTATTCACAGTCGATGAACACACATAGAACCACCCTCTTCTCCACCCCAGAACAAGTCACAGTAGAGATAAATCATCCACTGGAAAAAAGATGTTGGTGAAAGTGAAATACGATTTCAGGTTAGTCAGTGGCGTACTGTCAGAAAATGTCAAATTGAGACTGAACGTCATTATAACACATCGGATTTGAGGTGATAGTACAGGGCTCCTACAAAAGACCTTTCCGGTTTCGAACACAAGTAATTTACGTTCTTTGAATCTGAGATGCATGAAAATAGCACAAATGGAAAGAAAAACTCAAAACGTTGAGTTGTGGCAACATTGCAAATCAAGATTTCAGGTATAACTCGCTGTAAAGTTGATTTGAATAATTTCGAGGGAAAAATTGTTCCGGGGCCGAGCATCGAACCCGGGACCTTTGGTTTAACGTACCAACGCTCTACCAACTGAGCTACCCGGGATCTCCACCAGACACCGATCCAATTTTTCCCTCTATATCCACAGACCTCAATGTGGGCTGACAACCGTCAAGCAACCGACTTCGAGTGCACACTAATTCCGTGTGACTTAAATTGTGGTTTTCTGTTAACGAACAGTGACGTGTATTATGCAAATCAAGATTTCAGGCATAACTCCCTCTAAAGTTGATTTGAATAATTTCGAGGGAAAAATGTGGCAACATTGTTTTCCTAGTTGGTAAAACTGCCTCATAATAGCGCATAAAAACAAATTTGTTCATTGTTGAGTCGAAATGGCTGCTATAACTTATGGATAGAGGCCAGCAAAGCTTGATTTTCATGTGAACGAGCTGTTTTTAATGTGCAACGGCATTACCGAACAAAGTTTGGTGCAGATCCACCCAGTGGGCCTACAATCTGTAAATGGTACACTGATTTCAAGCCAAGATTCTTCGCAAGCGGTTGTGATTTCATCCGTACCGACTACAGTTGCTGCAAGCCCTAAAACTAGAGAACAAAATGCTACGAAGAAATTTCTGCATAAGTATGCAGACTTTAATTGAAAACGATGATGAATTTACTTGTTCCGTGGTGCTTTCTGACGAAGTCACTTTTCATCTTTCTGGTAAGGTGAACAGACATAACCTCAGAATCTTGGGGTCGGAAATCCGCGTACCTACGTGGAACTTGACTATAGGCTTCATGTGTGCCGTATTACCAAAGGAGGACACATGGAACATCTTTAAGGTAAGAAACTAAACTTTTTGAGTTTCTCTTTCCTTTGGTACTATTTTCATGTACCTCAGATTTATAGAACGTAAATTACATGCATGTGTTCGAAATCGGAAAGGTCTTTTATAGGAGCCCTGTATTAGGATACAAGGTTGGGAAGTACTTTTTACAAAATCGAGGAAAACTTCGAAAAACGAGAAGAGCGAGTTATTCAATTTCCGAGATTTTGTAATGCACTTCACAAACGTGTATTGTACAACAGTTTTTGCACGATCATATTTTTGAAATTGTAAATACAATATAGTTTGCATTGAAATTTTAAAGAAATATTATTTCAAAGCCTTCGCAAAATTATAGGCTACTGTAATGGTAACTAAGTAACAATAAGTACACTGTAATGGGTCTATTTCAGTATAGTTTTATGTTGTGAAGAATGGTTTCCGTAGCAACAAGTGTCTCCTTATTTTAAGTGAGAATTCAAAGTATCCCAACATGAAAATCAGCTGAACTGTTACTGAATATTTGAAACTTTTAACGGGAAAACGTAGCTATCATTTCCGTGACATTTTCCTCCCATTCTGGAACGGGATGAGAGTAACAGAGAAATCTGTGAAGGTGTATTGCTGGCCAACTTCCATCCCTAAAGCTTGACCTGCCGCCTGTCTGAAACTTCAAGAAACCGTGCTAACGCATTCTGCTTTAGTTTTGTTATATTACGAACCATTAATCAGCCGTAATCCCTTTCGTAATAACCAGATATTTATCTTCCACTTCTTTAATTTCTCTCCTTCCATAAACCGTGGCAATATCATTCATTATTTTAATACTAACTTTGTATGCCCTAATTAATAAATCCCAGGTTATAAATCACGTCCGAGTTAAAAGAGAACGAACATTTATCAATTCCTTTTTAAAATTTCAATGTAAATCACATTATGAAAGAACCATTATTACTTCACAATAATATTTAAGTTGCTCGAGTGAAAGTGATCATAATAAGCACTAATCAAACATAAAAAAAGAAATTGTGTTTTATTTGTGTTTTATTCACGTCCCATTCAGGTAACAGACAGGCATATTGATGTAGAACAGCTAAGATTCGTTCATTCATCTATCCATAGTTTTCTGCCCAAGGCCAAGTCCTTCACTGCAAACCCAACATTCTCTAATTCTCCGCATATAACTTAATATTGTCTATCACCTGATAGCTTCTTCTGCCCTTAACTCTTCTCCCGTTCACCATTCCATCCAGTGCGTCCTTCAGTGGGCAGTTTATCAGCCAGTGATCCAGCCAATTTATTTTTCTCTTCCTGATCAGTTTCAGCTTCATTCTTTCTTCACCCATTCTTTTCAACATAGCTTCATTTCTTATTCTGTCTGTCCACTTCACACGCTCCATTCTTCTCCAATTCCACATTTCAAATGATTCTATTCTCTTCTATTCACTTCGTCATAAGGTCCATGTTTGTGCCCCGTACAGTGCCATGGATAAATATATAATAGGATGCGAAACTGCGGTCAGCACCATCTGGCGGCGGGGGCTGAAATAAGATGATCAGCGCCCAACGTCGTAGGTGGTGGACATTAGAATTACGTGTTGGGTACATTACCCAGAGTTCTCTATTTATCCGTTCGAGATATTGCTCGAAGAGACAAGATGGCAGACAGAAACTTGCTAATAAGTGAACATAAAGTGATACTACGTGTATATAAGCAGTGTATGTTAAACAGTGATGTTTATGGACGTTGTAAAAATAGTGTTGTTGAATGTATTGTAAAGTAATAGTAATATGATAAATTGAACTATCTAAGTAGTTCTTGCAGACTTTTCCATTGCGCTGTACAATAAATACCTAAAGAATACAATCCCAATTACCTAATATTTTGCTTTATTTTTTGTCTCTGTCTGGTTATATTTTAATTGGGTAGTGTAAAATAGATCGCCTCTTTTATCTTCCTGTTGGCTCCGGTAAGAATTTTCAGTAGAAGATGCTGTGAGGAATAAAAATGTAAATGTTTTATTTTAAATTAGGTTAGTTTTGAATATCGATGAGGGTGTGAGGGAATACTTTCTGCACAGTTTAACATTTTCGTCACCAGGTGCGCTGCTAAATGCATGGAGTAATTAGTTACTCTTTTCGCTACTTGGTGCGCTGCTAGATGTAATAACGCCCCTCCTCCCAACAGGTGGCAGCAAGATCAATTTCTACAACAGCGCCTCTAGTATGTGTTACGGGAAACTCAGTAAGTTTCGCATCCTATTATATATTCATTCATGATAGTGCACTGTGACGCCGCCTCTCCACACAAACTGTCCAGTTTTCAACATCTTCGACAATATTGTCCTGTTGCTTTCCAACAGCGCTTCTTCCTCCCTCTCATGTGGTAGCTATTGGGTTACCGTCGATTTTCGACTTCTCCCTTCAAAATCCTCTAATGTTCCTTCATATGGAAGGCTTCAAGCTCGCATACACACTTTTTCTCAGCCCAAGTTTATCGTCCATGGACGCGTTTACGCGTACCTTTTAAACGTTTTTTTTTCTAAATAAGCCAAAATAAATGTACTCAATCACTGCACTACACTGCACTCACACACTTACTGGCACTTACGCAAGAAATATTTTCTTATGTGTACGGTGATTCACGAGGATTTACCGCCACTTACGGAGCTTATTTCCGAAGACATTTTGAACAAAAGATGTCATATAAACATGTATCCTAATCTCAGAGTTACACTAATTTGAAGTTGTTTGTAAAATATCATTATTATTTAGTTTTAAGGGTAAAAGAGTATTACAGATAAAGAATGAACTATTCAGGAGTATTTTTTTTCCATAATTAGCTAGTAATCTGAAGCTAAAAATGTGTTGTGAATTCCATAGTTGCTTCGTACAGAATATTTTTTTCGATTTTTAACCACAAAATTATATTTTCTTACGCATTTATCTATAGTAATGTCACAAGAGGTCTGAGATTTATTTGTGAAATCTCAGACCTCGAGTGACATTTATTGGGACTATTTCGTGAATAAAATAAAAATGAAAATAATATATATCCCTAAAATTCGCTTACGAAATGTTAATAATTGTATATTTATGAATACTTAACCTATTCAGACATTGTGAAGTCGAAATAGATGAATAACGATTACTGTAATAAAGAAATAGAATATTATTCAGTAATGCCAATTGAGAAAAGCGAAATACAGGTTTAAAAATGTTAATTACATGTACCGCGCTTTTCTCTTGTTATTATAACAGAAATAGGCCTACGTTTTCATAATTTAATTTAAACATTTTATAGATAATTAGAAATACCCTGATTAATACATTAATTAAATGAACAATTGTTATGAAGCAGTGTCATTTTCTTTAGATATAATGGACATGGAATTAGAAGATGAAGATGTAGATGTAGATGTGGAAGTAGAATTTCGCATTTTATTTAGTACGATGGATTCCTGCTCATCGATTTACGTGGAAACAGTTGACGACACTGACTAAACAAAAGAACGACTATGCGATAAATTGATAGTGATAAATCGACCTGCAGAAATTATCGCGATGTAGGACTGTGATTGGTTGGAATTCAAAATTTCATTACGCTTCATTGGCCGAAAATGGGATGACGTCATATAAAGGAAATAGTCACAACAATTGTTACTTAACATCATTCTGTTTTCTTGACAACCAAGATGAAAATTAAGAATTAACATACCCCCTGAAATACTGTCTTTAATAATTGCTGAAACCTTACTAATCTTCTCTTTTGGAACTTCATGCCTACAGGAAAATGCTCTGGAATATCTTCATTGCTGCTTGATAAATCATTGTATTCTGGTACATAATCGTCGTCTGAATTTGAATTATTGCATAGGTTCGATAACACCATTTCAACCATTCTCTTAGGGGAGAGTCGGGTAGTATCGGACATCGGGTAGTATCGGACAGTGCGTTTCTTTCATGTACCGCCATATGGTAGTACCTGAATGACATGGTTACGTTTCTCTATGCGACATCACAGAAACGTAACCATGTCAATCAGGTACTATCATCGTGTGGTAGATGAAAGAAACTGACTGTCCGATATTACCCGCTGTCCGATACTACCCGACTTCTCCCTACCGCTCGACATATTATTATTATGACGAGAAAATGATTAAATAATATATACACGGCACAAAGAAACGGCCTGGTATGTTAATAAACAATGACAAATGAGCAGCAGGTAACGTAACACAGCAGACAAATTTATCAGTGCTACCAATATCAGTGAAATTATTCTCGCAACACTATTGTGGTTTCATTTTCAAAGTACGCCTAGTCTGTATTTATATTGTGCAATTATCAAAATACCATCACATAACAATCAAAATTGATTAACGGTACAAAATAATAAATTTCATACTTCATCATGACATATTATTTTAAAAGTATAATGTTGATTACGTTGGTTTACCTGATTCAAGACGAAAGATGCAAATAGAATCTTGTCACTCTCATGAAAGAACTCGGTGCGTAAATAGAACCTTTTCAAACTAACTTTATCACGAACAATAATTGAGATATCAATATATAATGTATATGGTAGATAGCTGTGAAGTAACAGAATTCAATGCAACAAAAATATCAATTTTGCTAAAAATGTCAGATAGAACCTCGTCATTCTGAGCCCGCGAGATAGTAACACTATATTCCTGCTACAAAAAAGAGTAATTAGAATTATAGTAGGTGCCAAATCTAGGGAATCGTGTAGGACCATAATCAAAAAACTACAAATAATGCCCATGGCTTGTCAGGACACTTCCTCGAATGTAACCGAGAAAACTTTGTAACTAATTCAACAGTTCACGGCATAAATACGCGTCAAAAAATGACTTTCCAGCAAGTCTATTGTGCTATCAAAAAGGAGTGCATTATATGGCAGTAAACATGTTAATAACCTCCCTATCGATATAAAAATGAAACTCATCATCATCATCATCATCTTCACTTCATGGTTCAGGCTTAGTGCCTGTTCCGTCTTCACATTTTATTCAGTTCCACCTCTTCCTAGGACGTCCGACATCTCTTTTGCCTTTAGGTTGGTACTGTTGTATCAGTGCTGGAATTCTTTCATTATCCATTCGAGACAGGTGTTCTTTCCACTTTCCTTTATAATCTTCAACTTTATCGTTTATGTTGTATATAATTAATTCTTTACGGATATCCTCATTTCTTATCAGATCTCTTCTTGTACGTCCCTTTACTCTGCGAAGAAACCTCATCTCTGCAGCCTGTAATTTACTTTTATCTCGTTCTTTAATTATCCATGATTCGCTTCCATATGTCAACACAGGTACTGCCATAGTTTTATAGAACTTTAGTTTTGTTTCTTTTCTAGTTTTATTTTTTAGTGTTCTATTTATTGTTCCGCACATCCAATGGAATTTGCTTATTTTGTTGTCAATATCTCTATCTACATCATAAGTTATGTTACAGCCTAAATAATCAAAATGAGATACTTGTTCTATGGGCTTATTATCAACTATTATTTTTGTACGAATTGAAACTCAAAACATAAAATTAGTTAGGGCAAAATTAAAGAAGTACCTAATTTCTCACGCCTTCTATTCTGTAGGTGAATTTATGACATTCAATAACATTTCCTGTCTTGTATTAAGTATAGATACTAACTCCTTATGCTGCACTAGTAGACTATATCGTAAAACTCTTCTGTATATATTTCAACTAGACTGTGACTATAATTAAGACTTAATATTACTATGAAGATTTTTTTTTTCGTTTGATATGTTCCATATTCTAGCTGTGATGGGATGTAAATAAATAAATACAACTAGTGGCTTGTGCAGCAAATGCTTCGAACTAAGTTCATTAGACGTTCAAATAAAAATTCTTCAGACTTACAGTATTTTAAATGAAGAATACCAGACATTTTGAAAGTTATTTTCTTCCGTAATAATGAAACATACTCCGTCTAAATCTTTTTTTATGCCAAATACTTTTTCTCGAACCTATCCACTTTCAGTTTTTGAGTTTCAACGTGGAAACGAAAGTTACAACGTCAGGGCTATCGGTCGGTTTTTCATGTGGGAGTAAAGCAATAGCTATTTCAAGTCATTTTGGATTGTAGGTGAAAGTTAAAAAAAATGTCAGATTTGCTATCCTTTCGAACAACAGACATAGCATCTTGGTATAGCTATTGCATGTAGAGCTTGAAATGTAGAGGGTAAAATCATTTTAACCTGCTAAGAGATCTTGCTGATATGATCGGGAGACTACATAATTTTGTAGGCTTCTTATTTTATCAATAAGTAATACCGTTTGGTCTTTCCTTAGGAACTGTAATTTTTGCGCTCTCGCGAGCCAATACTGAAGAGAATCATGCATATAAATATCTACACCACACCGCCATTAATTATATGAAAAAGACCCAACCCCACTGGGTTAATAACTATAAAAATATTTGATTTGTAATAACAATATTATTATCTTACGTAAGTTTTGTAGTTTATTTGGGGCTAAGCGGGATGGAGTTACAGGAGAATGGAGAAAGTTACACACCACAGAACTGCACGCATTGTATTCTTCACCTGACATAATTAGGAACATTAAATCCAGACGTTTGAGATGGGCAGGGCATGTAGCACGTATGGGCGAATCCAGAAATGCATATAGAGTGTTAGTTGCGAGACCGGAGGGAAAAAGACCTTTAGGGAGGCCGAGACGTAGATGGGAGGATAATATTAAAATGGATTTGAGGGAGGTGGGGTATGATGATAGAGACTGGATTAATCTTGCACAGGATAGGGACCGCTGGTGGGCTTATGTGAGGGCGGCGATGAGCCTTCGGGTTCCTTAAAAGCCATTTGTAAGTAAGTTGTAAGTAAGTTTTGTAGTTATATATGCTACACAGCCGCCACTTAGTAAATTATAGAAATTGATCTAATTTAAGATACTCTCTACATCTACTTACATAACCTCAAAACATTTCAGTTTCATATCATCAATATAGCATTAATATTGTGACAGCGACGCGAGAATCGAACTCACGACCAGCGTCCCGCAAGAAAGCAGATCGCGCGGAGCACGGGGGTACGGCGCGCGGCGGAGTAGTGGGGAAAGGGGCCTACACGCGAGGGGAGGCTGCGCGCGCAGCTGCTACTTAAAGCAGTGAATGGGAAACGGACCTTCCCGACCCTTCGAGAAGTCCGTCGAAGTGGAGATATCCTGATAATTCTCTACACATCTGTAGAAATCTCTCGCTACTATGATTTTGCTATAAAAGAAGAAGCGCCAGCGAACTCGAGAGTTTTCAGTTATTCAGTCAGTGAGAAAGCCAGAGCAAGGAAGCCAGTCTTGTGTACCGGAGTTCGACTCGAGTGTGCGTCCGTAACTGCGTCAGCAGCCGAAGGCCTGAGTTCGAGTGCAGTGGACCGCAGTTGGAGGGACCTGAGTTCGAGTGCAGTGGACCGCAGTTGGAGGGACCCGAGTTCAAGTACAGTGAACTGTCTCTGAAGATCTGTGGTTCGAGATACTGTGAACTCGAGTGACTGAGATTGAAGAACTGTGAACTGAGAACTGATAGTTCTGATTTGTAAATAGTGCTTTGTAAATATTAGTTAAGATTAACAGTTCATTGTTGTTCGTACTAGTCCAAGTAAATTGTCATTGTCGTCGGTGGAGTGCTATAACGAATACTGTGTTGAGTGAAAATCCAATTGTTGACGAGAGCGTTTAAGGCGAATTGTAGAAAGGAATTATTGTTGTGAGGAATAAATTACATTGTTGTTACTAATAAAATTCACATTGGTGTCAGAATCGGGACATTATCGACAATGGAGACCCTACAGCTGATCCTGCAAGCCATCGCGGAATTGAAAAGCGATATAAGTGGAGTGAAGAACGACATAAGTGAAGTGAAAACGGAGATGAAAAGTGACATAAGCGGAGTGAAAGATGACGTCACTACGCAAATTGAAAGCGTTTCGGCCCATGTAGATGGAATTGTCGCCATCGTGAAAGACGAACTTAAGGCCGATTTAGATAAACTAAACCAGAATTTTACAACTATAAACGAGACAGTAGCCGACTTGAGACAGGATGTAGACCATTTTGACGGCAAAATTCGCGCTCTCGAACGTCGTCAAGAGGAAACGAGTGTGCTGATGGACCAACATGCTGTAGAAAACAAGCACATCCTCGCGTTGGTGGATCGCCAGGCAAGAGAACAGAAACAGATAACTGCCGAGGAAGTTCAACGGGCCGTGGAAAGATCGACGTCAGAATTGAGAACCTCATGTAGTGGCCATGTGGAACCATCGCCCTCAGCCGACATTACAACGTCAAGACGCTGAAGTTCGACAGTACGACGTCTTGGGCGATATTCCGTCGCCAGTTCGAGGCCATCGCAGAGCACAATGGGTGGACGCCAGCAGAGAAAACTACTCAGCTGCTGGCCGCGCTTCAGGGACAGGCGTCGGAGATTCTTCACAGCGTTCCAGAAGACGGGACAGCCGCTGAGATAATGGCGGCCCTAGAGGGACGTTATGGTGACCATCAACTTGCTGCAGCATTTAGGACCCAACTAAAAACGAAGGTCCAACAGTTAGGCGAGTCACTGCAAGAATTCGCGATGGCGGTGGAACAACTTGCCCATAAGGCTCTCAGGGGCCTACCTAATGATTTCATCGCTGGTGAGGCGGCCTACACCTTCGGCAGCGGAGTTCGAGACCCGGAAATAAGACAACAGCTACTCTTAGCAGAGCATCGCACCATCAACGCAGCTCTGGCGGCGGCCCTCAGGATGGAGGCAGCCAAGTTGACTGCGAACGTCTCGGCATCGCACCGGATTAGGAGCGTCGCGGCGGCAGACGTCGAGGAACGTCAACCGAAATCACCCGAGCGACGAAGACGAGGAGTGCCTACCTGCTGGTCCTGCGGCGAGCCTGGACGCCTGAGGAGGGAATGTGACCGATCTGGTCACAAACAGGAAAACTAAAAGGAGCCGATGCGATGAGGGGCACGTCGGCGCCGTCATCACCATCCCCTCGGCTGATCTTGAAGACGGTTAACAGAAGATGCGACGATGGGCTGATTGCTGACGGATGGATAAGAGGCCGCCCATACAGAGTACTGGTAGACACCGGGGCGTCGCTCACTATCGCCAGACCGAAAGTTGTGCGTGGACTACCTGGGAGGACGCCGCTGCGCCGGTATGACCTACGTACTGCCTCAGGCGAGAACCTGCCCATCCAAAAGGAGGTTTTCCTGGATCTGACATTGGGAAAGAGGAGATTGGAGATGTGGGTGTTCGTCGCCAACATCACTGAAGACGTCATCCTGGGACTCGACGCCATGCGGATTTTCGATGCAACGGTGGATGTCAGGCGCCGTATCCTGCGGTTTGGTCAGGATGAAGTGTTCCTGAGGGACGTCGAAGACCAACCCATTGCAAGCAGACTCACCTTGGAGAAACATGTGACAATCCCGGCAGGCTGCGAGATGGTGGTGACGGCAAGACTGGACGGACAACCTAAGAGAAACCTGCTCCTCGATTCGCAAACAACGCCGATAGATGGGGTTTATGTGGCCAGATCCCTACTCCCGAATCAGAAGGTGGTACCGGTGAGGGTCCTGAATGTCACCAATCGGGACAAAGAGGTGCCTAGTAGAACTGTACTAGGTAACGTCGAGCCGGTGGTATCTGTGACGTCGCTGGCAGAAAACGAGGAGTGTCACCGACCACGTCCAGATCTAGACCCATCACTGAAAGAGCTGGCTCGAGAATTGCCGGCGAATTTAAGCAAAAAAGAAAGAAGACAAGTCCACGATCTACTGACAGAGTTTCAGGACGTGTTCAGTCTGTCTGAAAACGACTACGGGAGAACGGAGAAAGTTCAGCACCGCATTGACACCGGAAATGCTCGCCCAATCAGACAACCTCCTCGACGCGTCCCTCTAGCTAAACAGAGGGAGATTGACAGCCAACTGGAGGGCATGAAAGCAAGAGGGGTCATCGAGGAATCCGACAGACCTTGGTCATCACCTGTAGTGCTGGTGAAGAAGAAGAATGGGGACCTGCGTTTCTGCGTGGACTACAGAAGACTGAATGACGTCACCAGGAAAGACTGCTTTCCCCTCCCACGAATTGAAGACACCTTGGACACCCTGGCCGGAGCAGAGTGGTTTTCGACGTTGGATCTCAAGTCAGGATACTGGCAGGTGGCGCTACATCCTGAGGACAAGGAGAAAACGGCATTCTCTACAGGCCAGGGACTATGGCAGTTCACCGTTATGCCGTTCGGCCTCTGCAACGCCCCGGCTACATTCCAGAGACTAATGGAGTCCGTAATGAGAGGTCTGACATACGACACCTGTTTACTGTACCTTGATGACGTCATCGTGGTGGGCAAGACTTTCGGCGAACAGCTGTTGAACCTGAGGAAAGTGTTCAAGAGACTGCGACAAGCCAGGCTGAAGTTGAACCCGAAGAAATGTCATCTGTTCCAGAAGAAGGTCAGCTACTTGGGGCACGTAGTAGGGACGAACGGAGTGGCCACGGACCCGGAGAAGCTACAAGCCGTCAGAGGATGGCCGAGACCGAGGGACAAACAGGAGTTGCGCCGCTTTCTCGGCCTCTGCACTTATTACAGAAGGTTCGTAGCTGGGTTCGCCAACATCGCTAAGCCTCTAACCCAGCTGACCGAGGAGAAACGACAATTCCAGTGGACGGACGAGGCGGAGTCATCCTTCCAGTCACTGAAAGAGGCGCTCTGCACTGCTCCTGTACTGGGATATCCCATCCCTGGAAGGAAGTTCACGCTCGACACGGACGCTAGCAACGTAGGCACCGGCGGAGTACTCTCTCAGGAACAGGACGGGCAAGAGAGGGTGATTGCCTACTTCAGCTGAACATTGTCCAAGGCTGAGAGAAACTACTGTGTGACCCGTAGAGAACTTCTTGCCATTGTGGAAGCCCTGAAGCATTTCCACAAATATTTGTATGGCCAGGAGTTCCATCTGAGGACAGACCATTCTGCACTCACCTGGCTATTGGGCTTCAAGAATCTGGAGGGGCAGACCGCCCGTTGGGTTCAACGACTGCAGGAGTACAACTTCACCTCCGAACACCGACAAGGGAAGAAACATTCCAACGTTGATGCCTTATCACGACGCCCGTGCCCGGATGGCTGTAAACACTGCCTGAAAGTAGAAGAGCGGGATGGCGCCCACGCAGTCCGAGCAATTGCCGCCCAGCCGAGCCCAGGATGGGATAACGCCGCCATAAGGAGGGAGCAGCTGGAGGACCCAAACATTGGACAGCTACTGCGTGATGTGGAGTCCGGGCAGAGACCAGTGTGGGCCGATATCGCAAACCGTAGCACCACTTATAAGAGCTACTGGGCCCAGTGGGAATCCTTCACTGTCAAGGACGGTATCCTGAAGAGGATTTGGGAGTCGGCCGATGGAAGGACCCGCATAGAACAACTTGTCCTGCCCAGGAGCAAGGTGAAGGAAGTGCTGGAGGAGACTCATGCTGGAGTGACTGGAGGCCACCTGGGAGCCAACAGGACGCTGGACAAGTTAAGGCAGAGGTTCTATTGGTTGCATCAGAGAACCGACACGGAACAATGGTGCCGAAGATGCGACACCTGTGCAGCCAGTCGCGGACCAAGGACCCGCAGCAGGGGAGCCATGCATCAGTACAACGTGGGAGCTCCTTTTGAGAGGATCGCCATCGACGTTGCTGGACCGTTCCCGGTCACGGATCGCGGGAACCGCTACCTGCTAGTCGCTATGGATTACTTCACAAAATGGCCAGAGGTGTACGCGATTCCCAACCAAGAGGCTTCGACGGTGGCCGACGCGCTGCTTGACAACTTCATCTGCCGATTCAGGGTGCCCCGGGAATTGCATAGCGATCAGGGGCGCAACTTCGAATCAACCTAATGGGAGAATTGTTCGAGCGTCTGGGGGTGCATAAAACCAGGACCACTCCCCTCCACCCACAGTCCGATGATATGGTGGAACGCTACATCAAAACCTTGGAAGAGCATCTGCGGAAGGTGGTGTCCAACCATCAACGAGACTGGGATGCCAGAGTCCCACTGTTCCTCTTGGCCTACAGAGCTTCGGTCCACGATACAACAGGGATGACACCGGCAAACATGGTCTTCGGGAGAGAGCTGCGCCTGCCCTGTGATTTGCTGTTTGGCACGCCACCCAGCGCCGACCAGCCAGCGACTGACTATGTGGCAGAACTCACCGAGAAGTTGAATGGAGTTCACCAACTGGCCAGAGAGCACCTCAAGATAGCCAGCGACAGGATGAAGGTGCGCTACGACAGATTAGCCAACTCTGCAGGATTCCAGGAGGGCGACCTGGTGTGGCTGTATCGACCTACCAGGACCAACGGGAAATCACCAATCTGCAGCGTGCCTGGGACGGACCATACCGCGTGGTGACCCGGATCAACGACGTGGTGTACCGCATCCAGCGACAACCTCGAGGGAAGATGATGGTGGTGCATCTGGACCGATTAGCAGCCTACCAAGGGACTGCACGGGACGAGAAGCCCTAAGGAGGGGGCAATGTGACAGCGACGCGAGAATCGAACTCACGACCAGCGTCCCGCAAGAAAGCAGATCGCGCGGAGCACGGGGGGACGGCGCGCGGCGGAGTAGTGGGGAAAGGGGCCTACACGCGAGGGGAGGCTGCGCGCGCAGCTGCTACTTAAAGCAGTGAATGGGAAACGGACCTTCCCGACCCTTCGAGAAGTCCGTCGAAGTGGAGATATCCTGATAATTCTCTACACATCTGTAGAAATTTCTCGCAACTATGATTTTGCTATAAAAGAAGAAGCGCCAGCGAACTCGAGAGTTTTCAGTTATTCAGTCAGTGAGAAAGCCAGAGCAAGGAAGCCAGTCTTGTGTACCGGAGTTCGACTCGAGTGTGCGTCCGTAACTGCGTCAGCAGCCGAAGGCCTGAGTTCGAGTGCAGTGGACCGCAGTTGGAGGGACCTGAGTTCGAGTGCAGTGGACCGCAGTTGGAGGGACCCGAGTTCAAGTACAGTGAACTGTCTCTGAAGGTCTGTGGTTCGAGATACTGTGAACTCGAGTGACTGAGATAGAAGAACTGTGAACTGAGAACTGATAGTTCTGATTTGTAAATAGTGCTTTGTAAATATTAGTTAAGATTAACAGTTCATTGTTGTTCGTACTAGTCCAAGTAAATTGTCATTGTCGTCGGTGGAGTGCTATAACGAATACTGTGTTGAGTGAAAATCCAATTGTTGACGAGAGCGTTTAAGGCGAATTGTAGAAAGGAATTATTGTTGTGAGGAATAAATTACATTGTTGTTACTAATCAAATTCACAATATGTATAATTAATGAAAAATAGTCACATCATGACATTAACTATAATAACATTTCATTTCTAATGGTAATAATATCATCAAACCACATCAAGTTTTGTAGATTTTAATATCCAATACACAGCTGTACTCAGAAAATTACACACCGCAGAATCAGACCTGTGAATTATTTTCAGTAAGTCTTGAAGTTTTTAATAACCAATTGAAATTGAGCTCTAAATATGTCAGCAATCCTGCAGGTCATGGCCTTCGTGTAATATCCTATTGTAGGCTATATTGTAGTGTGTTTGTGTTTTGTTTTATTCTGAAAAGATATATTTCTCAAAACTGACGACAGATGGGTTTTGGAAAATAGGAAAATGATGTAGGAAAATTTATATTTGACTGAAAACTGCTATTTTACTGAAAAACTTAGGGTTCCAAGCTTCAAAATGAGGGATCATTTATTAAAATCCGTTCAGTCGTTTTCTCGTAATTTCCATTACTAGTTCAAATTATATATACAGATATAATACAATACAAAATTATTTCTACATGTTGTATACGCTTTGACACTTCTGATATAAATAGTAGGTACCCGTATCTTTCGACATTAAGATAGTGTGGCTTTAAAAGTACGCCAGTGCAAAATTCTGAGTTAACATATCAGTACAGGTTTTAAAGCTTATGCATTCAATAACTTTGAAGGCAAATCACACCACAAAACATATCGATACTTTTAAACAGAAGAGTGTCATGGACTCACATTCGAGGATGTCAAGAATGCCGGTTCTGCAGCGGAGTTCTCCCCCTCCGAGCTACTTACTCTGGGCCAGCAAGACTTGGAGAGGAGTTTGTTGTACTTGGGAAGGAACCCTGTAACCAAAGAACAGGCATCAGCTGTGTGGAAAGCTATAATCAAGGTCAGTATATTGTGGACTATTTCCATTGTAGAGGATTTCATAATTTAAAGGGAAATTGAGCAGTGTACAACTTCAAAATGAAATAATATACAGTAAGTCAGGCGTCGGAAAATTTGTACTCACATGACATCATTAAACGCAAGCCGCAATACAAAACAGCTGTTACGAATATTAAGATTTTTTTTTTCGTTGTTGGTAACTCTATAGCATCTCTTAGATACTTTATGGTTGTGCTAACAGATGGAGTTACTTGTCAACAATGTGACGCTAAAACGTGTGTTCAGGTTACTGCCCAGCGACAGTCCTGATGTATTTTTATATTTATGATGATTGGTTAATTAATATTAACCCGGCATACTCCCAATTACACTCACATTCATACAAATTTCCAGACTCTAGACACCCAGAGAAATCTTCTCCTTCAAGAAAAATTCACCGAGAGGAGAGCCCGGGAATCGAACCCGGGACCTCCGGATCTGGAAGCCAGCATGCTGGCCAACAGACCACGGAGGCAGTCGAATATTAAGATAAACGAAATTTAATTTATATTTATTTTAATAGTTGCCATAGAGAATTTCATTAACAATTCTCCAGTAAATAGAGAATTAGGGGAGAGTCGGGTAGTATCAGACATCGGGTAGTATCGGACAGTAAGTTTCTTTCATCTACCACCATATGGTAGTACCTGAATGACATGGTTACGTTTCTCTATGCGACATCACAGAAACGTAACCATGTCAGTCAGGTACTTTCATCGTGTGGTAGATGAAAGAAACTCACTGTCCGATATTACCCGATGTCCGATACTACCCGACTCTCCCCTATATTTTAATACTAAAATTCGATCTGTTGAAACATTAGTCCCTAGTAAAAATATCAATGATCACTTTAAGTATAATATTGTTAATAATTTCATCCACATACATTTTAAATTCCAACTTAACATCAAAATTCATAAAGATAAAATGAAACATAAAACCAACAATAACAAATTCCACTAAACATAGTCTAGTATATACAGTCACGAAGCTTGAGTTTATGAGGGTACTAGAAACAACTGACTATGCAGGTACTATTTCGCATTATTTGTAATGAGGCGATAGTAGCGACCCTACTGGTTAGTAACTATCTATGGATGCATGTTTATTACGTATTGAGCTTCGTGACCAGGGGCGGCTTTTGGGGCAGTGCCAGTGTGCCATGGCACCACCAATGAAAGAAACAAAAAATAATATCCTAAAAAGGAGTTGTAATCGTTTATTTCTACACATTTTATTCGTATTTCATCTGAACGAGCGCGCGCACAGATCGGAACGCACTCTTGCAGCGTTTCTCCGAACATTGGAGCCACTTCAGTGTGGCACTGCCTCCCTCCATATAACACTGTACAAAAGGCTACTGATTTTAGTTTATATGCGTTTCTTATGGCAGACTTTGAGCCGAATTCAATTTGACTCAGTAGTTAACATTCCGCCCGCTAGAGCACAGTAATGCAGAAATTTCGCTAAATGGCAGGGTTGTTGAAGACGTTTTCAGGGAACCATCAAGCGCAGACTTGCACGAAAACACAAGTTAAAGTTCCGCGCCAAATCTTAATGTAATGTTGCCAATTCAAAACTAATGCACACAACTTGGATTTGAATGTGTAAATTATTATCCATTTAATTATATTGAATGCAGAGATAGTCAGTCAGTCTTTTTAGAAAGATTTTTTTTTCATATTGTGTAACACTATTTGTTAATTTTGTGTAATATTTGTTTTATTTCGCGGCAACTAAATATCGCTACACTGTTGCTATAGTTGCTATATAGTATTGATGCTTTTGTTAACAATACATGAGATCTGTGCAGGACAGGAACATGTATTATTCAGGCTGATGCCTTAGATTCATCGGCCTGTTTAAATAAAGTGCAAACGTGTTCATTTATTATCTATATCATTGGTCATCTCGTGTGTTTTTGCCAGTAATTTTACTAGTTATAAAAGTTACTTGTATTTGACTTAACAATACTGAGAAAGTTTTGCATTATCTGTATTTGTAAATTTCGTTATTAGTTTCGGAAATGTAACTGTTACTAGATGCATTATTAACTGCACACCTGGTAAAATAGCTGGTTTAATTAATGTGTTTTATATAACATAATGTAAATGTGACCTGTGATTATCATCTTTTACTTGGGTGATTTGCGTGCAATCATTTTTTTTGGCACCACTACCAGAATGCCTCACCGGCCGCCACTGTTCGTGACTATATATACTAGACTGTAGTGTCGTCATGGTTGCCCTCGGAGATAAAATTACTATAAATCTACAGGGAATAAATTCTGATATAATCCGTACTTTTATGAGTAAAAGATATGAAGGAAAATTGTCAAGACAGCCAAATCCACACCGAGTTATACGCAAAAGAGAAAAGATCAAAGAAGAAAATACCGGTAGCCTACAAAACAAATTTTACTGGTAAATATCAGTTAACAATACCTAATTTTTTTAAACTGACCCAAATTAATACTCTCAGACACTATATTAATTCATTGAAATCATTCTAGGCATATGGAGATGTCAGCGCAATTCCTGACATGGTTATACAGCAACTAGGATGGATTGCCATTGGAATTTCACCACAGGATATTAGCAATATCACGTTAAACGAAATAGATACAATTGCATCTTTAGGCAAATACCACGGCCTCACCTTAGAACAGGTAAATGTACTGCTTGAACACTTATTTACAACTGGCTTTTAAGGAACCCGGAGGTTCATTGCTGCCCTCACATAAGCCTGCTATAGGTCCCTATCCTGAGCAAGATTAATCCATAATCCAGTCTCTATCATCATATTCCACCTCCCTCAAATCCATTTTAATATTATCTCCTACCTACTCCTTGGCCTACCCAAAGGTCTTTTTTTCAGGTCTTCCAACTAACACTCTACATATAAGCATTTCTAGATTCACTCATATGTGTTACATGCTCTGTCCAGCTCAAACATCTGGATTTAATGGTCCTCATTATGTCATGTGAAGAATACAATACGTGCAGTTCTACGTTGTGTAACTTTCTCCATTCTGCTGTAACTTCATCCCTCTTAGGCCCAAATATTTTCCTAAGCGTCTTATTCTCGAACAATCTTAACCTCAGACTGCTTGAACACATCAAAATTAATCCTAAAAAAAAATACTTTTTATTTAAATAATTGATTAAATGGCGATCTTACTCATGTTAATTGTGTAAGACTGTGCGGCTTACAGCTGTTTCGGAGCTTCGTCACACCATCCTCAGAGCCTACTACATCTCGGCGTCATCTCGAACTTCGCTGCCTGTTGTGTGGGTGCGTTGGTGTGATGAAGAGTTGTGTCAAATAGTGTGTGTGTTCTGAAATTGATCTGTGTGTTGAGAATTTGATCAGGGTGTTTTTTAGTGTGTCTGTATATTTCATATTGTTCTAGTGTGTTGAGTTTTTGGTTTTTGGGTTGTATGTGTAGGATTTCCATGTCTGTATTTATGTTATTGTATGTGTGGTTAGCATTAGTTATGTGTTCGGCATATGTAGATGTATTGTGTCCTCTGGTTATTGCTTTAATGTGTTCTTTGTATCGAGTTTGGAATGATCTGCCTGTCTGTCCAATGTAGAAACTGTCGCAACTATTGCATGTGAGTTTGTATACGCCTGTGTGGTTGTGTGGCTGTTTTTATGTATCTACATCACTGGTTGCTTATTAATCACAAAAACCGATATAATAATGAAATGTCTGTATTAACTAAACTATTTTTAGATGATTGTACGAGTATTTGAAAGTGTCTAACAAAAAATCCCACATTTCTTGTATCTCTTCAGATTAACTAAATATAAAGTTTTTATTTGTTTTGTAAGTAGACTGCGGATATTTATGCACTAAAAAGTTGGAAAATATGCTTGCATTTATGCACTTAAATTTGTTTACATACACACTGAAAACTAAAATAATAAAATAAATAAATAAATAAATAAATAACAAAAAAAAGGCAGCAAAAATAGTAATAAATATTTTGGGTTAATGTTCTTCAGGAAACATATGGTACCTCAACTTTTGAAGTAGTAGCTGTGGTAGTATACAACGACAGTCTTTCCGAGAGTTTCCATTGTTTAATGCATCCACTTGTCAGTGAAAGCTAATTTATATGCTGAAAAGGCTCTTTCAACATTGCAGGAAGTGACTGCGGAACTTTTGCACTAACCAACAACACCCGGGGTTACCAACTGCTATGAATCAAATTCAGTTTCCTTCTTTTTTGTTGAAGTGTTGATAATGAAGAAAAGTAAATTAAAATCTTCCCTATGAGGGTTTTGAGAAAGAAAAAAATTATATGGACTGACGAAAATGTTCAATATATGATCTTAAATATGCAAAATAAATTAAAATGTGTATTTACGGAAAAGAACGTCAATATATTCAAAATATGCAACATCTACATGACTATCTTAATCTGTAAGACATGATTGGCAAAGATATGAAGGGTACACGGGAAAAACGATCAAGGTCCATCGAAAATCGAAATTGAGTTAATAATGCTATCTTATAGTGGAAAAGAAGTACTATCATGTGGTCTAGCTAGTAATAAGAAATCATCGTTCTTGACATTCCACTACGTCAATTTCTATTAAATACACACATAAGACAGTACTAAATGCTTAAACTTTAAAATTAGTTTTTCTCGAAACTTTCTAAAATGGACCTTGATCGTTATTCCCATGTACCCTTCATATACAGTGACTGATTATGATCTATAATTACTGCAACACATTAACACAAAAATAACTACAGTGAAACCTCTCCTTATGGACACCCCCAAGATACGGACACTCCTCATATACGGACAGATTTTTATGTCCCAACTGAAATAATATAGAAATAATGATAAATTCAACTCTCATTTACGGACACTCTCAGACATGGACACGGACAGCTGTTTCACAGTCCTAAAGCTTGCTTCACCTCCTTACTGCGGACAGCACTTGAATTTCAGGCCTAATTGTTACAAAAATGGAAAATTTAGTTTTGAGAACTGTTCAGAAATTCCTTAACATGAAAGAAGACAATAAGGGTCTCGTCGGCTATCACTAGCCCAGCTGGCTACCGCTTGTTAGCTGGAAGCGGATGGATAAACAAAGTCAAAAAATTTAACCTGTCTGATGGGTCCAAGGTTCCCGCGATCGTGATATTGTATTCGACACATGATAGGACTAGTAGGATTATTCTCTTTTCGAGAGACATGGCACCTGCACGTAAAGGTTAAGTTGAAAACTGTAAATTACAGTACTGCATAACTGTAGACTTAGAATAAAATTGCATGGCACAGTACTGTAGTTTCCTTTTTGGTCTTATCTACTGTAGTTCAAAGTTGCAAAGAATTTACTGTATTTATAATTAAACTACAGTAATACATTTCATTTAAAGCGTGAAGGGATACATAATGCATATTATAAATTTACTGTTAGATTGGGGAACCTCCCTCCCAATAAAGGACACCTCCCAGATGCGGACAGATTGATACGTCCCTTCGATGTCCGTAAATGAGAGGTTTCACTGTATAAAGATTTTATATTATATTATTTCAATCAATTCAATAAAAATATGCAATTGGTTAGGTTAAGTTAGGTTAGGAATAGGAAATGTACTGTATGTTACAAAAGTTATTTTTATTTACCTATCTCCCAATACAAGATTAAAACCCCAGTAAATAAAGTGAACTGAAATAGAATCTCATTTCCGTGTCTTCTACACTGTAGATATACAGGTATACTTAAATTTAATTCATAACTAAGCATAAAATAATTTTAAGCATTCATGTAAGTTATAGTTATGTTTTAGCCAATGATATGACTATTCTGGAAATTTTAATTAATGTTTTCATACACAAGATTGCTATGTATGACAATCTTCACAACATAACAATCTTGTTACTTTATACCAATGGTGGGAAAAATGAACGCAACCCACAAGACAGAATTTAAATGACAACTACCTACTGTGGGAAGGGTTGCACTCTACAGCGCAGTGGCGGATTTACAGACCGTTGCGCCAATACACTCCTACCTACCACATGTAATTAGAAGAGTTCCTTCACATGATATTTAATTAATCATTTTTCAAAGCAATTTCTTCGAAATTGGGATTTATATCTGTGCATGCTATTTTCAGTTGTGCAAGGAGATGAGCATCACTTAAGCGGGATCTATGGCTGGACTTTATAAATTTCATTTTAGAAAACAGCCGTTCGCACTGGTAGGTTAATGAATACATACTTATTATTTTTGAAGCAAACTGTCTGAGCAGGGGATATGTAGTACTTGACATCTTTTCAAAAATTTTAACCTCCAGTAGACCTTCACATTCTGCTTCCAAGAAGCTATCATTCTGCAAATCCAGTATCTCTAACTGCAATTCTGGGATAACATTTTCAATTTCAACATGAAAAGGAGTGACAAAAATATTGAAATCTTTCTCCATCCTTTGAAAATCACTAATCTATGTTCTTTGAACTCGTATTAATAGGTGATCTATTTTAAGTACTTATTTAAGTTAGCGTCCTGAATATTTGTAACTGATCCTAAACATGGAAAATGAAAGAACCGCCTTTCTTGTAGATGTGATATCCTCTCGATTCAGCTGCTTCTGCGAAATACATTGTATCACTAATGAAGCTTCGAAGTACAGCAATCCAGTATAATCCGCCACGACATTTTCGTGGGGTGGGGTGGGGTAAGGGGAAGGTAGGGGGTAAGATTGATGCTTTGCTGAAGTCTGACGTCACTGCGGAAATGCCCGCCACTGCTTTATACAAACACAGAGCAAAAGTAAATCTTCTTCAAATTCCAAACTCTGTTTACACTAAAAATGCATTTGTTGTCCTGCAATGTCTTCTTTACACAATTAAAGTTGTAATGGTGTATTTGTATTGCTTAGCTTTCTGCCTTAGCAGAACAAGTGCTGAACAGCTGGTCGTCCAAAGAACCAGAAGATTACACATGTTTTGATCTTGTTGCTTTGCAACACATCCTTTGTGGATTCAACCGCAGCGCCATAGACAAGATACATCCGGCTGCCTACAGGTACTAGTTTCAATGTAACATCATTCAATACAAAGTAGATACTGTACCTAAGATTTTTTTTAATTGTTAAACCTAGACAACTAACACCAACATATATAATTATGTCGATGAATGAGTATTAAGTCTTTTCCAGTCTAAATGGTGTAATAACATCAAACTCACCTTCTGAAAATTAACTTGGATACTCTATCTACAACTCATTTGCTTCAGCCTCACCAGAAACTAATTGTAATAAATCTATTTATCGGACTGGCTCTTACCTATCCTCTTCAAACAGCCAATGTCAGTAAAATTGCAAAACAGTTTCTAAATAAGACCGATAATATGATTCGAAGTGCTGTAAAATAAATTCTGCAGCTTCCTAGCGACACACCTAATAGCATGCTTTACACCAGCCACAAGTATAAGGGTTTATCAGTTTTACGAGTTTCCTGGGAGACCTATCTACAACAGCTAAACATCAACGAATCATTAGAATATTAGTGTGATACTCATGTCAATGTAATTAGAGATTTTAGAAACATCGAAAATCGCTGTCTTAATGAACTGAAATTTTGAATCAAATGACATAATGAATAGGTGATTTTCTTTACAATGATTCCTTGAAATTATGTTGTTGAAGTTATTTTAAAATTACCTAAAAGAACAGAAGCATCTAATTTTAATAATATTTCATATAATTCTGTACAGTAGCTCTTACAAGGCCGAAGAAGTAAATTCTAGAACTGATGAAGAGTGATCAAATGGCAAGAAATGAATTGGAACTGTAACAGGCCACATAGTCAAGATGACCACGTTCCTGGCTTTTGGAGGACGCATCCTCCTTTTTGACCTTGTCCTCCTGTCCTCCAGGCATTTAAGTATTAGCAAAAATGTCAGACATTTTAAAAAATTATGACTTCTAAAATCTGAACTCTTCGTAACTAGTATTACTCATTGCTGTAAACGTGATACTAACTTATTTCATGGTGTACAAGTATAATATTCTACAGTGGTTGTCTGCATTTGTAATATTGTCCCAAAACTCCATATTATGAAGTAAACGTTCAGTGTTCTTGCCCATGAAAACCAAGTCTTTATTAACAGAATTAGAAGGGAATGATCAAGCAGAAAGTTTAAATGTTTGTTCAGGAAGTATTAGCAATATATTCTTTTTAGCCTCATTTTTTTATATTATAGAGAATGGATTTTGCTTCTGCATTGGACTGACACCATACTTCAATCTTTTTGGTATTATATTTGCCTCTTTGTCTCATTATATGGTTCCATGGAAATGGGTGATTCCAGAACATAGCATACAAATTCCAGGAAACCATTCCAAAAATAATCCTCCATACATTAAGTTAGATGCCATGGAACTAATCTGCAGTATATATAGCCTAGAGATCACCTTCAAATGTATACAGATGGATCTCTAAATCCTAATAATGGGACATCAGGAGAAGGGTATTATATTCCAAAATATCAAGAAAGTTATTTCATACCATGTTCATCCTCCTCCAGTCTTGACACTGAATTGATAGCTATTGATGCTGCTCTTCAGTGTGTCACTCAAATTTCTGAAAAATCTATTTGCATACCTACCGACTCCAAGGGGACTATATTTAATATATTCAAATATGTACCAAACCTATACGCACATAGAATTATTCCAATTCATAAACAAGTAAACTAAAAAAACTCCGAAAGGAAATAACATTTCAATGGATACCTAGTCATTGTGGTATACCTGGAAACGAGAAAGTTGATAATATTGCAAAACAGGTAACATATTTGCAACCAAGACCTCTTCAAGTGATATCTCTATCCAGTGCTTTTGCTTCAGTAAAGTCTCATTTTACAAACCTATGGATCAACAATTAGCTTTCTTCTGATAAAGGAAAAATTTTACAGTCTGTACAAAGGAAACCAAATGACCTGGAAATGTACAAAAACTTGCACAGACATGTTCAAACATTTTTAACAAGAGCCAGAACAGGTCACATTGTCACTCAATTGTACCTACACCGATTTCACATTTCTGATAATCCTACTTGTCTGTGGTGTAATAATCAAGATGAAGATCTGGAACACATTCTTCTATACTGTCCATCCATAAACCACAAAAGAAGTAAATTAAAATCATCAGTACCAGTTGCAGAAGACACAGCCCTGCAGTATATACTGACTACTAGCAACAGGCATCTATAATGAACACCAATCAAGATACCCCTCTTTTCTCTTGAAAAACAATTGAATAGACTACAGTGGACTATAGTGGACTTTATGTTGTCAGCAAACAACTGGATACATTAAGAAGATTGATTGATTAGCAATATATCGATCTTGTCTTGATCAGTTGGAGAAATGGACAGTTCGTCTGCAAGGATTTTGTTTCGACCAGATGTTGTTTAATAGATATGCTGTACTTTCCACTTTTGATGACACAGAGAGAGATATTGAGACAAATATATGTTGTTTGCCCAGTATTAAGAACTGAAAGCTTTTGTTAATGTTCAGAGTGACAACTGGTGGGAAATGAATTCTCAGTGGAATGAATTCTTTCTTCAATTTAAGAATAAAGACTGGTTTTCTGAACATCTAAAAATTTGTGAATTTTATTTTCCATCGTCTGGCTTCAATTATTCAAATACTGAAAGAGCATTTCTAATGATCGAGTTACTGGTTAAATGAAAGAAACAAGTTGTCACCCATTCTGGAAGGGGATACTGGAACTTTTTGTACAGCAGTGAAAACATGGAATGTATAAATTTTCATAATTATCTAAAAAAAAAAGACATTCCAGTTCTCCTTGATCAAATGTCAGCAAATGAAACATACCTAGCCCAAGACAGGAAGTGAAAAACAAAAGGAAGCACTATAATTCTTTTCTCATAAAATGTTGTGTAAAAATTAAACCACACAAAAAGTCTTCTTGCAATTGTTATTTATGTACCGATACTTCAATATTACAATACAACACAAAACTTACTATTTTAGATAATTCTATGAACATATACGTAATGTGTTAAGTTCGTAAGTAGCTTAATATCGTTTTTCTTTTACATTGAAAATTGAGATATTGCCATACCTAAACCATAAAAGCAAAAACAGGCTCTACATAACAATTAGGTTTACAAAATAGTGCCATTACATGAGGACATTGTGGAATTGCCCATTGCCCCCTTTTTGTTTTGGTAAAAAGTCCTCATTCTTTACCCTTTTGTCCTTGGAAGACAATTCATCACTTGGTCACCTGCACATAGCCTAACGCTCTCTCTCTCTCTCTCTCTCTCTCCCTCTCTGATGATGATGATGATGATGGCGATGATACTACTACTTTTACTACACCTGATTGGCAAATTCCATTTTTGAAACAAAATCCTAAATTTGATCACATTTTGAGATTTTACATGTGTGCTGATATCTTTGCCATTCATTGCAAAAAAAATAAAAAGGATTTTTCTTTTATCGATCCAACCGTCGATTTGAACGTCATATCTAACAAGCAAGAGAAGTTAATGGAGAGAAGAAAAATATTTATGATCCATATATTCATCACTCCAGCCAAAAACATAACCTCCCTGAAAACTAGTGTGCAGTTGGATTATGTTTAGAAGCAGAGAAAGACTTACGAAATTCATTTCGGAGATCATGAAAAGACTAAGAATTATTGACGAGATACTTAAAACAATTGTAGATCCACAACATCATTACTGAAGACTCTGAATATTTTATATCATCATTTACATTTTCAATAAATAATATGGTACAGAATTTAATTTAAAAATATGATAACACATATTATTTTATATTTTGAAATGAATGTACACTTCCTTCATTTTCTACTTTTTATGTATAAATTTACGTAGCTATTCTAAATTGTTCATTAAATAGTCAAAATTGTTAATAATTGATACACCAGATACACCTTTTGGTTGTGATTGTAATTCAGAATCCCTGTGGATAGTCATGTATTATGAACTGATGTCTGAAAAAGATATATGTTTACATATGTGTATTTTTTCCTCAAAATCTGTGCTTCAGTGGCTGACCATGACATTATCTTTGAAAAATATTGGGGTGCAAGAGGTCAAATGACTTGATTGTCTAACGCCTGGCATTAGAGAACAACAACATATGTATATTTTGTTGAGAGTATACTGAGTTGGTAAGGGCTACTCTCGATAGGAGGCAGTTTGTAAATAATAAAAACTAATGTACTCTGTTGAAATTCAGCTGATAATAACAGACGAAAGTACAATGTTAACATTTAGAAGTAGGTACCGTACTTATATAAATCTTTCTAGTTTCAATGAAAATATTGATTTCCACAAAGTAGGGTAAGTATTTTAAATTTGGCTTTATAAAGTAACACATAATTTGATAACATTCAGAACTACAAGTCTTATAAATTCAACTGATATTTTTATTCTTTCATTATTCATATGTGCCTGCAAATGCAAACTGCACAATACCCACTGAACAACTTATGCATTAGCGAGCTGCAGGTTGAAGAAAGATGGGAATTATTTCCTTGTATGATTTCTTAATCGTTACTTTAATTTGTGTTACACTGCTTGCAACAGTGAAGCATCCAACACCCTGGGTAACCTGAAGAACTGTCCCATGGACATAATGAGAGGCTTGGCTAAACTGGCAACTAGTAGTGCAGCCTTTGGAAGTGTTGAGAGCTGGACCCCAGTTCAGGTAGGCTATGTGTTAAATACAAACTGAAACTTTCATCTTATCAGAAAGAATATACCGGTACATATATAGTAAAACTCGTTTAAGACAACACCACTTAAGATACTTTTTCCGCATAAGACGTCAAAATCGTTTTATGCCAAAATTCCCTATATGATTAAGATGTAAGTTATAGATCTTGTATTATATCTCTGCCCCTGTGCAACGTCACGTTTGTGGTGGGGGAAGAGAGAAGGTCGCAATGCTTTTTAATGCTCTGACGCCCATGACTGAGATAAGCCATTTAAAATTTGCCTGTCATTCACCGACAAAGATATAATAAAAGAACTGTACTTTGTCCTTTTAAAGAATTTCCTGCCTAAGAAGTAAGAAAGTGACTGTATGCAACGAACTTTAACAAGTTTTCTGCATTGAAAAAATTAATCACTTTCGTGGTTTTCATTAGAGTTCTTGAACAAAAGTTCTGCAGGAGCCTTGTTTTTAATTAGCTGCTAAGAATGAATTCCAGTCAAGACGAAATAAATATAAATTATTCATGTTAATTATGTAAGCACGTGCTGCTTACAGCTGTTTCGGTGCTATTCGACACCATCCTCAGAGCCTACTATACCTGTTTTTTTTAAAGATGGGACATGACAGGAGTGTTGGGATCGGAAAAACAACTGAATGTCACATAGCGTGGTAGGCCTGTTGCCATGGTAACAATGGGTGAGTTGTCAAACTTACCGTTCCCACGTGGCGAGTGCTTAATAGCTCTCTTGGAGACATTTATTGTGCACACAATGTTAGCATTGGTACGTTTCGTCTTTGATTCTCTGTCGATTTTTGTATTGTTTTCTTACCTTCGCGTCAATTGTCATGAATGTTTTAACGTCAGCCATCTTAATGTCAATTGCTAGCTTCCATCAGCTGGCAGCATGGTAGTCCATATTGGCAACATAGCACTGTAGTTCCAAGCTCGACCGCTTAACTGTCATGTCCCATCTTTCAAAAAAACAGGTATAGATCTCGGCGCTATCTCAACTTCGCTGCCTGTTGTGTGGGTGCGTTCGTGTGATGAAGAGTTGTGTCAAATAGTGTGTGTGTTCTGAAAGAACACATTAAAGCAATAACCAGAGGACACAATATATCTACATATTATGCCGAACACATAATTAATGCTAACCACACATACAATAACATAAATACAGACATGGAAATCCTACACATACAACCTAAAAACCAAAAACTCAACACAATAGAACAATATGAAATATACAGACACACTAAAACACACCCCAATCAAATTCTCAACATACAGATCAATTTCAAAACACACACACTATTGGCATAACTCTTCATCACACAAACACACCCACACAACAGGCAGCGGAGTTGAGATAGCGCCGAGATCTAGTAGGCTCTGAGGATGGTGTCGAATAGCACCGAAACAGCTGTAAGCCGCACATGCTTACACAATTAACACGAGTAAGATCGCCATTTAATCAATTATTTATATTCAAGTGTTAAAAGTAGTGTACGAAAGATCCAACATGGATAAATTATTCAATGTTAATGCTTGCAAAGGCATGAAATTCAATCAGCAAGGAACCTACTGCCAATAAAATTGCTTTAGGAAGGTTGGCTTTAATAAGTACAATATATTGAAACTGCACATGAAGCTAGTAGCCTACGTATAGGATAAAAAGTAATTGTGAGCAGAGGGCTGCCAAGTTAAAATTCTGAAATAAGCTGGAAATCGTGTTCAGAAAAGCTGACAACAACAAAAAAAACTGATACCACTAATTATTATTTTCATAAGAAAAATCATAAGTAAATACATTATCATACCTACAATAATAAATTATTCAGCATTGAAAATGTGAAATACACAACAAATACAGCCAGATTATTATGAATTACTTACCAACACATTAGCAACCATAAAATCCATACATTCATTCATTTATAACTTCTTGACAAACAACACATTACAAAGAAAAGGTGTATAATTTGAAATTAAATTTAGATACCAGTACCTAACGGATGAAATATTGTAAACAGATTTTATGCACTCGTGGAAATTATCCTCGTACACAAAATTCAATTTTACTCTCTTATACTATAAAATACTATTATTTCTGATGGTGACTGTTATTGGGAAGTTTCACTGTATTGTATTGTATTTATTAACATTCCATGGTATTCATACATTGCTTTACAGCTAAAATATGGAACAAGTCAAAAAACTTAATACTATTATAAAGTCTTAATTTATTGTCACAGTCTAGATGAAATATATACAGACGAGGTTTACAATATAGTCTACTAGTACAACACGTAGTTTTAGTATCAATTTCATGAAGCGTTATTGAATGTCATGAATTCACCTACAGAATAGAAGGCATGAGAAATTAGGTACTTCTTTAATTTGGCCCTAAATAATCTTATGTTTTGAGTTTTTTGAAGATAGAATAACCACTGAATATTTTAATCTCTCGGGGAATATACCATTGAACATTGAATAGTTACATAAATAACTTAATGGCCCAGCTATAATACGGGAACTCGCTTTTAGTATTTTGCTTGTTATTCCATCATACCCTGAGGAGTTTTTTGACTTTAGGTTTTTAATAATTGCAATTATTTCTTTTTGTTTGTTGGAAATATTTGAATATTTGGGAATTTTGTCTGAAAATATTGTGTTAAAGAATCTAAGCTGTTAGTAACATTATCTTGGGGGATGTTGAGGTTATCAGTTATTGTAAGAAAATATTTGTTAAATATATTTGCAATTTCATTTGGGTCTGACGTTTTTGTATTGTTAGATATAAGGGTATAGGTTGTTACTTTACTTTTTGATCATCCACTTCCTTTTTAATAATTATGTTCCAAGTTGTTTTGATTTTATTATCAGAGTTTTGTATTGTTGTATTACAGTGTATTATAGTGCTAGTACATATAGAATAAAAAGTAATTGTGAGCACAGGGCTGCCAAGTTAAAATTTGAAATAAGCTGGAAATCGTGTTCAGATAAGCTGACAACAACAAAAAGAAAAAGCTGATGCCAATAATTATTATTTTCATAAGAAAAATCATAAGTAAATACATTATCATATCTACAATAATAAATAATTATTCAGCATTAAAAATGTGAAATACACAACAAATATCAGCCAGATTATTATGAATTACTTTCCAACACATTAGCAACCATAAAACCCATACAAACATTCATTTATAACTTCTTCACAAACAACACATTAAAAGAAAAGGCGTATAATTTAAAATTGAATTTAGATATCAATAATGAAATACAAACTAAATTCAGCATATTTTGCTATTAGGTCTATGCAAAAGATAGTAATTATCAATACCTTAAAAATAATATACTTTGCATACTTCCACTTGGTAATGAGTTTTAGAATAATATTCTGGGGAAATTCCACAGATAGTAACAGTATATTCCTATTACAAAAAAGAGTAATTAGAATAATAGTAGGTGCCAAATCTAGGGAATAGTGTAGGACTATTTTTAAAAAACTACAAATAATGCTCATGGCTTGTCAGTATATTTTTTCACTAATAATCTTCCTCGTATGTAATCGTGAAAACTTTGTAACTAATTCAATAGTTCATAGCATAAATACACATAAAAAAAATGACTTTCATATTCCATCAGCAAGTCTATCGTGCTATCACAAAGGAGTGCGTTGTATGGCAGTAAAAATTTTTAATAGCCTCCCTATTGATGTAAAAAATGAAACTCAAAACATAAGATTATTTAGGGCCAAATTTAAAAAGTACCTAATTTCTTACGCCTTCTGTTCTGTAGGTGAATTTATGGCATTCAATAACACTTCATGAAATAAAATTGATACTAAAATTTTGTGTTGTAAACCTTGTCTGTATATATTTCATCTAGACTGTGACTATAAATTAAGACTTTATAATAGTATTAAGTTTTTGACTTGTTCCATATTCTAGCTGTGAAGCAATGTATGAATACCATGGAATGTTAATAAATACAATACAATACAGATACCAGTACCTAATGGATAAAATATTGTAAACACATTTTATGTACTCGTGAAAATTATCCTCCAACACAAAATTCAATTTTACTCTCTTACACAATAAATTACTATTATTTCTCATATATTATTTTTGACAGTGACCGTTACTGGGAAGTTTCACGGTATAAGCATGAGTCCTTTCTTGTGAACAAAAATTAAATGTCAGTGTTGATTTACTACAGTTGTGTATGACATATTTTAAATGCAGGTGAATGCAATAGGCTGTGTGCTATCAGGACTGGAGCCGTCTTCAATTGCCTCAATACCTCCTAGATCACTGGAATACTTGGCACCAGAGACTGCACAATGCATACCACCACAATTAATAAAGGTAAGTATTTAGAATTTGTTTTCCTTACTTCGTACTTTCTTAAATTGTCAGAATACAAGAAAAACGAAGCATATAAGTGCACCATACCTTGAGAAGCTATCCGATTAGAAAGGTGGAACAGTAACCACTAATTTTGTGTTGGTGTCCGAAATTCATTGATGCTACTGAGGAACTTTGGAGATTTCATTTCCCTTGGGAATCCTGGATTGTTGGTGGAATAGGTGGGTTGGGTTTTCAAGTGTTTTGTGAAAAACATCATTTCTGTCTCCTTATAATGTCCAGTAAACCTGATTCAGAGGTAGTTATAGAAATGGTAACAGAAAGAAGAAAATGGTGCAAAATATCGAAATACAATCAGCTCTGGATATAGTGAACTCGGTTATAGTGAACATTCGGCTATAGTGAACCTGAATCATTGGTCCCGACCCACATACATTAAAAAGTACGTTGATATTTCCGTTTATAGTGAACCCTGGCTTCAGTTATAGTAAACCTAAAACTAGAACTTCCCGAAGAAAATGTAATTTTAAAATGACCAAAATGGTAATTTAGGAAACCCTTTCTCCTATAAACTTCCAAGAATATGTTCATAACAAAATCTCAAACCTTCTACTCCTTAAGTGCATTAAAAGACAAAGGATTTGTTCAGCTTCCTGGACAGCTTAAAACATGTTAAAGAGAACAGTGTATGCAGTGAGGGATAAAGGAAGGATTAGTTCTGATTCCTTTAAAAGCGGTTATTAGAAGAATAGGAAGAAAAAGTGTTTTCTTTTGTAAAAGGGAGTAGAGTGTTGACCAAAGAGTAAATACAAGAAGGATTACAGTATAATCACAGTCTACTATATACAGTCACGAAGCTTGAGTTTTGAGGGTGCTAGGAACAATAGACTGTGACGGTACTATTTTGCATTGCCTGTAATGAGGCGATATTAGCGAGCCTAGTGGTGTATTGAGCTTCGCGACTGTATATACTAGACTGTGATATAACGGTCCTCAACCCTTCCTCCTGCATCTTTGTAAAAGTGAACCCGGGGAAATTCCAAGGCCGAGTAAACAGTAGCGTACCTCTAATCGGTCAGTGCCTACTACCTCAGATAACATAATTATACAACAGATTGCTCATCCCTACGTTAAAATCGGTACCACTTTGAAGAGAACAACTGCCAGGATCGCCACTCGTCCACCGTAAATGAACACGAGATGGCAGTACAGTCGCTAATGCAATTCAAATGGGAGTTATGACATGACTCCTTATATAACAACTAGATGGCAGCATAGTAAACCTGACAAAAGTTGTTACCATCAAAGCCTATAAGGCCGAGCAATCTGGGTACATATGATTTAGGTTACTACCTACATGGTTAGATTAGATTCAAGTTTCGAACTGTGAACATCAGGATGTCGAAGCATAAAGTTGCAAGATAAAGCGAACATTAGTACTGATATTCAACGTGGTCTGACTCAAATGGGCATTAATACTGATGTATAGCAACATCAGTAGTATAAAAACAGACACTTCGGTTTTATTGAACCTCGGATATAATGAACGAAATATGCTGGTACGCAAAGATTCGCTATAACCAGAGTTGACTGTATGAGAAAATATCAAGATTTCTATGAAACATGAAAATTTAACATTATGAAATATGAAAATTTGTTAATTGCAATCTACATATCGTGAATCGTGAAAATGTTTGTTCACATATCACTAGCAGGAATGGTTGAGAATATGAAATTTCATATTTTGCCTGTCTCTAATCATTAATAAGTTACCTAAATCTAATATTCTCCTGTATTGTAGGTTATGTCAGCAGCCCAGCGAGAAAGCTTACCTCCAGCTGTTACCAGTAAATTCAACAAGGAACAGTGGGCAGCGATGGGCTCCCAAGCACACAATTGTGACTTCAACACCACTTCTGAAATGAACTGCAATAATTCCTACAGTAAGTTATAATTATATGAATTTTATAAATTTGGCTCAAAATTTTCTTTTAATTCTTCACTTTCTAATCTATACAACGTCCTACAAATTTTGATAAAGCATAAGATCATTGTCCATGTATGGTGGGTCCCTATCACCACGGCATGGCGCGTCCTCAGGTTGCGGATAGAGGAGACGGCCTCCAGATATGGAGGGTAGCTGCGAATATATTGAATAAGCAGTCGTGGACAGCCGATAAGGGTGGTCCTCCAGCTTGGGGGTTGGGCGAAGGGCTAACAACCCATCACCGTAAAAACAGCTTGTTACGAATTCCTACAGTAAGCCTCGGAATAGGACTGATTCTCTGGCACGACCACAGCAAAGGAATAAGGTTTTGAGATTTGGCACTTGGAACGTAACTAGTCTTTATAGAACAGGAGGGGTAACATTAGTAGCAAAAGAACTAGCTAGATATAGAATAGACTTTGTGGGAGTACAAGAGGTTAGGTTAGATGGGAATGGCATATCACAAATAGGAGATTACTTGTTGTATTATGGGGAAGGAAACAATAATCACCAATTAGGAACAGGATTCTTTGTTCATAAAAGAATAAAATCAGCAGTAAAAAGGTCGAATTTATCAGTGACAGGTTATCATATTTAGTACTTAAGGGTAGATGGTGCGACATCATAGTTATAAATGCTCACGCCCCTACAGAAGAGAAAGACGACTATATAAAGGATAGCTTCTATGAGGAATTGGAACATACTTTTGATCAGTTCCCTAGATATCATATGAAAATTTTATTGGGGGATTTCAACGCTAAAGTAGGACGGGAGGATATTTTTAGACCAACTATTGGAAAAGAGAGCCTACACGCAATTAGTAGTGACAATGGAGTTAGATTAGTCAACTTTGCCACATCGAAAAATTTAATTGTCAAAAGTACAACATTCCCCCATAAGGATATACATAAATATACTTGGACTTCTCCAGATGGATTGACACACAACCAAATAGATCACGTCTTGATAGATAAACGGAGACATACTAGTATAGTAGATATTCGAACTTTCAGAGGTGCAGACTGTAATTCTGACCATTATTTGGTGATTGGAGAATTAAGAGAAAGATTATCAGTAGCCAAGCGAGTAGAGCAACAAGTTAATATTACTAAATTCAATATTTTGAAATTAAAGGACGAGGAAGCTAAGCAAAATTATCAGGTCGAAATTTCGAATAGGTTTGCCACTTTAGAAAGTTCCGACGAAGTTGAGAAAGAATTAGATGTTAATAGCGTGTGGGAAAATATCAGAGATAGTATCAAAATTGCAGCTGAGCAGAGCATAGGTTATTATGAAACTAAGAAAAAGAAACCGTGGTTTGATGAAGATTGTTGCATGGTAGTAGAAAGAAGGAAACAGGCAAAATTGAAATTCTTACAGGATCCAGTTGAGGAGAATAGAGATAATTATTTCAATGAAAGACGGAAGCAAGTCGTACACTTAGGAATAAAAAGAGAGGTTACTTGAAGGAAAAACTGAATGAGGTAGAAACAAATAGTAAGAATAAAAACATTCGAGATTTATATAAGGGTATAAAGGAATTTAAGAACGGATATCAGTCAAGGGTAAACGTGATCAAGGATGAGAATGGTGACTTGCTTGCAGACTCTTCATCAATCCTAAACAGATGGAAAAACTATTTTGCGCAACTACTAAATGTACATAGGCCAAATAGAAATGATCGGGACGATATTGAAATACAAACTGCTGAGCCATTTATACCCGAACCCACGATTTCAGAAGTCGAAATTGCGATAGAAAATCTGAAAAAGTACAAGTCTCCAGGTATCGATCAAATTCCAGCAGAATTAATACAAGAGGTGGAAGTGCATTATATAGCGAAATTTATAAACTTGTACTTGCTATTTGGGAAAAGGAAATTGTACCAGAACAATGGAAGGAGTCCATAATTGTACCTATTTTTAAAAAGGGGACAAAACGAACTGTGGTAACTTTCGAGGAATATCACTTTTGTTGACGTCGTACAAAATTTTGTCCAATATTCTTTTGAGAGATTAACTCCGTACGTAGATGAAATTATTGGGGATCATCAGTGCGGTTTTCGGCGTAATAGATCGACTATTGATCAGATTTTTGTATTCGGCAGATAATGGAGAAAAAATGGGAGTATAAGGGTACAGTACTTCAGTTATTCATAGATTTCAAAAAGGCATATGACTCGGTTAAGAGGAAGTATTATATGATATTCTTATTGAATTTGGTATTCCCAAGAAACTAGTTCGATTAATTAAAATGTGTCTCAGTGAAACATACAGCAGAGTCCGTATAGGTCAGTTTCTATCTGATCCTTTTCCAATTCACTGCGGGCTAAAGCAGGGAGATGCACTATCACCTTTACTTTTTAACTTCGCTTTAGAATATGCCATTAGGAAAGTTCAGGATAACAGGCAGGGTTTGGAATTGAACGGGCTACATCAGCTTCTTGTCTATGCAGATGACGTGAATATGTTAGGAGAAAATCCACAAACGGTTAGGGAAAACACGGAAATTTTACTTGAAGCAAGTAAAGCGATCGGTTTGGAAGTAAATCCCGAAAAGACAAAGTATATGATTATGTCTCGTGACGGGAATATTGTACGAAATGGAAATATAAATATTGGAGATTTATCCTTCGAAGAGGTGGAAAAATTCAAATATCTTGGAGCAACAGTAACAAATGTAAATGACACTCGGGAGGAAATTAAACGCAGAATAAATATGGGAAATGCCTGTTATTATTCGGTTGAGAAGCTCTTATCATCCAGTCTGCTGTCCAAAAATCTGAAAGTTAGAATTTATAAAACAGTTATATTACCGGTTGTTCTATATGGCTGTGAAACTTGGACTCTCACTCTGAGAGAGGAACATAGGTTAAGGGTGTTTGAGAATAAGGTGCTTAGGAAAATATTTGGGGCTAAGCGGGATGAAGTTACAGGAGAATGGAGAAAGTTACACAACACAGAACTGCACGCATTGTATTCTTCACCTGACATAATTAGGAACTTGAAATCCAGACGTTTGAGATGGGCAGGGCATGTAGCACGTATGGGCGAATCCAGAAATGCATATAGAGTGTTAGTTGGGAGACCGGAGGAAAAAGACCTTTAGGGAGGCCGAGACGTAGATGGGAGGATAATATTAAAATGGATTTGAGGGAGGTGGGGTATGATGATAGAGACTGGATTAATCTTGCACAGGATAGGGACCGCTGGCGGGCTTATGTGAGGGCGGCAATGAACCTTCGGGTTCCTTAAAAGCCATTTGTAAGTAAGTAAGTATAAGATCATTGTAGAATTTTGAGAAAAGAATTATTCTCAACTTATCATTGCCTGACATTGTCAAAGGAAATAAGTTTTGAAACATATTGTAAAAATTGGTATTTTGTATGTATTTTTGTATGTACAGAATATTTTAACTTGGAGTCTTTATTTTGATATAACTTAACTGTAAAATTATTTATTTTTGTATTGTTCTTTTAAATGGAAATAGCTATCCAGTGCTTTTGCTTTAGTAAAATCTCAGTTTATAAACCTATGGATCAACAATTGGCTCTCTTCTGACAAAGAAAAAATTTTACAGTCTGTACAAAAGAAACCAAATGACCTGAAAATGTACAAAAACTTGCCCAGACATGTTCAAACATTTTTAATAAGAGCCACAACATATCACATTGTCACACAATTGTACCTACACCGATTTCACATTTCTGATAATCCTACTTGTCTGTGGTGTAATAATCATGATGAAGATCTGGAACATATTCTTCTATACTGTCCATCCATAAACCACAAAAGAAGTAAATTAAAATCATCAGTACCAGTTGCAGAAGACACAGCCCTGCAGTATATAGCCTATTGACTACACCTAACTCTGGCTACTAGCAACAGGCATCTATAATGAACACCGATCAAAATACCCCTCATTTCCCGTGAAAAACAACTGAATAGAATACAGTGGACTATAGTGGACTTTCATGTTGTCAGCAAACAACTGGACACATTAAGAAGATTGATTGATTAAATGGAAATAGGTGTACTGGAAATTTACGTCTAAGTTTTCCCTTGTCCTGCCACATGATTTCTTTTTCCATATGTACTGGTTAATTTTGAAAATGTACACATTCACACACTGAATATGTAACCATTGCAAAACACATCACAATGTAATAAAATGTGCACTTATTTTATAAAGCTGTCTTACTACATGCCAGATAATTTCGAGAGATACCAACCATGCAGCTTTCACGTGGTGATCTCTTTCCCTCAATTCCTGTCTGATATGTAATATTTAATCTGACAAGGTGCTATGAGTTTACGGATGCAAGCAGCAGCGATAGGGTGGTGGGGGGACATGCTACATGCTATGCTGTTGGTAAGGCGAAAGAAACACTAGGAATGTTCACTGGGATCTACTGTATAATAAATTGTGCTGCAATACACATTTCTTTGTAGAGTGCAATAAAAATTTTATTTTCTTGTAGTATGTCGATATCAAACCACATTTTAGTTACATGTAGGCTTTATATTTTAAGATCCTTATAGAGATATTAACTTCATTCGTGCATTATTCTGTTCATTACTTCATGTGGCATTTAGACCCAGTAAGAGTTTTATTGAATTATTCTCTTTTCAGGTCCTACATGTTCCTGGAAACTTCTGATCATCATAGTTTTAAAGGAAGTTATAACAGAAAAAATAAAATAAAATTACAAGATTTTTAATTAAACTCAAGTGGGGTACGTGTAGAATATTGCATTGGATTGAGAAAGAATATTCTAACAATTGGTCAAATACAGCACATAGTTTCATCTAGAACGTTGCACATTCTATTGAAAGGTTGGCCAATGACGTCAATGTAAAACATTTACTGGTAATTTTGTACATTATCAAAATACTTCATTTTAGCTACAATTTCATGTTTGTCATGAACGCTTTGGACTAATAACTGTCCACACTGAAAGAGAGTTACAAATATTTAATTTCCTGGTTTTTACTACTCGGATAAAAATAACATGCATTACTGAATGTAAGAGAAAAAATTTTGTATAGCAAACTTATTTCCAGGCCCAGATTACATTTACTGGTACCTCAATTTTTTAACATATCGAAGTATTTCTTGAATACCTGGGGCAAGTGGAAGCAATATATAAATTTAGTGATGCTGTTAATTTAAATATCCAAAAGCAAAAATGTTTGAATATTTCAATTTTTCATTTAATAATTTTTACACTGTTTCGACTGTCTTTATATTAGGCCTACATTGTTTCATTCTGTTGCTTTTCGATCTTTCTTTTTATTTTTTACAACTAATTTTATTTCATTTTTTACATACTATACTAAAATGTAGTTATCTTAGCTTATCATTATCATAGCATACAAATTTAATTTAACATACCGGTAATCAAATATGTACCAAACCTATATGCACATATAATTATTCCAATTCAGAAACAACTAATTAAACTAAAAAAAAAAACTCCAAAAGGAAATAACATTTCAATGGATACCTAATCATTGTGGTATACCTGGAAACGGGAAAGTCGATAACATTGCAAAACAGACAACATATTTTCAACCAAGACCTCTTCAAGTGATATCTCTATTCAGTACCTTTGCTTCAGTAAAGTCTCAGTTTATAAACCTATGGATCAACAATTGAGTGGACCTGGTTGGCGAGTTGGTATAGCGCTGGCCTTCTATGCCCAAGGTTGCGGGTTCGATCCCGGGCCAGGTCGATGGCATTTAAGTGTGCTTAAATGCGACAGGCTCATGTCAGTAGATTTACTGGCATGTAAAAGAACTCCTGCGGGACAAAATTCCGGCACATCCGGCGACGCTGATATAACCTTTGCAGTTGCGAGCGTCGTTAAATAAATCATAACATTTTCAACAATTGACTCTCTTCTGACAAAGGAAAAATTTTACAGTCTGTACAAAAGAAACCAAATGACCTGGAAATGTACAAAAACTTGCCCAGACATGTTCAAACATTTTTAACAAGAGCCAGAACAGGTCACATTGTCACTCAATTGTACCTACACCGATTTCACATTTCTGATAATCCTACTTGTCTGTGGTGTAATAATCAAGATGAAAATCTGGAACACATTCTTCTATACTGTCCATCGATTAACCACAAAAGAAGTAAACCAAAATCATCAGTACCAGTTGCAGAAGACACAGCCCTGCAGTATATATTGACTACCCCCAACTCTGGCTACTAGCAACAGGCATCTATAATGAACACCGATCAAAATACCCCTTATTTCTCATGAAAAACAACAACTGAATAGACTACAGTGGACTATAGTGGACCTTATGTTGTCAGTAAACAACTGGATACATTAAGAAGCTTGGTTTAACATGTTAAGTTAATTTCTCTTTTTTATGATGAAATAATTTCCGAAATACGGTATATTTAATAGTGATCAGCATGTGCCCTGTAACATGCATACACGTCAATTCCTTATCTCTTTAAATATATTTTTTGTCGCACATTTTCCGAACTATAAATTTTACATTTGATTTCCCTAATAACTCAAAAAGTTTTTGGAGATATTTCAATGAAACTTTGCATATTTGTGTGTTCCTGATATCCTAACAACATATACCGGTACTAACATCTTTGCTGTACCATTTGTTATTATTTTCTTTTAATAATAATATGTGTCACTCAGGACAGGGACCGATGGCTGGCTTATGTGAGAGTGAATGAATCTCTAAGTTCTCTAAAAGCCATTTGTAAGTAATATGTGTCGTGAAAATGTTAGAATGCAATGTAAAACAATTTTTTAAAGAGGTATGAAAAAGATTATAGTTTATTTTGTCCATGTAGGTAGTTATTATAAACATTTAAAAGTAAGAATAATTTGAATGTTCATAGATTTGTGGAAAATGGCAGGAAAACACATGATGACTACACAATTTATCCAAAATTTTGAAAATTAATAATTTTTACTAGAGTAAGTTCTTTTAAAATATTAAAAATGTCTAATAAAGCAAAAAGAATGTACCGGTATTGTAAACTCTGAAAAATTTAATTTCACCAGAACTGAAAGGTACAGTACTGAGATAAGTTTATATCTTTAATATAACTGGACGTAATATAATTCCGAAAATGAATAAATAAATTGAAATGGTCACTGTGCATTGGCCCAGAAGCAGATTGTCTCTGTCACAGGTTACATTTCTTTCAAACAGCCTGGAAAAGTGTAACTTACAAACAGAGTTTAAAACAAAAAATTGTATCTTCTACATTTAATAAACATTTTGCATTATAAGAATACTGTAATCTGTCTTTTAAATTAATGTCATATTTTTATACATTGGCAATTGCTTGGAGAATTACACCTGTCATCGGTCAACAGATTTAGCAGTATATCCACCGACCATATCTTCTGTAGCTACTCCACTCAGAAAACATCTTCGCCATGTCAGGCATTGGTGAGTCCAGTAATGGACCATCTTAACACTGCATTTCTTCAACATTAATTAAACAGTTATACCAGTGTGACTTGTCCCCTGAGCCTCGTGTGTAATAACAGGCTCTACAACTACGGGTGGGTGAGGATGGAATTTGGATAGGAGAGGTTATGGAATGCACATCACTATCCCTTCCAACCAGTGCTGTAATTGTAATTTTTCTCTTGGCCATACGCCCCACCCCTTGTTTTCTCCCTTGAAATATATTTTGCTCTCCTCTCTCTATCTCTCAGACTGTCATTTAATGATTTTTTTTTTAATATTAAAGAAGAACTGGATCAGGACATACCGAATGGAGACTGATAAACTGTGGAGTTCGTCGAGGATGCCCCCTCTCACCACTTTTATTCAATATATACATCAACTCCATCATCAGACATTGGCGACTAACAATTCATGGAAACATTCCGCTCTCCAGAAATTGTACTCTAGATCAGTGGCGGCCGGTGAGGCATTCTGGTGGTGGTGCCAAAAACGAAAAAAGGTTGTACGCAAATTACCCTAGTGAAATTGATAATTTCGCAGTTCACGTTTGCATTATGTTAAATAAAACGCATTAATTAAACCAGCTATTTTACCAGGTGTACAGTTAATAATGCATCTAGTAACAGTTACAATAACATTTCCGAAACTAATAACGAAATTTACAGATACAGATAATGCAAAACTTCCACAGTATTGTTAGTCAAATACAAATAACTTTTATAACTAGTAAAATTATTGGCAAAAACACACGAGATAAACAGTGATATAGATAATAAACAAACACGTTTGCACTTTATTTAACAGGCCGATGAATCCAAGGCAGCGGCCTGAATAACACATGTTCATGTCCTGCACAGATCTCATGTATCGTTAACAGAAGCATCAATACTATAGCAACAGTGTAGCGATATTTAGTTGCTGCAAAATAAAACAAATATTATACAACATTAACAAACAGTTTTACATAATATGAAAAAAAATATTTATCTTTCTAAAAAGAACCATGACTATCTCTGCGTTCAATATAGTTAAATGGATAATAATTTACACATTCAAATCCAAGTTATGTGCATTAGTTTTGAATTGGCAACATTACATTAACATTTGGCGCGGAACTTTAACTTGTGTTTCGTGTAAGTCTGCGGTAGATGGTTCCCTTTCTAACGTCTCCAACAATCCTAATATCTAGCGAAATTTCTGCATTACTGTGCTCTAGCAGGCGGAATATTAACTACTAAGTCAAATTGAATTCAGCTCAAAGTCTGCCATAAGAAACGCATATAAATTAGAATCAGCAGCCTTTTGTACAGCGTTATATGGAAGCAGGCAGTGCCACACTGAAGTGGCTCCAACGTTCGGAAAAACGCTGCAAGAGTGCGTCCGGATCTGTGCACACGCTCGTTCAGATGAAATACGAATAAAATGTGTAGAAATAAACTATTACAATTGCTTTCTAGGATATGATTTTTTTGTTTCTTTCATTAGTAGTGCCATGGCACACTGGCACTACCCCAAAAGCCGCCCCTGCTCTAGATACATTATTATATGCAGACGATCAGGTTCTTTTTACTACAAATGAAGACGAGCTGCAATACTCAATACATCACCTGAATATAACAGCACAAAATTTCAATATGAAAATTTTCCCAAACAAAACAAAAATTATGGCGTTCCAAGGTAAACAGCCAGTTAGGAGTAAAATTTGCATTGGAACGCATAAGGTAGAACAGGTAAACTCGTTTAAATATTTAGGTTATAATTTGACATATTTACCTGTTACTGATATATCTGAAAATATTCAACATTTTAATGGAGCCTTAAGAACCATCAACCAGGTTTTCACAACCACGAAAACCCAAAAACATACCAGGTTAAAATCATATAAAGTTCTAGCAAGACCTGTCCTCATGTAAGGTAGTGAGGCCTGGACTGTCCCAAACGCAGATGTTCAACGCCTAACAACTGCGGAAATGAGATTTCTAAGGAGGACTGCCGGCTACAGCTTGCTTGACCACAAAAGGAATGAACTAATTACAAAAGAATTGAAAATTACACATATTTATGAACATCTCAACCACTATAGACAAAAATTGCTTAACCATGTCAATAGGATGGACCGTTCCAGACTCCCAAGACAAATTCTCCACTATATACCACATGGAAGACGATGTTTGGGACGCCCCCTGAAAAGATGGACGAAGAACGTAACAGGCCACTAGGCCTAATACCTGCAAGGACGATGATAATGATGATGAAGTAAAGAAATTGTTTTGCTTTACATTTTAATTGTATAACAAGCTTGATTTAAAGAATGCACCATGTAGCCCCACCATAGATGCACACTTGCCTCAATGAATCTTGGAGTGTGTATTTGCAGCACTTCTTGTTTTTCAACCATTATTTTATATAATTCTGAATTCCAATGTTTGTTTATGAACATCAAACAAAATACATTGGCAACAGCAAGAGATGATCTAAGATCTGTACAGATCTCCGTGTACAAAACTTAGGCACCCATATGCCGTATGGCTCCTTTCCCCATATGATTAATTACAAAAATTGTAAGTTCCCATAAGATATATGGCCCCATATGGCCAATTGTTGCATATGCTGGAAATAGGGCTCACTCAATATTAATAAATATTAGTCTTTACGATTGGGGATTAACTATGAACAAACAAAGGCAACCTAACTTGCTGAAATCACGTCACATTATAATAAAATAAGCTAGATTCTGAGAAATTAACCTTCTTCTTCCACACACCTTGGAGCCTCTTTATTTTCTTGGGTGTGCCACTTCGATAATTATGTAGTAAGCATAGACCACGCCACCATTACCTGCAATAGAGGTCCAGGGCACATACTTTCCCATTAGAGGATGAAGAGGTTGACAAAATATCATAAGAAAACTTTGCAAATTTAATTAAATTACATGCATAGACCTATTTGGTAATGTATATATGCCATGGATCTCTACTGAGAGAAGATGGGCTGACCGATGTTTAGTACACAATTACAGTTGCTTCTATTTGGTTGAGGGTTGTCTGGATTGTAACTCATTTTCAAAATTAAAACGTGTACAAAAAGCTTGAAGAGTGTCAAACTAAAATGAATTAGGCTAAGTATCTGAGTCCATATTTTAACAACTCAATGAACAAATGAAACAATAAGAAATTGAAATGTGTCTAAAATAATATACTAGTTCGAAGTTCACAAAAATGCTTTGCAGAAATTGCAGTTTTGCCAACTAATGTTGCCAAAAATTTGTTCAAAAGTCGCTGGAGTCATTATTACCGGTATCAATTGATAAAATTCGTAGAAAGTGTTGGTGGCTATAAAGTGCAAGCAAGTCATTTGTCACATGATAAAAACCTCTCAGAAACAAGGATGTCCAAATTATTTATTTATTTATTTATTTATTTATTTTTAGTTGTTTCGTTTTAAGTTAATTACAATGGGTGAAACTAGCGCTGAGTTACTTCTGTTGATTTCGGAAGTGAAAATCTGCCATCATATTGTCTTATTACTGGCATCAGAAAACAAAAAGTCACCAGCCATTTGTCCAGCGTATATGCAAAGCATAATAAAAGCCTAAACTAACCTAACCTGTCACAGATTTATATTATGCAACGCTTAACAAAAATCTAACCTGTCACAGATTCGTATATGCAAGGCATAGCGTGAAACTTTCGTAATGTCATCAATGTTATGTTGGTATGACTGAGGAGAGACTCTAAGCTGTTGAAGATGTATAAGCAAAGTACGAGTTACAGCAGTAGTTTAGCTTCACAATGCAATATGAAATATAACAGACATTCAATTGTTGTTTTTTTCCCTCAGGAGTACAATCACATTTCCTATTATGCTAGAACTACACATTTATAAAAATAAGTAATAACTATGCTAATCACCAAAAAGGCAAATGCCGGGTAATATTTTGGCGAATCCTCGGACCTCATCTCATCTCACTACATCTCGCAAAAAAAATGTAAAAAAATTGCACAAAATTGTAAAAATTGTAGAAAATTACTAAATTGTAAAACTATAAAAATTTGTAAAAATTGTAACTGTAATATTGTAAAATGTTGACTTGTTCCACATCTTAAAGCTTCATTGATCATGTAAGATCTATGGAATAAAATGAATGAATGAATGAATCCCAGATTATTATGATGTATCTAGCATAATTATGCCAAGGTTGGCAACGCTACCTTTTCACGCACTCTCCTGGAGTTGCGCAGAACTAATGCGCAATACGCATAAAGCTATCGTGTACACAAGAAAATGGTAAACATGAGGGTGAAAATGTAATATCATTTTCAACGTACGTAAAATCCAATACACAAATTTGTTACTAATAATCGATATACACTTACGTTAAATGTACTTACACATAATGAGTTTGACTCGTAGCAGAATCATTTCCAACATGATCTACGTTAGCTGGAAACTTCCATTAGAATATCGAAGCCAGAACAGCTGTATCTTTTTTTACCCCATAGCCGTCAGCTGACCTACGTGGACATGACTCGTAAGATAGAAATGTTCTCGAGAGTGTTTATTAAACTATGAAAAAACTTAATATCCGAAATTGACATGCTGCGATATTAGGAAACTAAAGAATACTTCCTATGTATACAAAGGGCTGTTATGTTTTATTAAATGAATACTAATTAATGATAGCAGCACTAATGAAACAGTAGAGCCGTGTTTATGCAAATAAAGACACTGTTCTACACTATTAACTGTCCATACGCGTATTTCACACATTAATTAATTGAAATACAAAGTACCGGTAACACAATTTACACACGAACACGGCCAAACAGCCATCTTGACCAAAACCAACACGATTTAAGAAATGGCGCAACAACTTTTCGAATTAAAGGCCGCCTATTGGTAAGACCACGCACTAATATTAACTTCACCTACGTAGTATTTAGAAAATATACAAGACGTCATAAACAACAAATACCCATATAAGTATAACATGTCATGTAATAGAAAATAAAGACATTGATAACGTTTATTACGTATATAAAGGCCATATTAACAAAATTCTAGAATTCATGTAATGATTTAAGTCGTTGCCCGAACGCGATAGCATGGAATGGAATTTTCGGGAGGGAGCACTACGACCTAGTACTGCGACCTTTTACGATCTATTGCGCTAACCCTCAAGCTAGACGCATTACAAAACCGACACCGGCTGACTATACAAAGGTTCGCTGCGTACCCAGGTTTCGAGCAAGTCACCCCACTCGTCCCTAGGCCAGCCCCCTCCGTGCATCGCCAGTCGTCATTCGGGGAATGCTATGGAATGATGACGAAATGGAGAAATGTTGACGTATAGATGCCTAATACGGGGAAATGGGAAAACTCCGAGAAAAACCCAACTGTGACCTTGTCCGCCATAAGTGTCACTATGGATTTTTCAAGCCGGGCATGAACGGGACTCGAACTCGGATGTCGGCGTGACAGGCTCAAGGTCTGACCACTCAGCTACCACAGGGGAAACGTGATAAAATGCATGCAACTCACGAGGACAAAACTTTGGTTTCGTTGACAATAAGGTTACTATAACAATTCCGGTACCAGTAACACAAAAATTCAGGACATTTTGACGTGACAAGTCTACATATTACGTCTTTTCATTCCTTCCATTGCATATACTGCATAGAATCAGAATCTGTCATTGGTTCTCTCATAAACCCATTTATAGTATTGGAAACTGACGTTCATGTAATATGCCGTTTCAAAAAATAAAGTGAATAGAAACTTTGTTTTTGCTCTCCTGAAAAGTTGCCTTTTGGTTCATAACCCACTTATTGTACTGAGATCTTAAATTTATTGTATACATAATGTATGTCCATGTTGTAAGGGAGGGAATCAACTTAACTTACATATGGCTTTTAAGGAACCCGAAAGTTCACTGCCACCCTCACATAAGCCCGCCATCGGTCCCTATCCTGTGCAAGATTAATCCAGTCTCTATCATCATGTCCCACCTCCCTCAAATCCATTTTAATATTATCCTCCCATCTACGTCTCGGCCACCCTAAAGGTCTTTTTCCCTCCGGTCTCCCAACTAACACTCTATATGCATTTCTGGATTCGCCCATACGTGCTACGTGCCCTGCCCATCTCAAACGTCTGGATTTAATGTTCCTAATTATGTCAGGTGAAGAATACAATGCGTGCAGTTCTGCGTTGTGTAACTTCCTCCATTCTCCTGTAACTTCATCCCTCTTAGCCCCAAATATTTTCCTAAGCATCTTATTCTCAAACACCCTTAACCTATGTTCCTCTCTCAGAGTGAGAGTCCAAGTTTCACAACCATACAGAAGAACCGGTAAAATAACTGTTTTATAAATTCTAACTTTCAGATTTTTGGACAGCAGACTGGATGATAAGAGCTTCTCAACCGAATAATAACACGCATTTCCCATATTTATTCTGCGTTTAATTTCCTCCCGAGACATTTATATTTGTTACTGGGAATATTTTTTTAAAATCGAGGTATGCCAGAGGAAAATCTTGGGGTAGCATACCGCCACTGATTTTTTCCCACTTCTCTCACTGGGTCCTAATGTTTTTGAAATAGTCAACTACGCACTTGCACAAGGAAAAAAAAAGTCAGCTTTACAGGAGCTACACAATTATAACCCGTCTAATCTATACACCCCTTTTTTCTATCAGTATCAAATGGACTTGCCTGGTTTACTGTGCAGAATGTTATGACCGGCCAAGCTATCTAAATACAACCGTACTAATAATTAATGAACATGTTTGGGAACATCGTATTAATAGCACAAAAAATAACATTAAATTGGATTTATTTTGTAAAGTCAAACATTGTTCACATTAAATTAATGTTTTGTATACCAGCCATTACGGAAACTAGCTCAGTGTAGAAACTATTTTTTTCCTTAAGGGGAGAGGATGTTATTTTTGATGAAAAATGACTAAATTAAAAAAAAATCCTTAAAATACTCTGTGATATGTGTGGATCGCCATTTTTAAACTTCCTGCGTTATGGATTTTTAAATCACTCGCCCACTTTTATTGTTGTTTCCGGTAAATTACATTTTCAAAAAATTTGTTTTTCTTTAAAATACCCTTTGATATGTGTGGAATGCATTGCATAACATTTTGTGGGTATTTGTGCCCTTATCGAATGTTGAGACGTCATTTTTAAACTTCCTGCGTTATGGATTTTTAAATCACACGCCCGCTTTTATCGGTTTCCAGTAACTTCATTTTTTTTGCCACATTGCCAGACAAAATGGATATAATTTCTGAACTACTAAAGATACATGCATGAAATTTAGAACACACATTCTTTAGACTATTAAGAAACTTTTCTCTGTAACAGAATTTTGTTAATCGATTTCATTTTAAAAATACGTCCGTTTGTTTGCAAGAAAAGAAATCAGAAAATTGTTACTAAATTTTAATTGTTTATTTTACAAACGTAGGGACTAATATCATAATTCTGTTACAGACAGTCTGTAGAACATACTTTTGCAAATACATTGCAAAAACTGTTTGAATCTATCTTTAAAAACGGTTTAGATATATCGGTTTTAGTACAATCCTGCATAGGGTATATTTTTTTTCAGTTTGGGCCCCCAAATAATTTTTTTTTTTTTCAAAATATGTTTATTTTGTCGAGTTGCCACAGTTATGAGCTCTCTACATACAAAAAATTAATAATTTACACCAAATAGGAAAAAATTTTTAAAAAATACCATCCTCTCCCCTTAATAGTTCATGGACTCTTCAAGAAATAGGTTTTAAGTGACCTGTAAAATCAATTTTAATATTACAATATAAATTTCACCTCTGACTGAGATTCTGGCTGATTATGTAGGCCTACTATACCTATTAGCAGGCATTATATCTCACTTGAAAATATGTGTCAGAGAAAGAACAATAATTATTTGTATACATGTTAAGTCTGTTTAGTGTAATATGTCCCCTTATTCTCTGCATACGATCCATAGAATATCTTAAAGTTCTATCATCTGATATCTTTTGTCCCGAACTTTTCTTCCGTTCACCATTCCTTTCAGCACGTCCTTCTGTAAGCAGTTTCTTCTAAGCCAGTGACCCAGCCAATTTATTTTTCTCTTCCTGATCAGTTTCAGCATTATTCTTTCTTCATTCACTCTTTCCAATACAGCTTCGTTTCTGTGGACCGAAAATTAACTTTAACTGAAAGTAGCTTGTGAAAACCAAATCTAACCTAAAGAAAAATCCACGGATCACAAAATCACGCAAACGAACTAAAAGTTGCCTGAGAATCAAAAGCTAAATTAAAGCAAAAGTCGGTGATCCAGATGTCACGTAAATTAACTAAAAATAACCTGAAAAACAAACCTAACCTAAAGAATCGGTGGACCCAAATATCACACAAGGCATCTAAAAGAAATCTGAGAAAACCAGACCTAATCAAAAGCAAGAAATGGGTAACCTAAAAATCACGGTAACTAAAAGTAACTTGAGAAAACGAATCTAAGCTAAATAAAAAATAAGTGGGCGTAAAAATCGCGTAAAAAATAGTATGAGAAAGCCAACCTAATTTAAAACAAAAATTAGTGTGACCCGAAAATCATATAATGTAGGTTAAAATTGTTAAAAAAACAAACATAATCTAAATAACATGTAAATGTGTACAATAGAGGGGGAAAGGAACTGGCCACCCTACCTCTTATCTCCTCGCTTAGTTACATAATGAATGATGCCTTATTGGTGATACGAGGTTCAGACCTGTCTTCCAGTAGTTGACTAAACAACAAAACAATAATCTAAAGAAAAAATTCGTGGATCAAAAATTACGTAAACTACAGTACCGGTAATTAAAAATAGCCTGAAAAACCAAACGTGACCTAAATAAAAATCAGTAGACCCAAAAATCACAAAAACAGATTGAAAAATAAGAAAACATTTTAATTTTACCAGGATTTGGTATAATTTCACACATTATCTGTCATGAAAGAGGAAAAAAGAAAGATTTAAGATACTAATATTTTTAGTTCATTATGATTATCCAAATCCCATACTGAGGCTCTAGCTTCGAGTTCAATAATTTAGAAAAAAAACCGTACCAAATCTTAGGTAGAAATCGATGGATCCAAAAAGTCTAGTAAACAAACTAAAAGTAGGTTGTGAAAACCAAATCTAATCTAAATGATAAATAAGTAAACACAAAATATCATATAAAAGAAATTCAGTCTATTCAATTTTGTTTCCCTTCTTAAAAATGTAATGTCTATGCTTACATATGTATAATATTTTTTTTTGAGGCTATACTGAGTCCGTAAGGGCTACCCTCAATGGGGGGCAGTTTACTTTGTTGTTGTTACCAAATACCTTACTAGGCTATAATAATACCGGACAGCTAGCAGTTTTGCGTGCGAACGACGCTGGTGCTGCTACCTACCTGCCGGTGTGGAGATACTCGGGAAACAAGCTGTAGTCAACTGCAATGTATATTGTTGCTGGGCTAGTTAATAGTTTTATTAATTAGTGCTGTGTTAAAATGTCAGGGTGTATGTGTGCTGTTTATAATTGCTACAATGCAGCTGGCTACGGACTGGAAGGTCCGGGGTTCGATCCCAGGTGGTGACAGGATTTTTTTCTCGTTGCCAAACTTTCAGAACGGCCCCGAGGTTCACTCAGCCTCCTATAAAATTGAGTATCGGGTCCTTCCCGGAGGTAAAAGGCGGTCAGAGCGTGGTGCCGGCCACACCACCTCATTCTAGTGCCGAGGTCATGGAAAGCATGGGGCTCTACCTCCATGCCCCCCAAGTGCCTTCATGGCATGTTACGGGGATACCTTTACCTTTTACCTTTTACAATTGCAGCATTACAAATTGCTCCAAATCATACTTTCGATTTCCGGGGGATCATAAAACGTGAGTGAACAAAATTCGTTATTAGGCCTAATGCCTTTGTCTCTGTGTTGATAGAACAATAAAAATTAGCTTTTTTATTTAGGCCTAATAAATGAATAGAAGTTAAAATATATTGGAAATTTTAAGGTTTTACCAAATTAAGTTTTATTGTTGTCTACATGCCCTTACTAATAATTATTACAAGCATCAGTATACTACCATTTATATTTTTGCAGTTGTCAGCAATGGGTATATAAAGCATTATTGTAAATTCATTCCTAATGTCAGAACTGATTTTGTCTCACTAAAGCAAAGAAAAAAATATGTAACAATTAATAATTACAGAAAGTAATATGAAGTATGCAATATTTCTCATAATATGCATCTCTGATATAAGGTAATAATTTTACATTAAATACTATTCAACATTTCTTAAGTGTTTCATACGTTATTCGACATTAGTAACTCACGTTTACAATAGTCCGAATCCTGCTAAGTTAATATTTGTATATGTGGACGTAATTCCATCCCCCTCCGCTAGATGTCAGGTCCGCGATATTTCGCACTCAAGCCAATGCTACTAGTATACAGCTGTCCGGTATTACTATAGTAAGGTATTTGATATTACTGTATATTCTTTCTTTTTTATGATGATTGTATTATTTTATTTCTATTTCTATTGTTGTAATTATATTCTGTATTTTGTATATTTAAATAATAATAATAATAATAATAATAATAATAATAATAATAATAATAAAATTCTATAGAAACCTAACCTAACTTAACAATAAGCTTTTTCGGACAGAAAATAAATCTCTTCAAGTTTTCTTAATGTTATCGACAGATGCAGGATGGGGAAGAAAATAGACTACACAAAATTATTTTTGTTCTACTGTAACATTTATTGAAGTCGTTTAAAATTATTACTATTAACAAATCTGTATAATATACGTAGCAATAATTTCTATATTTTGTATTAATAGATGGAAGAAAGTACAACATATCGATTATTCGATTGTCAATTTTTAAATAAAGTTTTATTATTATTATTATTATTATTATTATTATTATTATTATTATTATTATTATTATTATTATTACACTATAAATTCAATCCTCTTGTAGGAACTTGTAGAAGGCTTCACTATATTCCCCGGTCGGATTGTATTTCTCTACGATGGCTGCCCAGTCTTCTGGCCTGTATGCCATGATGTAAATAGATGCTTTCCGAATGAATTTCTTTTGTGCCTCGTTACATTCGGTACAAGCTGTCTTCAGTGCGATGGGAATATTCTCTGTAATGTAAAGAAATTCATCATTGTATATTAAAAGAGCACAGGTTCATAACTTCAATATCATTGATGTCCAATAGTTTTTAATGTAACTGTAGGTGTATTAATTTCATCTATTAAGTAGTACAATAAAGTATAATATTCAAAATAATTACAACAAATAAACAAAATTTATATAATAATTATAACGAAAAAATTATTCTCTTGCTATAATTATTAATACACAAATGTATAATCTCAAAAAAATTAAACCAAAAGAAATTAAGTCAAGTAACAAGTAGATGTTTACGATTAGAAGAAAAACTCAAATTCCACAAAAAAATATATAACAGAAAAAAAGATAATTTTCATTAGTTTCAATAATTTAATAAAAATATTGGTCTTGTAAACCAAAAATAAGGAACACCTTTTAAAACTTCAGAAAAAAGATTATATCTTTTCATTAATTTCCAAAACTATACTCGGGACAGAAAAACCCGATACGTTAAACAGATTGTAATCTTAGGGCCTTATTCATGAAAGTCACTTCAACTTCACTTTCACTTACTTCCGACCGACTTTAGTAGATATAAAGCGCAGAATTTATTTTCAGAGCCACTACTTAACTTACACTTTAGTCGTAACTTAGCCAAAAGTTAGTAAGATTCAAGATACGTGAAGACCAACCTTATACCACAGTCTAGTATATACAGTCACGAAGCTTGAGTTGTGAGGGTGCTAGAATAGTACATTATGCAACGAGCCTATAATAGTAGTAATTAAGACGCGAGTATGTTTGTTTATGAAACGAGCGCAAGCGAGTTTCATAATTTTCATACGAGCGTCTTAATTACCATTATAGGCAAGTTTCATACCACTTTTTATGCTAACTTGAAATTATTCATAAGTATTCATGTTATGGTTATCGAAGTGAGGAGCGGAACTGACCTTCTAAATTGTGAGATGTGCGCAGACGCGAAAGTATTGATTTCTTCCGAGGAACGAATGTCATTGACCTTGATATAATCTAGAGAATAACATGAACATTAATCTTAGAATTGAAAAACGAGATGACAAATTGAATTTATTTCAATATTATTTACAATTAACGCTAATTATTATATTAACAAAACATAACCTTCTGCGACAGTATTGGATTTCCAGCCTCCGTGACGTTTTGCTAGTTGTCTTTCGATTACATATCCGAAAATAATCGATACTTGCGCTTTTATAATGCTACAATGGTGATTTCTCATTGGCTGAACAACTGAACTATAATGAATAGGTGTACTTTAATGAGGTGCATTAAAGGGCTACTACCAGGTGTATAATTACTACATTTCGGCATGGTCGAGCATAAACAATAGAATGTGCCGATACTATTTTGCATTGTCTGTAATGAGGCGATATTAGCGATCCTAGTGGTTAGCAACTATCTATGGATGCATATTTACTACGTAGAATATTGAACTTCGTGACTGTATATACTAGACTGTGCTTATACGTCATTAAGAGCTATAAATTTGCATGATCAACAATTAATAAGACAATATTGTTTACTACGATAAAGGACTGAAATGGATTTAGAAAATGTCAATTTCCAAGAATTCATAGATTATGCATTTTGTTTCAGATTATTTGCTTATTTCTTCTAAAGTTATATCTGTGTAATCATAACCTCAATCTTATCTCCACTTTTACCAGTTTATTCCGAAGTTACGTACCTAAAATTGTATTTAAAATTTATCATTGCTATTATTATTATTATTATTATTATTATTATTATTATTATTATTATTATTATTATTATTATTTCCATCTCAAAATCAATTAAGAAGGATGATTAATTTTTTTCAATTGGTTAACTAAATATTTATATAACCTAATAGAATTTGAAAAAATCTACAACAGATTATGCTTCTTTATCTTAGAATAAAAGTTACTTATAATCTCATATTAATATCTTTTATTCTAATAAGATTAAGATTAAAATTCTATTTTGGTGTACCTGTACTTAATATTATCATTATTACCGGTAGTACTTATACTTTGTAGGCCTACTCTAATTCCGTATCATTTCTTCTTCTTCTTTGCTGAATTCTAAACGACACCTAATTTCTAGAGATATACCTACCTAGTTTTCGCAATCTACGGATTCGTGAAATACGGTTGTTCAGCTTATAAAAGCAAAAAATTTGTTTCAAGCCCATTTGGATCAAAATACCATAAGTTTATACTCGAGAAATAACGCGAAATTTTTTGTATAGCCTACGCAAGAACTTATTCGAATTTAATGTTTCTCAAAAGAATTTATTTTATTTCGTTACGAAATTTTAATTTAAAATTCCTAAAAATATACAATATTTATTAGAAGTCGCATAAATATGTACGCGAATTAATATAATAAGCTTTGGTTAAGCGGATTTCCCCGCCCACTGTACTGTTAGCAGTCATGGGAGTTTTTTTTTAATTGGGTTATTTTAAGCGCTGTATCAACATCTAGGTTATTTAGGTCTGAATGAAATGAAGGTGATAATGCCGGTGAAATGAGTCCGGGGTCCAGCACCGAAAGTTACCCAGCATTTGCTCGTATTGGGTTGAGGAAAACCCCGGAAAAAACCTCAACCAGGTAACTTGTCCTGACCGGGATTCGAACCCGGGCCACCTGGTTTTGCAGCCAGACGCGCTGACCGTTACTCTACAGGTGTGGACGTCATGGCAGTGATTAGAGATAAATAAAGCAGTAAATTATTATTATTATTATTATTATTATTATTATTATTATTATTATTATTACTAATATCGTGGAGCAACAGTAACAAATATAAATGACACTCGGGAGGAAATTAAACACAGAATAAATATGGGAAATGCCTGTTATTAATCGGTTGAGAAGCTTTTGTCATCTAGTCTGCTGTCCAAAAATCTGAAAGTTAGAATTTATAAAACAGTTATATTACCGGTTCTTCTATATGGCTGTGAAACTTGGACTCTCACTCTGAGAGAGGAACATAGGTTAAGGGTGTTTGAGAATAAGGTGCTTAGGAAAATATTTGGGGCTAAGAGGGATGAAGTTACAGGAGAATGGAGAAAGTTACACAACACAGAACTGCACGCATTGTATTCTTCACCTGACATAATTAGGAACTTGAAATCCAGACGTTTGAGATGGGCAGGGCATGTAGCACGTATGGGCGAATCCAGAAATGCATATAGAGTGTTAGTTGGGAGACCGGAGGGAAAAAGACCTTTAGGGAGGCCGAGACGTAGATGGGAGGATAATATTAAAATCGATTTGAGGGAGGTGGGGTATGATGATAGAGACTGGCTTAATCTTGCACAGGATAGGAACCGATGGCGGGCTTATGTGAGGGCGGCAATGAACCTTCGGGTTCCTTAAAAGCCATTTGTTAGTAAGTAAGAATTATTATTATTACTATTATTATTAGTATTATTACTATTAGATCATGGCAATGTAAATTGCGTTTATATTATTTGCAAAATATTTCCACACAAAGCGGTAATATTTTCTGTAATTTTTAACTCTTTCCTGAAATTTAATTGTATTGTCTGTTGTAATTTAAACATTGCAATGCATGTTTTAAAATTTAAAATTTCATGTTTTATTTAACGACGCTCGCAACTGCAGGGATTATATCAGCGTCGCCGGTGTGCCGGAATTTTGTCCTGCAGGAGTTCTTTTACATGCCAGTAAATCTACTGACATGAGCCTGTCGCATTTAAGCACACTTAAATGCCATCGACCTGGCCCGGGATCGAACTCGCAACCTTGGGCATAGAAGGCCAGCGCTATACCAACTCGCCAATCAGGTCGACGCAATGCATGTTCTCCACTTGTTATTGTCACAGTTGTATTGTTAATTTGTATCATTGTTGTTCATTTTACTATTGTGTTAATTTATTGTATCACTGTACTGGACTTTTATTGCCCAATGGCTGTTGTCCAGCACATATATATATATATATATATATATATATATATATATATATATATATATATAAGAAATAAAGAAAGAAATAAATTACTATTATTATTATTATTATTATTATTATTATTATTATTGAGGATTGGCTGTTATTCATAGCTTATTTCATTTAGTTCTTTTGACACACATTTTTCAGAAAAATTGATATTTTTTATCATAATTCCAGTGCGCTAATTCCTATATAGGCCCTACAAGTTACACGTAAACATAGGGATTTCCTGAAATCGTCTGTCACTTTTTTATATTTTATTAATACTTACTTACTTACTTATTTACTTACTTACTGGCTTTTAAGGAACCCGGAGGTTCATTGCAGTCCACACATAAGCCCGCCATTGGTCCCTATCCTGAGCAAGATGAATCCAGTCTCTACCATCATATTCCACCTCCCTCAAATCCATTTTAATATTATCTTTCCATCTACGTCTCGGCCTCCCCAAAGCTCTTTTTCCCTCCGACCTCCCAACTAACACTCTATATGCATTTCTGGATTCGCCCATACGTGCTACATGTCCTGCCCATCTCAAACGTCTGGATTTTATGTTCCTAATTATGTCAGGTGAAGAATACAATGCGTGCAGCTCTGCGTTGTGTAACTTTCTCCATTCTCCTGTAACTTCATCCCTCTTAACCCCAAATATTTTCCTAAGAACCTTATTCTCAAACACCCTTAATCTCTGTTCCTCTCTCAAAGTGAGAGTCCAATTTTCACAACCATATAGAAGAACCGGTAATATAACTGTTTTATAAATCCTAACTTTCAGATTTTCTGACAGCAGACTAGATGATAAAAGCTTCTCAACCGAATAATAACAGGCATTTCCCATATTTATTCTGCTTTCATTTTACTATTGTGTTAATTTATTGTATCACTGTACTGGACTTTTATTGCCCAATGGCTGTTGTCCAGCACATAAATAAATAAATAAATAAATATATATATATATTATTATTATTATTATTATTATTATTATTATTATTATTATTATTGGAGGATTGGCTGTTATTCATAGCTTATTTCATTTCGTTCTTTTGACACACATTTTTCTGAAAAATGTATAATTTATCATAATTTCAATGCCATAATTCCTACATAGGCCCTACAAGTTACACGGAAACATAGGGATTTCTTGAAATCGCCTGTCACTTTTTTATATTTTATTAATACAGATTGGAATTCAAATAAGTTAGCACTAGGTAATATTTTTACTAAGCAAAAGTTACGATACAGGAAAGCACAAAATATGTTTCAATAAAGCAACATAATATCACGTAAAGGATTTTATTTATATTACCACATGCCATGGAACGCACGTAAAATCATATTGTTGTACTCACCCTTGAGATCACGGCCCGCTGGACTACAGTGCCCCTTTTCCAAGACACATTGCACATAGCTGTTGAGGGTTCGAGGATTGGACAAGATGGCATCCAGATCCAGAAACTCGTACTTGTTTGTGTGATTCTGCGAATCCGCGTTAAGTGAGAACTGGAGGAAAAGCCAAGCCGTTGCTATAATGGCCGAGGTCATCGTGAGTATTAGAATACAATGCGTGGCATCCTTCCACTTATTTATATGCCCCTCGGGCATCCCAACGCCACGGAAGCGGAGAGAATGTGCGAATAGTTCCTACTTCATCACAAAACAGAGCTCAAGAGTAACTGGGCCTTGTGTATAATTACTTCAAACATTATTCAAGGATGCAACACAGATTTCTCGCTTTCTTTGCCACTGCTAATATCAAAGTTAATATTTATTTGTTAGAAGTAAGTTTCTAAAGATCCCGCGCCGTCGCGTCGTGGTCTAAGGCAGCCTACGAATCGTGTTATTGAGAGCGCGCTGGTTCGAGTCCCACCCAGCATCGTGATGCACTTGGGGAGCTACGATAGGCAGCGAAATCCAGTTACGAAACATAGCTATAACGGCTTGGGGAATCGTCGTGCTAACCACGCGATACCTACATTCTTTTTGGATGATCGTCCACCTCTGCTTCGGCATGTGGACGTGAGGCCAGCGGTCGGCTGCTCGGCCTGGACTCTTAAAAGGGCTGTAGCGTTACAGATTACTATTACTTACTTACTGGTTTTTAAGGAACCGGAGGTTCATTGTCGCCCTCACATAAGCCCGCCATTGGTCCCCATCTTCAGCAAGATCAATCCAGTCTCTATCATCATATCCCACCTCCCTCAAATCCATTTTAATATTATCTTCCCATCTAAGTCTCGGTCCTTTTCCCTCCGGCCTCCCAACTAACACTCTATATGCATTTATAAATACGCCCATACGTGCTACATGCCCTGCCCATCTCAAACGTCTGAATTTAATGTTCCTAATTATGTCAGGTGAATAATACAGTGCGTGTAGTTCTGTGTTGTGTAACTTTCTCCATTCTCCTGTAACTTCATCCCCCTTAGCCCCAAATATTTTCCTAAGCACCTTATTCTCAAACACACTTAACCTATGTTCCTCTCTCAAAGTGAGAGACCAAGTTTCACAACCATATAGAACAACCGAATTCAGATTTTTTTACAGTAGACTGGATGATAAAAGCTTCTCAACCGATAACAGGCATTTCCTATATTTATTCTGTGTTTAACTTCCTCCCGATTATCATTTATATTTGTTACTGTTGCTCCCAGGTATTTGAATTTTTCCACCTTTTCAAAGGATAAATTTCCAATTTTTATATTTCCATTTCGTACAATATTCTCGTCATGAGACATAATCATATACTTACGGATTATTATTGTTATTATTATTATTATTATTATTATTATTATTTCGTCATCCAGTCTGCTGTCAAAAAAACTGAAATTTAGAATTTACAAAATAGTTTTATTACCAGTTGTTCTCTATGGTTGTGAAACTTGGACTCTCACTTTGAGAGAGGAACAGAAGTCAAGGGTGTTTGAGAATAAGGTGCTTAGGAAAATATTTGGTGCTAAGAGGGATGAAGTTACAGGAGAATGGAGAAAGTTATAGTGAGGGTCACATAAGAACAGTTCCTAAACAGCAAATATTGTCGTCTTGTCAGTGTTGCCAACTGTTACCAGATATCACATGATCTTACGTACTAAATGACTTATTTACTTACCGAACTTTATGTTGGAAGGTTATTCTAAATAATTCAATAATTTGTAACATATTTTCATAGGCAAACTATACGAGAAAGGGATCAACATGTCAAGTATTTTGTCTGGCAATACGAAATTCATTGGTTTGACTAAACAATTGACTCACGAGACCTAACCTAAAATGTATTTTGTTTGACCACATGAAATTATTAGTACTAACTCCGAAAACTTACCTGATTATAGTCTTGAATTATAACCACAACACAACACATAAAATAACTATTATGTATTAATATTAATACTTACTTACTTACAAATGGCTTTTAAGGAACCCGAAGGTTCATTGCCGCCCTCACATAAGCCCGCCATCGGTCCCTATCCTGTGCAAGATTAAGCCAGTCTCTATCATCATATCCCACCTCCCTCAAATCAATTTTAATATTATCCTCCCATCTACGTCTCGGCCTCCCTAAAGGTCTTTTTCCCTCCGGTCTCCCAACTAACACTCTATATGCATTTCTGGATTCGCCCATACGTGCTACATGCCCTGCCCATCTCAAACGTCTGGATTTCAAGTTCCTAATTATGTCAGGTGAAGAATACAATGCGTGCAGTTCTGTGTTGTGTAACTTTCTCCATTCTCCTGTAACTTCATCCCGCTTAGCCCCAAATATTTTCCTAAGCACCTTATTCTCAAACACCCTTAACCTATGTTCCTCTCTCAGAGTGAGAGTCCAAGTTTCACAGCCATATAGAAGAACCGGTAATATAACTGTTTTATAAATTCTAACTTTCAGATTTTTGGACAGCAGACTGGATGATAAGAGCTTCTCAACCGAATAATAACACGCATTTCCCATATTTATTCTGCGTTTAATTTCCTCCCGAGTGTCATTTATATTTGTTACTGTTGCTCCAAGATATTTGAATTTTTCCACCTCTTCGAAGGATAAATCTCCAATATTTATATTTCCATTTCGTACAATATTCCCGTCACGAGACATAATCATATACTTTGTCTTTTCGGGATTTACTTCCAAACCGATCGCTTTACTTGCTTCAAGTAAAATTTCCGTGTTTTCCTAACCGTTTGTGTATTTTCTCCTAACATATTCACGTCATCCGCATAGACAAGAAGCTGATGTAGCCCGTTCAATTCCAAACCCTGCCTGTTATCCTGAACTTTCCTAATGGCATATTCTAAAGCGAAGTTAAAAAGTAAAGGTGATAGTGCATCTCCCTGCTTTAGCCCGCAGTGAATTGGAAAAGGATCAGATAGAAACTGACCTATACGGACTCTGCTGTATGTTTCACTCAGACACATTTTAATTAATCGAACTAGTTTCTTAGGAATACCAAATTCAATAAGAATATCATATAATACTTCCTCTCTTAACCGAGTCATATGCCTTTTTGAAATCTATGAATAACTGATGTACTGTACCCTTATACTCCCATTTTTTCTCCATTATCTGCCGAATACAAAAAATCTGATCAATAGTCGATCTATTACGCCGAAAACCGCACTGATGATCCCCAATAATTTCATCTACGTACGGAGTTAATCTCCTCAAAAGAATATTGGACAAAATTTTGTACGACGTCAACAAAAGTGGTATTAATATTAATACTGATATTAATTAATTATTAATATGTTCAAATTTCACTAGCTTCCAGTAACCGGCTTAGAAATCTAGTACAATTTTAATTTCATGGAACTGCAGTACTGACAAATATTTTCACGGTTGCCAACATACCAGTTACAAAATCACTACCATTTGTAGTATTTGTCAGTATTGAAATTCGAAACGAGTTGGCAAAAGTAAATTCAACCTGCAAACTAGAAAATCACTACAATCCACTAGCATATGTAGTAATGAGGGAAAAATGGTTAGGTTTCACCCTTAAGGTATGAAGTAAGCTGACCGCGCAGAATTGCACGCATTGTATTCTTCACCTGACATAATTAGGAACATTAAATCCAGTCGTTTGAGATGGGTAGGGCATGTAGCACGTATCGGCGAACCCAGAAATGCATATAGAGTGTTAATTGGGAGGCCGGAGGGGAAGAGACCTTTGGGGAGGCCGAGACGTAGATGAGAGGATAATATTAAAATGAATTTGAGGGAGATGGGATACGATGGTAAGGACATGATTAATCTTATTTAGAATAAGAACTGATGGAGGGCTTATGTGAGGGCGGCAATGAACCTCCGAGTTTTCTAAAAGCCATTTATAAGTAGGCCCTAAGTATTCCCTTTATGTTAATACTTTAGTACTATTTGTTGTGTGGCCAAACGCTTGCTCAGTTCGTTATTTTCCATACTGAGTTGTATGATGATGCAAGTTTGGTTGCCTTGATCCAAGACATCAACAATATTCGTCTTATAATTTATTGTTCTTTGTGTACTTGTACGTAATAAAATTTTATTGCTCTATAGAGAAGATCTATATTGTATTGCATAGGTGGTTTAAATTATTGTGATCATAAATGTGAAAATTATACAAAAATGATTTACATAACCGCAGAAAGCTCAGTCGCAACTCTGATGGTCACTTCCCGAAGAATACGAGGATCGATCTCATGTATTTATATGACAAGGAGTATATAAATATTTGTTTTCAAGAACTCTGACCTCCCTTGCCATTCTTTTTCTTCTTCTTCTCTCTCTCTGCATTACTACATTATTTTCGCAATATTATTTATAGCTAGAGACGAGAATTTCTTGCAAATGCATGTTTCCATAGGAACATACGACATAGCTCAAACTTATTACTTATCCATTTCATTACTTTCCGGTACCAAATATGTGTATTTTTCCCGTACATATATGCATGTTTTGGCCTATTTAGGAATAAAAACATGCATAATGCATATTTAAGCAATTTTTAGCTAAATCATGCATATAATATACATCATATTCAGTTTAAATATTTTCTTACTTATTTGCTGGCTTTTAAGGAACCAGGAGGTTCATTGCCACCCTCACATAAGCCCGCCATTGGTCCCTATCCTGAGAAAGATTAATCCAGTCTCTACCATAATATCCCACCTCCCTCAAATCCATTTAATATTATTCTCCCATCTACATCTCGGCCTCCCCAAAGGTCTTTTGCCCTCCGGCCTCCCAACTAACACTCTATATGCATTTCTGGATTCGTCCATACGTGCTACATGCCCTGCCCATCTCAAACGTCTGGATTTAATGTTCCTAACTATGTCAGGTGAAGTATACAATACGTGCAGCTCTGTGTTGTGTAACTTTCTCCATTCTCCTACAAATTCATCCCTCTTAGCCCCAGATATTTTCCTAAGAACCTTATTCTCAAAAACCCTTAATCTCTGTTCCTCTCTCAAAGTGAGAGTCCAAATTTCACAACCATACGGAACAACCGGTAATATAACTGTTTTATAAATTGTAACTTTCAGATTTTTTGACAGAAGACTAGATGACAAAAGCTTCTCAACCGAATAATAACAGGTATTTCCCATATTTATTCTGCGTTTAATTTCCTCCCGAGTGTCATTTATGTTTGTTACTGTTGCTCCAAGATATTTGAATTTTTCCACCTCTTCGAAGAATAAATCTCCAATTTTTATAGTTCCATTTCGTACTATATTCTGGTCACGGGACATAATCATATACTTAGTCTTTTCGGGATTTACTTTCAACCCAATCGCTTTACTTGCTTCAACTAGAATTTCCGCGTTTCCCCTAATCGTTTGTGGATTTTCTCCTAACATATTCACGTCATATTCAGTTTAAATGTATATTTTAATGTTTTGAGTGGACACCACAGTTTATCGATTTTTATGTCCCTTATTTTAGCTATCGATTTTTATGTCCCTTATTTTAGCTTCAGGATTGACAAAGGAAAAGGAAAAAAAAAAACTAAATAACATAAAAATTAAATAAAATGTCAAGATTTTCACAATACGATGTTAGAGGACCTTTTCCTGGACGGAAGTTTACTTTTACAATACTTTACCGACGATCCTCTACAGACTGCGTGTCATAAATGGATTTATTGCGTTGGATATTGTGAGAACAGTAGAGAGGAAATATAGAAGGTTGAAGGAAACTGCAGATAAATTATTTAGGTAAAAACACCCTCTTTCAGGGAGGTTGTAAATACTCTCTCTTCCTTTTCCAGTACCAGTAACAATTTACGTTCTTCTAAAATTGGAATCATTCACTAAACTGTCTTTGCAGTATGTGAACCTCTTAAGTGGTTAATGTGCTTGTTTATTCTGTTTGCGTGTGTTAATATGGTTCTAATATGCCTCCAATTAAAGGTTCCAAAAGTGTACTCTTTGCATAGTGGATTAAAGGAAAAGATTTTATTAAATCATATGGGGATGTCGTAATCTGCGATTGTTGCAGTAAAGAGGTAAGCACTGCTATTCTGTTTCCGAATATTTTCTACGATAGTTCTTCTTTGTAAAACATTACAAAACTTTTTAGAAATAAAATGGACAAAGTCATAAACGCGAAGCCAGACTGTGGATTCTTTTGTTCAGTGAATTAGGTTATTTATGGTGAAAACTTGAATGAAGAATTTGACCTGACACTGTACAAATATGTTCATTTAAGTTTGCACCCATAAATTGTTGCGATGTAGAGAGGTTATTCTCTGCCTACAAAAACATATTGCCTGACAAGCGCAGGAACCTCACAGAAACCAATTATGTACAAATGTTGTTAGTCGTTAACTGTGCAAAGAAAGTGAAGGGAAATAAGAAATTTGAAACAAAAATTTAAGTGTATATTTTAATGTATTTTTCGTTTGATCGTGCATGTTTTATAATTTCATAGTGCATGAATGCATTTATATTTTGGGATGTTATAGTGCATGAAATTCTCGTCTCTATTTATAACATCACCATCTTACAGCTCTTTCGAAATATCTGTAGGGAGAATGACAATTTAGTAAATAATCAGCTTACAATAATAGGAAATGTGCATGTGTTGTATTTTTTCCCCACATCTGGCTTTTCGCCATAACATAAAACGGTTACACTTTTTGCTACAAAACTCTCCTACATAGGAGAGCAAGAAAGTGTCTTTACTGCCAAGAACTCAGCGCTAGTTAACAACAAAAATTGGAATGTATATCATTCATTCTTTTCAGTTTTCTGCCATAATATATTATTATTTTGTTGATAGAAAAGTTCATAGCGTTTTTTCGCTGTGACAAAGTTTATATCTGAGATGAATAAAAAACAGAAATTAATAAGTAATAAATTCTATGGCCTTCTGTCAACGTTGGGGTAGTTTTTCGATTCCGCGTCTGAAGAAATATCCTGGTTTGGAATTAAAGAAGCCGTCAAGCCAAGTTTGTAAAGAATCTCCGTTATGAAAGAGTTGTCTGAAAGACTGTTGGATAGAGAATGGAAAAGGTGAAAAATCTGAGAGCGCAAGATCGGTAGAATATGGGGAATGTGGAATCACTTCCTAACCAAGCTCCTGGACAGCTGCTTTCGTCATATTAGCGGAGTGCAGACTGCATTATCGTGTTGCAGCAACATTTAACGCAGACTTCCCCGTCGCTTTTTTTCAATTGCGGCCGCAAGACGTCGAGTTTTTGCAAATAAATGCTAGCAGTAATGATTAGTTTTCTGGAGAGCAATTTGTAGTACACGACGCCTTCTTTACCCACTATACGCATATCATCTCTTGTGGATGTGCACTAAATTCTGTACGGAGTGTTTTATGTTAAAACGACAGAACCATTTTCTTACAGTGCTTTCTCCGATGGCAGTCTCTCCGTACACGACATAAATGTTTCGAGCAGCCTCCGTTGCCTTTGCTCCTCCATTAGACTCGAACAAAAGATATGCCGGAAGTGTTAGCTTTTTTCCACTTGATACTGCATCTTCTTTAACCCACAAATAGCACAAAATTCAAGGCGTATTTACAAGTACAACGCTTCAAGTAACAAATAACAAATGACAAACAATCTCCTAGCAACGCAGTGTTGTGATCAAATACCTTACTATAATAATACCGGACAGCTGTATACTAGTAGCATTGGAGTGAGTGCGAAATATCGCGGACCTGACATCTAGCGGAGGGGGATGGAATTACGTCCACTTATACAAATATTAACATATAGTGGGATTCGGACTATTGTTTAAAACGTGAGTTACTAATGTGGAATAATATATGAAACACTTAAGAAATGTTGAATAGTATTTAATGTAAAATTATTACCTTATATCAGAGCTGCATATTATGAGAATATGCGAAATATCGCGGACCTGACATCTAGCGGAGGGGGATGGAATTACGTCCACATATACAAATATTAGCACATAGCGGGATTCGGACTATTGTTTAAAACGTGAGTTACTAATGTGGAATAATGTATGAAACACTTAAGAAATGTTGAATAGTATTTAATGTAAAATTATTACCTTATATCATAGCTGCATATTATGAGAATATTGCATACTTCATATTACTTTCTGTAATTATTAATTGTTACATATTTTTTCTTTGCTTTATTGAGACAAAATCAGTTCTGACATTAGGAATGAATTTACAATAATGCTTTATATACCCATTGCTGACAACTGCAAAAATAAAAATGGTAGTATACTGATGCTTGTAATAATTATTAGTAAGGGCATGTAGACAACAATAAAACTTATTTTGCTAAAACCTTAACATTTCCAATATATTTTAACTTCTATTCATTTATTAGGCCTAAATAAAAAAGCTAATTTTTACTGTTCTATCAACACAGAGACAAAGGCATTAGGCCTAATAACGAATTTTGTTGACTCACGTTTTATGAACTGTCGGAAATCGAAAGTACGATTTGGAGCAATTTGTAATGCTGCAATTGTCACAATTACAAACAGCACACATACACCCTGACATTTTAACACAGCACTAATTAATAAAACTATTAACTAGCCCAGCAACAATATAAATTGCAGTTGATTACAGCTTGTTTCCCGAGTATCTCCACACCGGCAGGTAGGTAGCAGCACCAGCGTCGTTCGCACGCAAAACCGCTAGCTGTCCGGTATTATTATAGTAAGGTATTTGTTGTGATGAAGAACAAAAACGCTACGAAATTATGCATCAATCTAATAAATAAATAAAAGGTAAAGGTAAAGGTAAAGGTATCCCCGTAACATGCCATGAAGGCAATTTGGGGGCATGGAGGTAGAGCCCCATGCTTTCCGTGACCTCGGCACTAGAATGAGGTGGTGTGGTCGGCACCACGCTCTGGCCGCCTTTTACCCCCGGGAAAGACCCGGTACTCAATTTTATAGGAGGTTGAGTGAACCTCGGGGCCGTTCTGAAAGTTTGGCAACGATAAAAAATCCTGTCACCACCTGGGATCGAACCCCGGACCTTCCAGTCCGTAGCCAGCTGCTCTACCAACTGAGCTACCCGGCCGCAATAAATAAATAAATAAATAAATAAATAAATAATGTAATTAAATAATGAACAGAGACAGAATTCCTCAGTTGATTCTCAAATACAGACCTAAGGGCAGAAGAAATCCAGACAGTCCTCAGAAGTGATTTCTAGATGACTGAGGCCTGAACTGGTCATATGGCCTCGTTCCATGGTAAATTGATAATGATGATTATGATTATGATGATCTAAGATAACAAATTTCATTAGCAAGTACCTAGAATGAACTAATTAATACGGATTCTGTTATTTATACCAATTATGAATGCACTTGTCAGGGTCAATAAGTAAGACAAGTTGTCTGAGTCAGAGGCTAGAGACCAGTTTTTGTCTGCCTATCCGCCACTGGATCCTTGTTTACCTTGGCAACAGACTCTTCCACTTATTTTAAAAGGAAATTACATGAAAGATTTTTACTTGTTTCGTATTTCCACGAAGTCTCATTATTATAGTGTTTATGAAAAATAAAACATAAAATCTTTCGTATACAAAACATTCCATGCGATCTAAGATAAAACATCTGACCACAGGGAAAGGCGTTCGATCCTCGATGTGTAATCCACAACAGACAACGGGGCAGATTTTCTCTGATGAGTACGGTTTCCATTGTCATTGCCGTTATTATCGCCATATTTATTTTTCTCCTGAACGGTCTCTTCAGTTGTATGTATTTATTTACACTGCAAGTGGACAAGCACCCGGTGGCAGTGGTGTACACAATATAAACAATACACAATAAATTTACAATACACAATACAATTATATACACAATACAATAAGAATACACAATACAATTTAACATAAAAATTACAATTAATAATAAAACATAAAATAACCTAATTTTACAATACAACCTAATGTATAGGCCCTACATAAGTTTCAATAGTCTTTCACTTTACTCTCATCTCACTCACTGTAGTGGCACTATGACGCATTTCACCGACACTTTAGGACACATTTCACTGACACTATAGAACACATTTCACTGACGCTATAAATTATCACTGATCGGAACTATTCACTGCACTGTAAAACCATAACTTCACTGACTCACCACGCTTCACTGATACAACAGTTCAAATAAGACAAATAATTACACCCTTATGCATACTTATAAACAGAACTACATTTAAGCTAAACATTTCTAGAAGACCCTCTTACATGCTATTTTAAAATAATTTACAATTCAAAGGAAGGGAGTAACTCGTCAGGCTAAATAAATACATGTCACATTAAAAAATTAAATGTTAAATGTCATCTTAATTTTTATTTGTACTTTATACACAACTTTTTATGTTATTCTTGAATGTCCTTTTCCAGTCATTTATAGTTCTATTTAAAAATGAGAATTTACTTACATCCGTTTTCTGTTTCCTAAAAAGGGACACTGTTACAATGTATTATTTCAAGATTAATCTGTTCCACAACTTCTTTTCTACGATGAAACTTGACCTGTCGATAATCGAATTCTTACTCCTTTGGTGTGATGTTCAATAACTGAGAAGTTTGTGTAACTTTTACAATAACAGAATTATCACAGGTAATGCCACGAAATGTTTCAAAGTGAGGCAACACTCAACTATGGAAAATCAAACCTCCAATAATGTCTTTTTTTAGTACGTTATTATACTACGCTGTATCAACATTTCAGGTTATTTAGCGTCTGGATGAAATAAAGGTGATAATGCCGGTGAAATGAGTACGGGGTTCAGCACTGATAGTCACCCAGCATTTGCTCATATTGAGTGGAGAGAAAACGCCGGAAAAAGCCTCAACCAGGTAACTTGTCCCGACCGGGATTCGAACCCGAGCCATCTGGTTTCGCAGTCAGACGCGCTAACCGTTACTCCACAGGTGTGTACCAATAATGTCTTTATTAGGACTATTTTGCTAATGGATTGTTGTGTAATTATTCTGACGATCTGGGAATAAATTGTAAACAAATTAGAACAGTGCAGAGTTTTTAATATCTGGGATCAGTCATTCAAAGAAATGTATATCTGATATGGAGATAGAAAGGAGAGTCATTGAAACAAAGGAAGAATTAGTATGTTTGATCCAATCCTATGGAGTAGAAATATTATTACTTACTTACAAATGGCTTTTAAAGAACCCGCAGGTTCATTGCCGTCCTCACATAAGCCCGCCATCGGTCCCTATCCTGTGCAATATTAATCCAGTCTCTATCATCATACCCCCACCTCCCTCTAATCCATTTTAATAGTATCCTCCCATCTACGTCTCGGCCTCCCCAAAGGTCTTTTTTCCTCCGGTCTCCCAACTAACACTATATATGCATTTCTGGATTCGCCCATACGTGCTACATGCCCTGCCCATCTCAAACGTCTGGATTTAATGTTCCTAATTATGTCAGGTGAAGAATACAATGCGTGCAGTTCTGCGTTGTGTAACTTTCTCCATTCTCCTGTAACTTCATCCCTCTTAGCCCCAAATATTTTCCTAAGCACCTTATTCTCAAACACCCTTAACCTCTGTTCTTCTCTCAAAGTGAGAGTCCAAATTTCACAACCAAACAGAACAACCGGTAATAAAACTGTTTTATAAATTCTAACTTTCAGATTTTTTGACAGCAGACTAGATGACAAAAGTTTCTCAACCGAATAATAACAGGGATTTCCCATATTTATTCTGCATTTAATTTCCTCCCGAGTGTCATTTATATTTGTTACTGTTGCTCCAAGATATTTGAATTTTCCCACCTCTTCGAAGGACAAATCTCCAATTTTTGTGTTTCCATTTCGTACAATATTCCGGTCACGAGACATAATCATATACTTCGTCTTTTCGAGATTTACTTCCATACCTATTGATTTACTTGCTTCAAGTAAAATGTCCGTGTTTTCCCTAATCGTTTGTGGATTAGACATATTATTAAAGAAATTAAAATATTAATATACTAGCAGTACCCGTGCGCTCCGCTGCACCCGTTAGAAATAAATATAAAGTAATTACATAATTAAAATAGGACTTTCGATCCAGGGAACATTCGTGTTTGATATAAGGATAAATCGTTTATTATGTTACTTAATTTAAATCGTATTAAAAAAATTAAAATGCGATCATTTTGATCCAGAGACCACTCATTTGGTCATAAAAATCATTTTAGGAAATACAGGAAACGAATGCCTATCAAGTTTTCTGTGCATAAGAAGCTATTTTAATCTTACCTGTCCTCGATTCACTCAGAAGTTACTGTAATAATATTATAGCATTATGTCCCTCTAGAGAAACTACACTTTCTCATGGTGAATTAATAATTAATTATACAAATCGGTTAATTTAGCTTCCGATATTACTTCATACAAACACAGAAACATTCTCTGTAGGCTATCTTTCATAGCTTTCGATTGTTGTTGTCCAAGGCCCCTTATAGACGAAGTCATTTGTTTTTTTATTTCATTACACCGCCTTAGATGGCATTTTTATTGTAATTTTGAAACTCATTTATCTCATTAAATATCAGTCCTATCAAAATTTTTCAAGGAATAAAACTTATCGGAAATTATGATTAAAGAAACTTTTGTTATGTAATACTTTTCATGAAAATTAATAATAAGGGAGATATTTCGATTTAATTCAAACCCCCTTATAACCCCTCTTTTAAATAAAATATTTTGAATGCCATATAGCCTAAATTCTTAGTTACAACGAACTTAATTTATATTCCAATTTTCATATAATTCGGTTCCGCTATTATCACGTGAAAAGGTAACAAACATCCAGACAGAGAGACAGACAGACAGACAGACAGACATACAAACAATTTCGGCTACAGATTTATTATTAGTATAGATAACACAACAATCAAAAGCATTTTATTGTATGGAGCCGAAGTTTGGACACTTAAACAAAAATATATAAACAATTTGATGGTTACAGAGGTGGATTATCTAAGGCGTAGAACGTGGTAGTATAGAGAAGAAATTTGGAGCTCGGGACGAACAGAAAAATTTAACCATATACAAAGCAACTTTTAAAATGGATACCGGAAGTGGGGAGGGGAACGGATAACAGCGGAGTCCTAAGAGAATTCGGACGCCATAGAGACTCAACAGAATACAAGATAAAGGATTTAAAGTACTACTTGAAGTTTGTGTTAATTTTTGGTTATTTAATCTTTTTGTTATGTTCATCTGATAAGAGTAATACAAACTATTTCATAACAAATAACAGTCTACCAGTTTTAAATATACTGAAAAATTGACAACACTGTGTACAGGACCGTGTGGGCTATTCCATAGAAAATCGATCAGTAAAAAACCTCGCATTTTTTTATACTCTAATTTTTTCCCTATTTATAGAAGGTGCTGAGGAGAGTGCATTTTCAAAAATATACTATCTAAAGTCAAACGGTTTTCGTATTGTTGAGCGACAAATTTAGCGTATTTTAGAAAAACAAGCCTCTTTCAACGCTCAGAACTCTGGAACCATTTACTGCAGAACATTGAACTGGAGCTCATTTTGAAGCTGACATTTGGTAGGTTATGTTAAGAAGTAATCCTTATTTTTATTGTACACAGAGAGACAGATAATCTGATTTTGCTTACTTTTAGGCTTTTTGCCCATTTGTAAAAATGTAAAAAAATATTGAGAAAAAAACTTGCATTATTAAGAGGGATTCGGCATTATTTGGTTAGTGGTACGGCAATAAGTTTCGAGGGTATTAAATAGATTATTTTTACACGCCTAGACTTGAACGGCGTAGTGCCGCACGCACTGGCCGAGAGATGAAAATAAGCGAGCGTTGGGCGTCATTTTACTCCTGTGTTTATGAAAACCTGTGATAAAGCTAGCCCAACTATGCGCTACTAGACGAAACATCACGTGTTTATGTCTCCTGGCCTTGCTTCCCTCGGCTAGCTCCCGCCTCACAGTCAGCTGGTTAGCTCACCCGCGTAGACTACTATTTATTTTCTTTATTTGATTTTTCAATACTTTTTTATCAATGTTGCACCAGTAAAAATATGTGTTTATTTGTACTTTCAATGTGGAATATAACCATATATTTTAAAAATATTTTTTCGTTTGCAAAGACGTCTTAATTAAGAAAAACCTAAATTTCTTCATTTCCATAAAAAGTAAGAAAAACTGTATACATGTCAATATAAACTTTAACTTTTCATCATCTAAATAAACCATGATTGTGTTCATTGGGTGAAAGGGTTTCGGAGCCACAACAGTTTAAAGTTGCTAATTTTATGAAAATACGATAAAATTAAAATATTTTTTTAATTTAAACACTATGAAGTTCTGATGTCTCAAAGTTTGCACAAAGCATTGTATCACAGTTGTCTACAGACAGAAAAAGTTTCAATGTATTTAAAAATTGCAAGGTCAATTTCCTCTATTTTTCGGTCGATTTGAGATGGAATAGCCCGTGTGATCTGTCTTACTTCCGTTTTGTTCCGGTTGTGAGTTGTTCTTGGATGCAATAAAGTTTTTCAGCACTATACCTTCTCGTTCTAACATTCTTCATATCTCTGCTATAAACCTGTCTTTCTGAGAGAGTGAAAGATTATTTCAACCTTGTTTTGAAGGGAGGGGCGGGTTATAAGGCACATCCCATAATAATGACAAGTACATTCACATGAGATGTCTGTTAGTTTCATTCTTCGTGTTTAATATCTGAATAATTTCTCTTATCATACTGACGTTTTGAGACAACCAATTTTCGTAGCAAACTTCCTTGGCTGTAAAATTACAACCGTGTATACTTGACTTGGAAATTGCGGTGAGCTCGGGAAACTGAAACGCCATCTGGTCTCAAGCTCTGTACAAGGACATGGAGCAGGGATCACGCCATATTGGGAAGCTGGAAATGAAATAAACGTCCTGCTTACTAGAAAACTACTTCCATTTTGAAGCACTACTTAGTATGAGTTATGCCAAACTGAAAATCAAGCTCAAGTGAAAAAGAAACAACAGGACACACGAGTCAAAATAGAACAAGAAAAATATATGTTCTCTGAAAAATAAAATTCATATAAATATAAATAGGTATGCAATTGATTGGACAAATATTTCCTTTATAAGTAAAAATTAACATAATAAGAAGAAAATTTTGCCAAAATATAATTTTTTAAAATTGAATTTTGAATTTCACTGAACTTATTGAAGTTGTATATGAAGTTTCCACCGCAAGAATGATGAATGCCACTTTCTTGTCGAAAATGAACCAAGACTGTCAATGCATAGCTTAATACATATAGGATGTACATACAGAGTTATATGGCATTAACACTGATAGTCATTGTCCAGTAATGATCGGAAAATCACAGTTAAGCTTTGAGCTCTAAGCATTTCAAACTTTCAATTGCTTCTCCTGAAAAATGTATTCCAAATGACATCCATATATATATATATATATATATATATATATATATATATATATATATATACATATATACACACTGTATATTGTACATATTTAAAATATATAGGATTAATTTCAGGGGTTATTCTGAGAGATATTTAAAACAAAAAATATAATATAATTTTGCTCGTTTTTGATTCCTATTCCAAATAGGAATTGTTTTATATTAAATATTTCATTGCATTATTTTTTTGAAAACCATTGATTTAGTTCCTGCCTCAAAATAAGGATAAATACGAGAAATGTGTGTTATTATTCGGTTGAGAAGCTTTTATCATCCAGTCTGCTCTAAAAAAAAAGCTGGAAGTTAGAATTTATAAAAAAAAAAAAATTATAAGGTAGGTGTCCCTGATATGGCCATGCTAAAGTTTGAGAATTTTTCTAGCTGCCATTTTGAAAAAAAATGTAAACCACTTTTTCTTACTCGTTCTCAGTCTAATGGACTTTCCTAAAACAATTTTCTTTACCCATAAAAGTAGTTTTAATTGTCCAAAAAGTCCCAAATTCCAAAGTCTAACTAGTGGCCATATCAGGAACAAGTGCACATGATATGGCCACCCTTGTTCCATGTCCTACAAATCGTGATTGTTTTCAGTTTGATAGCGCAGTTGTGCTAAAATTAAATAATTTTGGTGCAAAATGAATAAACATGACACTTAATAATCTTTTTTATAATTCAAAGGTGTAGTCAAAACAGGGTTTTCCATAAACAAAATTACGTTGCTTTTCTTAAAAAAACAGTAATCCCAGCTATAAGGCATGTACATTTGTCAGGTGAAAAAATAATAGTGAAATGAACTTGATATGGCCATGATGCATTTGATATGGCCATATCACGAGCAGGTTAGCTTTCACGAAAATCGTTTGATTATAAACAACTCGTAAACATACGTCATCAACGACAACACCAATCAACAGAACATTAAAAACTGAATGGAGTACTATGGTTTCATGAAACAAGTCTTTGAAAAACATGCATAAAACAAAGGAGACTTACCAAAGAAAAATAAGAAGAGGTCACATGAAAACCGCAAAACAGGCAACTGACGCCATATTGCTCAACCTGACTGGATGGAAAACGATCAAGTGACATAACAGGATGCCCTTTCACTGGATGCTGCTGCAACTTAGCGGATTTTTTTGTTAACTAACTTACAATAAGGGGGGCATATCAGGAACATGGCCATAACAGGAGCACCCACCTTATTACCGCTTCTTCTATATGGTTGTAAAACTTTGACTCTCACTTTGAGAGAGCAACAAAGGTTAAGTGTGTTTGAGAATAAGTTACATAAGAAAATATATGGGGCTAAGAGGGATGAAGTTACAGGAGAATGGAGAAAGTTACACAACGCAGAACTGCACGCATTGTATTCTTCACCTGACATAATTAGAAACATTAAATCCAGACGTTTGAGATGGGTAGGTCATGCAGCACGTATGGGCGAATCCAGAAATGCATATATAATGTTAGTGGGGAGGCCGAAAGGAATAAGACCTTTGGGAAGGTCAAGACGTAGATGGGAGGATAATATTAACATGGATTTGAGGGAAGTGGGAAATGATGGTAGAGACTAGACTAATCTTGCTCAGAATAGGGACCGATGGAGGCTTATGTGAGGGCGGCAATGAACCTGCGGGTTCCTTAAAATCCATAAGTAAATATTGATTTATTTTCCAATATGCTCGGTCAATTTAAGATAGCAGTGTATTATGATAATAAATGATTGAAAAATATTAGTTTTGTCATTTAAATGTGCAGAAATTTAATCCCAACAAATGTAACTTTCTGTTCTGCAAAGGAATTTGCAATGTTAAATTTGTTCGACTCAAATTTATGCACACTTAGAGGACAAAACAAAAATTCTAGTAGATGGCAGATAATCAAATGTGGAAATAAATGCAATATAAATTATATGAAAGAGATGATTTTGATTGTGTCTTAAGCAAATGAAAACTGCACAGATAAAGCTCACCTTTTTCTTGGCAATTTCGACGAGAACCACAAGGGACCAAAGTAACAGTCAATGAGAATTACACTTCCAGCCTCTAAAGTGAGCTGAGAGAGGTAAGTAACGAAATATCATCATCTTAACCCTTAACTTGGCAAAGCTTTATTTCTCACACTAGTTTATTAAACCTTGTCGGACCGTAAAGAAAACAACTATCGCAATGTCCATATTTTTATATGTTGTACAATATTATAGTATTGTGAAATTTTAATTTTCCTACCAATTTTTTTTTCTATTGTCGACAATTGAGGGAGATCTTGCGGAACAGAAGTTTTGAGTCATGGTGTAAATTACCTCATAAGGGCAAAGGTGTTATCCTGTATTCTGAGTGCGCCAAGGCAAATTCATGGATGTCATCAAAAGCAAATTTATCAATTTCAGAATACATTAATGCAATTAAAATATCCTGCAATCTATCTGCGATTAGATCTGTGCCCGGCAGAAGTTTCAACACAACCCGTTGTCGACATCCCGGCTGCAACGAGACGGAAACTCTTGGTCACGTGTTGGGGTTCTGTCGAAAAACGGAGCTGCTGCACTACAATCGACACCATAAGGCCAGGACCGGTATTGCTGATGTCCTCAAGCGTCGTGGATGGGAAGTATACGAGGAGATCCACTGCGTTTCATCCTTAGATTCGAACAGAAGAGCAGATATTGTAGCCATCCACAGGACTCAATCTAAGGGATTAGTCCTTGATCCTACAACCCGGTTCGAGAGGGATGCCCTGCAGGCACAACACTTGATGAGGAGAAGAAATCCATTTATGAGTCCTGCATCCCTTATCTAAGTGAGAAATATAACATTCCCACTAGTCAGTGGAGTGTTTCTGGTCTTTTGTTTGGTGCACGTGCACACTCCCTAAATTCACATGTGATATTTTAAAAGCACTCGGACTCCGATTTTTGAAATTCAAAAATTTTGTTGAATATTCTTAAGGATTCAATTCAAATATTACATTACCATTTATATTTTGGCCATTGATGATTGTGTTGGGTTTGCATTTCTCTGAATTTTTTACTAAACAATTCCTGTCTTTCTAAATTATTCTGTAGTGCTTTTATTCTGGATCTTTATGGTCACCCTCATTGAGGGTAGATTATTTTCGTTAAATATTTATAAATTGTAGCATATAGCCTATTAACCTGTTGTATCCTATAGGATACATGGCCAATTCAAGGGTTAATAGCCAAACAAAGAAGATTTGTGCTTAAAGAAAAGCCGAATGATAAACCTAATGATTTGTTGCGATCTTGCTAAGGAAATTTAGATGACGGTAAGCATGGATGAAAGATTGATTCAGTGCGTCAGTTATGACCAGTGGTTTCATGAATCATGTCAAAATTTTTCAAAATACCGAAAGAACTTTGTTTGAGTTGTAGGTATGAATCTGATTAGAAATTTAAAATTTCACTGAATATGCCTAAATATTTTAAATTTAAGGACTATCACGAATATATCCTTCTACTATGACGAAATTATACCAGTCCTTCTGGTGTGTTAATTGTTTATACAGGATGATTCAAGAAGTTCTCCCCCGGTTTATGGAGCTGTTTTCTGAGGTTATTTGGAACAAGAAATGTGAATAAATTAATGGAATCACATTCACAATAAATTACAGAGTGAGGATAATTTGAAAACTGCAGAAAAAAACTTTTATTTCAGGATTTCACTAACAAAAAGTGCAAAAAATAATTACAGTACAAACAAATGATTGTTTATGTACCAGTCTCTTTCATTAAGAGTGGATTTAAATCACATTTTCGAAAATGCCTCCCTGAATCTCAAGACGACGGTCCGCACGGGTGTGAACCGCGCTTGTAGCATTTCACAGCTTCACACGTTTGTTCTTTATTGTAGCCGCGGCATTCAAAATGCGTTATAGCAACTCTTCGTGAGTTTGTACTTTAACCTGATACCCGATGTCTTTCATCCACCCCCAGATGCAGTAATCTAAGGGTATTATGTTAACAAACATGTCTAGAGCTCCATTCACTATGACGTGTCGATAATGTGTTGTAACTCCGTAATTATGAATGTGATCCCATTAATTTATATATTTTTTTTGATCCAAATAACCTCAGGAATTATCTTCATAAACCGGGGGAAAATTTCGTGAATCACCCTGTATGTATTGCTTGGTTGTATATATTGTATAATAGTACATTATGCAACGAGCCTATAATGGTAGTAATTAAGACGCGAGTATGTTTATGAAACGAGCGCAAGCGAGTTTTACAATTTTCATACGAGCGTCTTAATTACCATTATAGTCAAGTTTCATACGACTTTTTATGCTCGACCATATTTCTAACTTGAAATTACCGGTATTCATAAGTATTCATATTATTTTTATCTGACTGAGGAGCGGAACTGACCTTGTGCAATACCTCGTAAATTGTGAGATGTGCGCAGACGCGAAAGTATTGATTTTTTCCGAGAAACAGATGTCGACATTGACCTTGACATTGAAAAACGAGATGACAAATTGAATTTATTTGAATATTATTTACAATTAACGCTAATTATTATAGTAACAGAAGTGACTTTATTTCAAATATAGGTGATTTATTAATTTATTGTTGTCTTTCGGAGAATAATCGATACTTGCGCTTTCATATTGCTACAATGGTATTTTCTGATTGGTGGAACACCTGAACTTTAATGAATAGGTGTACTTTAATGAGGTCCATTAAAGGGCTGCTACCAGGTGTATAATTATTACATTTCGGCATGGTCGAGCATAAATTTATTTAAGGTAAAAATGCTGACATGAAACATCCTGAAATCCAAAAATGTGCGTACATTAAAATCACTTTTTTTTTTTAATTTGAACCTTATTTTTGCACAAAACCTTAGTATCACGAAATTAGTCAAATCTCCCCTACGTTACAAGAATTGAAAATGTTTTACGAATTCGTTTCGAACTCTCAACTCATCCATAAAATCCTGCTTTCAATCTTTGTAACGTAAATAACTATTAAACTCTCAAGGAATTGACCGTAACTGACTTGTGCGCATGCTAATGTGTCCTAATGCTTGTGTAAACGTTTGCTTTCTCCCATAAGTTTCTAAAAGACAGCTGAATCTACGACTTTGCATTGCAGTTACCAAGGTTACCAGACAAACTGGCTAATAAGCAGGTAGGAGTGTGGATATTTTAGAGCAATATGAAGAAAAGTACGTATATTATTATCGAAGGCCTCCATAATATAGCTAATTTGAGCCAATTACATGTGCAAACCGTTTGTGCAAATTGTGTAAACGTCACTTTAAACATGTGACTGCCATGTCATTGCTGTATGCACCTTTAGAAAGAACTGGGCGAAACACCGACAATCTCCACTCAGCTTTTATCGCTATTTGGCGAATATGTAGGACAACAACTTAGAAAAGGGACTCCACTAGAACGAATTTACGTAACTCTGGTAACAACTGATAAATAATACAAACACTGTTTCATAAGTAATGTTAGTTTTGGAGAAGAATTCTAATTGGAATGTGTTGTGACAAGAAATTGATCTAATCTTCAAACCAATTATATTAGGTTACTGTTCAGTCAATACTTATCACTTAAAACAATGATTTATATCATTGAGTATAAAATTTTATATCATATCATATCATATCATATCATATCATATCATATCATATCATATCATATCATATCATAACATATATCATATCATATATCATATCATATAATATATCATATCATATCACATCATATCATATCATATAACATCACATCATATCATATCACATCACATCATATAACATATCAAATAACATCATATCATATCATATCATATCATATCATATCATATCATATCATATCATATCATATCATATCATATAACATCACATCACATAACATCACATCACATCATATATCACATCACATCATATATCACATCACATCATATATCATATCATATCATATCATATCATATCATATCATATCATATCATATCATATCATATCATATCATATAACATCACATCACATAACATCACATCACATCATATATCACATCACATCATATATCACATCACATCATATATCACATCACATCATATATCATATCATATCATATCATATCATATCATATCATATCATATCATATCATATCATATCATATCATATCATATCATATCATATCATATCATATCATATCATATCATATCATATATCATATCATATATATCATATATCATATCATATCATATATCATATCATATATCATTTCATATATCATATCATATCATATCATATCATATCATATCATATCATATCATACCATATCATATATCATATCATACATCATATCATATCATATCATACATCATATCATATCATATCATACATCATATCATATCATATCGTATAACATCACATCACATCACATATATCATATCATGTCACTTCACATCACATCACATCACATCACATCACATCACATCACATCACATCACATCACATCACATCACATCACATCACATCACATCACATCACATCACATCACATCACATCACATCACATCACATCACATCACATCACATCACATCACATCACATCACATCACATATCATATCATATCATATCATATCATATCATATCATATCATATCATTTTATTTCATCATTGCATTTTATTTTATTTTATTTTATTTTATTTCATTTTATTTTATTACGAGCGCTTTCACCTTACGGCATCATCAGGTTTCATCTGAACATGACAAAAACACATTATAGAATATCTGGATGACAATAATTTACAACATGCATGAATTGTGCCATTATGACAAAAACTAGAAACTCAAATGAGCTTTTCAGGAGCATGTCAGAGTGCATATGTGCAAAGTATTTGTAAATCATCGTCCAATGTGGAAAAACCAAAACTACAAAGTATTATGTACAATAGATATGTCTCGATAATTATAAAACATTTGAAATTCAATTAAAAACAGTTGAACAACATGTGTTGAATGAAATAGTTGTACATATTTGTTAAAATTACATCTGTGGCATGTTAACAGGTACTATCCGTTACCGAATCAAATATTTTGAAATATGTAATAAAATGTCTAGCAGTGGTAATTACAGATGGACAATAACTTCGTCGTAATGTTTTTTGGTGGACGTTAGGATGCATAGAAATGTTTGAAACGAGATGTAATGTGTTTTAATTTTACTATTATTGAATGCAAACGAGATATAAAATGTTTTTAATTTTACTTTGTATATTGAATGCAAAATTGTTAAATGTTAAAGTAATATGAAGTTACTTACGGAGATGTACGTCCACCGCTGCAAAATTACGACTAAGCTGTACAGAATATGAGTGATACATTAGAGTTTACCAGACTGTATTACTCGATCATCTGAAATATACTGTTCCTATCTGTAGAATTTTCCCAGAATATTATTCCAGATCTCATTACCAAATTGCAAATAATGGTGAACGTTAATAATTATTAAAAAGTGTTCATACAACTGTAATAAATTATTTCTCTGTATACTTAATATCTCATTTATGAACACTGTTGAATTTGACCTTACTTGGGTAAATTCAAAAATGGTGAACGTATTTTCCAAAGTTGTGTTACATTTTACTGCCCCTGAGCACGAGTTCTACTCTTTCAGGGGCGAGGTAAAGTTTTTCTGTATATATTATATTTTATGTTACAATTATTAGCAAAATAATAAATAAATAAATAAATAAACAAGCAAGTAAACAAACAAATAAATAAATAAATACATTTTAGCAGTAAGGAGAATGACTATTAATGTATGTATTTATTTACACTACAAGTGGGCAAGCACCCGGTGGCAGTGGTATACACAATATAAACAATACACAATACAATTATATACACTATACAATAAGAATACACAATACAATTTAACACAATAATACAATTAATAATAAAACATAAAATAACCTAATTTTACAATACAACCTACATATGCATAGATCCTACATAAGTTTCAATAATCAAACTCTCTTCTCACTCATCGTAGTGGCACTATGTCGCATTTCACTGACACTAATACACATTTCACTGACACTCTATAACACATTTCAACTGACACTATAGAACACATTTCATTGACGCTATAAATTATCACTGATCGGAACTATTCACTGCACTGTAAAACCATAACTTCACTGACTCACCTCGCTTCACTGATACAACAGTTCAAATAAGACAAATAATTACACCCTTATGCATACTTATAAACAGAACTACATTTAAGCTAAACATTTCTAGTCTAAGGCCCTCTTACACGCTATTTTTTAAATAATTTACAATTCAAACCAAGGGAGTAACTCATCAGGCTAAATAAATACATGTCACCTTAAAAAAATTAAATGTTAAATGTTAAAAAAATTAAGCTAAAATTTTCAGGTAAATAAGTAAAAATAAGTCTGCATGTGTAATTTTTTAACTCACACTGTATTGTAGGTTTCCAAAAGTCAATTCAAACATCTCTCAAGAGCTGAGAAATTATGAAATACCCCTCAGGAGGTAATATATTACTTTACGTTGTAAACTGATCAACTTGGTACTTTTCTTTCATAGTAAACATAATATCATAATAGCCCTAAAAAGTATACCATAATAGTTCTAGTAGCGTATCATAATAATCCTAAAAAGTGTATCATAATAATTCTTGTAGCGTGTCATAATAACTCTAAAAAAGTGTATCATAATAGCCCCCCTCATTCACACACTAACTACTGCTAGATTGATAAACATTCACAGCTTTTCTTTAGAGAAAAATAAAGCTGGCACTATTCTCGTAGAAGGAAAATTAAAAAAATTATTCTATCTTCATTCATTCAAGAGCAATAAAAAAATTAAGCGAGTATAACATCAAAGGTTCTTTCAAACAAAAAAAATTGTCTTTTCTTTTAATATCGTTATGAAGCTGATAATGATAATTTTAAATTTTGTTCGATATTGCTGCTTAAAGATCATAACATATACTTCCATAATCGCAGTTTCAAACATGTTCAAACTGAGCCTTTGATACATTTCAAAATCTGTATGAAATTAGCCCGACTTATTTTACTATATTATACAATACTTGATCCTAATCTTTTATTAGGGAGGAAAGATAATTTACAAATTCATAAACTGCGTATTGAAGGACGCACTGAAAGGAATGGTGAATGGGAGATGATATACTCTCTCTCGCTATCGTAATATTAATACTCGATCACAACGCGATAACACGCTAGAAATTCCACTTCACACATCATCTCTGTATTCCTCATCTTTCACTATTGCTACCTCTCGTCACTGGAACTCTCTGCCGCCTGAAGTCAAGGGCTGCCGAACCTTGAAAATCTTTCAAATCCAAGTTAGGAAATTATCTTATGACGTGTTGGCAAACTAACTTACTGTTATGACAAGTGTTGTATTGCATGTTTCCACGTACTCACTACGTTTTTTTTTTATATTCTAGTAATATTTATTTTATTTTATCTGTTTTTTTCTTCATATTTCCCGATAATGGTATATCTATAATGTGATAACTTCAGCTACTTATACTCATAATTTTCCTTATTGTGTTGTGCCTAAAAATATTGTGTTCATTATATGCTTTGTACTTCACTATTATTATTATTATTATTATTATTATTATTATTATTATTATTATCATCTCATATTTTTATACTTTGTATGTCTCATTTATTGTGACTTACTGTTCACATTTTATTATACATTTTCCTTTCTTTCTATGTGATATATATATATTATGTCTGATTTCTACTGACTTGTTGTTTACATTATATTATGATTATCTACTTCAATTTTGTGTGTGTGTGTGTGCTGTACTTTAAAAATTTGTGGTGTTTTTTGTATCGCAGTTTTATTCTTGGTTGAGTGTTAGAGAAGGCCGTATGGTCTTAACTCTGCCAGGTTAAATAAACCATTACAAAAACTTACAAAGGACTTTTAAAGAACCCGGAGGTTCATTGCCGCCCTCACATAAGCCCGTCATCTGTCTGTATTCTGAGCAAGATTAATCCATATGTACTTGGGTACATTAAAATAATATAAAATAATAGCCTATAAGATAAATCCAGTCTCTACTATCACATCCCACCTCCTTCAAATTCATTTTTATATTATCTTCCCATCTACGTATCGGACTCCCCAAAGATCTTCTTCCCTCAGGTCTTCCAACTAACACTCTATATGCATTTCTGGATTCGCCCATAGGTGCTACATGCCCTGCCCATCTCAAACGTCTGGATTTAATGTTCTTAATCATGTCAGATGAGGAATTCAATGTGTGTAGTTCTGTGTTGTGTAACTTTCTCCCCCTTAGCCTCAAATATTTTTCTGAACACCTTATTCTCAAACACCCTTAACTTCTGTTCCTCTCAAAGTGAGTGTGCAAGTTTCACAACCATACAGATCAACCGGTAATATAACTGTTTTATAAATTGTAACTTTCAGGTTTTTTGAGAGCAGACCTGATGACAAAAGGGAAATAAATTATTATTATTATTATTATTATTATTATTATTATTATTATTATTATATTATATTTCATTTTCCTGCGCTAGCACAAAAGCCATTCCACTTCAAACTTAGTGACAATAATACCAATAATAAATGTAAAGGCTACTATGATATTCTTTTCATTTTTCTCAGTTTCAAAGTATATCATACTAGTGTTTAAGCAGCATAAATATTATTTGTGTAATATAACTATTTTTATGCTCGACCATGTCGAAATGTAGTAATTATATACCTGGTAGCAGACCTTTAATGCATATCATTAAAGTACACCTACTCATTAAAGGTCAGGTCTTTCAGCCAATGACGACTCAGGTTACAACTGTTCAGCCAATGACAGGTCAGCTTTCTACCGTTATAAAACCGCAAGTATCGATTATTCTCGGATATGCAATCGAAAGAGAATTAGCGAAACGTCACGGAGGCTGGAAATCCAATACTGTCGCAGAAGGTTATGTTCTGTTACTATAATAATTAGCGTTAATTGTAAATAATATTCAAATAAATTCAATTTGTCATCTCGTTTTTCAATGTCTAATTTAATGACAATGCTATCTCTGTAGGTTCTTATGGCCTAGCAAGGTCAATGTGGACATCTGTTCCTCGGAAAAAAAAAATCAATACCTTCGCGTCTGCGCACATCTCACAACATACGGGACATTGCTCCAGGTCAGATACAATAAAATTAATAATAAGTTAGAAATATGGTCGAGCATAAAAAGTCGTATGAAACTCGCCTATAATGGTAATTAAGAAGCTCGTATGAAAATTATGAAACTCGCTTGCGCTCGTTTCATAAATATCCATACTCACTTCTTAATGACCTTCATTATAGGCCCGTTGCATAATGTACTATTATTAAAATTCAAAACTCACGATTAACTAAAAAATTTTAAGCAATGGAAACATTTCGAAAACAAATTTGAAATTACCGCGATAATTTCTATGAGAATCTGCAGTTCTATCAAGCAAAAGTTTAGTCACTCTGCATACGGAAGTCCGCCAGGCGAAAATACTACTTTGTTTAACTATCCGTAACAATGAAACTAGTAAAGATTTTGAATAGCCACCACTTTTAAAACTAATTTTCATTCTTCCTAAACATTTCTCTCGCTTTGACCTCCCATCTAAAGTGAATAATAAAAAAGTTTGTCGCTTACCAACTTTTTAAAGCGTCAATATCTATTTTAATAGATTAATTCGAAGTTAGTATTTTTTTTCACTTTCCAAAAAATATTTTCAATTCGAATTTTCTTCTATGCTTTCCTTAGACATTTAGCTGTGAATCCTAAAAATTACACCGCGGTTGATTGACTATCATAGGAGCTACGACATGATAATGTTTAACGGTGCGGAAAATAGCGTCCTCGTCTACAGCTACTGACTATTTTGGACTGATCGCCCGCACTAGTTACGGTAGCTTTCTCCCTTTCCCTTCTGCACCATGATGCGTGTTCCGATACACTCCTTACCCGATATCCGTTTCAGCAAGTGCTGACGAACATTGCTCTACATCTTCCTAAATTTGAAAAGGTCATTCAGTTACATCCTGTATGACAGGAGGACTAGTTTATTCAAAGGACCAGTCCCTGAGAATTGATGACGATGATGATGAGGAGGAGGAAGAGGAGGTGCAGGAGGAGGAAGAGGAGGTACTGGAGGAGGACGTTATTGTGTGCACGATTTACAAGAGTTGTCTGAATTTTAAGTAACAACTTTATTTGTGCTAAACGTTACAATGCTTTCGTAAATCAAATGTCAAACAACAGTCTCATTGTGTTTACAAGTTGAAGCAAGAAGATAATGTCACAGGTTTGCTTTTGAAATAGGAACATGTTCCTTTATGCCTTCGGCATGCACTATGTCGAGTCTGCGCTTCTAATCATGGAGCTCCTTGAGTCTGTCTGCGTATTTGGTGACGTAAGTGTTTTCTGGATCGTACTTCTTCTGCAGACTCTCCCACATGGGCTTCTTCTTGTTGTATAGGAAGTTGATCACCTTCTCGGCTCCTGCCCTCTGCTTGTCGCTGCACTTGGCACAGTCGTTCTGAAGAGCGTCAGACACATGTGCTGCAAATCAAACAAGTTATGATTAGAGATGGCAACTTACTAAAAATTAAAACTCAACATTTTATTACTCTTTTGATATCCCGATTTTGCATTTTGTAGCGTTTTTTTATGAAACATTTCTTTATGGAGAGTTCGGTGACAAATTCAATGTCATGTACAGTGCATACATTTTATCTTTCAACGCTCGTGAATGTAGAGAGGACGAGACAGTGCACAGAGCAGCTGCACATATGTGAGAGAAGGAAGATAAAATGTATTCACTGTATGTGTTAACAGGTGAATTTTCTGGAATTTACAGTTAAAATTCTTGAAAAAAAAATGTAAATATGGTGGATTTTGACAACTTAAAGTTAAAAATTAACACTTCAAAAACCAATTTAACATTTTATGACTCTTTTGATGTCGGAATTTTGCATATTGTAGCTTTTTGTTTTTTTGATGAAACATTTCTTTATGGAAAGTTCGGTGACAGAAATTCAATGCCATGTACAGTGCATACATTTTATCTTTCAACGCTCGTTGATGTAGAGAAGACACAACAGTGCATAGAGTAGCTGCATATATCGACGGCCCAGTTTAAAAGGGAAGCAACTCAGAATTTAAAGTTTTCAGAAACCAGAATTTTAAACCTTCAAGTTCTTGTGAAAAATCCAATTAACACACACTAATTTGAAACTAGTAGTATATATAAAACATCATTAACAGAATTTGGAGTAATTTCAACGATTCCCTGATTTTTCAAAGCAACATAAATCTTTCAAATGCAGATTTCTCCAAAACTTTTAATTTTGAGTTCTTTCCCTTTTGAACTGTGCCGTCGATATGTGAGAGGGGAAAGATAAAATATAGGCACTGTATGTATTAACAGGTGCATTTCCTGGAATTTCCAGATTAAATTCTTGAAAATAATAAACAAGTAAAGATGGTGGATTTTAACAACTTAAAATTAAAAATGAGCATTTTAAAAAGTCAAATTTAGCATTTTATAGCACTTTTAATGTTATAATTTAGCATTTTGTGGCGTCTTGAGATGGAACATTTCTTTATGGAAAGTTCGGTGGCATGAATTCAATATTATAACAATAATTAATTTGAGGCAGGAAATCATAAATATGTCTTCTTTCTTTTGGCCATGGTTAGGTAGTAATGAATTTTGTGAAAAATGTACTGAAAGGATAGATCAATTCCTGGTTCTAGCCTACATCACAAAATCTCGACCAAGAAAAAAAAATAAGTCGTTATTGGAACATTTTACTAAGTTTTTGGACCACCTAATTTTACTAAGGTTTCGGACCACCTAATTTTACTAAGTTTTTGGGCCACTTAATTTTACTAAGTTTTTGGGCCACTTAATTTTACTAAGTTTTTGGGCCACCTAATTTTACTAAGTTTTTGGACCACCTAATTTTACTAAGTTTCTGGGCCATCTAATTTTACTAAGTTTTTAGGCCATCTAATTTTTATCAAGTTTTGGGCTACCTAATTTTATCAAGTTTTTGGGCCACCTAATTTTACTAAGTTTTTAGGCCACTTAATTTTACTAAGTTTTTAGGCCACCTAATTTTTATCAAGTTTTTGGGTCAACCTATTTTACTAAGTTTTTAGGCTACCTAATTTTTATCAAGTTTTTGGGCCACCTAATTTTACTAAGTTCTTAGGCCACCTAATTTGTATCAAGTCTTTGGGCCACCTAATTTTACTAAGTTTTTAGGCCACATAATTTTACTAAGTTTTTGGGCCACCAAATTTTACTAAGTTTTTGGGCCACCTAATTTTACAAAGTTTTTGGACCACCTAATTTTACTAAGTTTTTTGGCCACCTAATTTTACTAAGTTTTTGGGCCATCTAATTTTATTAAGTTTTGGATCACCTAATTTACTAAGTTTTTGAGCCACTTCATTTTACTAAGTTTTTGGGCCACCTAATTTTACAAAGTTCCAGATACAACGCATTGCGCATGTGCAGTAAACAAGGGCGCCTAAATGTATGCTACTTGTGAACAGTTTTGCGAAGCTTGTTGCCTACATACAGGAGGATTGCAACCAAGACTCTGCCCATTTTTAATTCCTTAGCTGTACATATAATATTGATTTCAATAATAAGAATAAAACCTCAAGGCATTGAATTCAGAAGCGCTTCCGTTAATGATAGAGAGAGGAAGACGGAGATGAAAGAAGATTGTGTGTTTGTGAAGTGCAACTCATCCAGTTGTTAACTATGAGACTTGATAAAACCGGTTTTATGAATTTTTATTCGCCTCCCTGCTCTATGGTACATCCACATTGGCCAGACGCTGTTGTGTCTGAACACTGAACTGTGTACTGCTGAATCATCTTCGTGGTCATGATCTGTAGGCTGCTTACAGTTCTCTTTTTTTATCATAACGGAGTTATGCTTTGTTTACGAGCGAAATAAACGTGGGATTTAGCCACGTTCTAGATGCAAATAGTCAAGCTATTACATTCATTCATAGACGAGATTTGGGAGATTAACTTCCTTGACATCCTCAGAAGATGAATTACAACGTTCAATTTTTAATTTTAACAAAATTGGAATTAAATATGATATGAAAATCAATAAAGAAAAAACTAAAATTATGGCCTTCTATGTTTAGATTCAAAAATATTAGAAAGGATAAATTATTTTACATATCTCGGATACACATTATCTTTTTTCGATGAAGTAGACATTTCACAGAACATTTCTAAATACACCAAAACAATGGGAATAATCAACAACATTATGAAACCTTCCCTAGTACAAAGGCATACTAGAATTCGTCTTTACAAGACCTTGGCGAGGCCTGTACTTTGTTACGGCAGTGAGGCATGGACATTGAGGAAGAAAGACGAAAGCAGAATAACGGCTAATGAAATGAAATTTATGAGATATACAGCGGAATATACGAAATGGGATCACAAACGCAATGAAGATGTAATGGAAGAATTACAACTAGAACCTGTAATTAATCACGTGAAACATTATCAGATCAACTGGATAAATCATCTGCATCGCATGCATAGAGATAGAATCCCAAAAGTCATGCTCCACTATCGTCCAAACGGGAAGAGATCTCTCGGTCGTCCAAAGAAGCGCTGGATTGAAAATTCAACTGTGAGATCGTAACAGGCCATTTGACCTAATACTTGAAGGGAAGAAGAAGAAGAAGACAAAGAAGGAGAAGAAGAACTTCCCTATACCTCCAATACTAAATTTGTTTATTTCATGACCCATTATTTCAGGAACTATTGAAGATAAAACCGTACTGATTTTTTTTTACAGAATAAAGATACAAGCGTTCTAAGCAAATTGACGTAGATTTACTAAGAAACAGGAATTGTAAAAATTGTTTGAATTTCTTAAATTAAAAATTATTTGCATTTTTAAATAATGTTGATTTTATTTTATTATCTCTTATGCAAATATCCAATTTTCTCAATAACCATAATTGAGAGCTTCGAGAGTAAAACATGGTAAGTGACGTTTTAGTGTTTTGAAGTTATTTTTTTAGTAGATTATTTTACGACGCTTTATCAACATCTAGGTTATTTAGCGTCTGAATGAGATGAAGGTGATAATGCTGGTGAAATGAGTCCTGGGTCCACCACCGAAAGTTACCCAGCATTCGCTCATATTGGGTTGAGGGAAAACCCCGGAAAAAAACCTCAACCAAGTAACTTACCCCAACCGGGAATCGAACCCGGGCCACCTGGTTTCGCGGCCAGACGCGCTAACCGTTACTCCACAGGTGTGGACTTGAAGTTATTAGGTAGGTAAACATTTATACATGGAACAGTTTGTATAGTTACCAGGAAAGTAACATCTGTATACTTCTGCCATCTGTTGAGATGTTAGATAACTAACTGCTGCATTAGACGCAGAATGTAAGATGCCATATTACACCCTACATATCTCATTTTTCACCAAAATGTCGGTTACCATGTTTTACGCCCGAGTCCTCAATTGATATAAGGATGAAATTTTGAACACATGTTGACAACAATATAATGATGAAATGGACGCCCATTAAGTGACGTAGGTCTGTTAATTTGATCAGAAAAAATATTTGATATGCAAATATTTTTTTTAGTAATGGCGGGTACTCGACTCTTCGTCATTCACCCATATGAAGCCAGTTATGTAGACCAATTTACCGACAGAATCGTTGCCCAGGGTGCGCCATAGGAGGCTGGTCTACGCTACATCCGTGACGAGAAGAGATGATGATTATGGATATTTGTTGGGATGCCACAGGAGAACAGGAGCTCCCGGAGGAAACCCCTCTGTTGCCTGGACCACGGATTTGCAAAGCACAAGTTTTAAATCAAGGGTACACCCAGGATCGAACCCGAGTCCACAGGATTATAAGTCCAGCGCTCTAGCCACTAGATCACCGTGGCGAGATTAACAAATATAGTCAACACTACTTAAAAAAATTAAATTTGTTTATAATTTGTGTTTTTTTTAAATAAATCTACGCCAATTTTCTTATAAATCTTGTGTTTTTATTCTGTAAAAAGTTCTGTACAATAGCTTCAATAGTTTCTGAGATAAAGGGTGATTAAATAAGCGAATTAAAGTTTACGGTATAGAGTAATTAATCTCCCCTTAAATGTTGTGTCTAAGAATGAAGCGATAAAAAATGTACCGTTAGTCGTAAGGTTAGAGCTATGAAGATCAGAGTTAAAATTCCGGTAAATAAAAGTGGATTTTATGATTGACAGAGAAAAAGTACTGCATTTTCTGCCACTTCAATGGCAATAATAATAATTGTAATGGTCATATTAAACTGTGAGCAACACGCAAGACAGATAAATAATCCGTATGTTAATTAGGAAGATAAATCAAGCACACGCTGCTGAACAAAACAAGATTTGATGACAAAAGAAGTTTAACAACAATTTTATGACTGACAATAAGAAACTTATGTTCACATAATGGCAATTCTTCAAAGTTTTTGAGCGAAAAGTCATAAATCTGAAACAAACTAAATGTATACGACTCAAGAGGGCTTAGAAATATAACAGAGGGGTTCATCCCTATCCTTTTCCCTGTTAGCCGCTGCTAAACTTTTTTACCCAACACTATGAGCGCTACCATCGTTTCTTACCAACATTCCGCCACTGAATTCAGACTCCAAGAAATGGAAAATGAGCACGCGTGCTTTTGGTTTAAGTTGTCAGTCTTCTAAGCCCTCTTGGTAAGACTTGAGGCACAGTATAGAGAACATACAGTAAAGACACCTAAGCCATTTCGTGGGAACGAATTCTGAGTGCGCATGTCACGAAACCGGGTGTATTATCTGGAACCTCCACCAGATGGATCTCCATCTACGACAGGGCTGGCATAATGTAATATTAACTGAAAACATTCATTACTCATCTTTTAATAATTTTAAAGACATGAGGCAAAGGAATGGCAATATAACCATAATAATAATAATTACTTCCGTATGCAATCATCATGAAAATATTCACTAATTGACGCTAACGTTCAAGTCACTGTTTGAGGCTTATGTTGGTGAAATTGATCCAAGTACAACATAATACATCATGGCGTCCGTTGCGGTGAAGTGAGAACATGAACGTCAACAATGGATATAAGTATTTTGACTTCCTAGCGACATAATATTAATGATAGATGATATACATACAAGATTATTCGTATTACTGACCAATAAAATAAATAAATAAATAAATAAATAAAAAAATAAATAAATAAATAAATAAATAAATATTTTAGTAATATTTTGATAGTGGTTTGATACTAGCGACATAGTTGGATTCATTGAGAACTAGACCTTACTGAGCTTGAATTTAGTACCAACAACATCAAAGGTGCCGACAAGAGTTGTCCCTACTGATTCTTCTTATACTGTGCTCGAGGTATAAAAATATTTGCTTCCGTTTTTACTTTACTTTATGTCCAATGAATAAATAATAAACAAGTTTAAAATTTTAACTAAATTCCTGTAATTGCCACAATATATAAATTAGTAGAGAAACTGATATTTTAGTAAAATCTAAGGGAAAAATTTATTTTATAGACATCCAAAAAAATAGTTAAGATTTAAATGTATGACCTCTAGATGATTGCACACAGAGGAAACAATAAATAGAAGTTAGTACCATAACTAATCTAGGGGAATTAACATTTAGTCTGCAGTTTACAAATTTACTTTCATAGATATAAATTTTATGGAATTTTGTTAATGTTAAGATAAATTTTATACATGTTTTGGACATAAAACTTAACAAAAAAGGGCTAATATATGGATAGATGCGAAGTTGTACAATAATCAACAAGACGTACTCTATTTATTTGTGGGTTTTAACAGATGCAACGGTTCATATAAAATTGTAACACAAATTTCTTATTTCTAGTTGCAACATTATAAAACAGGTTGTCCATGTGTTTTTATTTATACGCAGCGAGTTTTAATCGTAATATGTAGGTATCTGGGTCTGGGTCGATACCAGACTACGGTAAGAAATTGAATCAAGGACTCTGATTTGGTTGCCGACCAGATTTGTGTAATATGCAAAATCTGTGTAGAAAATCAAACGATTCTATGCAAGCAGTATTTAAAATTATTTTATGCGAGATCGTGCGTATTTGCTTGGTTTCCGCACAAAACCAATCCGCGGAAAGTCTAAAATTCCACATTCAGTATTCCCAACCTAACACACATAACAATTTCCCTCTTCTTACCGCTAAAGTGACATATTGATTTTACTGCTTTAGGCTTTTAACATGTTATTTTTAGAGACGTTCAATATAGTAATAATTATAAATTGGAAACTTACCACTGCAATTCACCTAAATTGCACTGTTAATTATTGTTTTTAAATATTTGCAAAAATTAAGTAAACTCTACAACTCCACTAAAGTTATTGTATTCGTGATGCAAGTAACATTAAGGAAGCCATGAAAAAATCAACAAGATTTATAGACTGGGGGGAAAAAGACAGACGTATATCACGGCCTGCTGGAGTACAGTAAACACAGAAAAGATTTTAAAGCAACAATGTTGAAGATAGATATTTTTGTTTTGCAAATTTGCCGTCACTGAACAGAAACCAAGATGGAGATTTCATTGCAACTAATTAGAAATTCCTCTTTCAGGTATGTAATAAACGATCTTTGCACAAAATAATGTACGATACACGAGCGATATGTTTTCTTTCAATTCTCGGAAATTAAAAAAGCTCAACTACGTTTCGCTTTTTCAAACTTTTCCTCGAACATGAAAACTTCAACATACCGCTCTTGTAACGCATATTACTATTCAATTGTTTATCGCACCACTCTTTGAAGCTAAGGAGTTTGTTCGGAGTCAGTGTAGTGGGGTACTGAATGGGAAAGAAAACTGAAGAAATTGAGAAACCTTTTTTCTCACAGAAATTTTATTCTACCACGTGATCGAATTATGGTCCAACTAGGGAGAAGGCATCAGCCAGTTGCCTGAGTTATCTTATTTAGAATTTATTTTAAATTAAAAAATGTGGGTCAAAATAATTTACTAAGTAGGCCTACACAAGAGATATAAAACACTAATTTTTTACTTTAAAATGAGTTACACTATCATATACAAATTAGTCTAGAATGAGAAAAGCATATTAAATTTGTGGTTAAGTTTTACATTTTTAACAATGCAATGAGTTTTTCTCTTTTGTAAGTAACTTATTTTTTCATTTGTCCTTGAGGTTCTGTGGTTTATAATATCGTCTTTCTCAAAAAGTTTTTTGAGATAGGTCATTCGGAACATTTATTAGCTATAATACATAATTATTTATATTAGAAACTAATTCAATATATACTATTTATTGAAATCTTTTCTGTACTAAAACAAGATTAACCAAGGCGATCGATAAATTAGCAAAAAATATTTTAAATACAGAAAAATATAGAGCCAGGCAAATATGAAAAAAAACAGAAATAGAACATGAAAAGAACATGCCAAATAACAAGAATAGTAATAAAATAACAAAAGCAAACATATAAAAGAAATTTGAAATTAATTACATATAATTTTTAGATGATACTGCACTATTTGTACAGGATCTTTGAGTATCTGCTTCAGAATTACATCGAATTCCAAAGAGCAGTTCGTAAATAGCCCAATTCGAAATGAATATTAACAAATAAGGAAATAGCTGATACATTGTTAAAATAAGGTCTGTGTATAAAATTAAAATACAATTCCATCCATAAAATAATGTGATTTAACGTTATCGTACTTCATAATGATAGTCTTTTTTTTTAGTTTCAGTTGTTTTGGCAACGTTTAGTTTGAGACATAACAAATGAAAGCTATCCAAGCTATTCCTGTGTGAATTACTGCGTCATTTTCGAAAATATATTCATCCAAATATTGATGTTGTCCCTGCAGACGATAAAATAATGATCATATTGTCTGTTATTCGAATAATTACAGTCAATATTTAGTGCATAATTTTACAACTACATTTTACGTGCTTCAATGAAATCAGTTTGTGTAAATTCTTACAAGTTTTATTCAATCAAATATTATTTTATTTTTGTTAGTATGGTATTACTACTAACCCAGAGCCAACCGTAATCGTGTTTATTGCGAAGTCATTGCATGACGCTGCAGAAGTTAATGGATGGAAAGTGCATTCGATTATGAAATTTGATGCACTGCACAAGATAATAGAATAAGTGAAAGTGAAATTAAAATGCACCAACCGCATGACGTGAGGGAAACAGGAACAGTTCATATTTGACACCAACTCTTCCTTATAAACGATAAAGGGCAAGTAAGTTGTGAAGAAATGACGAAATTTCTATATGCTTATGTATAAAACTATCATTTAAAAATATCATAAACATTTCTAATGTGGTCCACACCTGTGGAGTAACGGTCAGCGCGTCTGGCCGCGAAACCAGGTGGCCCGGGTTCGAATCCCGGTCGGGGCAAGTTACCTGGTTGAGGTTTTTTCTGGGGTTTTCCCTCAACCCAATACGAGCAAATGCTGGGTAACTTTCGGTGCTGGACCCCGGACTCATTTCACCGGCATTATCACCTTCATTTCATTCAGACGCTAAATAACCTAGATGTAGATACAGCGTCGTAAAATAACCCAATAAAATAAAATTTCTAATGTGTAAATTGTTAAAAATAGCATGAGATGTGTAGTTATATATATATATATATATAATATTTATATAAGCACTTAATTTTTAACAACAAAGGAAATACATTTTTATTATTATTTGTAAATACTAAAAAAAAATTAATCAGGTACGTATAGTACTGTTATTTTATGACAATAATAATTAATGTTTCACATCAATAACCATTAAATAAATCTTGGTACTGTATAGAATCTGACAATTCAACTTGTATTCACATCTGAAACTTTATTATAAGCTTTCTTTTTCGATTTTCGTGACTACTTTTCGACAGGACAAGGTGACAGTTTCAGGATGTGGTAGGTCTATTGGCATGAACTCGGGACCACAGTACTCAGAATAGGCACCAGATTTCAATTTCGACTCATAGATACACGAGACGAAACCCCCAGTTTACTTTCTTCTCAAAGCAGGTTGAATAAAAAATTGTTTCCTTTAAAATTCTTTATCATTAGCCGAGTTTGAACCCACAACCCTCGAATCTGGTGAAAAGCACAATAGCCATTCGATGACTGGGGCAATACAATATAAGAGCACGGAATGAATTACAGCACACAGGGGCCTATTCCATCATTAAACTTTTCACATTTTCACTTTACAGCTTGCACTTTTCGTTCCACTATCACTTTTAAAAACTGGTTGGCAAAGTGAAAAGTGGTTTGGAGTTTAAATAATTTAGAGAAAGATATTTGATAAAAGGAGAAAATGTACTATTAAATGATTCAAGTGACGAAGAACTCAAAAAAGAGTATGTAAAAACAGGATAAATTTCTAAAACCTAGTTTGTCTCAATTCTATGAATGTTTTTAATTACTAAAGCTCAAGCAGATTGTGTTCTTGAAACAATTGAGCTGTTCCAAAATAAAAAACAAGAGATTTATCTCTGTCAACTGAAGTATAATTGAAGAGTACACTCTCAAAAAGCGGTTTGTCCAAAATTAAAACTTTGCTTCAATATATTTTTTATGAAAGCATCATAATATTTTAGATTGAGAATACAATAATTTTCGCTGATATGAAACTAGTTTGGACATTTTTCATTTTCAATACTACGTGAAATTATATTGAATATTTATTTTTTTAATTTTGGACAAACTACTTTTTGAAAGTTTAGTCCTCAATCATTGGCTAGGAAATGGAGTTGCAATGACTACTGATATGAAAAGATTTTTCAGAATGAAATGACAAGTTGAAAGCAGTCTTTAATTTATGGGGAAATTCAAAGAGTTTTCACTTTTCAAAAGCAAAACGCTGAAATGTTGCGAAGTTGGAAAGTTAGGGCCTGGTCTACTCGAAAGGAATTACGAACAGGAAATGAAAATGATTGTGTTTTGAAAGAATTGAGGCTGTTCCAAAATCAAAAACAAAAAGAAGTTTATCTCTTTGATCTGAAGAACAACCGAGGAATACACTTTCAAAAAGCGGTTTGTCCAAAATTGAAAATTTGCTTCAATATATTTTTATGTAATATATTTTAGTTTGAGAATACAGTAATTTTCGCAGGTATGAAGTTAGTTTGGACATTTTTCATTTTCAATACTGCATGAAATTATATTGAAGCTTTTAATTTCTTTTAAAATTTTGGACAAATTGCTTTTTGAAAGTCTAGTCCTCAATCATTGGCTAGGAAGTGGAGTTACAATGACTACTGATATGAAATGATTTTTCAGAATGAAATGACAAGCTGAAAGCAGTTTCTAATTTATGGAGAAACTGAAAGACTTTCCACTTTTCAAAAGTTAAAAAATGAAATGTTGCGAAGTTGCAAAGTTAGGGCCTAGTCTAATCAAAAGGAATTACGAACAGAAAATGAAAATGGTTGTGTTTGTGAAAGAATTGAGGCTGTTCCAAAATCAAAAACAAGAAGTTTATCTCTTTCATCTGAAGAACAACTGAGGAATACACTTTCAAAAAGCGGTTTGTCCAGAATTAAAAATTTGCTTCAATACCTTTTTTATGAAATCATCCACATTGTACATATAATATTTTGGATTGAGAATATAGTAATTTTCGCAGGTATGAAGTTAGTTGAGACATTTTTCATTTTCAATACTGCGTGAAATTATATTGAAGCTTTTAATTTTTTTTTTTAATTTTGGACAAATTGCTTTTTGAAAGTTTAGTCCTCAATCACTGGCTAGGAAGTGGAGTTGCAATGACCATTGTTGTGAAAAGAGTTTTCAGAATGAAATGACAAGTTGAAAACAGTCTCTAATTTATGGAGAAATTGAAGAACTTTTCACTTTTGAAAAGTGAAATGTTGCGAAGTTGCAAAGTTACTAACAGAAAATGAAAGTAGCGCTTACATTTCAGTTCCTCTCCGTCGGGGGTGCATTTCCCCTCCTCGATGAGGCACTTGTGGTAGTTGGAGAGCAGGCGGTCACTGGCGAGGATCTCGTCCAGGTCGATGTTGTCGTACTTGGTTGTGTACTTGTCGTCCCTGCGGAACCTGGCGGCTTCAGCCAGGGCTACGACTGCTACGATCACGAAGACTGCTACGCACTTCATTCTGCCGATCTTTGCTGTGGTGGTTCACAATACTAAACGCAGCTTCTCTACCCGTATTTATACTCACCTAGGATTTCGTGATGACGTCAGGACGCCGATTCTTGGAAGGCGGAGTCACAACCCCCACCATGCAGCCCCGTACCCAGTTTTGAACTCGAGTTTTACTGCCGATAGGTTGAGGTCACCCCTTCGGATTCACAAACTGGAAGTGATATGACGTCACGAACAACAACATCTCATGTTTTTTGTACCGACTTGCGTTAGTAGATCCTACATATTATAGCGTTTACGTGTTTCGCAGAATTAAGTACCTTGCTAATAAAAATTATAACAATGACAAAAAAGGAAAATTGCTTCGCTTACTTCAGAAACGTTTAATTTACCCTCTTGCAATCCCACTTCGAGATTGACTTCCAGTCATTCTAGTCCGTGTTAGCTTAAAGCAATCACATGTAGATGAAAACTGCTCTGTAATACTTAGACCACAGTTGAAACGCATTTAGAAGTAACTTAATCTGTCGTTTAATACGCTAAAATGACGTGTGCTTTCGAACAAAATCAAATCGCGAACATCAAATTGTTTCCCATAACTTGGAATATCGTTTCTCGTAATAATTTCAAGAAAACATGAAAAAGTGCACAGGAAAAAACAATCCGTCTGAGGTAAGTAGGTAGGATTGGAAGTGAGATATTAAGTGCTACAAATAACACAGAAATTACTGCATATGTTTTCATGATGGCTAATCTATACTAATAATAAATCTGTAGCCGAAATTTTTCTGGTAATTTTCGATTTTCCAAAAATAATTGGTCCTAACATATATAATTAACCGCCCTGAAACCGAAAATAGCTTTTTTGAAATTTTTGTTTGTATGTCTGTCTGTATGTTTGTTACCTTTTCACGCGATAATAGCTGAACCGATTTATATGAAAATTGGAATATAAATTAAGTTCGTTGTAACTTAGATTTTAGGCTATATGGCATTCAAAATACCTTATTTAAAAGGGGGGTTATAAGGGGTCCTGAATTAAATAAATCGAAATATCTCGCTTATTATTGATTTTTGTGAAAAATGTTACATAACAAAAGTTTCTTTAAAAATGATTTCCGATACCTTTTATCCTTTACAACATTTTGATAGGACTGATATTTAATGAGATAAATGAGTTTTAAAGTTAAAATAACGTCATCTAAGACGGTGCAATGAAATAACAAATGACTTCGTCTATAAGGGGCCTTGGAAAACAACAATCGAAAAAGGGGCCTTGGACAGCAACAATCGAAAGCTATTAAACTTAGCCTACAGACAATGTTTCTGTGTTTGTATGAAGTAATATCGGAAGCTAAATTAACCGATTTGTATACGAGTAATTAATTATTATTTCGCCATTGGAAAGTGTAGTTTCTCTAGATGGACATAATGCTATAATGTTATTACAGTAACTTCTTAGTAAATCGAGGACAGGTAAGATTAAAGTAGCTTCCAATGCACAGAAAATTTGATAGACTATTTTGTACATTCGTTTTCTGTATTTCTTAAAATAATATTTATGTACACTCATTTTAATCTCAGAGAATTAATGAACAACGAGAGTGTATTAATTTAGTATGCAGTAAAAGTACGTTATCTTAGCAATCCATTATTTTATAATTCAAATTTTAACTATGCTCAATCGAATCGTGTTAAAATACATAAAATAGACTATATATATGCAATAAATGCAATGCAAAAAAAATTGGGTAATGAGCGAAGCAGATTATCTTGCGCTGTTGTAAAAGTTGTTCCCTGGATCAAACGTCCTATTTTAATTATGTAATTACTTTATATTTATTTCTAACAGGTGCAGGGGAGCGCACGGGTACGGCTAGTATAATCATAAAATAGGTCTGATGAAAAATTTACGGTAACTTTTCGTTATTTGCTGCTCTTTCTTCCAGTTTCGCCATGGTTATCACAGATAATATTTAAAAAGTTCTTATTTTGTCGCTAATTCCCGAGAGCGTAGCGAAAGTGAGTTATTATCGAAAGAAATCAGAACTCGTGTGATATTTCAATAATATTCTTTCGGGAATAATAATAAATAAATACTTAATAAAAAGAAGTTAAAATTATATTGTTCTTAAATAAGATATTCATAAGTTGCTAACTTAAAATATTTCATTGGCCGGCATGGCCTCCTGCAATATGGAATTCATGGGCAAACAATTGACAATAGCTGTAAAAATTATGATTAGTGAAACAGCAAAATTAAACAAATATTTGAGGTTATAGCATTTTATTTTGCACTAGATACTTTCATTTAGTTAATTATGGATATGATGAAAGATCTTGTGATATTTGCATAAGACTATTTCGCAAATATATTAATAAATAATTTTATTTATACCATACTGAAACAGATTATATTATCATTTAAAATATTTAATACTTATATTTGCTAGCACGGTCTTCACGCAATATCACGGCCCACTATATTGTTAAGAAAACAATGAAAATATTCAACATATTAACATCAGATGCGACAAGATATTAAACAAATGCACAGAGGTCTATCAGATGCACAGATCTCTATATCTGTGATCAGATGCGACAAGATAAGAGTTGATAGTTTGCTTTGATTGGTTTGAAACTCGATAGAATCTTAGATTCCACTGGTGCATTGGTACATGAACGAAATAGTCAAAGTAATATGCTTAATGAATTGTCATGAATATTCATTAATAAACATTCAGTTTTCCTATAATTTAACGAAATATTTCAAGATATTACATTACTTTTGTTTTTTCATTAATAAGAAATGCTTGCAAGAACATTATTGTAATTCAACAAGTCGATTTAGAGATTTTTACGGAAGTATATTATATTTTCAGTATCACAGAAACCGAAAAATTACTTTCCGTCAAAGTGTCTACCAACGTCCAACGACTTATCTTTAACTACTGAACGGATCCATATTCAGCATCTAGGAGTCAATTTCTCCGGGAATGACACAAAATGGAAATACCGAATACCTCCATTCGCGCAGCATCTGCTGCTGAATTAGCCGTGAAGAAGAAAGTCAATAAATATGCTCATCTTTTAGACAATTATATCTTTGTCCCATTTGCTGTGGAGACCTTCGGTTCTTGGAGTCATGACGCTAAAGTTTTGGTATCTCAAATCGGCCAAATTTTGATCTCCATTACTGGTGATCGCCGTTGCACTACTTATTTGCGTCAACGCTTAAGTATTGCTATTCAGCGCGGAAATGCAATGAGCGTTTTGGGTGCCCTTCCAGAGTCCAGCCCTTTGGACGAACTTTTTCTCCTGTGAAATTTATTATCTCTACGTAAATATTTATATTTAGTTTTTATATAAGTGTAATTGTAACGGTGAAAATATTATTAATCAAATGGAAATTCCATCAAATCCAGTTATAGCAATTATTTCGTTTTTCAGCTGTCTTCTGACATACAATCTAATACGAATGATGTGCTAGAGACCGTACCTAGAAATGTTATTTAGGAAAAAAAAGTAATTTTCTACAGATTTGTCTCCTCTAGTTCCGAAAATTCATGTCCGTTGTGTCAATTATAAAATTTATCGAAGCCCGTTTTGCAGGTTAATAATAATAATAATAATAATAATAATAATAATAGCCTAATAATAATAATCACCATTATCATCATCAGGTAATTTAAATATGTATCCTGTAATATGAATAACCATTACAAACTGAGAACGCTGAAACTACTACTGCTAACGAGAATTATTTGATAAATACTTCCTTAGTCCGTTCTTAAATTCGTTTGATGTCCGACAGTCGTTACAAGGTTTGCAAAGATTGCTCATCTTCGAAATTCAACGTTAGCGAAAAAGAGCTGATAATTTTTTTCCTGAAGTCTCAATCAGGGACAGAGTTCCCCTACTTGCCGTAAATCTACGACACAGGTCTCCAAGCTTTACCTTCCTCCCTTAGGAATCCATTTTAAGGATTTTATTTCTCTTCAAAGCCCATTGTCCGAAGTTGGATTTGAACTAGTGAACCCGGGATGACAACCGCGAGATACAGTGGACGACAGTTTCGTCTTAATATATATAATAAGAAAGTACATGTAATTTAATGGCATTCATATATGTCTACATTGCATAATTTCATATTTAAAGTTATATAATTTATTTTCTTACATAGCTGAAATTTCATTCGAAGTTGTGAAAAAGAAATAGACCTACTGGAGCAACTTACATTAGAACGACAAATTCGGAAGGAAGTTCACCTGGTATCGAACAGAGGGTCTCTTTACTAAGAAACCATGAGGTAACTGACTTACCTACTATTGGACAAAATGTTTAATGTAACTATGCCAATGAAAAATGTGGAATATCTTTATAGACGTCAACATTTTTCAGAAACTGCATTGCAAAATTTAATTTTCGGGTAGTTGCGACCTTGTTTCTATTTTATCTAAACAGTTCCTCGTATGTATTAGGTTTTTTTTCACAAGCAGAAGGTTAAAAGGTCTGGTGATACATAAAAATGTAAGAGTCGTGTTACATTTTATTGCACTATTGTTATATCGTCATCCTCCGTGGTCAGGTGTTCATTATATTTGTCGGTATGGCGGAGACTAGCAGTTCAGATCAAACCAAGGACGAAGCATGTTTCAGGAGTTTCAGAACGATTCTTTGAAGACCCATGTTATAGCTTCAGGATATGTGAAGGAATCCTGTCCCCTAAGGAGAAATAGTAGTCGTTAAATATGGTGGAAAAACCCGTAAATTTTATTATTATTATTTTTTTGTCTTTAAAGTAACTCTTGGAGGAATATCTGGTATCGAAAGTAATATCTTGGAGCAACAGCAACAAATATAAATGACACTCGGGAGGAAATTAAACACAGAATAAATATGGGAAATGCCTGTTATTATTCGGGTGAGAAGCTTTTGTCATCTAGTCTGCTGTCAAAAAATCTGAAAGTTAGAATTTATAAAACAGTTATATTACCGGTTGTTCTGTATGGTTGTGAAACTTGGGCTCTTACTTTGAGAGAGGAACAGAGATTGAGGATTTTTGAGAATAAGGTTCTTAGGAAAATATTTGGGGCTAAAAGGGATGAAGTTACAGGAGAATGGAGAAAGTTACACAACGCAGAGCTGCACGCATTGTATCCTTCACCTGACATAATTAGGAACATTAAATCCAGACGTTTGCGATGGGCAGGGCATGTAGCACGTATGGGCGAATCCAGAAATGCATGTAGAGTGTTAGTTGGGAGGCTAGAGGGGAAAAGACCTTTGGGGAGGCCGAGACGTAGATGGGAGGATAATATTAGGATGGATTTGAGGGAGGTGGGATATGATGATGGAGACTGGATTAATTTTGTTCAGGATAGGGACCAATGGTGGGCTTATGTGAGGGCGACAATAAACCTCCGGGTTCCTTAAAAGCCAGTAAGTAATAAGTTAAAGTAACTCTTTGAAATGTGGAAAAATATTACATAAAATTTAATGCTCCTTTTTTTCCTTATCAGCCTCTGTGACGCCATTTTTGAAGCTCGGGTGCACAGGGTTTTCATACGATACTAAACTTTGATTACAATTTTCCGTAAATTTAATTTATTTTTTTTTTAATTTTTCCTTAAAATATTCTTCGAATAATGAAAAATACATTATATAAAATTTAATACGGTTTTATCGTGTTGTCAGCTATTGTGACGCCATTTTAAAGCTGTAGTGCATAAGATTTTTAATTGACACTAAACTTTATTGAAATATCCCGTAACTTTAAATTTTTTCTTTCTTACATACAAAAATTTACGTATTTTCGGAACTATTAATGTTATATGCTTTATATTTCAAACACATTCTTTAGGCTACTGCGAAACTTTTCTCTGGAATGAAAATTTCTTATTTTGTTGAATTTGAAAAATATGCTTCATATTTCTATGAAAGTACCTCTAAAACTCATTCTTAACCTGTAATTATTTATTTATCTTAAAATTTTGAAAAACTAATATGAAAATTTTGCTTCAGACATTTTAAAGAACGTGTTTTTTGGAGTAATATGACATAGAAATTTTGATTTTATCTTAAAAAATGGCTGAGATATATGCTTTTTAGTGAATGAATATTTCCTGATTTTTTTTTAACTTTGGGTCCCATTTTTTCAAAAACTAATCTCCACATTTAAGTTGTTGCAGAAATGATATTCCTACAGACAACAAATGAAGATTGTGCATTAATTAGAAAACAATTTCAAATTTCACTTTCTCCTCCCCTTGGAAAGACCCCAGGCAATATGAATTTTTTTATCTCTTCTATCACATTCAAATGTAATCCATGCCTATCCTCTGATAATAGTAGGAAATAAATTCTTCCTTAGAGGAATTTTTCACCTTGTTAGATTACCAGATTCAGTAAGATCCCCGTCGACCGAAACTAGAGGTGCTAGCAACTGATTCCTGCTACACCAAGCTCAACTTCGATTACAGTTGTTACCGGACCCCTAGTAACAATTAATTGAAGTTGCGTCAGTGATTTAAAAGTCGTTGGACATTAACACATCATTTCACAAGTATAGCTATCTCATTAGCTTCCATTACGGAAGAGAGCAGTGTAAAAATCTCCATAGCAACCATCAAGCACGATGTGCAATAAAAGTTACTACACTACACTAGACATACAGTGAGCTAAAATAATGCAGAAATGCTACAGAAAGTGATTTTCAAGTAGGCAGTGATGGTCGCTATAAATTGTCGAGAGACTGCAAAATGAGAGCTCCCATCTTTTTGTAGCGCCATCACTGAAGGTGAGTCTATTCTAAATTGCATTTTGCTTTTGTAAAATTTACATAGTTTCTCGTCATAGTTAAAGTGATAGCTCTTGTGGTTATAAATACTGCGGGCACGGGTTCGATTCCCGTTAATGAAATGGAGATTCATCTAATTTTTATAAGCACTAATCGTGAAAAAGTCATTTTCTACAGTTGTCTGCCTGTATACAACTTCAATCTTCTTTTAAGCTCAAAATTCATTATTCTGATTGTTCTTCTCAAAATTGTGAATATTACATATTAACTGAATCCTCAGAAGTTAAGTATTTAGGCATTACAATCGACCAAAACTTACGATGGAATGAACATATTACATATTTATGCAATAGATTACGTAAAACAATTTGTAACTTCGTTATACTTGGGTCATATTTACCAGTTAATATTTTACGTCTCATTTATTTAGCTTTATTTCAATCCATTCTCCAGTATGGAATTTTAAGGTGGGGAAATGCTTGTAATTCTAATCTCACTCCACTAATACTTATTCAGAAAAGAATCATTAAAATATGCCTTAATAAACCAATTGATTGCTCATCTGATCTTTTGTTTACTGATTTTAATGTTTTAAAAATTAAACAAATTTATTATATTGCCTTATTAAACTTCATACATAAAAATCGCAATAAATTAAAATTGTAACATAAATTGGAACTAAAAGATCCGATTTTATACGACTATAGGAACCAAAGCCTTTTACAAGGACAGCTCTTAGCCATGGTACCTACTTTGGTCCAAGGCTATATAATAAAATGATTGAAAAATACCCAAATTTGGAAAATTTTAGTTTCAGAAATTTAAAAAATAGCGTTAGGAATTTAATTTTTAAAGAATATATATTGATTTAATGTGTATAAGTATTTGTATGGTTTAAATTGTTAAAATTGAAATTGTATTTTTTAAAGTTAATTTATTCCTATAATTTTTTTTCCTTGGCCCATTTTGTGTCAAATACTTATCTTTGTTTATGTAAAGTATGTGTTTAGATAACTCCCTGAGCAAGAGTTTTTACTCCTTCAGGAAAGAATTAAGATTGTATTTTTGTACATGTTATTTTTCTAACAATAAACAATAATTTATATTAAACTACAGTAATGGGTAGTTTTTAGTCAACTTTATCATCTAGGATCCAATTCAACTAGGAATAATAAACGTGAAATAAAATCACATTTACGCAATAAATAATGGATTTTACTTTGCAATAAAAAACACGTAATGGTTATAAAATCAGCTGTAACGATTTGCTTTTAATTTTGCTTGCGACCTATCTTCATGTATCTATGGATATGAAGCTTAGATCATACGTAAAGATAACTAACACAGAATTACTGCCAATGGCGTGGAATTTTTAAGAACTACGAGCTATATTAAATCATACAATGAGTAAAACATAAGTTAGGTATTTTGAAAGAATTAAAAATTGATCTTATTTTAGAGAAAATTAAAAATTCCAGACAGAAATGGAAATCTCATTTATTCAGAATGCCATGACAAGTAATAAACTATCGTTCTTTGGGAAAAAGATCTTTGGGTCTTTCTCTGAAACGATGGAGTGAGACCTTAATAGTTTAAGTAAGAAAGCGTGAAAAGCACAATAACCAACAAATAATAATAAATCGTGTTCCGTACATGAAAGGTGAGGGAATCTTTGATTCCTCTATTCATAAAGCGAAAAAGAAGAAATTTATTGCAGAATAGTACATTATGCAACGAGCCTATAATGATAGTAATTAAGACGCAAGTATGTTTGTTTATGAAACGAGCGCAATTACCATTATAGGCAAGTTTCATACGACTTTTTATGCTCGATCATATTTCTAACTTTAAATTATTCAGAAGTATACATTTTATTTGTATCTGACAGAAGACCGGAAGTGACCTTGTTCATAGCTCTTGGATTGTGAGATGTGCGCAGACGCGAAAGTATTGATCTTTTTCCGAGGAACAATAATGTCATTGGCCTTGATGTAATGCAGAGAATGTATAACCTGGGAATTTATTTAGATTTGAAAAATGAGATGACAAATTGAATTTATTTGAATATTATTTACAATTAACGCTAATTATTATAGTAACAGAACATAACCTTCTGCGACAGTATTGGACTTCCAGCCTCCGTGACGTTTCCCTCGTCTTTCGATTGCATATCCGAGAATAATCGAAAACCTGAACTTTAATGGATAGGTGTACTTTAATGACATGCATTAAAGGACTGCTACCAGGTGTATAATTACTACATTTCGGCATGGTCGAGCATAAATTATATTTTAATCGTGAGAACTATGAATTCTCTAATCTTGAAATGTCACAAGATCCTTTCTCTGAGCGCCTGTACTGGTCGAGGTACAGGTATATTGAGGTACAGCTTATCGGACTTCAAAATGGTTTTCAATTTCCTTGAAAATAGATACATCAAGCAAGGATGGAGACTTGTATGTATCTTTATGAAACGGTTCCATGGTAACCAAATGAGTACCTAATTAATTTCGTGGGAAGAGTCACCTTAGTACGAAATTTGCATTAAGGTCATTGTTTATATTTACCTTTAATTTAAAGAGTTGTATTTCACACATATGAGTCATCTCGTCCTTGTAGCAAATGGGAGCTAACAAACCACTTACACAAACAAAGATTCATTCTAGAAAAAGTACTGCTAAATTGATATTTTTTGTAAACAGATATGACACGAAAGATCATTCTATTAAGGGTTACATACATCTTCGGCCTTAAGATTTTATATTAAGTTTTACAAATTTTATTCTTCCATATCCTTAAGCCCTATTTTCATTAAATTTTACACACTTCATCTTAATGTCTGAAAATTGCTCTTTTATCTTAAAGAAAAAATATTTACCTACATAAAAAGCTTTTGGAATTGTGAATTTTCAAAATTTTCATTTTGTAATTTGTGCCAAACAGCTATTTAAAAAATTACTCCCTACATTTTAAATATTTTTTAGTAATTTCTTTTGCCTTAAAGGTAATATTCATATTAACAAATCCTAACTCTATGGTTAGAACATCTGCACTGGAAGAGGAAGGAAAACATGTTCTACATAGGGGAGAGTAGGGCAGTATCGGACATCGGGTAATATCGGACAGTGCGTTTCTTTCATCTACCACCATATGGTAGTACCTGAATGACATGGTTACGTTTCTCTATGCGACATCACAGAAACGTAACCATGTCAATCAGGTACTATCATCGTGTGGTAGATGAAACAAACTCACTGTCCGATATTACCCGATGTCCGATACTACCCGACTCTCCCCTATATATAAATTTATAAAAAAATTTTCATAGATTGAACTTTTATTAAGAAAAAAAAGTCATGCAAAATTTCATGCAATTACATAAAAATTTGTGGAAGATATAATTTGAAGAGTTTTGAAAAATTCAGTTTAGAGAAAATGAGCGATAAACTTAGCCTACATATTGCTGGCTGGTATAGATTTTGTATGGCAAGAATGGCAGGACATTTTAATACAGAACTTGGTCAATTTTATAGATATCTTAAAATTTCTTTTTCAGACGTAAAGCTGAAAGTTCATATTAAATTATTATAAGAAAGTTAAAAGCCATTTTTTTTACCTCGAAAGGTGTATGTTTGAGAAAATAAGCGATAAAATTGCTGGCTGATATTATGTTTGCATGGGAGGACATTTTAATGTATAACTTGGTCAATTTTATAGACATCTTAAAATTACTTTCACATATGTAAAGCTAAAAGTTCATATTAAATTACTATAAAAAATACAAATCAATTTTTTTACTCTCGAGAGGTGTTTGAGACAATAAGCGATAAAAATTGTTGGCTGGTAGTGTGTTTGCATGGGAGGACATTTCAATGTATAACTTGGACAATTTTATTGATATCGTAAAATTATTTTCAGAGATATAAAACTAAAAGTGCATATTAAATTACTATAAGAAAAATTACAAATCAATTTTTTTTATCCTTCAAAAGCTGTGTTTGAGAAAATAAGCGTTCAAAATTGCAGGTTGGTATCGTCTTTGTATGGGAGGACATTTTAATGCGTAACTTGGTCAATTTTATAGATGCCTTAAAATTACTTTCACATATGTAGGCTAAAGCTAAAAGTTCATATTTTATTATAATAAGAAAAATTACAAATCAAATTTTTTTATCCTCGAAAGGTTTGTTTGAGAAAATAAGCGATCAAAATTGCAGGTTGGTTTTGTCTTTGCATGGGAGGACATTTTAATGCATAACTTGGCCAATTTTACAGATATCTTAAAATTACTCTCACAGATATAAAGCTAAAAATTCATATCAAATAACTGTAAGAGAAGTTAAAGATCAGTCTTGTATCCTCGAAAAGTTTTTTTTTTGAGAAAGTAAGCGACAAAATTTACTGACTTGTATCATGTTTGCATTGGAGGACATTTTAATGCATAACTTGGTCAATTATATAGATACCTTAAATTTTCTTTCACATATATAAAGTTAAAAGTTCATATTAAGTTACTGTAAGAGAAATTAAAGATCAATTTTTTTTTACCCTCGAAAGGTGTATGTTTGAGAAAATATGAAAAACAAATTGTTGACTTATATTATGTTTGCATGGTAGGACATTTTAATGTATAACTTGATTAATTTTACATATACCTTAAGATTACATTTACAGATATGTAGCTAAAAATTTAATATTTATTTGGTTATTTTACGACGCTTTATCAACTGGCATGGTTATCTAGCGCCTGAGTAACATGAAGGCGATAATAACAACGAAATGAGTCCAGCGCCGAGTTACCGATTGTTATTAATGGGTTGAGGGAAAACCTCGGAAAAATCTCAACCAGGTAACTTACCCCAACCAGGATTTGAACCCGGGCCCGCTAGTTTCACGGTCAGATATGCTAACCGTTACTCCACAGCGGTGGATCAAAATTTAATATTAAATTACTATAACAAAAAAGGAAAATCAAATAAATTAAATAAATTCCTTTTTTACCTCCGAAGATGTATGTTTGAGAATGGTAGGACATTTAGTGCATAACTTTTCAGTTTTATAGATATCTTAAAATTTCGTAAAGCTCTAAGTTCATATTAAATTATATAAGAAAAATTAAAAATAATTGTTTCTCGAAAGCGTATGTTTCTACTTAAAGAAATTAAGGGAAAATACTTTATTACAGGTATCTAAACTGTTATTCAATTCGTCGTCATTGGCAACCTAGACAATGACTTCAGTCTTAGCTGTGAATTAAAAGCTTAAATTTTCACTATCAAAACTTTTAACTTACTCCCTCCTTGGCAACCAGGACATTAGCAACAATAATATCCACACACTCGTTGATTATACATCATCACATCCTATAAGTAATGCACTTTGATTTATGGCTGTTTTTCACGCAAGACAGTGTCCAATTACCGTTTTTGGCCTGCAGTGTCCTAGCGAAAGTTCTACAAGGGTACGGGTTGTAAAAATAACGTGCAAACTTAATAACATAGTTTTAAACTTCCCTTTCCTAGGCATGCTTCAAGTGGTACTATTCATTTTTTTCCTACAGTAATAATATCTTTTCCACATATCTGAATGACCTTGCTTATATTTTGTAACTCTCTTGGCAATAAATAGCTAATGTTGCATTCTCTTGTAACAACAGCGGCCATTAACGGAAGCAATTGACAAAGTTTGATGTAAGGCTATCACGATATCCGGAGTTTCTGTATCACATTACAGATTTAGAGATATCCAACGTTTAGAGTTACGTATCGAATGCATCGCCAGGAAAATCAAGAGTAGAGAAACCTGCCTTTTGGGTCAGTTACTAGACCTGGAGAATAGCTATTGGTAATGAACCCAACAGAGAGATTTTTCGTTCCTTGATTTTCCTGGTGATGAAACCGATGTGTAACTCCCACATTTTGGATATATCTGCAACTACAGAGCAGCACAAAAACAAAACAAAAACAATTAATTCATTTTCATTATATTAGGGATACACCGGCATGTACTATAGGCAACCAACAAGGAAAACTCAGTGCGCAGAAACCAGCGGGCATGACTGTCTCGCGCAGATGACGTAAGCTCCCTTTCCCTGCATGCTCTCACGTCTACTGTAGGGAAGTAAGAGGGATAGGCCTATAGCATGAGCGCCGCGAGGAGTCCGAGCTGAGTTTTGCTTGTAGGATATCTATAGAATAGCCCAGTCTCGACTATGAAACTTCAGTTGTGATGGTGTGAATGTTTTATTTTTGTTTCGGTGCACAAATAGAGAATATTATGGTGATGATGATGATAATAATAATAATAATAGCATAGTACTACTACTACTACTACTACTGCTACTACTACTACTACTACTACTACTACTACTACTACTAATAATAATAATAATAATAATAATAATAATAATAATAATAAAAAAGAAGAAGAAAGAATGATGCTGAAACTGATCAGGAGAGAAAAAGGAACTGGTTGGGTCAATGGCTGAGAAGAAACTGCCTACTGAAGAATGCACTGGAAGGAATGGTGAACGGGAGAAGAGTTCGGAGCAGAAGAAAATATCAGGTGATAGACGACACTAAGATATATGGTTCATATGCGGAGACAAAGAAGAAAGCAGAAAATAGGAAAGATAGTAGAATGCTGGGTTTGCAGTGAACGGCCTGCCATATAATAATAATAATAATAATAATAATAATAATAATAATAATAATAATAATAATTCTTTATTTATACTGTCAGAGTTAAGGCCTTCTCTTACACTCTACCAGGTCACAAAGTATACAAGCAGTGAAAATTTAACAAAAATTTAAAGAACAAAATACTAACATATTACAATAATAATAATAATAATAATAATAATAATAATAATAATAATAATAATATCATAATAAAATCGACACTAAACAACATAAAAATAATACCATAATAGAAAAAAAGAAAGTAAAATACATTAGAATACAGTAAAAGCAACTCATTTAGTACAAATAGCTAATATGGAAAACGTAAGGTAGAATATTACAAAATGGAATGTAATAAAATAATAATAAAAAAGAAAAGAAATACGAAAATTAAATAAAATTCACAATAAAAAGGCTATAACAATAAATTCATCTGGTGATCAAGAGAACAAAAAAGGAGAAAGGAAGGAAAAGAAATATAATATATATATTAAAAAAACTATCGCAGAGAAAAGGGCTTATAACTGAAAGGAATCTGGAGGAGAAGAAGAAGAAGAAAGAATGATGCTGAAACTGATCAGGAAAAGAAAATGGAATTGGTTGGGTCACTCGCTGAGAAGAAACTGCCTACTGAAGGATGCACTGGAAGGAATGGTGAACGGGAGAAGAATTCGGGACAGAAGAAGATATCAGATGATAGACGACATTAAGATGTATGGATCATATGAGGAAACTAAGAGAAAAGCAGAAAGTGGGAAAGATAGAAGAATGCTGGGTTTGCAGTGAACGACCTGACATTTGACATAACACTATGTATAATAATAATAATAATAATAATAATAATAATAATGAGGCGCGTCCAGAAACTAAGTTTCCCTAGGGCCATTTACAGAAACAAAATACAATTTCATAGAAAGATTAATTGGAACAGATACAGCAATTATTGTTGACCCGGAATTGAGACATTTGTCATACCATTGGATCAATAGAGAGGTGCAAACAGCTGCCATACACTGGTTCCGATCCCAGGAGGCAGACGTTTACGATACAGGGATACAAATGGCCATATATGGGTATTACATTTTATGTAATGTATTTTTTCACATAAGAATGTTTTAAAGCCTATTTTTTTTAATAAATTCAATTTACGGCTAATTACAATCAGAGTTTAGTGTAAATCAAATGTGCACCAGAGATTTAAAAATGACGTCACAGTAGCCAACAAAACCATAAATTCACATTAAATTGTATGTAATATATTTTGTGCGAGATCGTGCGTATTTGCTTGCTTTCCGCACAAAACCAATACGCGGTAAGTGTGAAATACCACATTAAGTATTCCCAACGTAACACACATAACAATTTCCCTCTTCTTACCGCTTAAGTGCCATATTCATTTTACTGCTTTAGGCTTTTAACATATTATTTTTAGAGACGTTTAACATAGTAATAATTATAAATTGGAAACTTACCACTGCAATTTCACCTAAATTGCACTGTTAATTATTGTTTTTAAATATTTGCAAAAATTAAGTACAGTCTACTACTCCACAATAGTAATATGCGTTACAAGAGCGGTATGTTGACGTTTTCATGGTCGAGGAAAAGATTGAAAAAGCGAAACGTAGTTGAGCTTTTTTTAATTTCCGAGAACATGAAAACAAACATACCGCTCGTGTATCGTACATTATTTTGTGAGAAGATCGTTTATTACATACCTGAAAGACGAATTTCTAATTAGTTGCAATGAAATCTCCATGTTGGTTTCTGTTTAATGACGCCAACTTCGGAACACCAAACTATCTTTCTTCAACATTGTTGCTGTAAAATGTTTTCTGTGTTTACTATACTCCAGCAGGCCGTGATATACGTCTGTCTTTTTTTTTCCCCCCAGTCTATAATTGCGAACTTAAAACAAACGTTAAGGTTATATAATGATTTATTTTTCATTTTAATATTTTAACAATATTATTTATATAACATATTGCAGTAATAACATCGGCATCTGGAATCTCGTTGATTTTTTCACGGCTTCCTTAATGTTACTTGTATCAGGAATGCAATAAGTTTCGTGGAGTAGTAGACTTTACTTAATTTTTGCAAATATTTAAAAACAATAATTAACATTGCAATTTAGGTGAAATTGCAGTGGTATTATTACTATGTTAAACGTCTCTAAAAATATGTTAAAAGCCTAAAGCAGTAAAATGAATGTCGCGCTTAAGCGGTAAGAAGAGGGAAATTGTTATGTGTGTTACGTTGGGAATACTGAATGTGGTATTTCACACTTACCGCGTATTGGTTCTGTGCGGAAAACAAGCAAATACGCACGATCTTGCACAAAAGTTATTGCATTCCTGATACAAGTAACATTAAGGAAGCCGTGAAAAAATCAACAAGATTCCAGATGCCGATGTTATTACTGCAATGTGTTATATAAATAATATTGTTAAAATATTAAAATGAAAAATAAATCATTACATAACCTTACCGTTTGTTTTAAGTTCGCATTTATAGACTGGGGAAAAAAGAAAGACGTATATCACGGCCTGCTGGAGTATAGTAAACACAGAAAACATTTTATAGCAACAATGTTGAAGAAAGATATTTTGATATTCCAAAGTTGCCGTCATTAAACAGAAACCAAGATGGAGATTTCATTGCAACTAATTAGAAATTCTTCTTTCAGGTATGTAATAAACGATCTTCTCACAAAATAATGTACGATACACGAGCGGTATGTTTGTTTTCATGTTCTCGGAAATTAAAAAAGCTCAACTACGTTTCGCTTTTTCAATCTTTTCCTCGAACATGAAAACGTCAACATACCGCTCTTGTAACGCATATTACTATTTCACACGGCCTATCAAAGTATACTTTTTAAAATTTTTTTTAACCCAGTGATTTTTCGCCATATTTAATTATATTATTTCCTTAATTCAGTTGCATAACAATAGTCTCATCGGTGTAGCTCAGGCGGTAGCGCGTCGAGAGTTTCGCTCGGGCGTGGGTTCGATTCCCGCTTGGGCTCTTTACCTGGCTACCTCGGCCTCATCACGGCAAATATCATCTCGCTATCATCAATTCCATTAAACGCTAAATAAGCCAGTAGTTGATACAGCGTCGTTAAATAACCAAGTAAAAAAATAGAGTTTTCTTCATGTTTGGTTCTATGATGAGACAATGACGTCGGGTCTACTGGAATTTGTGATAGACAAAGATAATGTAGGTGGTAGGTTTCTGGGGTATTCCCATCTTCTCTACGTACAGTCACAGAAAACACTCAAATGTAATATCTAATTCACAAGGCATGTTTTACGCTTCCTCAGTTATTTCTCCTTTCTGCAGGGAATTTGACCTCTTGTCTTGTTACACATGACAAGCGTGGGTAAGAGAAAACTGTTCCAGTGACCAAACACAGAAACATCAAGGTGTGTGCGAGGCATTGAGATAAATCTGCCGGCAACCTTAACCTCGAGACTAAACTGTTCAGGATGACAAGCCTCGTATTGAAACGGGATTGCTTTGTGCAAAGAGATGCCAGTAGAACTGTTGGAAGAGTCCCAAGGTCGACTTTGTTACGAGGATCTGTGTGTTCAGCCTCCTAGCTTCCTAGCAGTGAGGGTTTGTAATTAACACCCACTTCAGTCTACTGTAACTGCATGCACGTTGAGCGAACAGTGGAAAGTTCCTATTTCTGTAATCAGGTATCGTTTTTATACTCATGTTCGCCTGTAATTTTCCTTCAAAGAGGTTAAACACGTACTAACTACTGCACCTGCCATTCCTGAAGACTGGCGTAAGAGTAAATTCCAGTGATCCTTGGCTTGACTTTTTAGATCTGGACCCAGGATGGGTTCGTACATTCAGGTACGCTTTGCCCCTATTCATTCATTCATATTTTTCTGTCCAAGGACAAGTCCTTCGTTGCAAACCCAGCATTCTCCACTCTTTTCTATTTTCTGCCTTTCTCTTTGTCTCCGCATATGATTCATATAATATCTTAATGTTGTCTATCATCTGATATCTTCTTCTACCCCGAACTCTTCTCCCGTTCACCATTCCTTCCAGTGAATCCTTCAGAAGGCAGTTTATTCTCAGCCAGTGACACAGACAATTCCTTTTCCTCTTTCTGATCGCTTTCAGAATCATTCTTTCTTCACCCACTCTTTCCAACACAGCTTCATTTCTTATTCTGTCTGTCCACTTCACACGTTCCATTCTTCTCCATATCCACATTTCAAATGTTTATATTAGCTTCTCTTCACTTCGTCGTAATGTCCATGTTTCTGCCCCATATAATGCCACACTCCACACAAAGAACTTCACTAGTTTCTTCCTTAGTTCCTTCTCCAAAGGTCCGCAGAAGATGCTCCTTTTCCTTTTAAAAGATTCCGTTGCCATTGCTATCCTCCTTTTGACTTCCTGGCAGCAGCTCATGTTACTGCTTATAGTACACCCCAAGTATGTGAAGCTGTCCACTTCCTATACTACCTCGTTTAGAATTCGCACATTTACTTTCTTTATTTTTCTTTCTATAACCATGTTTTTCGTCTTGTTTGCATTAATTTATCTTCACCTCATACTGCTCACAGCTGTCATTTAGCTCCAGTAGCATATCCCTCCAGATATGGAGGATAGCTGCGAATATATTGAATAAGCAGTCGTTGACAGCCGATAGGGGTGGTCCTCCAGCTTGGGGGTTGAGGGAAGAGCTAAGATCCCATCACCGTAAAAAACAGTTTGTTACGAAACCATACAATAAGACTCACTTTGAGAGAGGAACAGAAATTAAGGGTGTTTGAGAATAAGGTTCTTAGGAAAATATTTGGGGCTAAGAGGGATGAAGTTACAGGAGAATGGAGAAAGTTACACAACGCAGACTGCACGCATTGTATTCTTCACCTGACATAATTAGGAACATTAAATCCAGACGTTTGAGATGGGCAGGGCTTGTAGCACGTATAGGCGAATCTAGAAATGCATCTAAAATGTTAGATAGGATGCCGGAGGAAAAAAGACCTTCGGGGAAGCCGAGACGTAGGTAGGAGGATAATATTGAAATGGATTTGAGGGAGGTGGGATATGATGGTAGAGACTAGATTAATCTTGCACAGAATAGGGACGGATGGCGGGCTTATTTGAGGGCGGCAATGAACCTCCGGGTTCCTTAAAAGACATAAGTAAGTAAGCAAGCATATCCCTTAGTATCATCTCCTCTTCTGCTAACAACGCCATATCATCAACAAATCTTATGCATTTTATTCTTCTTCCTCCTACTATCACCTCTCCCATGTTCTCAAAATAGTTCTTCACTAAATCCTCCAAGTAGATGTTGAATAACATGCGATAATTGTCCAAATCCAACAGTGGCCTGGTTGGCATTTGTGAACCCGATGCAGACAGATGCGCCATCCTGCCTCTACCCCCATCCTGGCAGATCCCGTTTCGCGGACGAGTAGTCGGATAATCCCCAGGGACCCGGAATTCTAAGTCCATTCTATATCAGTATCGGAAACTCGTTCTACTTCACCCCCGCCTATTTTTACTACTGCTTTTCCTCTTTGTCCTGAGAGTATAGTATAGTGTACTATACTTCATACATGGTTATGATATAAGATGTATGTGCAGAGATCTGAAGTATAACATAATATACCTCCATTTGTGCCCTAACTGTAACCTGCAGAATTTATTTAAGCATTTCTCCTCATTTCAATGACTACTTTTGAAGTGTAACATTATATTGAACTTTAAAAATAAAGTAAAAAATGCCTCAGGACACAGGAGGATATGAAATGAAGGGAGGTGGAGAGTGTTGATGGAATGATAGAGGGAAACGTGAGTACCCCAAGAAAAAACCACAACAAATTCCATTTCGGTCTGGCCGGGGATCAAACAGAACACTTGTGCAACAGACGTAACATCCAGGGATTCTGTTACTTGTTCCTGGAAGCGTCCGCCTTATATGCTACTAATGCTACTGTCTGTCGGAAGACAATGTAAGAAAATCTTTGATGTTTCTAGAAGACCTATGGTTAAACATCTAGCATATTTTGGCATTCATTTATTCAGCCTAACGGCTCGCTTAACCTAACTAGTTACAACTGCATTGCTCACAATTTTCTATGTTACGGCTTGCTTCAAAGTCTTGCTTCAGATGTTTCTCTACGGCACTCTACCTCCCAGATTCATAATCCATTCTCTACCATCATATCCCACCTCCCCCAAATCCATTTTAATACTATCTTCCCAACTACGTCTCGGCCTCCCCAAAGGTCTTTTTCCCTCGGGCCTCCCAACTAACAATCTATATGCATTTCTGGATTCGCCCATACGTGCTACATGCCCTGCCCATCTCAAACGTCTGGATTTAATGTTCCTAATTATGCCAGGTGAAGAATACAATGCGTGCAGTTCTATGTTATGTAACTTTCTCCATTCTCCTGTAACTTCATCCCGCTTAGCCCCAAATATTTTCCTAAGAATCTTATTCTCAAACACCCGTAGTCTCTGTTCCTCTCTGAGAGTCCAAGTTTCACAACCATACAGAACAACCGGTAATATAACTGTTTTATAAATTCTAACTTTCAGATTTTTCGACAGCAGACTGGTTGATAAAAGCTTCTCAACCGAATAATAACAGGCATTTCCCATCTTATTTGAAGGATTTGTAACAAGCTGTTTTTTATGGTGAAGGGTTGTTAGCCCTTCGCCCAACCCCCAAAATTTAATGTTAAGTCCGTATTTTGGCTTTTCTCTTCAACATTTCTCTAGAGTCCTTCAACGAAATAGTGACCCATGGAATGAAACAAAAAACCTACTTCCTCAGAGCTGACGTACCTTTCACCCGTAGCCCGAAACCTCCTTACAGAAATTGCACCACCACCACCACCACCACCACCACCACCACCACCACCACCACCACCACCAACACCACCACCACCACCACCACCTTTGATTTCTTACTGTAAAATTAAAGATGTTTATCGAACTAACGATGTTCGTTTTCTGTTTCAGGTTCATCAGCGATGTCCTTCTACTGTAACGGGTCATTACGCTATGCCAAATTCGTGGTACTGACTATAGTACACCCCTTGACACGGAAAATTGTCGCTCTCCTGTAGATTGAATTTATCTGAGTGTCGTTTGGATTAACGCGCTATTCACAGTCAAAACGACAAAAAAAAAAAAAAAAAAAAAAAAAAATCAAATCAAATCATAGGACCAACGGGTTTGTATGTCATTTAGCGACATATTCCCTAGAAGTTTTTATGGCTTAGCGGTAGATCTCTTTCTTCTCGTTACGAAGACCGGGCTTCAAATCTCTCTAATGTAAAACGCACCCGTGTGTGTAAACACGTGTTCATGATGATTCCTGTGTTATCCCCAAGTGGGACTTAATCTCTGAACAGCGACCAATTTTTCGTGTCAAAGTGTGTACATCTGAAAATGTAATCTTGTTACTTTCATAACAAAAGAAGAAGAAGGAGAAGAAGAAGAAGAAAACTATGTACGAGTACAGTACATACTGTGGTTCAAGAGAAAAATTAAATATTTTAGCGGGTGATAGGCCTATTATGAACTATTCTGATTAAAAATTTCGCATAAACATATTGTGTCCAATGTCCGATTACAGAGCTTATTTTCGAAGATATTCTGAGCAAGAAATGTCATATGAACATTTGTCCTAATCTCAATATTTTCAGAGTTACACTAATTTGAAGTTGTTTGTAAAATACCTTTTTCTTTGGGTTTAAGGGTAAAATAATATTACAAATAGAGAATGAACTATTCAGAAGTTCCTTAAAAGCCATTTGTAAGTAAGTATATAAAATCAAAAACTTGTGTTTTACCATGCATTTCAAGAACTAGTGCTGTTGCTGTTGATTAAATAAAGACATTGAATTATTAAACATTCTCGTCTTTTTGTACACTGTTGCCTTGTTTTTTTCCTTAATCAAAGTCCTTTCACGTCGTCTCAAAAATATTCCTCAACCTAAGAAAAAAAAAACTTATTATCCTGATTTTGTTCCCACATCTGCATCATACATTGACTTATATTTATAATATTAAACCTTACATCACACATGTCGTTATACTGGTGTATAACTAAATACGGAAAAAAGTGTTTAATTATTTTAAGATATAAAAGACTGGTATGGTTCCATTTATTAATGAATTTCACAGAAATGCTGACTTAATTAGAATTAGAAAACAAATGAACAAAAATTAATGTATGTCAACAGGATTATTATTTTAATACAATGATCCAACATAACTTATTACAGATCCTATGGTTTGTATTAAAGACTCAGAATTACTTTCCTCTATGTTTGTAAATTCCTTTATTCTACTGGCTGCTATACTATTTTCGCTGTAAGAAAAATCCTAATCTAAACATAAGCACGTTACTGTCATACCCGTGATTGGCTCCCAGTCGAAACACTTACATGACGCAGGAAAATATAGTTCGTATTTGGAAACCATAATCTTGTATTATTTGGAAATAAAAAATTGAATTGTAGTTGTTAAATACGATGAAACATTTAACTTCACTCATGTGTAAAACGCTGTGTAAAAGAAAACCTACTTTTATATTTTGTTATGTACTATGAACGCGGATGAATACCAACAGTAATACCGAGGTAGTCTGTTCTTGTAACAAGCTGGCGTCACTTGAGCTCGTAGATGCTGACGTAAGCACGTAGTACCGAAGTATGGCTTCTGTATCCTCAACTGTCCATTGTGAAGACATAAGATTTGAAAATATTTTAATTGTAGTAATTATAAAGTAAATGTTTCCTCAGCAAACGAATGCATAGTAGTGAGGTTAGGCCTACTTGACGAGTAACGGGAAATGTTTAACATGAAACAGAATGTACAACAGTAGGCGGGAACACGTACTGAGAATCTATGGCGCCAAACAGCGGCCAATGAAGCCTCACTTCAGTCACGTGCTATTGTTTATATTAGGATTTTTCTTACAGTGAAAAGATTATAGTTTCATTTCTCTTTCAGTAGACGGTTACTATCAATTCTCTCGGAATGTTGATTACAAATTAGTGCTATTTAGTATTTCATCATTTCTACATGAAGGTACTCAATTCTTAGTTCGGCCCTCGTTTTTTATTTTTCCACTTCGGATTTCTTTTACTGCATGTAAATTTTTCTTTGAAACAGGAGTCTAAAGCTGCACTTTTTTCTAGTATTATTTAATTTCTCACATAAAAAGAAAAAAAAAATTGATTGAAGATCATTTCAAATCCTCGTCGACAGTAGACGGTATGAATGTACTTCCATACGGCTGTAATTTTATCACAGACGCATAATTAATTAGTCACGTATCAAAGTCAAGAAATGAACGATGAGTAAAGTCCTCGATACGCGGAGAAAGAAAAAAGGTAGACTGATGGGTAGAGAGATGCATAAGAAAACAGATTATATAGATTAAAACAAAGATAAATTAGATCATGGGTGTCCAAACGCCTATAGAACCAGGAGATATTGCACGTCAAGCATGCTCTGCTAAGGTCAATAACTTCCCATATAAAATAGGAAAAACGACCTTAAAGAATATGCGCTGAGGGTTGCTTACGCCAGGGGTTACCTCGTACGAGTTACAATTGGACATCTATGGATTAGATAGATAAAATAGATCAGACAGACGAACGGACAGACAGGGAGGCAGGAGCATAAATAGGCAGGATGAACTGTAAGTAACATCATTACCTAATTTCAGGGGGTTATTCTTTGAGATATTTCAAACAAAAAGTTACATACCATTTTGCTCCTTTTTACTTCCTTTTCAAGATAAAAATTGCTTCATATGAAATATTTCATAGCGTGTTTTGGAAAGCCATTGATTCAATTCCCAATATGCTCAGTCAATTTAAGAGAGGATAGTATTATGAGAATAAATGACTGAACAAATGTAACTTTTCTTTCTCCAAAGGATCAAATTTCTGCATATTTAAAGTAGAAAACTAAAATTCTTTCAATCATTTATTATCATAATACACTGCTTTCTTAAACTGACTGAGTATATTGAGAATTAAATCAATGGCTTTCCCAAAACACACTATGAAATATTTCATATGAAACAATTTTTATCTCGAAAAGGAAGCAAAAACGAAAAAAAAAATTGTATTAATTTTTTTTTTGTTTGAAATATCTCAAAGAATAACCCCTGAAATTAATGACAATACTTACACTTTAACACTAATATCTAGGTAATTGTCATTGTCTCAATGTAACACGTGCTGTGCTGATCATACTAATTGTACTATTCCTTTAGTTGTGAGATTATATTCATATATATTAATTCTTTTTTTTTTAGTTAATACTGTATACTAGATGTATTTTCCTGTTTGTGATTATGTATTCAATCTCTTTTTTTATTATATATATTTTTTATTATTGTTATTTTAAAGTTAATACTGATTGTGTATATGTATTCAATCTCTCTTTTTACTTAATTATGTTTATTATTATTTTTAAGTTAATATTTGTATACCGGTATGTATTTTTTTGTATGTGATTTGATCCTGGTTGAGTGGAAGAGAAGGCCTCATGGCCTTAACTCTGCCAGGGAAAATAAAACTATTATTATTATTATTATTATTATTATTATTATTATTATTATTATTATTATTATTATTATTATTATTATTACACTTCACCCTATATAAATAAGAGGAAGTCAAAAAGGTTAAGTAGGCCTACGAACCAGGTACTTCCACGAAAAACTAGATATAATTTGCTGTTAAAATAAAGACAATTAAAAACAACACTATTATTCGTGTTATAGCACAAATAAAGACTTTCGAAAGAAAACTTAAAATTCGCGAAAATTCGCGTGAAAAATATTGTCATACATGAATTATATCAAACACTAACTTGTACAGTCTTAGAAAAAAGTTTTGTCGCACAGACACTGTACAAGTCTCAGAAAGAAGGCAGTGCGCATGATCAGAGGACGAGCAACCTGGTTCACAAGAGAACGACTAGTTGATAAAATTAGTTTTGTTTCGTTGTATGTCTGAACAAGTGCACTGCCTCTTTCTGGGATTTATAAAGTATGTGTGCAACAAAACTTTTTCTAAGACTGTACACAACTTAACCACAACTAAATATCATTTTTCGCGTTTATCGTTAACACAAAAACGAATCAAAAAACAAAAAAGGCCCTGCTTATTGGATAAAAGGGCAATGGCTATTCCCAACTGTTTTTGTGAAATTGAGTTGTACTTAATAATAAAAGTAACAAGAATGGCATCATTTTTCCCTTTTTATTTTAGAGACAGTTGAAATCAGGGAAGTTCCACAGGGGTAATCGGTATATTCAAAAGACAAAAACTTAAATAAAAAATTAACAACTTTATTCATAGTAAGCGTTACAAATATATATTAAACTTATTCACATCAAGTCTTGTCAATGAACTGATTTTTCTTTGGATAAATCTTGAACAGATGTTCGTGCGTTGGCAGATCCATGTAGGTTACTTGGAGACGAGTCTCGTCAGCTCGTCGTGGTACTTGGTGACGTACACGTTCTCAGGATCGTACTTGGCTGACAGCTGCTTCCACGTGTCCGGCTTGTTCTTGTACAAGTGCTTGATCACCTTCTCCGCGCCTGCCCTCTGCTTCTCAGTGCATTTCGAGCACTCGTGTTGTAGGGCGTCGGACAAATGTTCTGAAAGTAAACATTAAGTTCCATAGTTACAATTTTATTCCTAATTCTCAATTTTAGAGTTTATTCATGGGTTGTGCTATTAAAATATGATAAACACAAAGCATTGTCAGTGAAAGTAACACGACAAAGCTGAATACTCAAAGAAAACTGGATTTGTAGTCGTTTATTTCTCTGTACTGTAGGTCGGATATCGAAGTGCTGTCCTTTTAGTAAGAATGACTGATTGTCTATCTATCTATTAGTCTCTCTTGAGAGAAAGGACATGGGCTGAGACTGTCCTCACATATACAGGGTGTATCTGAATTGGTGTCAAATATTTCGGGGACGTGTTCCTAACATCAAAACAATTTAAAAAGTCAATAAGAACATGGGTCTGAAAACCATTCGTTAGGGAGTTATTAAAGGATTTGTCCCTTCATTGACCGCTGATTGTTTGGTGGTTTTTTGTTTGTTTGTATTTTGTAGAGCAAAGAAATCAGAAGAAAATGTATTCTGTGAGTGAACAGAACGAAATGATTTGCATCATTTAATTGATGATGTGCTTCTGGACGCCATCCAACGAATGTGTTTTAACACGATGCTGCTCCAGCTCATTTCAGTCTGATAGTTCGTAATTTTTTAATGATCAATTTCCCCAAAGATGTATTGGTCGAAGGGGATTCATTGCATGACCTGCTCGATCGCCTGATTTCATTCCAATGGATTTCTTCGTCTGGGGACATTTAAAGTCCCTGGTTTATGCGACTTCTGCACTTAATGTTGATATTCTGAGAGCGTATCCAAAATGGATTTCACGAAATACGAAACACTCCAGGAATTTTCAACAGGGCACGCCAGAGCATGTAACGCAGGTTTAGAGGACACATCGAATCAGGAAGAAGCCACTTCGAGCAATTTTTGTAACATTAAATTTTGTCTTGTAGCTCTGAAATAAATTATTTTGAGACTAACGTTCATATGAACCTTTTGTAATGTTTTTGTGTTACGAACACATCCGCGAAATATTTGACACCAATTTAGATACACCCTGTAGATCGCTTAGGTGGGCTCATTTTACTACCCAGAATGGAATGATATGTATGCCCTAAAGCCCCCGTACTACAAATTTCCCTACGGTTCGCCCCCGAACTCCCCTACAGCCTGTAGAATCCCTTTATGCCTTTCCACGTAAGTATCACCGAGGTCCCTCAACAACTGTCCCACGAGCTCAAGGGAGATCCCGCGGTACACGGCACTACCACCAGCAGCTAATGACCACATTCCATGGAAATTCAAGTTCGGTGGTGACCGCAGGCGATTCTACATCGGAGCAAGCCAGAGATGGAAGAAAGAAAGGGAGATGATGATGACTTCAATTGTTTGAGGAAAAACCTGACCAACAGATTAGACTAAATTTATTCTACTGACTGACTGAAGTCACTGATTTATTGACTGAACTAATACTGAGAGAATGGAATTACTGACCTCTTGGAGGGACTTAATTGATTTCAAAGATAGATCAACTGGGCGAACCATATTGTTTTACAAATTCTGTGTTTGTAATTTGAATATTCTAATAGTGAAACATCTCACATATTTAAACATTCTCTAAACCGCATCTAAATAATTGAAATACCCCAAACCTGGGGCCCATTATGCCTCTGTGTCTCTGCAGCAAACATAGGCCTACATAGACAATATGAACTAACGTAAGACCAATCTTTCACTGTGTGTAACATAAGGCTAGAACAAATACACAAAAAGGCAAAAAAAAAATTATAATTTTAAGAAACCTAAAAAATTAAATATAAGAACTCTATATTTTTCACATTCTTAAGTTAAGGGAAAAGACAGATTTTTGCAACTACTACATTTAGAAAACAGATAAAAAACGATTTCATGTATAAATTCACTCCACCCTACTCCACACCTTCCAGGAGAAAAGAAAGACTCAAATCTCCTGGATGAAGGAAGTCCAAGAACTGAAACAATGAGGAATCAGGGACGAAGAACTACCAAACAGAGAAGTGCTAAAGAAGGAAGTTGAGGAGGTGAAGGACCTGGTTGAAGTAGGGTAGATCCCGATGAACGAAATCTCTTCTGAAATAATTTTCTGTCGCCCAATTTCTATAATCTTTTCGCTGTAAGAAAAATCCTAATATAAACAATAGCACGTGACTGAAGTGAGGCTTCATTGGCCGCTGTTTGGCGCCGTAGATTCTCAGTACGTGTTCCCGCCTACTGTTGTACATTCTGTTTCATGTTAAACATTTCCCGTTACTCGTCAAGCAGGCCTAACCTCACTACTATGCATTCATTTGCTTAGGAAACATTTACTTTATAATTACTCCAATTAAAACTCACATAATTTATTATATACATTTAAGACTATTTGTTTTTCTCGTGCTTATGGGAATAACTGCAAGCTCAAGTGACACCAGCTTGTTACAAGAACAGACTACCTCGGTGTTACTGTTTGTATTCATCCGCGTTCATAGTACATAACAAAATATAAAAGTAGCTATCTTTTACACATCGTTTTACATATGAGTGAAGTTATATGTTTCGTTGTATTTAACAACTAGAATTCAATTTTTTATTTTCAAATAATACAAGATTATGGTTTCCAAATACGGACTACATTTTCCTGCGTCGTGTGAGTGTTTCGACTGGGAGCCAATCACGGGCATGACAGCCACGTGCTTGTGTTTGCATTAGGATTTTTCTTACAGCGAAAACAGTATAGTAAGAATTCTCGCTTTCCACTGAAGAAGCTTTACGCTCTCCATCATCTCTCCAAGTACAATAATAATCGCTTTCGAAATAATCAGCTGTGGGTAATTGTTTTACTAACCCTACCAATCATTGGTTTTCTCCTTTAACAGCTCAAACATGCCCGGTTCGGGATTACTGTGATCAATCTCCTCTTTAAGTCCGAACGATGGGTTAGGTGTAACTTTAACCTTTGGGTACAAAAACCGGCATTGATGCACGTTGCCATGAATATAATTTTAGTCCACACCTGTGGAGTAACGGTTAGCGCGTCTGGCCGCGAAACCAGGTGGCCCAGATTCGATTCCTGGTCGAGACAATTTACCTGGCTGAGGTTTTTACCGAAGTTTCCCCTCAACCCAATATGAGCAAATGCTGGGTATCTATCGGTGCTGGACCCCGGACTCATTTCACTGGCATTATCATCTTAATCTCATTCAGAAGCTAAATAACCTAAGATGTTGATAAAGCGTCGTAAAATAACCTACTTAAAAATCCATTTATCGATCTACTTAAAGATTTACTCTGTTATGGATGTTAATGGACCTCTTCTTCATAATTACGTTTATATCTACGGGACAAGTTACCTGCTGCAAATCAAGCTTTCAGGTATAACACCCTGTAAAGTTGATTTGAATAATTTCGAGGGAAAAATTGTTCCGGGGCCAGGCATCGAACCTGGGACCTTTGGTTTAACATACCAACGCTCTACCAACTGAGCTACCCGGGAACTCTACCAGACACCGATCCAATTTTTCCCTCTATATCCACAGACCTCAAAGTGGGCTGACAACCGTCAAGCAACCAACGTTGAGTGCACACTAACTCTGTGTGACTTAAATTGTGGTTTTCTGTTAACGAACAGTGACGTGTATTATGCAAATCAAGATTTCAGGTATAAGTCCCTGTAAAGTTGGTTTGAATAATTTCGAGGGAAAAATTGTTCCGGGGCCAGGCATCGAACCCGGGACCTTTGGTTTAACGTACCAACGCTCTACCACCTGAGCTACCCGAGAACTCTACCAGACACCGATCCAATTTTTCCCTCTATATCCACAGACCTCAAAGTGGGCTGACAACCGTCAACCAACCAACATTGAGTGCACACTAACTCTGTATGAATTAAATTGTGGTTTTCTGTTAACGAACAGTGACGTGTATAATGCAAATCAAGATTTCAGGTATAACTCCCTGTAAAGTTGATTTGAATAATTTCGAGGGAAAAATTGTTCGGGGGGGGCAGGCATCGAACCCGGGACCTTTGGTTTAACTTACCAACGCTCTACCAACTGAGCTACCCGGGAACTCTAACCGACACCGATCCAATTTTTCCCTCTATATCCACAGACCTCAAAGTGGGCTGACAACCGTCAAGCAAGCAACCAACATTGAGTGCACACTAACTCTGTGTGACTTAAATTGTGGTTTTCTGTTAACGAACAGTGACATGTATTATGTAAGTCAAGCTTTCAGGTATAACTCTCTGTAAAGTTGATTTGAATAATTTCGAGGGAAAGATTGTTCCGGGGCCAGGCATCGAACCCGGGACCTTTGGTTTAACGTACCTACGCTCTACCACCTGAGCTACCCGGGAACTCTACCAGACACCGATCCAATTTTTCCCTCGAAATTATTCAAGTTGCCTGCTAATCGATCACATGTACTGCTAAGGGCAGAAGATCTCTTAACTTACTATAAAGGACACAGGATCTTCCGAGGATATAATTTCTGTCCCTTAGGGAGCATCTGAGAGATAACTTACGTGAGAATCCAAATTGTTAAGAAAGTTAATCGTCACTTCTAAGACTGAATAAAATTTCAAAGAAATGAATAATAATTACCTTTAAGCTCAGCCGCTTCCGGGGTGCACTTGCCCTTTTCCAGGAGGCACTTCACGTAGTTATCGACTAGGCGGTCACTGGCGATGACTTCATCCACATCCACGCTGTCGTACTTGTCTGTGTACTTATCATCAGCCCTTGGGAGCCTGGCAGCTTCCGCCAGGATCAGGGTCGCTACCAGCACAACGGCTACAACGAACTTCTGCATCTTAGCGGTGGTGGTATCGGGGTTGTATGCAACGCACTCTGCTGACATCGACGTCTGGTCCAGCACATATATAGCACTTAAAACAAGCTGTCTGTGACGTCAGGGCTAAATTTCGTCGAAGTGGGGAAATAACGTCTGTTATCGCCCTTGAGGTTGCGTGTGTCAACTCACAATCTTATTCTGTGCGAGACGCGAAAATTTCACACGGCTCGGCGCGCAATGTCCGTGACTTCATCAAGCATTCACTGTTAGGAGCGGAATATTAATGACTGATGACTTCATTCTGATTGACAGATGCATTCTAAGTTCAAACAGAACGCCATGAATCACCGTTTCACATCTTATCGCTAAATTTATTTATGAAAAGTATCCATACCCTATCGAGGTTCGTAATATATCCATATTCGGTCTTTGGGCCAGATATCATAGAATATCTAAAAATAACTACCGTAAACAAATGCGCTCTTTGCAGTAAACGTCACAGCTTATTCTCCGAGGCTCGACTGTCACCTGTTCCTGTAAAATTAAGTCGAATTCTTCTATTTTAAAACTACTTTCTCAATAAATTACTAAATTAATAAAATGATTAATAAATAAGAGAATAAATGGATTAGATAGATGGATAGATGAAATAGTTATTATAGATATGGTAGATATGACAGATATTGTTTATTTATTTGTTTTTTTTTATTTTATTTTGCTAATAATGTAACATAAAATATAATACATACAGAAAAACTTTAGCTCGCCCCTGAAAGAGTAGAACTCGTGCTCAGGGACGGATTCTTGAATTGAATTAAGAAGTATATAATATAGATATGGCACGATAGATAGGATAGATATGACAGGATAGATAGCATAGATATGGTAGATATGACAGACATTACAGGATAGATAGAATAGATATGATAGATATGACATATTACAGGATAGATAGGATAGATAGCATAGTATGATAGATGTGACAGGATAGATAGGATAGGTAACATAAATATGGTAGATATGACAGATATGACAGGTTAGATAGCATACATATGACAGATATGACAGGATAGATAGCATAGATATGGTATATATGACAGATATGACAGGATAGATAGCATATACATGGTAGATATGACAGGATAGATACCATAGATGTGACAGATATGACAGGATAGATAGCATAAATATGGTAGATATGACAGATATTACAGGATAGGATAGATAGCATAGATATGACATATATTACAGGATAGATAGGACAGATAGCCTAGATATGGTAGATATGACAGGATAGATAGCACAGATGGTAGATATGACAGGTATGACAAGATAGATAGCATAGATATGGTATATATGTCAGATATGAAAGGATAGATAGCATATATGACAGATATGAAGGGATAGATAGGATAATTAGCATACATATGATAGATATGAACATATGACAGCATAGTAAGATAGATAGCATAGATATGACAGATAGGACAGATGAAAGGGATAAAAGTGACGGACAGACAGACCACAGGTAGATAGACAGACAGATGGTTTATTCTTACTTATTTATTTGCTTTTAAATTATTTTATATGTAAGTTTTTGCGTGGTTTATAAATTAGCAGCTCCTACTTGTTCTACACATTTCCTTAACTGGAATATTTAATTGATGTTAAATAATTATTACATTAATTAATTATTATTAATTATTAATTATTGATTTTCTAATAATTAGGCAGGCAGGCAGGCAGGCAGGCAGGCAGACAATCTATCAAAGGTACAGAAGTGATCTTGCATAATATTGTAGATATAATATGCATAAATACACACAAAAATTTTCATCAAGGAATGTTGGATAGTCTTTGAGTTGTGTGTGAAACGCTTCATCACTGCACAGTGAACTGAATTTTGGGGAGAAAAAAAAAAGTAAATAATTTTTTTAAATCGTGAAAATATTTTTTTCACATAGCAGGAGGACAGTGTGTTATACATACTAATTTTCATTATTGTAGAAGATACAGTAATGGAGGAAAAAAATGTTGAATATTTCCAAAATTTTACTGCTGTAAGCTGTACCTAACCCCTTAACTGTACCTTTTCGTCCCTTTCAATCTGGAGAATTATTTCACTTTCACCCTGTATATAAATAAATTTAAATGTTTGCTCCTTAGAGGAAAGTATTGATTCTAAAATATATTTCTAGTGTCGATATCAAAATATTGTTCCCGAAAACATATAATAATAATAATAATAATAATAATAATAATAATAATAATAATAATAATAATAATAATAATAATAATAATAATAATGATTTATTTTAGCTGGCAGAGTTAAGGCCGTAAGGCCTTCTCTTCCACTCAACCAGCAAAAAGTGTATATACATATGCATGAACTTACAAAGAATTCAACAATTTGATTTAGATGAGAGTTACATGTATACAAGAGTTATTTACGAATTAAACAACAAAATACTATGAACTATTAATTAAACACTGAAATAAACTGTGTAGCAGAATTAAACTAAAATACATAGAATGTTAATACATTTCAAATTATATTAGATAATAGAAAGAGATTATTACGAGACAATTAAAATACAGCACAATCAGGATGATGTCTAAAGAAAAAAAGCAACAGTGTAGTCTGTAATATTTTAAATATGCGCATTGCTTGTGAAATCTCTATTTGTGTTCCAATTGTCAACGAGATTTCATATAGAAGCTACAGCTTTCGCAGTCAAAGAAGCGACTTCTGACGTAACTAGTGAAGCACGTGGAAGGTACAGGGCCAGAGCACGGCTCTGCAGCTAGCAGCATCTCACCGTACGCATTTATTTATTTATTTATTTATTTATTTATTTATCTAGTGTAGTTAAGGCCATCAGGCCTTCTCTTCCACACCACCAGAAATACAAATACAATAATAGAAACAAACAGGAAAAAATACACTATAAACAAACTAAAGCCACAAAAATATACATAGGTTGCAGTCACACAAACTTTAAATGAGTGGTTAAGTATCATAATTAATTATATCCTAACTAATTAACTAACATAAACAAGAAACTTGCAATTTTAATATAGAGTAAAAAAAAAAACACACAAATCAACACTTCTAGCAATACCTAAAAAGCATTCAATAAGACAAAATTTTCCAATTTAATTTTGAATTGTGATAAAGTCCGGCAGTCCCTGACGTCATTATTAGGCAGGTCTTACTGCTAAGTAACACCATCTTTACTTGTCTTGTAGAGCCAGCAGGAAGGGAGTGACGAATTCAGTTTCTACTGACTGTACCAAGCTCGTAGCGGATAGAAGGTAGTTCAGAAATAGACTGTCAGAATTCGGTTATTTATCTTTAATCTTTACGTAATTTCAACACAACCGAAAATATCGCTACTTTTCAGGAAACTTTTATTGTCGCTGCCACATCATGCAAACAGTAAAATTCAGCTATGCGTAGAGGAATTCCTCTACAGCTGGACACACTGTTATAATACCAAAAAGTCGACACTTTTAAGAAAGCGACTACTATAAGCTATATTGATGCTATTGTGTATACAAATTTTTACCCAAGGTACGTAAAATTGTCAGACCGTTCTGAAACTGAGTGTCACTTTTTAACAAACTTACATGAAACCATCACTTGCCTTGGCTAAAGAAGTTTAGCACATGTAACTTAATAATTAACAATGGATCCCTATTAGAAGCAACAACCAAATTTCTTGGCTTAAAAATCGATAATGTCTTAAATTGGAAAAATCATATTAAAGAATTTACCCCCAAACTAAATTCAGCTTGTTTTGCTATTAGATCTATGCAAAAGATAGTAAATATCAATACCTTAAAAACAATATACTTTGCATACTTCCACTCGGTAATGAGTTTTGGAATAATATTCTGGGGAAATTCCACAGATAGTAACAGTATATTTCTATTACAAAAAAGAGTAATTAGAATAATAGTAGGTGCCAAATCTAGGGAATCTTGTAGCACTATTTTCAAAAAACTACAAATAATGCCCATGCCTTGTCAGTATATCTTTTCATTAATAATCCTCCTCTTATGTAATCGTGAAAACTTTGTAACTAATTCAACAGTTCACAGCATATATACACGTAAAAAAATGACTTTCATACTCCATCGGCAAGTTTATCGTGCTATCAAAAAGGAGTGCGTTATATGGCAGTAAAATTTTTTAATAGCCTCCCTATCGATATAAAAAATGAAACTCAAAACATAAGATTATTTAGGGTCAAATTAAAGAAGTACCTAATTTCTCACTCCTTCGATTTTATAGGTGAATTCATGACATTCAATAACGCTTCATGAAATTGATACTAAAACTTTGTGTTGTACTAGTAGACTATATTGTAAATTTCTTCTGTATATATTTCATCTAGACTGTGACTATAAATTAAGACTTTATAATAGTATTAAGTGTTTTGACTTGTTCCATATTCTAGTTGTGAAGCAATGTATGAATACCATGGAATGTTAATAAATACACTAGAATACAACTTGTCTCCTCATGATATTTAAGACTAAGACAGCTGAATTTTTAGATAAATTCTCTGCCACAATTGTTGATAGTAACCTGTGTAGTGATTTTGGACAGGCAGAAGTCAGTTCGAAAGCGTTTAACAAACACATTTATTAGTATAATTTTATTTTCGTCCGCGAAAAATAATATGTTCTTTCCTGGCTATTAAATTTATTTTAGGATGAAAATGAAATACAAATTTTATGTAAATGATATCCTTACCGCTAAGTACGTCAACAATGATCGCCCACAATCTGCACTCAAGGCGAGGTGTTATTACAAGCCAATTAACTGTACACATACAATAAAACAATGCCAGTCCACCTTGAGCGAGTTTCAGGAAGGAAGGAATTTTATTATCTTTGAAATATACTTTACATGATTATGCCTTCAGTTAATTTTGTGCAGGAAAATGAATCATGTATGTTTATAAATCGAATCGTTTCCGGAAAATTAATAATACACCAACAGAATGGTGTCATGCAAATAGAGAACACTTCGTGACACGCAGTAACTAGGCTAATAAGTGGTTTTTTGTATAATTATTCTTCTAGGCCACTCTATTATAGATTCTTTCCATCATCATATCATTAATCAATCAAACAGGATTGGAGCTATAATGAATGACATTTAATGGTGAGCACGTTTATATACGTATATCACAGTGCACTCATTTATCCAATATCCAGCTTAGAAGCCGTTTGTCCTGATTAACAAACAGTTTAATTATATCCCCTATGCTTAATTAATTAATTAAAATGTGTCTCAGTGTCCAATTCACTGTGGGCTGAAGCAAGGAGATGCACTATCTCCTTTACTTTTTAACTTTGCTCTAGAATATGCCATTAGGAAAGTCCAAGAAAACAGAGAGAGTTTGGAATTGAACGGGTTACATCAGCTGCTTGTCTATGCGGATGACGTGAATATGTTAGGAGAAAATCCACAAACGATTAAGGAAAACACGGAAATTTTACTTGAAGCAAGTAAAGCGATAAGTTTGGAAGTAAATCCCGAAAAGACAAAGTATATGATTATGTCTCGTGACGAGAATATTGTACGAAATGGAAATATAAAAATTGGAAATTTATCTTTTGAAGAAATGGAGAAATTCAAATATCTGGGAGCAACAGTAACAAATATAAATGATACTCGGGAAGAAATTAAACACAGAATAAATATGGGAAATGTCTGTTATTATTCGGTTGAGAAGATTTTATCATCCAGTCTGCTGTCAAAAAATCTGAGAGTTAGAATTTATAAAACAGTTATATTACCGGTTGTTCTTTATGGTTGTGAAACTTGGACACTCACTTTGAGAGAGAACATAGGTTAAGGGTGTTTGAGAACAAGGTGCTTAGGAAAATATTTGGGGCTGAGAGGGATGAAGTTACAGGAGAATGGAGAAAGTTACACAACGCAGAACTCCACGCATTGTATTCTTCACCTGACATAATTAGGAACATTAAATCCAGACGTTTGAGATGGGCAGGGCATGTAGCACGTATGGGCGAATCCAGAAATGCATATAGAGTGTTAGTTGGGAGGCCGGAGGGAAAAAGACTTTTAGTCAGGCCGAGACGTAGATGGGAAGATAATATTAAAATGGATTTGAGGGAGGTGAGATATGATGATAGAGACTGGATTAATCTTGCTCAGGATAGGGACCAATGGCGGGCTTATGTGAGGGTGGGTTCCTTAAAAGGCAGTAAGTAAGTAAGTAAGTAAGTATGCTTAATTAAAAGAAGCTTTAATTAGAAAAAGTATCATCTTCTGAAAATCTCTGGAAAAAAAAAATACTAAGAAAGAGACTAGTGTCGACCTGGATGGCGAGTTGGTATAGCGCTGGCCTTCTATGCCCAAGATTGCGGGTTCGATCCCGGGCCAGGTCGATGGTATTTAAGTGTGCTTAAATGCGACAGGCTCATGTCCGTAGATTTACTGACATGTAAAAGAACTCCTGCGGGACAAAATTCCGGCACATCTGGCGACGCTGATATAACCACTGCAGTTGCGAGCGTCGTTAAATAAAAAAACATAACAAACATAAGAGACTAGTGAAGTGCTCTGTGTGGAGTATGACAATGTATTGGGGAGGGCGGAAACATGGACATCACGACGAAGTGGAGAAAACAACTAGAAGCGTTTGAAACGTGGAGAAGAATGGAGCGTGTGAAGTGGACAGACAAAATAAGAAATGAATATGTGTTGGAAAGAGCTGGTGAAGAAAGAAACATGCTGAAACTGATCAGGAAGAGAAAAAGGAATTGGCTGGGTCACTGGCTAAGAAGAAACTGCCTACTGAAGATGCACTGGAAGGAATGGTGAACAGGAGGAAAGTTCGGGGTAGAAGATAATATCAGATGATAGACAACATTAAGATATATGCATCATATTCGGAGACTAAAAGAGGAAGGCAGAAAATAGGAAGATTGAAGAATGCTGGGCAGGAAACTGTGAGTGAGTGAGTGAGTGAGTGAGTGAGTGAGTGAGTGAGTGAGTGAGTGAGTGAGTGAGTGAGTGAGTGAGTGAGTGAGTGAGTGAGTTAAGTAATTAATAAAATGTATAGCCTATGTGTATGAATTAATCAGCCTATATTATTTCATCTTTCAGCAAGATGGGACTCCGCCACATTTCCACAATGCAGTTCGTGCTTACCTGAATAAGGAGATGTCTGATCGTTGGATAGGACTTGCTGGAGTAAGGGACAGATGTTTCATGACATGGCCACCAAGGTCACCCGATATGACTGCATATGACTTTTTTCTATGGGGTAACTAAAGGACCGTGTGTTTGTACCGCCTTTGCCACGTGATTTAGAGGAACTAAAAACCAGAATTCGAGAAGCTGCCCCCACAGTCACAGAGGATATGTTGAAAAGGGTATGGGAAGAGTTTGATTATCGTTTGGACATCTGCCGAGTCACTCGTGGTTCACACATTGAATCTCTGTAAGGTGTAAAACGAACTTTGAGAGTTTGACTTTAAACTGACGTGTGTTTGAAAGTGCTATGATTAGTAGTTTTTGTGTAATAAAATATTGAAAGTGTTACAGGACTTTTGATATGCCCTGTAATTGTATTCTATGATTTTGGAATATATATTTTTCATAAATTGTCCTACTTTACATTACGATATTGTTAATATTATATTATCTAGTCTAATTTCATTGTAGTTGTAATTTTAATTTTAGTTCCAATTTTATTTTATTTTCTATATTCCTCTTATATTAATAATATAGCATATTATATAATTTCATTGTAGCTGTAATCTTAATTTCATTTCCTATTTTATTTTATTTCCTATATCCTCTTATATTAATATTATATCTGAACTACGACCGAACACGAGCGCTGCTCATTCGGTCCTCAAATTTTGTTAATATTATTGTATCCTCTTTTTACATTGATTGTATTATTTTTTTCTATTTCTATTGTTGTAATTATATTCTGTAGTCTGATGTATTATTCTGAACTGTATGTTCTGTTCTGTATTATTATATAAATTTGTACTTGACCATGTTATAGCATCTTCCGATGCATTTGAAATTTGAAATAAACAATTATAATTACAAGTTAAAAAAATACTAAATGCTTGATAAAATGGAAGGAAACTTTAACAATTTACAAAATGGCTTACGCCTACACTGAAAGTTGCATGAACATAACAGACCGCATTTCATGGGATACTGTAGAAGAGAACGGCAGAATAACTTGCAAAAAAATCTAAAAAAAAAGAAAAAACATCCTATCTATCCACAAGTTGTAATATGTATCATCAAGAAGCAAGGTGTATGTGTGTATCCAATGCCTACCCACTTCACTCACGTGATTCGGGTTCAGTGCGGATAGCTGGCAGGACTGTGACCTATTTTCAAGTTGCACACCACTTCGACAGGCCACGCTATGAGTGATATATATCTGTAGAGAGTTATGTCATATATTAGGTGAGTGTATGTGCAAGTGTTTGTATAAAGTGTAGTGTAGGAAATGGGTGATGATGATGATGATGAAGATGAGGAAGGGAGAAGGGGAAACCCGGTGCCGGCACGTAGTCTAGCCTATTCCCGTCGAATAGCACCAAAGAGGCCGCCAGGCTTGATGGTTGTGGCCCAAGAGAACATTGTAGCCCTTATTTGATGAATATGGAATTTTAATTCTTTGTTAATTCTATGTATTTGCTAACATAATGTTCGTATATGAATAAGTACAAGAATATGTTACGTTACGTTACATTCTCATGAGACTAGAAACAACTTTGAACTAACTGTTCCTAAATGTAAATTAATCAAGATTTGTAATAGCCATTTTGTTGTGGGTGTGAAATTTTTTTATAAAGTACCTCTTAACATTAGAAATATTAATAATAGGCCTAATAGAGTTTTTTAGAACAAAATTAAAAGAAATGCTCTTCAGCAAAACTTTTACACAGTGCAGGAACAGATTATATATATTGTTAACTAATTTGTGTATATAAGAAATGAGATTAAATAGTAAAAAGACAGATAAAGTTACAATAAATAATAATAACATTGATACTGTTCAAGAATTTAAATATTTGGGTAGTATAATTGACAAGGATGGTGGAGCCTTTGAGGATGTAAAGAACCGAATAAAAAATGCAACTAGTGCATTTGTCCAGTTGTACCCAATATGGAAATCTTACATTATATCTAGATCTACAAAAATTAAAATCTGTAACAGTAATGTGAAATCAGTCTTATTATATGGCTGTGAGACATGGAAAACAAGTAAAATTATACAAAATAAACTGCAAACATTTGTTAATAGATGTTTACGAAGAATTTTAAAATTAGATGGCCAGATATAATCACAAACTCAGAATTATGGAAGATAACAAATCAGAAAGAAATCACAATGGAAATCAAAATACGAAAGTGGAATTGGATAGGGCACACAATCAGGAAAAAAGATGGAGCAGTAGAAAGAATGGCTTTGGATTGGAACCCCCAGGGTAGTAGAACAAGAGGAAGGCCAAAAAATACATGGAAGAGAACAGTTTTGGAGGAAATTACTAGGGAGGGGAAAACATGGAGCGAAGTGAAGAAGTTGGCTACAAATAGGGTCCGATGGAGGCACTTTGTGAATGCCCTATGCTCCTCATGAGGAGATACAGGAGTTTGATTGATTGAATTTGCATATATAAAATAGTTCTCATTTTGACAAAGCCTATTTTAATTTTGTATTAATTAATGACTTTTTAAATATAGTAAACTAATTGACGCAGGATTAGTACTATATATGAGTTAACTAAATGTAAGATTCCCCATGTCTGGACTAGAACTGAGAACCTCAGGTGCGACAGACAACCACAACACAGACAACGACAATCACTTTGCAGAGAAATCAGCAGATGATTGAACTACGACTGCTCCAAGCAAGAGAAAGTAAACAAATACGCAAAACAACAGTAAATTGTGAGATATGAAGGACGGAAATAACGGATTCAGTAAAGTTCTGCAAGAATATGGACGCAAGCTTGTAATTAAACTCTACTGAAAAACAGAATTGTAATTGCATTTGAAACTATTATCTTCCCAGACGGAGTTAAGTAGCTGTAAGTGCGTATCTGACGGCCAAGGACTGCCGGAAGACTTCCTTCTAGCCTACATCTCCGCGACGCCCTTGGGGGTTCACCCGACTTCAAGTAAACTGACGTCTTTCACTGCAAGTTTCCCCTCCTTCTAATATCATAAACTAATCTTTTGTTTTTATCTATTACCCTGTTCTATATAACTCGAAATGAACACTCGAGAAACAAAAGAAAGATATTTATTCAATGTCATAAGCAAATGAATATGAAATAAGTGTAACCAAGGAAACCTTGTAGTGTATGTGTGCTTTGTCTTTTTAACGCTGGACATATTTATTATTCCAAGGTCACTACGATTAAACGGGCAGAATTCCGCTTAAAACTGACGCATTTCCCGTCTTTGAATACTAATAATTTAGTAGGTCTACCTCTGGCGTATTTAGAGAAATATGTCATACGTATATAATTGAAAGAGTAAAGATTGATCTATCAAAAAATGATGTTTATTTTATCACCAACATAAAATTTTACATTATTTTCACAATAACCAGAAAAAAATATAACATTTTTCCTAATTTTGTAGATTTTCAATCGCTTGTTACGGCTAAACCATAAAACATGGATCTTGACATATTGCGAGGGAAATACGTTAACAAATGCGACCTTTTAAAAATGCAATCCGTTTTGACCCGTGCTTTTAATTCCCCATTTCGATTATTGTAATTCATTATATTGTTAAGTTCACTCTTAGCTGGCAGAATACAATGTGTTCATAATGTGTGCATACGATTCACTTGTAATACTCGTAAATTTGACTATGTAACGCATTCCCTCAGCTTATTTTCATGGATGCGTCTGAGTAACGAAGAACAATATACTGTACACAAACTATTTAAAATAATGCATATTTCTACTCCGAATTATCTGCTATCGCGCTTTCAATTTCTTACAACTCTTCGAAACCGACATCAAGCACTTCTTTCTATCCCTCATCACAGAACTTCTTTATTCTCATCTTCCTACACTGGAATTATTTACCTAATGACGTCAGAGATTGCTGGGCATTATCATAATTCAAAATAAAATTGGAAAATTTTATCTTATTCCATGGTTTTTAAGTATTGTTAGATGTGTTGATTTGTAATTCTTCTCTAGATTTAAAATTGCAAGTTTCTTGCTTATGTTCGTTAATATTTTAGCCTTGTTAATGAATTAGGCTATAATTATGATACTTAGTCTCAAATTTAGTTTCACTCATTTAAAATATTATTTCTGCGACGGTAGCCTATATAAATTTTCGTGTGGTTTTATTTTGTATCCATAGTTAAATTTATTCCTGTTTTGTACACTTATTACTGGTGCTATAGAAGAGAATGACCCTAAGATTAGACAGACAGACAGACAGACAGACAGACAGACAGACATAGATAGATAGATAGATAGATAGATAGATAGATAGATAGATAGATAGATGGATAGATGGATAGATGGATAGATGGATAGATGGATAGATGGGTAGATGGGTAGATGGGTAGATGGGTAGATAGATAGATAGATAGATAGATAGATAGATAGATAGATAGATAGATAGATAGATAGATAGATAGATAGATAGATAGATAGATAGATAGATAGATAGATAGATAGATAGATAGATAGATAGATAGATAGATAGATAGATAGATAGATAGATAGATAGATAGATAGATAGATAGATAGATAGATAGATAGATAGATAGATAGATAGATAGATAGATAGATAGATAGATAGATAGATAGATAGATAGATAGATAGATAGATAGATAGATAGATAGATAGATAGATAGATAGATAGATAGATAGATAGATAGATAGATAGATAGATAGATAGATAGATAGATAGATAGATAGATAGATAGATAGATAGATAGATAGATAGATAGATAGATAGATAGATAGATAGATAGATAGATAGATAGATAGATAGATAGATAGATAGATAGATAGATAGATAGATAGATAGATAGATAGATAGATAGATAGATAGATAGATAGATAGATAGATAGATAGATAGATAGATAGATAGATAGATAGATAGATAGATAGATAGATAGATAGATAGATAGATAGATAGATAGATAGATAGATAGATAGATAGATAGATAGATAGATAGATAGATAGATAGATGAATAAATGAATAAATAAATACATAAATGAATGAATGAATGAATGAATGAATGAATGAATAAATAAACAAATAAATAAATAAGGAAATAATAAAATAAAAATAAATAAATAAGAATACAGAAAATCAAGAGAACGACAATTTGAGGTAATAAAATTAGTTTTGTTTCGTTGTATGTCTGATCATGTGCACTGCATCCTTTCTGGAATTTAGAAAGTATTTATGCGACAAAACTTTCTTCTAATATTGTACAACTCCATACTTTGCAGTAACTTTCAATTGAAGGGTTCAGAGTTATAGTGGGCTAAGCGCCATATATTAAAAAAGCAGAAAACAAGGGTTAAAATTAAGTGAATGCCATAATTTAATGAAAAGCATAGCAAGCAATATAAAGTATGCACAATGTACGTAACCAAAGGATATATGAATCTTAATTAAACTATGGTATTCACTTAACTTTAGCCCTTGCTTTCTCCGTTTCTAATGAATGGCGCTTGGCCCACTATGGCTCTAAACCCTTCAATTGTAATTTATAATGAATTGCACTGTATGATATATCTTTGTGGAATAGGGGCTAGATACAGGAAAATCTGGAAACTAAGCAGGAAGGACCAAGAACCAGTGACTTCCTAATGATTGTGACTGGTGTTCATACCGGCAAAGTAAACCCCTTTTTGTATTTAAATAATTTTATTCTTTTGTACAACAATCTGAGATACAAATAATGACATAAATAGGTTGTGAAATTTATTTTCAATACTGAAACTTATATTTTGCATTACGGAGTTACTGAAAATAAATGTTGATGAAGTCACTCATCTTGTGTCCACCGAATTCCTGTGTCTCAGGCTGAGAGTTCGGCCTCGTGCTTCTTGACGTACACGCCTTCCGGGTCGTACTTGGCGACGAGTTCCTTCCACATCTCGGGCTTGTTCTTGTACAAGAATTTTATAACCTTATCAGCACCTTCCTTCTGCTTCTCTGTGCATTTTTCGCAGTCGTGCTCGAGGGCGTCGCCAATGTGCTCTGAAAGTAACAGACGGTCTTCTAAATGTGGTTCAGGTCTACAAGTTGGTAATTTGCGGTTATGAACAAAAACGGCTAGAAACAAGAGAAAGCAGAATCTTCTTGAACAACTGAACCTTTATAAAGTATTAGCATAGATCAACGGCGTAGTCTAGCCTTCAGCTAGCGGACTCCTGACTCCTGTACTGGAGAGTGGGTTCGAATCCCTTTTGAACTGACTATCAAGGTTTGATTTTTCTTGAGTTTTTTTTTTCCAGATGGAAAACGAATAATGAGTAATCCTTTGGAGAATAAAACCACCTCAACTATTCAATCGACACTAGATACTTTTGTATTTATTAATCAATCAATCAATCAACCAATCAATCAAACTCCTGTATCTCCTCATGAGGAGCATAGGGCATTCACAAAGTGCCTCCATCGGACCCTATTTGTAGCCAACTTCTTCACTTCGCTCCATGTTTTCCCCTCCCTAGCAATTCCCTCCAAAACTGTTCTCTTCCATGTATTTTTTGGCCTTACTCTTGTTCTACTACCCTGGGGGATCCAATCCAAAGCCATTCTTTCTGCTGCTCCATCTTCTTTCCTGATTGTGTGCCCTATTCAATTCCACTTTCGTCTTTTGATTTCTATTGTGATTTCTTTCTGATTTGATATCTTCCATAGTTCTGAGTTTATGATTATATCTGGCCATCTAATTTTTAAAATTGTTTGTATTTATTAGAACGTCAGTAAATAGCCCATTAAGGGTACACTCTAGTGAAATAATGATTGTTCACGAAAAATATCAATTTTTTTTTGTTTTTACCTTCAAAAATACGTCGAAGCTTTATAGTTGCTCCTCGTAAAATTTCAGACACTTGCGCCCTTTAAAACACTTGTTTTGGCAGCCATTTTTAAAGTGTTCACTTTTCAAACACCCTGTAGTATCTGCTGTTTGACTACATTTTTCTCAGTTTCCAGCTTTTGCACTTTGCTCATTTTCAAAACCTATTATCTTCCACAAATTTTTTAGATGTTTGCATAACATTAGGGTTATAAAAGCATTTTTTTTAATAATTTGTACAGTCGTGACAACTCCTCTTTTTAGCATTTTAGCTACAGTAAAGCAAACAATTTTTTTAGACACGAAAATATCATATGTACGTAATGGCGAAAAAAAAAAACCGGGCCGACACTTGTAGCTGATTTCAGAGCCTTGTTCACTCCAGAGCACGATAGACTGGTAACTAAGACTTTCGTGGTTCGAATCCTGCCTGGGAAGGAAACTTTTTTTTGTTCCTTACACAAATTTATTCCCAATACTTTACAATTGCAGCGATATTTTACTACTTTTTTTTTTATTTGTTTGTTTTGACTATACAACCTGTGTTTTGCCATGGGCATATCACAGGATATTTACAATGTTATACACAGGATATTTACACTATTATACACTTATATTTCATATGCTATTAACTTATTATTTATAGGCCAGTTTCTATCTGATGCTTTTCCAATTCACTGTGGACTAAAGCAGGGAGATGCACTATCACCTTTAGTTTTAACTTCGCTTTAGAATATGCCATTAGGAAAGTTCAGGATAACAGGCAGGGTTTGGAATTGAACGGGTTACATCAGCTTCTTGTCTATGCGGAAGACTTGAATATGTTAGGAGAAAATCTACAATCGATTAGGGAAAACAAGGAAATTTTACTTCAAGCAAGCAAAGCGATCGGTTTGGAAGTAAATCCCGAAAAGACAAAGTATATGATTATGTCTCGTGACCAGAATATTGTACGAAATGGAAATATACAAATTGGAGATTTATCCTTCGAAGGGGTGGAAAAATTCAAATATCTTGGAGCAACAGTAACAAATATAAATGACACTCGGGAGGAAATTAAACGCAGAATAAATATGGGAAATGCGTGTTATTATTCGGATGAGAAGCTTTTAACATCTAGTCTGCTGTTAAAAAATCTGAAAGTTAGAATTTATAAAACAGTTATATTACCGGTTGTTCTGTATGGTTGTGAAACTTGGACTCTCACTCTGAGAGAGGAACAGAGATTAAGGGTGTTTGAGAATAAGGTGCTTAGGAAAATATTTGGGGCTAAGTGGGATGAAGTTACAGGAGAATGGAGAAAGTTCCACAAGGCAGAACTGCACGGATTGTATTCTTCACCTGACATAATTAGGAACATTAAATCCAGACGTTTGCGATGGGCAGGGCATGTAGCACGTATGGGCGAATCCAGGAATGCATATAGAGTGTTAGTTGGGAGAACGGAGGGAAAAAGACCTTTGGGGAGGCCGAGACGTAGATGGGAGGATAATATTAAACTGGATTTGAGGGAGGTGGGATATGATGATAGGGACTGGATTAATCTTGCACAGGATAGGGACCGATGGCGGGCTTATGTGAGGTCGGCAATGAACCTTCGGGTTCCTTAAAAGCCATTTGTAAGTAATTAAGTAAGTATTAACTTATTATTCCCAGAACATGAATTTTACCAGCAATTCTGGCCTGGACAAGTTACCTGCTTAGGGCTTTCCCTCAACCTATTAAGAGAAAATACTGGTTAATTTCCGGCGTTGGACCCTGGACTCATTTCGCTTGCATTATCACCTTCGTCTGAGTTCGTCTTCCAGAAATGTGGCAACGATGCAATGATAGGAAAAGTTATACAGAGTGTTAAAAAAGTATCCAATATTTTAGGAGGTGCTACTACGCATCAAAACAAGAAAATAATGTCTAATAAACATGGGTCCTACAACTCATACTTTCTGAGATCTGAATACTTGTTCATAGGAGGCGCTCAATGTGACGTCCATTCATGGCAATGCAATATTCTGCCCTACAATACAGCAGACTACCAGATAATCATACTGTAGTTGACACCCTGGCATGGAATACTGATATGTAGCAAGGAACACTGAAAAGAAAAGTCTGGTTGCGGATATGAGCGGGGTTCAGCAGAGATGGTGTTGTGAATTTTCGTAATCAGCATGTGTGAGCTGATGAAAATCCCCTTGCAGTTGAAGAAACAAGGCATCAGCACCGATTCTCAATCAACTTATGGGCAGGCGTTCTTGGCGATAGATTAATAGGGCCATACGTGCTACCACAGAGAATAACTGGGGAACGTTATCAGGACTTTCTTATTAACGTATTAAAACAAATTTCAAAGAGTTCGTGATTCCTTACGCCGAAGGGCAGAGGAATGAATTGCCATGAATGGACGTCACATTGAGCACCTCCTATGAACAAGTGTTCAGATCTCAGAAAAGATGTGTTGTAAGACCCATGTTTATTATACATTATATTCTTGTTTTGATGCATACTAGCACCTCCTAAAATATTGGATACTTTTTAACACCCTATATAAATTATGGGCAAATATTAATACAACGGAAAGAGAGAATGGAAGTTCTTTAGTAAAATCTGTCCCAACATAGTCTTTTCACACTACGTAACATCTGGATATGAAATCAGACCTTCATCTAGAAAATTAGATTCTAGCCGTGATTTAAAGTGCGTTTATTGTTCTTCAGCTGTTTCATAATCATTTTACTTCTAACTTATCTTAAATCCAACCTTTATCCGTTAATTTTACTACAGAAAAAAGTATTAAAAATGTTGTTTAAAAAAAAAGCTGAAAGATTACCCAACTGAATTGTTTAAACAATTCGAAGTTTTCGACATTAAAGAAATATATTATTTTATTTTATTAAAATATTTTCATAGAAATTTTAATAGCTTTGAAAGGTATATACATAAATATAGAACCAAAAATATGAATTCTCTGCGTTTGTCTGAACCAAAATATAAAACCAATGCAGCTTTTTATCATAGCATGAGTCAAGGTCCCAGATTACTAAACAAATTTTATTCCAATAATATTTCAACCACGAATCCTCTCCAAATTAATAAAAAAAATAAATAAAAAAATTTGTGTTGGATTTATAGTTTGGGTTTAAACACATTAAACACTACTTGATCTGTATTCACTCTCAATTTTAATTTTATTTTTGTCTGTATTGGAATCCCCTCCTGAGCACGAGTCTTACTCATTCAGGAGTGGGCTAGTATATCTTTCATTGTATATTTTATTAATTTGTATTCATTTCAAACTTACTAGCAACAAAAATAAATAAATAGATAAACTATATTTTCTGTTTTACACAGATGGCTAAATAAATTTACCATTCTCCGCTTACTTACTTACTTACTTACTTACTTACTTACTTACTTACTTACTTACTTACTGGCTTTTAAGGAACCCGGACGTTCATTGCCGCCCTCACATAAGCCCGCCATTGGTCCCTATCCTGAGCAAGATTAATCCATTCTCTATCATCATATCCCACCTCGCTCAAATCCATTTTAATATTATCTTCCCATCTATGTCTCGGCCTCCCTAAAGGTATTTTTCCCTCCGGCCTCCCAGCTAACACTTTATATGCATTTCTGGATTCGCCCATATGTGCTACATGCCCTGCCCATCTCAAACGTCTGGATTTAATGTACCTTATTTAAGGGTCCAGATTATTAAACAAATTTTATTCCAATAATATTTCAACCACGAATCCTCTCCAAATTAATAAAAAAAATATAAAAAATTTGTATTGGATTTATAGTTTGGGTTTGAACATATTAAACACTTTTTAATCTGTATTCACTCTCAATTTTAATTTTATTTTTGGCTGTATTGAATCCCTCTTAAGCACGAGTCTTACTCATTCAGGAGTGGGCTAGTATATCTTTCATTGTATATTTTATTAATTTGTATTCATTCCGAACTTACTAGCAATAAAAATAAATAAATAAATAAAATTATCATTTCTGTTTTACATATATGGCTAAATAAATTTACCATTCTCTGCTTACTTACTTACTTACTTATTACTTACTTACTGGCTTTTAAGGAACCCGAAGGTTCGTTGCCGCCCTCACATAAGCCCGCCATTGGTCCCTATCCTGAGCAAGATTAATCCATTCTCTATCATCATATCCCACCTCGCTCAAATCCATTTTAATATTATCTTCCCATCTATGTCTCGGCCTCCCTAAAGGTATTTTTCCCTCCGGCCTCCCAGCTAACACTTTATATGCATTTCTGGATTCGCCCATATGTGCTACATGCCCTGCCCATCTCAAACGTCTGGATTTAATGTACCTTATTTAAGGGTCCAGATTATTAAACAAATTTTATTCCAATAATATTTCAATCACGAATCCTCTCCAAATTAATAAAAAAAATATAAAAAATTTGTATTGGATTTATAGTTTGGGTTTAAACATATTAAACACTTTTTAATCTGTATTCACTCTCAATTTTAATTTTATTTTTGGCTGTATTGGAATCCCCTCTTAAGCACGAGTCTTACTCATTCAGGAGTGGGCTAGTATATCTTTCATTGTATATTTTATTAATTTGTATTCATTCCGAACTTACTAGCAATAAAAATAAATAAATAAATAAAATTATCATTTCTGTTTTACAAAGATGGCTAAATAAATTTACCATTCTCTGCTTACTTACTTACTTATTACTTACTTACTTACTGGCTTTTAAGGAACCCGGAGGTTCATTGCCGCCCTCACATAAGCCCGCCATTGGTCCTTATCCTGAGCAAGATTAATCCATTCTCTATCATCATAACCCACCTCCCTCAAATCCACTTTAATATTATCTTCCTATCTACGTCTCGGCCTCCCTAAAGGTATTTTTCCCTCCGGCCTCCCAACTAACACTCTATATGCATTTCTGGATTCGCCCATACGTGCTACATGCCCTGCCCATCTCGGACGTCTAGATTTAATGTTCCTAATTATGTCAGGTGAAGAGTAAAATGCGTGCAGTTCTGCGTTGTGTAACTTTCTCCATTCTCCTGTAATTTCATCCCTCTTAGCCCCAAATATTTTCCTAAGCACCTTATTCTCAAACACCCTAAAGCTATGTTCCTCTCTCAAAGTGAGAGTCCATGTTTCACAACCATACAGAAAATCCGGTAATATAATGTTTTATAAATTCTAACTTTCAAATTTTTTGACAGCAGACTGGATGATAAAAGCTTCTCAACCGAATAATAACACGCATTTCCCATATTTATTCTGTGTTTAGTTTCTTCCCGAGTATCATTTATATTTGTTACTGTTGTTCCCAGATATTTGAACTTCTCCACCTCTTCAAAAGATAAATTTCCAATTTTTACATTTCCATTGCGTACAATATTCCCGTCACGAGACATAATCACATATTTTGTCTTTTCGGGATTTACTTCCAAACCTATCTCTTTACTTTCTTCCAGTAAAATTCCCGTGTTTTCCCTAATCGTTTGTGAATTTTCCCCCCATATATTCAGGTCACCATTCTCCGCTACTTTATCTAATTTATTAATGTCAAAGAGAGCACGTTCCGAAACAAATTTATCTCACAATTCAAGTAATCGTCTTGTGCGGGGAATTGATAAATTCCGCCCCTATTTGGGAATCATGTTTCGTAATACTGAAAGCTTACAAAATGCATTATAACGTAAAGAAATATATAATGTAGCTTACGAACTTCCAACAGACGTTTGAGTTATAAGAGAAATGCTTGTCACAGATATATAAAAATTGTTTAAATCAATATAAGTAGCAGAACTGGTTTCATGGAACTACACGGCTTCGATCCAGATGTTCGACTGGCTGCCATAGAGGAATCACGACAGCACGCCGCTCTCCTTCGGCTTATGTAACAGTAGCAGGTACTGTATTTGTTTATACGAGTCAAGGCCTTCTGTGATGTTTCTCTCGAAGGTGAAGGAGTTCATGATTGAGTCAGTGTTTTCACAGAGGACAGAACAAGTAATTTTATATTCAAGAGGAAGACACGCAATCAAATTTAACATTAACTATCGGTTCTATGAAGCTGTGCTGGAAAGAGTGGGTGAAGGAAGAATGATGCTGAAGCTGATGAGGAAGAGGAAAAGGAATTGGTTGGGTCACTTACTTAGTTACTTACAAATGGCTTTTAAGGAACCCGCAGGTTCATTTCCGCCCTCACATAAGCCCGCCATCGGTCCCTATCTTGTGCAAGATTAATCCAGTCTCTACCATCATATACCACTTCCCTCAAATCCATTTTAATATTATTCTCCCATCTACGTCTCGGCGTCCACCATAAGTCTTTTTCCCTCCCATCTCCCAACGAACACTCTATATGCATTTCTGGATTCGCCCATTCGTGCTACATGCCCTGCTCATCTCAAACGTCTGGATTTAATGTTCCTAATTATGTCAGGTGAAGAATACAATGCGTGCAGTTCTGTGTTGTGTAACTTTCTCCATTCTCCTGTAACTTCATCCCTTTTAGCCCCAAATATTTTCTTAAGAACTTTATTTTCAAACACCCTTAATCTCTGTTCCTCTCTCAAAGTGAGAGCCCAAGTTTCACAACCATACAGAACAACCGGTAATATAACTGTTTTATAAATTCTAACTTTCAGATTTTTTGACAGCAAACTAGATAATAAAAGCGTCTCAACCGAATTATAGCAGGCATTTCACACATTTATTCTGCGTTTAATTTCCTCCAGAGTGTCATTTATATTTGTTATTGTTGCTCCAAGATATTTGAATTTTTCCACCTCTTCGAAGGATAAATCCGCAATTTTTATATTTCCATTTCGTACAATATTCTGGCCACGAGGACCATTTTTTAATGATTTTATTTTTTATCAGACAGTCTATGCAAGGTAGAGAAGTGATCTTGCACCATATTGTAGATATGACATGCATAAATATTCACAAAAAATTTCATTACAGAATGTTGGATAGTTTCTGAGTCATGTTAGAAACTCTTCATCAGTGCACAGTAAACTGAATTTAAAAAAAAAAAATGTAAATAATTTTTTTAAATCGTAAAAATATTTTTTTTCATATAGCAGAAGGATAGTGTTTTACACATACTAATTTTCATTATTGTACAAGATACAGTAATGGAGGAAAAAAATGTTGAATATTTCCAAAATTTTACTGCTATAAGCTGTACCTAACCCCTTAAATGTGTTGCTAATACTACAAGAATGAAGCTAGAAATATGGCAATTATTCAAATCATTACAAACAATTTTTCATATGTGATAGGCAAAAATCTTACTTCAGATCCTTCAACAAAAATCAATAGTTAATCATAATCAACCTTCGATATTAAAAGTATTGAATCAAAACTTAATTTCGCAATCCTATGTTATCTATCACATAATTTGTCCAATCCACCACATTCATCTCCATGGCTACGCCACGTTCTACTTACCTTTCAATTCAGCTGCATCTTTGGTGCATTTGCCTTTGTCTACAAGACACTGGAAGTACACTGTAAGTAGACGGTCACTGTTAAGAATTTCATCCAGATTGACGTTGTCGTACTTATCAGTGTACTTGTCGTCATCGGCCCTACGGACCCTTGCAGCTTCACTCAGGGCCAGGACCGCTACCAGAACGACAACAACCACCAACTTCTGCATTCTGCTGGTTTCGATAAACAGCGATGAACAGTGCCACAAGCAGATCCCATCTCGTTGTATATATACTACCAGAACACTGTTATTTGTGACGTGACGGTGTTACTTTAGTTGAGGTAGTGTCATGGACTTCGTGCATTCTTTACCTTACGGCGAGATGTCTCCTTGCGTGTCGGAATGAATTTTCTTTTTTGGGGGTACAGGAAGTACCCTGCAGAAGAGCAACTATTGCTATGACCTCCTCAAACTTCGTTCCGTAGAGAAAGTAGTTCTCGGAATTGCGGTAACGATCATATTACCAAAAGGGTTTCAGTTTCAGTGGTAATGTACCTCGACCTGGCCCTGTATTAGGTTTACAAGATCCTTCACAGTCATGTATATGAAGATAATCTTGAGTTTTACTTCTATAAATTGAGACAGGTTAATGAAGTTTCGCTGGTCTCCTTTGAATGCATTTCCGAATATAGAATTACATAAAGATATGGTAACTGAAATATTATTTATTTATTTATTTTATTTACTTAACTATATACTTATTTATATATATTTATTTACTTATTTATATATGTATTTATTTTTACCTATCCATCTATTTATTTACTTACTAGCCGTACCCGTGCGCTCCGCTGCACCCGTTAGAAATAAATATAAAGTAATTACATAATTAAAATAGGACATTTGATCCAGGGAACATTCGTGTTTGATAGAAGGATACATCGTTTAATATGTTACTTAATTTAAAATGTATCCAAATAATTAAAATGCAATCATTTTGGTCCAGAGACACTCATTTGGTGCACTCACAATTCCTTTAACATGTTTCTTAATTTTTATTACATGCAACCATAGTTCAATGAAGATTGACATCATTTAGATTTAATGTGTATATTTTATTTTACTTGTTATAGGGTTCCATTGAATTATGGTAATAACTTAATTTTAACCCTTGTTTTCTACGTATTCAGTAAATGGCGCTTGGCCCACTATGGTTCTGAACCCTTCAAATAACTTAGATTATATATGAAATATAATATTACATATTATATTATATTATATTATATTATATTATATTATATTATATTATATTATATTATATTATATTATATTATATTATATTATATTATATTATATTATATTATATCAGAAGTTACTGTAATAACATTATAGCATTATGTCCATCTAGAGAAACTACACTTTCCAATGCTGAAATAATAATTAATTATACAAATCTGTTAATTTAGCTTCCGATATTACTTCATACAAACACAGAAACATTCTCTTTAGGGTATCTTTCATAGCTTTCGATTGTTGCTGTCCAAGACCCCTTATAGACGAAGTCATTTGTTTTTTAATTCATTACACGGCCTTAGATGGCAGTTATTTTAATTTTAAAACTCATTTAACTCATTAAATATCAGTCCTATCAAACTTTTTGTAGGAATAAAACTTATCGAAAATTATTTTTAAAGAAACTTTTGTTATGAAACATTTTTCACAAAAATCAATAATAAGCGAGATATTTCGATTTATTTAATTTAAGCCCCCTTATAATCCCCCTTTTAATAATGTATTTTGAATGCCATACAGCCTAAAATCTAAGTTACAACGAACTTAATTTATATTCCAATTTTCATCGACATCCGTTCATCCATTATCGCGTGAAAAGGTAACAAACAGACAGACAGACAGACATACAAACAAAAATTTCAAAAAAGCGATTTTCGGTTTCAGGGTGGTTAATTATGTATGTTAGGACCAATTATTTTTGGAAAATCGAAAATTACCAGAAAAATTTCGGCTACAGATTTATTATTAGTATAGATTATTTTATTTATTTAACTATATACTTATTTATATATATTTATTTACTTATTTATATATGTATTTATGTTTACCTATCCATCTATTTATTCACTTATTTCATTGTTTATTTGGTAACCTACTAAATTACTTACTTATTTATTTACTTTACTAATTTATATATTTATATATGTATTTACTTATTTATTTAGGTATTTATGTATTTATTTGTGCATTTATGTATGCATTTATGTATTTATGAATTTATTTATGTATTTATTTATTTATCTATGTATTTATTTATGTATCTATTTAATTATTTAATTAATTAATGTATTTATTTATTTATAATATTTAATGTATATTATTTATTTTCAATAAATTTTTATCGTTTTGATAGCTACCACATCTTGTCGCAGAATATTATTATTTTTTATTTTATTATGTATTTTTTAACATTAATTTACATTTTCTTTTTTGTTAATTTGAATTGATTAGGATGGCGATATTTTAAATCCAAGATTTGGACGGCTATCATTTCGATATACTACTTCATTCATTCATTCATTCATTCATTCATTCATTCATTCATTCATTCATTCATTCATTCATTCATTCATTCATTCATCTACTTAACTACATACTTATTTACATATTTATATATGTATTTATGTTTATCTATCAATCTATTTATTTCATTATTTGCTTATTTATTTCATTATTTACTTGGTAACCTACTAAACTTTTTACTTATTTACTTTACTAATTCATGTATTTATGTACTTATGTATTTATATACTTATGTATGTATTTAGGTACTTATGTATTTATTTATGCATTTATGTGTTTATTTATGAATTTATGTATTTATATATGCGTTTATTTATTTACTTATTTATTTAAGCATTTATTTATTTATCTATGTATTTATTTATCTATGTACTAATTTATTTATTTATCTATTTATCTATCTATTTATTTATTTACCTATTTATTTATTTATTTACCTATTTATTTATTTATATATGTATTTATTTATTTATTTATTTATTTATTTATTTATTTATTTATTTATTTATTTATTTATTCATTCATTTATTCATTTACTTATTTGTAACAGTTAACTTTTCGTTCTGAAAAAGAATTTTAAAGTATTATATTTGTTCGGATCAAATTTCTGTACATTTAAAGGATAAAACTAAAATTATTTCAATCATTTATTATCAATATATCCTGCTCTCTTACCTTGACTGAGCATATTAAAAATTAAATCAATGGCTTTCCCAAAACACGCTATGAAAGGTTCCATAGTTACATAGTTATGATATTTAAGGAATGCGCAGGTTCATTGCCGCCCTCACATAAGCCCGCCATCGGTCCCTATCCTGACAAAGATTAATCCAGTCTCTACCATCATATCCCACCTCTCTCAAATCCATTTTAATATTATCCTCCCATTACGTACGTCTCGATCTACCCTGAGGTATTTTTCTCTCCGGCCTCCCAACTAACACTCAATATCTATTTCTTGATTCGCTCATACGTGCTACATGCCCTACCTATTTCAAACGTCTGGATTTAATGTTCCTAATTATGTCAAGTGAAGAATACAATGCGTGCAGTTCTACTGGTTCTACGTTGTACAACTTTCTCCAATTTCCTGTAATTTCATCCCTCTTAGCCCCAAATATTTTCCTAAGCACTTCATTCTCTAAGACCCTTAATCTCTGTTCCTCTCTCAAAGTGAGAGTCCAACTTTCACAACCATACAGAACAACCGGTAATATAACTATTTTATAAATTCTGTCAGCTTTTTTGAGAACAGTCTGGACGACAAAAGCTTCTCAATCGTATAATAATTCTTATGTAGGCCCACTGATTTTTAAATAATTTCTTCTTCCTCCTGAAAAATTATGTTGTGTACTGTCACATAAGAGGTTTCATTAAACAACGACGATATGATATTATTCGTAATTTGCATAGTTGAAGTTATAGATTTTTTCAGTCGATCCTAAGTAAGAAAATTAATTCACCTTTTAAATTTATTTTCGTAAGTATATAGGTCATCAGTATCGTTTTCTAGATTATCTTAAGATTTTAATTCTTTATTTTAAAATACGTCTAAATCATACAGGTTACTTAGAAATATGGAGACAATGATAGTGTTGACAGAGCAAACAAGAGCGCAGGAAAAAACGTGCCCAAAGCTCTTTGTCTCACACCAACTCTCGCCAAACTGATCAACATTTTAAGTGAAAGTCAACTGAATAACAATTGAAAATGGAAAGGAGTTTTAAATGCAAGGTTATTCTTACATATCTGCTTTTCGTCGGCTCGTGTAGACGTACATGTAAAAGAAAAGCCTCTGTACTTATATACAACTATTAGATACTTCAATTTTGTTGTGCGGTGTCATTCACCCATAACTGAAGGTTTACTGCGGTCACCAAGGAGACTTCAGTCCCTGCTATTGGTTCTCAGTAAAGATAGTTGGTAACGTAGTCATTTGCCAATATTAGTCACGCATATTTAACAAACTTTATCCGTTTAGCCTGAAGGAAATATGTAAGTAAATGGCAAGTCAATGGAAATTAAAATAAATGATTGTTACAAATGTGTTGGTTTGTTACTAAATTAAATTTTTTATTTGTATCAAAATTATTAATTTCGTCCTGGATTATGAGGTCTCTCAAAGTCTCTAAAACTAAGAAAGACTTGCAACAATAAAACACATTAAGATAGTATAAGAACGCGAAAATAACTATCCATATTTATAAATCTTTTTACACATGACTTATGAAACGAAAGTACGAGATGAATTATGTTCATATGCAATGTCAACTAGTCAGTTTATCAAGGAATGATGCACGTATACAATTTCGCAGTTTATATCGCTTACACTTTTTTTATATTTAGCCTATATTAAATAACTGATTAACATAGGGCGGATTTTGATTCCCTAAAAGTTAGTATTGCAACGTAGTGTAGTTCAAGACCAGTAGACATTTCCTCAATCTCAGGTAGAATCCTCATTGTCACTGACTATTTTGTTACGATCTGGTAAACACTGACTCCGAAATCTACTCACGAAATTCTCTGACAATGAACGTAACAAAATCTTTGATGCACGGTTTACACAGAAATCCCATGTGTTTAAGCAAAGACACTGTGAATTCCAAATAAAAGGAGTGAAAACCAAACGTTTATCTTGTATATTCTTAGACAGAACTAATGGTGTATACCCAGCATCATTTTTAACATCAAGATCATAAAAATCCACCCTTTAAGATCAATTCCAATAATATCTGATTACAGGAAATTTGATGGGAAGAGAATAAAGTTACTGTGAGACATGTTATACTTTTATTCAATTAATTAAGTAATTAATTATGTAAGTAGGCTAAGTACATTCAATCATATTTCAATTAATCGATCATTTTACGAACATGTAATGTAATCCATTCACTGTGAAATTCAGTCATTTTTGATTACCTTATTGATCCACAAGATTTGGAAACCTAAACAGCAAGCATCTGTTTGTATATCATTTTGACAGCAGTACGAGCATATAAGAAGCAAATGATTTTCACTGAGTGAGGAATTTCTTGAAATAAGTATCGTTGGGATCGTACTTGGCAGCGAGTTCCTTCCAGACATCGGGCTTGTTCTTATATAAAAAGTTTAACACTTTCTCAGCTCCTTCCTTCTGTTTATCAGTACATTTGGCACAGCCGGTTTGTATAGCATCAGCAATGTTTTCTGCAACAAGAAGGTTGCATATTATCATCATTCCTACATTGTTCCTTAACTAAAACTACAATAATAAGGACTATAGCAACTACAACAATACCACTATAATAATACCAGCAATAACAACTAAAATAACACAAAAATAACTACACTTACAATACCCAATACAATAAAAACCACAACTATAAGAACTACAAATTTAACCACTGTCTACTAAATACACTAATAACTAGAACAATAGGAACTACAACTACAACAAAAATAAAAAACTACAACAAAACTAAATAACTACATCAAAAATAAAGAACAATACAAATAAATAACAAGAATAAATAAAACTACAACGAAAGTAAATAACTACAACGAAATTAAATAACAACAATAATAAATAGGATCTACAAAGAAAATAAGTAACAAGTAAATACCAATTGCAACAAAAGTAAATAACAACAAAAAATAAATAACAAAAAAATAAATAACTACGACAAAAATAAATAGGATCTACAAAGAAAATAAGTAACAAGTAAATACCAATTGCAACAAAAATAAATAACAACAAAAAATAGATAACAATAATTACAACAAAAATAAATAGGATCTACAAAGAAAATAAGTAACAAGTAAATACCAATTGCAACAAAAGTAAATAACAACAAAAATAAATAACAATAATTATAAAAAAATAATTACCAACTACAACAAAAATAAATAGGATCTACAAAGAAAATAAGTAACAAGTAAATATCAATTGCAACAAAAGTAAATAACAACAAAAATAAATAACAATAATTACAAAAAATAAATAAAAATAAATAAATAAAAAAATAAATAACTACAAAAAATAAATAGAATCTACAAAGAAAATAAGTAACAAGTAAATACCAATTGCAACAAAAGTAAATAACAACAAAAATAAATAATAATTACAAAAAAATAAATAACAAAAAATAAATAACTACAACAAAAATAAATAGAATCTACAAAGAAAATAAGTAACAAGTAAATACCAATTGCAACAAAAGTAAATAATAACAAAAATAAATAACAATAATTACAAAAAAATAAATAACTACAACAAAAATAAATAGAATCTACAAAGAAAATAAGTAACAAGTAAATACCAATTGCAACAAAAGTAAATAACAACAAAGAATAAATAAGAATAATTACAACAAAAATAAATAACAATAATTACAAAAAATTAAATAACAACAAAAATAAATAACTACAACAAATATAAATATGATCTACAAAGAAAATAAGTAACAAGTAAATAACAATTGCAACAAAAGTAAATAACAACAAAAAATAAATAACAATAATTACAACAAAAATAAATAACAACAAAAATAAATAACAACAAAAATAAATAACAATAATTACAAAAAATAAATAACAAAAATAAATAACTACAACAAAAATAAATAGAATCTCCAACGAAAATAAGTAACATGTAAATAACAATTGCAACAAAAGTAAATAATTACAACAAAATTACATCTACAAAAAAAATAACAACAAAAATAAATAGGATCTCCAACTAAAATAAGTAACAAGTAAAGAACAATTGCAACAAAAGTAAATAACTACAACAAAAAATAAATAAGATCTACAGCGAAAATAAGCAACAAATAAAGAACAATTGCAACAAAAGTAAATAGCTGTAACAAAAAATAAATCACAACTGCAACAAAAATATATAACAATAAAAATAAATAATTACAACAAACATAAATAACAATAAAATAACTACAACAACAAAATAAGAACTACAACAAAGATAAAAACTACAAAAATAACCACAACAATAACTAGGCCTACAGCAATAAGGACAGCAATAACCAGAACTACAACAATTACAACAATAAGAAATATAACCATGACAGTAACAATCAAAATAAAAATTACAACAATAATTGCTCAATTACTTCTCCGTCAAAACATTTTCCTATAGACAATGACCGAGTTAAATGAATTAAACTTGTTTAAAATAATAAAACTAAATTCTAAATAATTCACAGTAATCATAAACACCGTAAAACGATTAATAATTAACAAATCTTTGACAACTAATTTAAAATTATTAGTTTCAAGAGTTCTTATGTGATTTGGCAATACATTGAATAACATGATTTCCATTTTCTGAAAGTTGCTTTATTTCAGATATACAGTGTCTATAGAAATTAGGTTTCAAATTATTTTTCTTTCTGGTGTTGTGTTTATAAGTAGCGCTATTTACCGTAAAACAAGTCAAATTTTCCTGCCGTGCATAAAACAATACACGATATATAGTGATACAGTCGTTAATACGTTTAATTTTTTAATAAACTTTCACAATGACTTTTAGTTCCCAAATTACACATTAATGGTATGGCTCATTTCTGCAATATTGAAATATTGGAATACCATAGCACAAGGAGTGTAGTGAGAGTTCAGCTTGCCTTCTGACGGGAGTTTCAACTTGCGGCACCTACTGATTCTGAGGTAATAAAATACACAGCAACTTCGTTACTGTGGGTTCGCCAAAAATCTTTAAATACTGCAGAATTTACAACGAGTTAAAATGTAAACATTCACACCATTTTAAGAAAATTAGCTTCTGTTCATCAATGCCACAATGACAAGCGAAAAAACGGAAACAGCGTCGTCTTACGTTTCCCGCTATTCCCGTCGCTCTAATTTCCGGCAACCAATCGCGTTGCAGGTCGGCTACATTTAAACGTGTGCGTCTTGTGATTCGCTGATTCATTTCTTAACGCTCGATAAGTATTTAATATAATCGCCCGCCATTTTAGCTCTTTTGTTGGCGTTCGCAGAAAGCATACGAAGACGTTATTTGCCGCTCAATTATTTGCTGAATTACATTGCGTTTGATTTATTATCATAGGAGCTACGACATGATAATGTTTAACGGTGCGGCAAATAGATTCCTCGCATGGTAGCTCGGCAACGTAAGAACAAAAAATGGCGAACGATACTACCTACCTAGACTTTATAGAGCCTTCACTTTCTAAGACGTAAGCAAAGAGGAGGAGTCACGCCGGAAATAACAGCGTCGCGACTATAACGATTAGAATTACACATCCCCTGATATTCTTTCAGCCGTTCTTTCTAATAGCACGGTATGAATTTCGTAATACGTATAGTTACAAAATTATAGCACTTTGAAATCACGGAATATTTCTGTGCAGTACAGTGTACAGTACAGTTTATGTTGTGATGTGTTAAACTGTACAAAGAATGCAGAAAAAAAAAAACAGAAGCTGTTACAACAATATTTTATTTTTCAAAACTTTGTACAGTTGCATTGTGTGAGGATATACAGGATGATTCACGAGGAGTCACCAGTACTTACAGAGCATATTTCCGAAGGCATTTTGAGCAGAAAATGTCATGTAAGCATGGGTCCTATTCACAATATTATCAGAGTACCAATAATTTGAAATTGTGTGTAAAATACCTTTGTGCGTATTTGCTTGCTTTCCGCACAAAACCAATACGCGGTAAGTGTGAAATATCACATTCAGTATTCCCAACGTAACACACATAACAATTTCCCTCTTCTTACCGCTTAAGCGCCATATTCATTTTACTGCTTTAGGCTTTTAACATATTATTTTTAGAGACGTTTAACATAGTAATAATTATAAATTAGAAACTTACCACTGCAATTTCACCTAAATTGCACTGTTAATTATTGTTTTTAAGTATTTACAAAAATTAAGTAAACTCTACAACACCACAAAAGTTACTGCATTTGTAATGCAAGTAACATTAAGGAAGCCGTGAAAAAATCAACAAGATTCCAGATGCCGATGTTATTACTGCAATATGTTATATAAATAATATTGTTAAAATATTAAAATGAAAAATAAATCATTACATAACTTTACCGTTTGTTTTAAGTTCGCATTTATAGACTGGGAGAAAAAAAGACAGACGTATATCACGGCCTGCTGGAATATAGTAAACACAGAACACATTTTATAGCAACAATGTTGAAGATAGATATTTTAGTTTCTAAAAGTTGCCGTCATTGAACAGAAACCAAGATGGAGATTTCATTGCAACTAATTAGAAATTCCTCTTTCAGGTATGTAATAAACGATCTTCGCACAAAATAATGTACGATACACGAGCGGTATGTTTGTTTTCATGTTCTCGGAAATTAAAAAAGCTCAACTACGTTTCGCTTGTTCAATCTTTTCCTCGAACATGAAAACATCAACATACCGCTCTTGTGTCGCATATTACTATTTTTCTTTAGTTTTAAGGTTGAAATAATATTACAAATAGAGAATGAACTATTCAGAAGTATCATTTCTTTAATTAGCTAGTATTCCGAAGCTAAAAATGTGTTGTTAATTCATTAGTTGCTTCGTTCAGATTTTTTTTCAATATTTAACTAAAAATTACATTTTTCTTATGCACATAGCACAATTGTTACAAATCGCGCCACTCCTGTAAACTCTTTAAGACTGCACATTATGATGCAAAATTCAACTGTAAAGAATCAAGTTGCTACAAGTCGTGTTGTGGTAAGTGCATAAGAATAGGCTAATATAATTTTTAATTAAAAATTGAAATAAAAAATTCTGTACAAAGCAACTGAGGAATTAACAAAA
>JAJSOF020000011.1:6870000-7395000 GCA_025594305.2 Periplaneta americana | reverse complement strand
ATCATATCTAACATCAGGGAAATGTTTGAGCAAAAATTGCAACAATATATTTAATATATTAATAACAAAACCATATAGGCCTAGGTAAATAATATGTATATGAAATATTCACACACTACTACAAACTGAAGACTGCATATTTTTGGACGATTAATACTTCCCACTCCGCTCGGCTCGGCTTGGCTGTAGCAACAAAAGAATCTACCTGCAACCCCCCCCCCCGCACCGATGGCAAGAATACCTCAGGTCCCAGCGCTAAACTCGTCGGAGGAAGACAGGAGTAGGAGTAGGAGTAGGAGTAGGAGTAGGAGTAGGAGTAGTAGTAGTAGTAGTAGTAGTAGTAGTAGTAGTAGTAGTAGTCTTAGTAGTAGTAGTAGTAGTAGTTTTATTTTGCCTGGCAGAGTTAAGGCCATAAGGCCTTCTCTTCCACTCAACCAGGTTTCAATAATATTACATGAAATACAAAATTATATGATAGATTACAAAACAACACAAAAGAAGTTACCTTAGAAATTACATAAAATATAGTGGAAAATTACAAATAATCAAAATCAGGTACATAATGTAAGGAGAATAAAAAATGAAGTAGAAAAATTACATATAATCAAAATCAGTTACATAACATAAGGGGAATATGTGTATACACAATTTATAAGACATAGACTGCTCCAGATAAATTCGAAGATTAATTCACTTGAGATATAGTATGTTAATAAACTAATAGAAAAAATTATGTGGATTAACAAGACATAAAAAGTTGAAAAGCAAAATCGTACTATATGGCATAGATACAAATGTAATATATCAAGATAATTAAAAAAGGAAAAAAAGAAAAGACAGGAGAAAAATAAAACAACTTGTTCATTTAAGACTATTTAGAGACTTCCACAAGAGTCTAGTTCTGTTCATTAAAAACATTTCTAAGTAGAGTGTACTTAAAAGATTTTAGACTTCGACTGCTCCTGATTTCCTGTGACAAGGAATTCCAGGAAAGGGCTGTGTGTATTGTGAAGGAAGCAGAGTAGAGAGATGTTTGATGATAGGGGAAAGTTGCCGAAATTGGACCGTTGCCTAAATTGGACCGCAGTTGTATTTCCATATATAGAAGCATTTCAAACATTTCAGTTTGCACCACTGCTTGCTGACGCTCCCTAAGGTACTCATCTTGAAGTTCAGTGAGCTGCAGCCATCTTATCGAATAGGATTGCCGTTAATGTGTTTTGGTGTTTTCTCTTAGAATTTTTACGCCACGGATCTTAAGCTTCTGTATACAGTGGGAGTAAGTAATAACAATTTATATACTATACATTCCAAGTATTTTTCATTAGCTACAATCTGCGTGTATTAAAACTAGTTTTTAATTTCATGTGTTTGTTTAGTGTCGTCTGTTTGCATAAGTGAACAAGTTGCCTAGGTTGGACCTCTGCCCGTTGCCTGGATTGGACTGGTCCAATTTAGGGAACTGTTAGTATTTTTTTTCAACATGACTATAAAGCATTATATTATGGTTAACGTTAAGAAAAAGTAATGTATTGGGGGATTCTGTGTCTTTGTGTTTCCAAGATGTCAGAAAGGGGAACCTACCGGAAATGAAATGATACTTTGAAGAAGGCGGTAGCAGCATAAAGAAATGGTGACTATGGACTCAACGAGTGTGCTCGTGTATATGGAGTGCCATAGACTACAGCAAGGAGACATGCTGATTGTAAAAACGCTTTCCAATTAAGTCCTTCGGAAGGCAAGCAACCTTCAATTGAGATATGGAAAAAATTATTGCAGACCACATTCTCTTGTTTGAAGAAAGGTTTTATGGGTTGACAATCAAAGATGTGCATAAGCTTGCTTTTGATGTCGCAGAAAAATATGATGCACCTTACACTTTTAACAAAGAGAAAAAAATGGCCGGAAAGAAGTGGTTCTGTGCTTGTATGAAGCGAAACTCAAAACGTTCTCTCCGTTACTTAGAAGGTACATCAATATCCCGAGCTAAGGGGTTCAATAGGGAGAGTGTTAACCAGGTTTCCGACCTGCTGGGAAAAACTGTCGATGAGAATGGTATCACAGTAAACACTGTGTCCAACATTGACGAATTTGGGTTCACAGCGGTGCAAAAGAGGCAAAAGAAAGTTATAGCTCAGAAGGAGAAGCACCAAATCGGAGGCATAAGTGGTGAAAGAGGTGTAAACACCACAGTGGTCTGTGTTGTCAATGCGGCGGGGTTCTTTATACTGCCACTGGTAACTTACAAACGCAAGAGGAAATCATATCAGCTTTTTATTTTTTACGTCTACGTTTTCTTATTCACAAGAGTTTCGTAGCCAAACAGGGAACTTTCCAGTTCTATGTAACATTTTTGCATTTTTTTTTTTTTACTTCTCTATGAGTTTTCCTGTAATTTTGAGATAGGCTATGCAACCGACAGAAGAAACTAATATACTAATTCAGTGCAAAGAGAAATATTCTGAGTGTAACAATCAGCTTGAATGCAATTGTGTTTCTGTAATTAATTTATCTTATTTTTCTTTAATTTTTCATCAAAGTTCAGAGAATTGTGTAACTTCTTTCACCAAATGCTAATATCTGATACATTTTTACGTAAAATTTGGTGAATTAAAACTATTTCTAATAAATACCCTTCTTCTACTTATTTGTTTACTATTACTAATGCATTTTTGCGAGGTCCAAATTGGGACACTATGAGTCCAAATTAGGCAACCGGTTTCCCAATTTGGACCAGTTCCATGATTTTGGTTTTACCTTTTTATATTTATTAGGAATTGTGTAATTTAAAATATAGCATTGTAGGATGAAAGTGCATAGAATGTAGAATGTACTAGAACATATTTTGATTTAATTTAATCATTATTAAAGACATGGGATTAAAAAACAAAAAGCTGGTCCAATATACGCAACCTTCCCCTATGGAATTGATAGAACAAGGTTATGTTGTGAAGGTGTATCACGGTTGTGGTGAGATGCTAACAGTGTGAAGCGGGGAACTAGGTAAATAGGTGTGGAATTATTTAAAATCTGATACAGCAAACAGAGTGGATGAACTGAACGTCTCTCTCGTAAACGAAGCCAGACTGAATTTATTTTAAGGATGATAGGTTGGGTCTGGTTATTCATTTTAAGAATAGGAATCTGGTATCCCTGTTGAGTCGTTTTTATTCTACATGATGCCGAAGCTGGCATATCGGACATATTTCCAGAACTTCTGGACGATGTTTCACTACACATCAGAACGCGAATGTGGTTCCAACATGAAGGTGCACCTGCTCTTTCTGGCATGCAGTGAGAGAGGTTCCCTGGACGTTGGATTGGTCGTGGTGAGCCGATTGATTGGACAGCACGGTCACCTGATCTCACGCCTCACGGCTTTGGTATATCAGAACTCTGTAAACACTGAGGAAGACCTAGTGGCACTAATTGCCGTTGCCGCTGTGTGCTTACAAAAATATCCTTGTTACGATATTAACGAATTTCTTGAATTATAATATTTTATTTTAATATTTTATATGTATTGTTACAGTATTGTGTTTATTATATATATATATATATATATATATACATATATATACATATATATACATGTGTATATCTATAATATTATTTTAATCCTCACGACAATAATAAACTAACTAGGAACCTTGACACTATCAATTTTATTACCTGAAAAAATCGAATAATAATAATAATAATAATAATAATAATAATAATAATAATAATAATAATAATAATAATAATAATAATAGAAGTTAAGCAAAGGGAGGTAGTTCACCAAGTCTTTTCAAGTGTCTAAAAATCACTGTTTCAATATATTGTAGGTCTACGTACTTTCATTTGTTTATAATTAAATAAGCGTAACTTTGAAACTTTTGACGACCTTCCAAATTTTACATAAGCCCTGCTTAAAATTGTTCGCAAAAACAAATTATCCATTTGCAAAAAATGTTCTTATAAATCTTGCAAATTTAGGGCGATAGCTTATTGACAATTCCTGTGAATTTCATTAACAAAATTGCACTAAATATTCAATATTGAACATTTTGATACATATATTCTATGTAGGATTTTATTCTGAGAATTAACCGATTTCCTATTGATTTTATTATTATTATTATTATTATTATTATTATTATTATTATTATTATTATATTAAAAACATAATGTTGGGTTTGCAGTGAAAGACCTGCCCTTGGGCAGAACACTATGAATGAATTAATTTATTAAAAATAACATTAAGAATGTCCTTGTACAATATGATTCCTTGATTAACGACTGCAAAACTTGGCTTTCAAATTTCTACAAGTTTATCGTCCATGAAATTTGAATAAATTTATGAGAATTTTTCCTTTTCTCAGCATGACGAACTGGTGAAAACATAAGCCTCCAGCAAGGACGAATTTGCATGTAAAAAGGCCATTATCTCGTGCAAAAACTGAACATTAAATGCGAATAATAAGCACGTGGGACTTACAGTGGATAAACAGTGATGATGGCTCCGACACGGAAAATATTTTCTTCCCTGAATTACACAGACGACTGAAGTACAGATTATTACTGGTTGGTTTTATAATAACAGAATTTACGATAGGTCACGGTAAATTTCGTTGATATTTCCGAATATTCTGTATCAACGTAGCGAATGGCTTAGAATGCACTTGTGAAACTGAGAAAACTGTAGAAACTTCATATTATGCCGGCATATTATGTTGGTAATTAGGATTAGTATGATCTAATATTACAATTTATTTTGTCAGGCAACATGAAATTTATTGCTTTCACTAAAGAGTTTACGATTCATGACACCTAACCTAAAAATGTATTTACTCACTTGCATTTTCATCAGTTTGCTTTACTGTAAACCGAAATCATTGCTGCCAACGTAACAGTTAGAAAATAACTGTAGTATTTGTCAGTCCCGAAATTCGAAAAGAAGTTGGTAAAAGAAAATTCAACCTGAGAGCCAGAAAATCACTATAATCCACTAGCATATTTAGTAATGGGGGGGGGGGGAAATGGTTAGGTTTCACCCTTAGGGTATTAAGTAAGCTGATCCGGACTATATTATGAACCCGTTGTAATCTTCGGGCTAAATTTCAATATCGTATTACTATATTCGTGTTAGTGCTGTGTGTCTAGGAAATGTGACGTTATAGGAAGAAACTGATTTTCCACTGAATTCAGCATCCTAAAATGAGGTAAATCCATGCATTTACACACCAAATACACGAGAAACAAATTTAATTTGTTGACTAATGTAATGAAAAAAACAGCTTCTAGAAGCATATAGAAGAATATGTATCTTATTAATTTACTTCCATGAAAATAATTTATTACGCCATGTAGAAAATCGTGTAAAATTAGTTTGTGCGAGATCGTGCGTATTTGCTCCGATTCTGCACAAAACCAATCCGCGGAAAGTCTAAAATTCCACATTCAGTATTCCCAACCTAACACACATAACAATTTCCCTCTTCTTACCGCTTAAGTGACATATTCATTTTACTGCTTTAGGCTTTTAACATATTATCTTTAGAGACGTTCAATATAATAATAATTATAAATTGGAAACTTACCACTGCAATTTCATCTAAATTGCACTGTTAATTATTGTTTTTAAATATTTGCAAAAATTAGGCTAAGTAAACTCTACAACTCCACTAAAGTTACTACATTCGTGATGCAAGTAACATTAAGGAAGTGAAAAAATCAACAAGATTCCAGACTCATTACATAACCTTACCGTTTGTTTTAAGTTCGCATTTATAGACGGGGGAAAAAAAGACAAACGTATATCACGGCCTGCTGGAGTATAGTAAACACAGAAAACATTTTAAAGCAACAATGTTGAAGATAGATATTTTTGTTTTGCAAATTTGCCGTCATTGAACAGAAACCAAGATGGAGATTTCATTGCAACTAATTAGAAATTCCTCTTTCAGGTATGTAGTAAACGATCTTCGCACAAAATAATGTACGATACACGAGCGGTATGTTTTCTTTCAATTCCCGGAAATTAAAAAAGCTCAACTACGTTTCGCTTTTTCAAACTTTTCCTCGAACATGAAAACTTCAACATACCGCTCTTGTAACGCATATTACTATTTTCTATGCGACGTAAATTACGTGTAATTTACGTAACATATGTATCATCTAATTTACGTGACCAACCCTAACTATCGTTGTTCGGGCAGTTCTGTGTTGCCTGGCGATCGTTACGAACCAACAGAACCGTTTCTGTGATGTCTCTAGGTTTGAAATGAAAGCAGTGCATAGGGACATTCACTAATACCTCCTCTACCTCGAGATGGTTGCACGCTAATGAATCTGTCTATACAGCAGCCGTGGCGAAAATGCGACTCACGAGCACATTGTGGCTCGCAATGATAGCTGTGCATTTCTAACTCCCCCAAACCCCATCCTCTCACTCACTGGAGTCAAACTCCGTTCCATTTGCATTTGTCTCTGACCTGCGAGTGGCGTATCGTCGCAATGTCTCTCTCGAAACCATGTACCTCTACAAAAACGAAAGTTTCAAGTAGGATGGGAGGACGCATTTTTTTGCTGCCAATATGGTGAGAATATTAAATGTATGATTTGTTCACGAGTATTACGAGGAAAACGGTTGTATAACATAAAACAGCATTATACTACATGTCACTCATGAAACATTAAAAGGTTGTGTTGTTGTTATTGTTATTATTATTATTATTATTATTATTATTATTATTATTATTATTATTATTATTATTATTATTATTATTATTATTATTATTATTATTATTATTATTTCTATCCTTTTTCAGCAGATGTACGAATAATGCGGTTAGTTCTTCAATTTAAACTCACAATAATAAAATTGAATGAAATATTCCAGTTAAGGAAATGTGTAGAACAAGTAAAAGCTGCTAACTTATTACGTTAGCGGTTAAACGCAGTTTACATTTCTGATTTATATAGTTTATTAATACCAAAACACTACATTTTCACTGTAGAAATAAAGAAGACTTTTATAAATAATACTTAAAGATTTCATAAATCTCATTAACACCTTCCACATTTACAACCCTAATGTTAAATGAAAGTAAGATGTAAGGACTTGACAAATGTTGAACTTTTCAAATCTTTGCCAAAATATAAATATCCGAAGCTTCATTCTTTCGCTTGCTCTATTGAAGCCATGTTCGCTACAACTTACGTTTGTGAAAAATTATTTTCAACAATGAAAATAGTAAAAACCTAATTTAGATCACGACTGACAGACAAATACCTTCGTGATCAACTACGACTGGCAGTAAGTGACGTAAGTCCTGATTTTGAAACTCTGTCGCAGAGACATTCTGAAGACAGTTAATTTTAGTTTGCGATAATGTGTCCTATGTTTTCTTGTTCATTTCTTTCTTCGTTACACGGACTAAACATTAGTTTGTAACCTTATACTCTATAAAATTATATTTAAGTGCTTGACGTAAAGAAAATGAAAATCCGTTAATAAGTCAGACAGTTGCTTCACTTCCCCTTCGGGTGTCCGCCTCCCTCCATAGGTGCTATGCACGCTGCAGGTTACACAGTGGCTCGGCGCACGATTACATTTTCGCCACGGCTGCTATACAGTCTACAAGCATAGAACTTTCGTTCACCCCCTCTGTAAACTTACACAATCACATTACACATAAGACCTACGTCAAATTTAAAAAGAGGTTTATTTATAAGCTCATGAAATATATTACACAGTACTTCTTTATACATAAAATTTACATGTTAATTATATTAAAAACCTTTAGCATTACATTCTTCAAGTTATAGTTTCAATTTCCATTCAGTTCCTTCCGTTTGTCTTCCTCCAGCTGTTCCTTGTACTTGTTGAAATAAACATCATCCTTGTCGAATTCGTGACGGAGTTGGTCGAATTTTTTCCGTTTGTGGACGTACATGTAAGTCATGACTTTCTTGACTCCTTCCTTCTGTTTGTCAGTACACTTGGCACAATTTGTCGCCAAGGCGTCCGGAATCGTTTCTAGAAATGAAAACATTCGTAAAAGCAAACTAACACAAGTTAAACTAGAGGAATGTTACATCCATAGAAAACCTCAATTACTTTTACTCCTTAGGGATCAGACGTTTTCAGTGAAATTGAAACATAATAATAATAATAATAATAATAATAATAATAATAATAATAATAATAATAATAATAATTTGGTCTCAGACTAAATCCAGACAAATCACAAGCTATAATAATGGGCCACCAAGGAGCATTAAACAAAATAGATCTAGCCACTGTATCAAATACAAAAATAAATAATACCACAATTACATATGAAGAGTCCACTGCAAGAATAATAGATGTTATGTTATGTTTTTTATTTAACGACTCTCGCAACTGCAGAGGTTATATCAGCGTCGCCGGATGTGCCGGAATTTTGTCCCGCAGGAGTTCTTTTACATGCCAGTAAATCTACTGACATGAGCCTGTCACATTTAAGCACACTTAAATGCCATCGACCTGGCCCGGGATCGAACCCGTAACCTTGGGCTTAGAAGGCCAGCGTGATGGATGTCATTTGGAATACATTTTGCAGGAGAAGCAATTGAAAGTTTGAAATGCTTAGCGCTCAAAGCTTAACTGTGATTTTCCGATCAATACTGGACAATGACTATCAGTGTTAATGCCATATAATCTCTATGTACATTCTATATGTCTTAAGCTATGCATTGGCAGTCTTGGTTCATTTTCGACAAGAAAGTGACATCCATCATTCTTGCAGTGTACTCTTCATATAGTAAGACAGTAAAAAATTTAGGGGTATATTTATATTAAAATTTAAATTTTTAAATTCAAGTGACCTACATATGTAAGAAAACTTTTTCCATAATTCATTCCCTCAGACACTTAACCAACCTTTTACCTCTCAGCCTTAAAAATAACCTGATCCAAACTTTAGTGATGCCCCACTTCGATTAATGCGATTCTCTTTTCACGAATCTAAATACTGATCTAGCCCATAGACTACAGCGTGTTCACAATATCTGCGTTCGTTTCGTTTGTAACATTAGAAAATTCGATCATGTAACACCGTCACTAGAATTGTTGTCTTGGAATCCACTTAAAGAAAGAAGATTCTTGAACTCCCTCTTATTACTATTTAAAATCATCCACTCCTCCACTCCTCCTTACCTAGCATCTCGTTTTGTTTACCTTTCACTACCTCGAACCCGGAACATGTACCTTCTCTCTATTCCTTTGCACAGAACATCCTTCTACTCATCATCTTTCAGCATATCTATTCCACGCCTCTGGAATTCTCTCCCTGACCATGTCAGAGACTGTCGGACAATATCAAAATTCAAATTTAAATTAAAAACTCACATTCTAGTTCATGGGATTGCTTGTTGAATACCTGTCAGGTTGCGCAACTTCGGCTTAACCCATGACATATAGTAAATATTGTAACTATGCTGTTGTAAAATTGACAATTAATATGCGATGTATTTATTATTATTATTATTATTATTATTATTATTATTATTATAATTATTATTATTATTATCAGTTATCACTATCATCATTGCTATCTCTGTTTTTCTTTCTTTTTTTCTTTTGTATTAGCTCGATGAGAGCACTATAGTGTTCTTTTGATCCTGTTGACCCTCTAAAGGGCTTTAATTTAATTTGTATTATTTTCACCAGCGTCTCTATTTCTTTTTTTGTATTTATATGTGCTATCTGGTGGGATGGAAGAGAAGGCCTTATGCCTTAATCCTATCATTAAATAAATAAATAAAAATAAATAAATGAAAAACTCTGATTCAGGTTCTGGCTGATATGTACATCTCACTTGACGATATGTGTTAGAGGAACAACAATTGTTTGTATGCATCTGAAGTCTGATTACTGTATTATGTAGCTAATCGATGATTATACAATGGAGGGGGAAAGGAACTGGCCACCCTACGCATTATCTCCTGGCCTAGTTGCCTCATAAGTAGTGCCTTGTTAGTATCACTTGTGAGGTTCAGACCTGTCTTCGGACATTTGACTAAACAACAAACAATAATAATACCAGGAACTGTCGGAATTTAATATCATTCAAAAACAAACTTTTAAAATAATTTCTCGCTGAGCGGGGTACAATATACTCAAGCTAAAATGTTAACTTCATTCTAAAAGCTTTGGAAATGTACCTGTTTTGTTTCTCTTCAAAATTGTGCTGTCATTAACTTAGCTTTAGGTATTTAATTTCTTTCTAATTACTAAATGTATTAGGAAAATAATATTAGTATATTTTGCATTTTTATCTGTAGTGATTTGTCTCTGTACTTTTATTCTTCTTCTTATTTTTGTGTCTGTACTTTGATTTTTTTTATTTTATCTCTCTAATTTGATTTTCCATTTTTTCTAATGGTGGTGTGGCACAGAAGGCCTGATGGCCGTAAGTAGAATGAATGAATGAATAAACAAACAAACAAACAAGAAAGCAAACAAAACAAAACAAAAAAGACAAATAAATAAAGTAAGTAAGTAAGTAAATAAATAAATTAAGTAATTAATTAGTTAAATTTTACTTGAAAGGAACAGTACAAGTTATGAATTTTCATGACCATATTTCTATATCTTTGTAGTAAATTCTGACGTACCACAAGGTTTTAATCTTGGTCCATTATTATTTTTATTATTTGTTAGTGGTATTGTGAATTGTGTAAAACAAACTAAAATTTTATTTGCCGATTGCCCTTGGTATAAAAACTTCATTACAAAATGTTACATTTAGCTTGAGTGCGTGTTATATAACGACATAAACTAGTACAGTTCAACTTAGTATTAATAATTTTATAAACAAAGTTCAAGAATGACAATTACATATAATTTGCAAACTATTGAAGTGGAAATTTTGAAGCATTGTATCATAACTCTCATACGCAAGATCAGTATTATAAAATCTACAATATAACCAATTTAGGAATTTATTTAGAGTTTTCTAATAATGATATATTCGTTAGTAACTGAATTCCAGATAACCACAGCATACTCTAATTTAGATGGAACAATTCAATTATACAAAATTATTACAATTTTCACTTTAAATTTACAAGAATTTCTCATAACAAAACCTAAACCATTTAGGCCAAATTTGTAATATTATTAACATGACTTTGAAATGTAAAACTGTTACTAAACAATACAGCTAAATCTTTATGTTCGTTTTCTGCTAGTAAAACGTTTTTGTCTGTATTTCATATGAAAATTTAATTGTATTTTTCAACGTAGAAAAGTCATATCTATACACTCATTAACATTAAATAACAGTTTATTATTAATATCCCAAATAATTACGTAAGTTTGAAGTATCTTTTTGAAGTAGCTTACAATCTGATATAGTATGTAGTTTTGATTTATTTACATAATTTAATATCATATTCTGAATCACACAAAATTTCTCCAGGTTTCCAAGTGTTGCAATTTTACAATTAAATTGCATGCTCATTTAATATTGATATCATTTCAATATGACATTTTGTAAATATAGAAACATGTGTTATATTTTGCAGAATATTATGATTACTCAAATTCAAGCTACTTTCAAACCTCACTTTCAATTTATTTCTTCCTTTCCCCCTTTTTTTCTACTTTGTTTCTGTTTCCAATAAAGCATGTTTCGTTTTTTTAGTTGAAGTATTTTAAATTATGTAAATTGTAAATCATGAACATTGTAAATGGACTTTGCCCGTTATGTTCATAAACAAATAAAGAAATAAAGCAACTAATTTTCCACTCCTGAGTTTCTTTCTGCCTACTAATACATTTATTGAACATATCCAACATTCAAACTTTCGGGTTACGCTTAAAATTAATGACTCACCTTTTAGTAAACTGGCGTCAGGAGTGCATGGACCTCTGGCCATGAGACAGTCGTAGTATTTATCGAAGAGTCTGTCGTTGCCAAGGATATCGTCCAAGTTCACGCTGTCGTATCGGCTGGTGTACTTTCCGTCCGCCCGGCGAATCCTGGAGGACTCAGCCAGAAGAAGAGACGCAACAAGCACTACGAGAGAAACAGCCAACTTCTGCATTTTGCAGTTTCAGCAGTAAGCTGCTCCCCATCCCGTATTTATACGAAGCTGAAGATATGCATTACACAAATGTTAGTGGGGGAGGAGTTAAATTCTTTACTGCTTGTTGATGTTGTAATTGAAAAACATAAGTTTTTAACACAACATTAAAGATACGGTCGTATTTCATCGTGTCCCTCAACTTCGGAATCGATGCAACATCGTAATTTTTATGATGGCAAAGAGATACATGTGGTATGCAAAAAAATACAGTAGACAATGATTACGTGTGTAAGTTTACTCCAAACCTAGATCTGTTATAATACAGACAATTGCTCTTCATTTCTTCTCCAAAAAAAAAGACTGTCTGTACTCAAGTGATCGGACAAAAAAAAAAAGTGAACTGGAATTCGTTTCACCTTACTTTCTTAGGGTTTAAGTGTGTATTTGTTATCTTGTACAAACTCCCGGTAAAATAGTGTCGTAACTCGAAAGTGATAAATTCTGAGTTACATAAACCGGAGTATTGGGAAAATATTCCGTTTCCTAGGAAAATACGGTCATAATAATATTTTGATAAACAGATACCAAAAGTTTAGGTAATTCACTACTTTACTCGCATCATTAGAATTTCACACCTCGAACTAGTAAAACTGTGTAGCAACTTACGTACGGCAATAATTTGTGATTTTCGACATACGACAGTCTTTTACTGGGGGGTATTTTTATTTTGTCCTCTGTTGTAAGTGGCAGTCTTGCTCTAATCCGGCCACACGATCAGGGAGGTCTTTTACTTGAGGATATACATGTGCATTTAAAATCCACTCAGAACTGATGACGTAACATACAAGGAAGCCAATTCTATAAAGCAGCAATAGCACTAGCAATAGCAGCAGCAACAGCAGTAGTAGTAGTAGTAGTAGTAGTAGTAGTAGTAGTAGTAGTAGTAGTAGTAGTAGTAGTAGTAGCAGCAGAGAAGCAACAGTAACAGCACTAACTAGCAACAGTAGCAGCACTAGCAGTATTAGTAGCAGGAGCAACAGTAGCAGCAACACTAACTAGCAGCAGCAGAACTAACTAGCAGCAGCAACAGTAACTAGCAGCAACAACAATAATAGCAGCATTAACTAGCAGAAACGATAGTAGCAGCAGCACTAACTAGCAGCAGGAACAGTAGCAGCAGCACTAACTAGCAGCAGCAACAGTAGCAGCAACACTAACTAGCAGCAGCAACAGTAGCAGCAGCAACAGTAACTAGCAGCAGCAACAGTAACTAGCAGCAGCAACAGTAACTAGCAGCAGCAACAGTAACTAGCAGCAGCAACAGTAACTAGCACCAGCACTAACTAGCAGCAGCAACAGTAACTAGCAGCAGCACTAACTAGCAGCAGCAACAGTAACTAGCAGCAGCACTAACTAGCAGCAGCAACAGTAACTAGCAGCAACAACAGTAACTAGCAGCAGCACTAGCAGCAGCAACAGTAACTAGCAGCAGCACTAACTAGCAGCAGCAACAGTAACTAGCAGCAGCACTAACTAGCAGCAGCAACAGTAACTAGCAGCAGCAGCACTAACTAGCAGCAGCAACAGTAACTAGCAGCAGCACTAACTCCGAGCAACAACAGTAACTAGCAGCAACAACAATAGCAGCAGGAGCAGCAGCAGCACTAACTAGCAGCAGCAAAAGTAGTAGCAGCAGCAGAATTAACTAGCAGCAGCAACAGTAGCAGCAGCACTAACTAGCAGCAGCAACAGTAGCAGCAGCACTAACTAGCAGCAGCAACAGTAGCAGCAGCACTAACTAGCAGCAGCAACAGTAGCAGCAGCACTAACTAGCAGCAACAACAATAGCAGCAGCACTAACTAGCAGCAGCAACAGTAGCAGCAGCACTAACTAGCAGCAACAACAATAGCAGCAGCACTAACTAGCAGCAGCAACAGTAGCAGCAGCACTAACTAGCAGCAACAACAATAGCAGCAGCACTAACTAGCAGCAACAACAATAGCAGCAGCACTAACTAGCAGCAACAACAATAGCAGCAACACTAACTAGCAGCAACAACAATAGCAGCAGCACTAACTAGCAGCAGCAACAGTAGCAGCAGCACTAACTAGCAGCAACAACAATAGCAGCAGCACTAACTAGCAGCAGCAACAGTAGCAGCAGCACTAACTAGCAGCAACAACAATAGCAGCAGCACTAACTAGCAGCAACAACAGTAGCAGCAGCACTAACTAGCAGCAACGACAATAGCAGCAGCACTAACTAGCAGCAACAACAATAGCAGCAGCAACAGTAACTAGCAGCAACAACAGTAGCAGCAGCAACAGTAACTAGCAACAGCAACAGTATCTAGCAGCAACAACAATAGCAGCAGCACTAACTAGCAGCAACAATAGTAGCAGCAGCAACAGTAACTAGCAACAGCAACAGTATCTAGCAGCAACAACAATAGCAGCAGCACTAACTAGCAGCAACAACAGTAGCAGCAGCAACAGTAACTAGCAACAGCAACAGTATCTAGCAGCAACAACAATAGCAGCAGCACTAACTAGCAGCAACAATAGTAGCAGCAGAAACAGTAACTAGCAACAGAAACAGTAACTAGCAGCAACAACAATAGCAGCAGCACTAAATAGCAGCAGCACTAACTAGCAGCAGCAACAGTAACTATCAAAAGCAACACTAACTAGCAGCAGCAACAGTAACTAGCAAAAGCAACACTAACTAGCAGCAGCAACAGTAACTAGCAGCAACAACAGTAGCAGCAACACTAACTAGCAGCAGTAACAGTAACTAGTAGCAGCAACAGTAGCAGCAACACTAACTAGCAGTAGCAACAGTAGCAGCAACACTAACTAGCAGCAAAAATAGCAGCAGCACTAACTAGCAGCAGCAACAGTAACTAGCAACAGCAACAGTAGCAGCAGGAGCAGCAGTAGTACACAACTAATTGTTTTTCAATATGATTTTGCTTTATGGATTTTCTTGTATGTTTTTCTGTCTTTTGCAATAACCAGGGAAATGTCTGGAACAAAACTGTACTTTCCTAACAACTTAGCTCACTGACGACGAATTGCTTTAAATTCTCTATTAGTTGCATACCCTCATCTCCAACAGCATTGTTGAGAGGTCTATGTGTTTGAGCATGCATTATAACCTAACCTAATCCATAGACCAGGACTGCACAAGGTTTGCGCTCTCCGAGTCTGCTCACAGCTCGAGAGCGGAATGCAGATTTTGGCTGCGCTCCGTATAAGGGTGGACTGGAAGAAGGGGTGATCTCGTACAAAATATACACAAAAGGAAGTACTATTACGAGTGTTTATGAAATGAATTCCCGTTCAGTGTTTACAAAACTATCTTGGACTATTATTAATTAATAAAGAAACATTTATTTTACACAAATAATATAAACTCTATAGCTACTTAAATGTACAATATCATTTTGTTATATTTTTGTTTATCACTACATCAAAACGGGGTTTTATGCTGTTGGCAGCTGAAAGGAACAGTACTGATCGTAATGAAACATCAGTTGCAGATATTCCATGTCTGCCTTTATTAAAGTTGATTATAGAAAACAGTTGCTCACAAATATAAATGTTGAGCCAAACATTGCAATCATTTTCACAGCCAGCCTGTGTAGTCGTGGATATTATTGCTGAGGTTTAGTCTTTTAAAACTCAACCAGACTAGTAGTATTATTCAAACGGTCTTTAGCCCTTAGGCCACATTGAAGATCAATAAGTTCGAGCTGTAAATCGTATGACACTGTTTCAACTGGTGTTGGAGTAATTTATTATAACTTTAAACAAGATCTTGGAAGCTAGAATTAAATTCAACCATATTATCTTCCCGAAACTGACTTACGAAAAGTGTAATTTTACGACTGAAATCCCGTAATTTATTCAACATACCAACAATGAGATGGCCTTTTCCCTGAAGAGAGGTATTTAAATTGTTGAAGATTAATAAGTTCTAACGTACCCTACCTCATGTAATAATGCAACTTTCAAATCCTGAATCTTTTTACTGCGATCTTCACCGACAAAACCACCGTATCCCTATGTGTGGACTAGTAATGACGCATTATATTATGTTTTCCTCTTTCTTTCAAACTTTTGTGGCAGATAAGTATTGACTCCAGCAGCTATGAAAAAATAAGCATTTTCCGATGCAATATTGAAAGAATTTGCCTGATGATCACTTTTCCGTCTTTTAGATTTCTCCATTATGTAGCCGTAGATAGGCAAAGTGCAATAGCTACTGATAATACACACTACATCAGATAGCTGCATGGACTATCCTATACCTATAGCAGACCTACGTCATTCCGACGTACGTTTCCGACGAGCTGTTAGACGGCTCTCCCGCTCCGAAGGAGTGGTCGCGCTCAATGAGCGCCGTTTGTGGTTTGTGGAGGTCTGATTTAGACGGCTGTAATATTCTGAAACTAAATATACGTTATCTTTTTACTCCTCTTGAAAATCTCATCCTAGTAATTAGAATTTATTTTAAATTTTAGTTTTAGAAAGAATGTAGATATATTTGTGAATTACGTGTAATTTTGTGTTAAGTTATTTTATCAAAACGGAACTGATCCGGAGCACGAGTTTTGCTCCTTCAGGGCACATTTCTGTTCATTTATTATTAAATAAATAAATAAAAATGAACAAAATGTGTCTTTGTACACCTATTTTAATTCGAACAAACTTCGCAATAAGTATGTATTTCTCTACTGACCACAATTCATGCTTCCAGAAAGAAATCTGATGTAGACCTACAGCAAAAACAAGAAATTTACATCACGTAGGAAATTATGCAGCATAGTTTTATATTATTTGTTTGTTATTCTGCTTCAAGTTAAATTGCATGACATGTCTTGTTACGTAAGAAAACTTGCAGGGGTGACCAAATATTATGTAAATGCGGACTAAAATAAATTTATAATCCTAAATGTTGCCACACACTAAATTGCATCAGAATATTGTAATGCATTTTGAGCGCAAAATAAATTATATTTGTGACTGTTCCACAAAATTAGAAATGATAATTTTGCCTGTTTATAATTTTATGAGCCATCTGTACATCTCATGCAAAACTAAAATTGCAGGAAAAATTAGAATAAGAAATTGTATCTAAAATAAGAAACAGAAATTGGGAGTTTCAATATATGTAGTCTTAAAACATTTCTAATTCAGTTGACAAAAAAATTAAAGTCCTTTCGAGGAACACTTATGAAATTTGATCTGAATATATAATTTAAAAAACATATAGCTAACTCTGTTCTCCTCATCGATAATCTCGTATCAAAAAAGTGATTCAATACATATCGGCAAAGCAAATAAAGACTGTCTATTCTCATTTTAAAAAAACATTGGACTCACAAAACACATTTTCTTCCTGGAAAAGCTTGACAGTTACAGAAAAACATTTGATTTTGTCTTCAATTATCTATGCTCCAACACCAGTATATTTACCTTACGCATTTGTTTAACATTTTGTCCTATATTTAGCTTTCCAACGCCATTTCTCTGGCAGCCATTTTTTAAATTCTACGATCCCGAAAAGACAAAGTATATGATTATGTCTTGTGACCAGAATATTGTACGAAATAGAAATATAAAAATTGGAAATTTATCCTTGGAAGAGGTGGAAGAATCCAAATATCTTGGAGTAACAGTAACAAATATAAATGACACTCGGGAGGAAATTAAACAGAATAAATATGGGAAATGCCTGTTATTATTCGGTTGAGAAGCTTTTATCATCCAGTCTGCTGTCAAACAATCTGAAAGTTAGAATTTATAAAACAGTTATATTACCGGTTGTTCTGTATAGTTGTGAGACTTGGACTCTCACTTTGAGAGAGGAACAGAGATTAAGGGTGTTTGAGAATAAGGTTCTTAGGAAAATATTTGGGGCTAAGAGGGATGAAGTTACAGGAGAATGGAGAAAGTTACACAACACAGAAATGGATTTGAGGGAGGTGGGATATGATATGATCGTAGGGACTGGATTAATCTTGCTCAGGATAGGGACCGATGGCGGGCTTATGTGAGAGCGGCAATGAACTACGGGTTCCTTGAAAGCCGTAAGTAAGCAAGTTCTTTTAAAATCACTGCACCGACTAAAAATTATGTTAACTACGTTTTCTGTCAATGAAAAAGTCACTAGCGGCTTCCATTTTCTCCGATTTACCTAAAACTTTGTAAGAATACTCAGCAAAATGTAAGTATAACTATAAAAAAATTATATATACGAAAATTTTTAACTCGTGGTCAAATTTATTAAAAACCCATGCACAGTTTTCTTAATCCTGAGATGTAGGCCTAAGTACTTCACAGAATATTTCTAAAGCACAATAACAATTCTGAAACGGTCAGAGACGTTTCGAATTTACGCGTAATTTAATATCATTAAAATAAGCGAAAATTAATATCTAAGGAACTACTTGATGAAATTTGGTACTGTTATTTAAATGTACAGAAACAAAAAACCATGAAATTTGACAGCGATTGTTAAAAAAACTTTAGAAGCTCTAAATTTAGTGTCCATTAACATTTACCTTAAACATTAATTTTAAGTCAATGCGTTGACACATTGGCATAACGAAGTGCCATAAAGTTTGGTTTACGATAAACCAATTTCGAAAGTTGCAATAACTCTATAATATTCTGAAGGTAACAATTTATAAGAAGTATACTGTAATTCTCTTGCGTTTCAAGGACATATCTGAAGACATGTTTGAAGGGAGCAGGTTTACATTGCTTGATAGATGTGTTGGTGAACGGATAAGATAATTAGAAAATAAAATTAAACAAAAATAAAAATAGCTGTTGTTTCTAAGAAAGCGTTTCAATAACAGATGTACATCGCGAGAGACAGAAAAACTGCAATACATTATCATTACATGGATTTGCAGTGTTCGCGAATTATATGCAGAAGCTTGGCTAATTCCATCGTGAAGATAACTACACTATACCAGTGGAAAATTTTAATTCAAAGAAACCATGACAACGATTCAGACATCGCAATCAGGTAGCCTTGAAATGAATTTGTTCTTATTGTGTTTAGCAACATTGAGCATATAAAAATATCTTGCAGTTCTTAAAGATTGTCGAATTAAAAAATTTTGAGTTTCTTTTTTAGTTTTGATATATCGTTAAAACGTTTAATCACATATTAATTAATTTTTCTACGAAAGTGTGGAAAGATTACTTCCGACAAGAAAGCTAGCACCGGAAGTAAGTTTTCCTGCACTGAGTATGGAAAACACTTTCTACACTCACTTTTCGCATGTTAAAATATTTTCACATTCGTTGCCCTCCCCCCCCCTTCTTCATTCAGATTAATATATTGACGATGTGAAATTATATAAAGTCATTGACAAATAATACGCTATAAACATAATTATTAGACACAAAGTGGGTTAAAAAAACTTGTGGATAAATTAACCTAAATAGAGTTTCAACTTTGACAATATAACTCGTAGAAATATATAAGTACATAATTAAAGAAATATACAGGGTGGTTACAAAGTCTCGTTACCCCTACCAGTACCAACGGCCCTACATGTTTTTGTAGTCTTATGATGTTTATTATGTGTGTTTCAGATAATTAATACTCAACATGGCCGATACAAGTGATTACACCATCGAAGAGTGCATTATGGCATTCACGACAGGCCACGAACTGGAAAAAAGAAATATACAGGGTGGTTACAAAGTCCCGTTACTCCTACAGTATCTATGTTGTACATGTTTTTGCAGTCTTGTGATGTTTATTAGTATGTCTAACGTGTGTTACAGATAATTAATATCTAACATGGCCCATACAAGTGATTACACAATCGAAGAGCGCATTATGGTAAGAAGTTGGGTTCACGACAGGCCACGAAGTGGAAAAAATAAATATACAGGGTGGTTATAAAGTCCCGTTACTCCTACAGTATCTATGTTGTACATGTTTTTGCAGTCTTATGATGTTTATTAGTATGTCTAACGTGTGTTACAGATAATTAATATATAACATGGCCGATACAAGTGATTACACAATCGAAGAGCGCATTATGGTAAGAAGTTGGGTTCACGACAGGTCACGAACTGGAAAAAAGAAATATACAGGGTGGTTACAAAGTCCCGTTACTCCTACAGTATCTATGTTGTACATGTTTTTGCAGTCTTGTGATGTTTATTAGTATGTCTAACGTGTGTTACAGATAATTAATATCTAACATGGCCCATACAAGTGATTACACAATCGAAAAGCGCATTATGGTAAGAAGTTGGGTTCACGACACGCCACGAAGTGGAAAAAATAAATATACAGGGTGGTTATAAAGTCCCGTTACTCCTACAGTATCTATGTTGTACATGTTTTTGCAGTCTTATGATGTTTATTAGTATGTCTAACGTGTGTTACAGATAATTAATATCTAACATGGCCCATACAAGTGATTACACAATCGAAGAGCGCATTATGGTAAGAAGTTGGGTTCACGACAGGCCACGAAGTGGAAAAAATAAATATACAGGGTGGTTATAAATTCCCGTTACTCCTACAGTATCTACGTTGTACATGTTTTTGCAGTCTTATGATGATTATTAGTATGTCTAACGTGTGTTACAGATAATTAATATATAACATGGCCGATACAAGTGATTACACAATCGAAGAGCGCATTATGGTAAGAAGTTGGGTTCACGACAGGTCACGAACTGGAAAAAAGAAACATACAGGGTGGTTACAAAGTCCCGTTACTCCTACCAGTATCTATGTTATACATGTTTTTGTAGTCTTATGATGTTTATTATGTGTGTTTCAGATAATTAATACTCAACATGGCCGATATACGTGATTACACCATCGAAGAGTGCATTATGGCAAGCAGTTGGGTTCACGACAGGCCACGAACTGGAAAAAAGAAATATACAGGGTGGTTACAAAGTCTCGTTACCCCTACCAGTATCTATGTTATACATGTTTTTGAAGTCTTACTATATTTATTGGTATGTCTAATGTGTGTTTCAGATAATTAATATCCAACATGGCCGATACAAGCGATTACACCATCGAAGAGCGCATTATGGCAAGCAGTTGGGTTCACGACTGGCCACGAAGTGGAAAAAAGAAATATACAGGGTGGTTACAAAGTCTCGTTACCCCTACCAATATCTATGTCATATATGTTTTTGTAGTCTTATGATATTTATTGGTATGTCTAATGTGTGTTTCAGATAATTAATACTGAACATGGCCGATATAAGTGATTACACTATCGAAGAGTGCATTATGGCAAGCAGTTGGGTTCACGACAGACCAGGAACTGGAAAGACAATAGAAGAGGTGTGTGGAGACTTCCAACAGCAGTTCAGACGTCATGCTCAAGCACATGAAAACAGACCTAAAATTACACCCATACCGACCAATGTGTGTGAACGAATTATCGGATAGCCTACTGACTTAGCGAGAAGGATGAAAGCACGTGCAGCTTTTCTGACAACATTTGACACCATCCCAAAGCGGAGTAAGATGATATTTAGTCACGAGTGCGCCATATACCGAAGCTCTCAGTCCCAGAATTTGGTGTTTTGGTTAAGAGCAATTCATACTTTTATGAAGAGGAGCAAAATCCTTCCCATACCATGATAAGGGAGAACCCAACTTCTTGCCATAATGCGCTCTTCGATGGTGTAATCACTTGTATCGGCCATGTTGGGTAACACACATTAGACATACCAAAAAACATTATAAGACTACAAAAACATGTATAACATAGATACTGGTAGTGGGATTTTGTAACCACTCTGTGTGTTCTTCAAATATTACATTCCTAACGCTATTTTTTAATTTGCTGACACCAAATTTTTTTCAAACTTGGAATTTTTTTATTGATTTTATTATATAACCTTGGACCAAAGTACATACAGTGATAAGGAGCTGTGTTTGTGAAACACTTTGGTTCCTCCAATCGTAATAAAATCGGATCTTTTAGTTCTGTATTTATAAAGACATAATTTGAATTTATACAAATTTTATGTGTCAAACTTAATAAAGCATTATAATAAATTAGTCTAATTTTAAGAACATTAAAATCAGTGCAGTCGCTAGATGGCAGCATAGTGAAATTGATCAAAGTTGTTCCTTTGAAAGTCCATTAGGTTGATCAATCTGTTATACAGTGGCGTAGCGTCAATGTAAGCTAAAAAGCTTAGCTTCTCCAGTTAATAATAATTTCATAATAAACCTGCAGTTTATGGAGAAAATTATTTATTAATTTTAATAGGATTTATATTTACGCGTTAAATATTGTGATGCAGCAGCCCAGGATGATTTGTGATGCAGCAGTAAACAAAAAGCCTGCACACACCAGCTTCCAAGCAGACTAGTTTCTTCTGTGTAACCCACCCCGCAGATTTTCCATCCCTTTCTAACTAAACTACCCTAGTCGCAAGGCTCGCAAGAAGCTAGCTTTAACATTTAAAATAAGTAGTTTCCGAGTTATCCCTTTTCGTCAGTTGTGTTCAGTTGAAGTGTTAGTGTGCATTGTGGCTGATATAAAAAATAATGAGCGAAATAACTTGACTTTTTTTTAGGACAATTGCATTATCAAGACTGACTTACGAACAAAAGTGTGATTTAAAAAACAAATGACCGAATCCCTTGCTGTCAATGAAGGACACAACCAAAAGACAGACGCATACTTACGTAATGATACTAATATTGTGATTTCTCTAAGTATGACAGGGAGTGAGCTAATGTTATACGTATACGTGTCTATTTGTTAGAGATATGTGTAAACCGTGAAATCATATTTTACTACGTATCATTTGAGGTCATGCCTTATTGGTGTTACTTACGATGTTCCAACAAATCTTCGACTGCTGACTTGAAATTGACTACTATTTATTTTAAGACTGTATTTTTGTAATATGTTTTCTCATATTGCATGAAAGACAACTTGAGTTAGCTTCCCCTACTCAAAATTTCATCCTACGCCACTGCTGTTATATGTGATAATGGGTAGTACTAGTAAAAATGATACTATATTTAACGGCCCTTCCTATTGCAGAAGTTGTTCTGTGTCAATCAACATGAAGCTCTCTAAGATGCCTTTAACTGAGTATTGCAATATTTGGAAATAACATAACAAAATATAAATGTTTTATGCACTGAGCCACTTTTCCCGATAGATGCTCGTTCTTCCAGGAACTTAATAATATTAATGTTAATAGGCTGTTAGAATATATCTTGAAGAAACACGTAGTTCTCTCTATTCTGCTGGATGATCCGACATTAGCGGGGAACCTTCTACATTACAGCAACTGAGCACGCCTTCGTACAAATGTCATGCTTTACACAGATATATAAATTGAAATAACATGTTAGAAACACATTACGAATAAGAAATCACTACTTCGTGCCGGAAGACAGGCCAAGACGGCGGCGATTTCCTCGACCATCAAATGCGTTCATTGCAAAAGTCACCGGAAATAGATATCCCAGTAAAATATAAGCCCTATCCATAATACAAAAATCTGGACTGACGGACAGTTAATTTAACTTTGAGTGAAGTAAATCACCTGTTTAGGAAACCAGCTCTTCAAAGGAACAAACTTTGAGTGAATTCAGATTAAACGGTGAACAGGTCAAATTTGTTACATCCTGAAACTATAATTACTTAAACATCCTTTAAAACGCTGAACAGTTCAAATTTATTACATCCTGAAATTGTAATTATTTAAACATTCTTTAAAACGCTAAACAGGTCAAAATTACATCCTGAAATAATAATTACTTAACATCCTTTAAAATGTTAAACAGGTCAAATTTATTACATCTTGAAATTGTAATTATTTAAACGTCTTTTAAAACGCTGAACATGTCAAAATTACATCCTCAAACTATAATTACTTAACATCATTTAAAACGCTGAACAGTTCAAATTTATTACGTCATAAAATTGTAATTATTTAAACATCTTTTAAAACGCTTAACAGGTCAAAATTACATCCTGAAGCTATAATTACTTAAACATCCTTCAAAACGCTGAACAGGTCAAAATTACATCCTGAAGCTATAATTACTTAAACATCCTTCAAAACGGTGAACAGTTCAAATTTATTACATTCAGAAATTGTAATTATTTAAACATCCTTTACAACGCGGAACAGATCAAATTTATTACATCCTGAAACTATAATTACTTAAACATCCTTTAAAACGCTGAACAGGTTAAATTTAATGCATCCTCAAAGTATAATTATTTAAACAGCCTTCAAGACGTTGAACAGGTCAAATTTGTTACATCCTGAAACTGTAATTATTTAAATATTCTTTAAAACGATGAACAAGTCAAATTTGTTACATCCTAAAACTATAATTATTTAAACATCCTTTAAAACACTGAACAGTTCAAATGTATTACATCCTTAAATTGTAATTATTAAAACATTCTTTAAAACGCTGAACAGATCGAAATTACATCCTGAAACATCATTAAACATCTGTTAAAGGTCAAATTTATAATTTCAAAACGCTTTTACATCCTGAAACTAACATTTAAACTTTAAAACGCTGAACAGGTCAAAATTTGTTACATCCTGAAACTATAATTATTTAAACATCCTTTAAAAGAACAGTTAAACAGGTCAAATTTAACAATTATTTAAACATCCTTCAAAACGTCATCCTGAATTAATTATTTACATCCTAAAACTATAATTATTTAAACATCCTTTAAAACGCTGAACAGTTCAAATTTATTACATCCTGAAACTTGTAATATTTAAACATTTTAAAACGTGAACAGATAAAATGTAAAAAACTATACATCCTGAAACTATCATTATTAATCCTGAAATTGTAATTATTTAAACCTTTAAAACGTGAACAGGTCAAAATTACATCCTGAAACTTATTACATCCTGAAATTATTACATCCTGAAATTATATTTAAACATCCTTCAAAACACTGAACAGGTAAAATTACATCTTGAAATTATAGTTATTTAAACAACGTTTAAAACGCGGAACAGATCAAATTTATTACATTCTGAAACTATAATCATTTAAACAGCCTTTAAAAGGCTGACAGGTCAAATTTGTTACATCCTGAAACTCTAATTATTTAAACATTTTTTAAAGCGCTGAACAGGTAAAATTTATTACATCCTGAAACTGTAATTATTTAAACATCCTTTAAAACGCTGAACACTTCATATTTATTACTTCCAGAAACTCTTAATTATTTAAACATTTTTTAAAACGCTGAACAGTTCAAATTTATTACTTCCAGAAACTCTAATTATTTAAACATTTTAAAACGCTGAACAGGTAAAATTTATTACATCCTGAAACTAGAATTACTTAAACAGCCTTTAAAACGATGAACAGGTCGAATTTGTTACTTCCAGAAACTCTAATTATTTAAACATTTTTAAAACGCAGAACAGTTCAAATGTATTACGTCCAGAAACTCTAATTATTTAAACATTTTTTAAAACGCTGAACAGTTCAAATTTATTACTTCTAGAAACTCTAATTATTTAAACATTTTTAAAACGCTGAACAGTTCAAATTTATTACTTCTAGAAACTCTAATTATTTAAACATTTTTTAAAACGCTGAACAGGTAAAATTTATTACATCCTGAAACTAGAATTACTTAAACAGCCTTTAAAACGATGAACAGGTCGAATTTGTTACTTCCAGAAACTCTAATTATTTAAACATTTTTAAAACGCAGAACAGTTCAAATGTATTACGTCCAGAAACTCTAATTATTTAAACATTTTTAAAACGCTGAACAGTTCAAATTTATTACTTCTAGAAACTCTAATTATTTAAACATTTTTAAAACGCTGAACAGTTCAAATTTATTACTTCTAGAAACTCTAATTATTTAAACATTTTTTAAAACGCTGAACAGGTAAAATTTATTACATCCTGAAACTAGAATTACTTAAACAGCCTTTAAAACGATGAACAGGTCGAATTTGTTACTTCCAGAAACTCTAATTATTTAAACATTTTTAAAACGCAGAACAGTTCAAATGTATTACGTCCAGAAACTCTAATTATTTAAACATTTTTTAAAACGCTGAACAGTTCAAATTTATTACTTCTAGAAACTCTAATTATTTAAACATTTTTAAAACGCTGAACAGTTCAAATTTATTACTTCTAGAAACTGTAATTATTTAAACATTTTTTAAAACGCTGAACAGGTAAAATTTATTACATCCTGAAACTAGAATTACTTAAACAGCCTTTAAAACGATGAACAGGTCGAATTTGTTACTTCCAGAAACTCTAATTATTTAAACATTTTTAAACGCAGGACAGTTCAAATGTATTACGTCCAGAAACTCTAATTATTTAAACATTTTTTAAAACGCTGAACAGGTAAAATTTATTACTTCTAGAAACTCTAATTATTTAAACATTTTTAAAACGCTGAACAGTTCAAATTTATTACTTCCAGAAACTCTAATTATTTAAACATTTTTAAAACGCTGAACAGGTAAAATTTATTACATCCTGAAACTAGAATTACTTATACAGCCTTTAAAACGCTGAACAGGTCGAATTTGTTACTTTCAGAAAGTTTAATTATTTAAACATTTTTTAAAACGCTTAACAGTTCAAATTTATTACTTCTAGAAACTCTAATTATTTAAACATTTTTAAAACGCTGAACAAGTAAAATGTATTACTTCTAGAAACTCTAATTATTTAAACATTTTTAAAACGCTGAACAGTTCAAATTTATTACTTCCAGAAACTCTAATTATTTAAACATTTTTAAAACGCTGAACAGGTAAAATTTATTACATCCTGAAACTAGAATTATCTAAACAGCCTTTAAAACGCTGAACAGGTCGAATTTGTTACTTGCACAACTGTAATTATTTAAACATTTTTAAAACGCAGAACAGTTCAAATGTATTACGTCCAGAAACTCTAATTATTTAAACATTTTTTAAAACGCTGAACAGGTAAAATTTATTACATCCTGAAACTAGAATTACTTTAAAACGCTGAACAGGTCGAATTTGTTACTTCCAGAAACTCTAATTATTTAAACATTTTTTAAAACGCAGAACAGTTCAAATTTATTACTTCCAGAAACTCTAATTACTTAAACATTTTTTAAAACGCTGAACAGGTAAAATTTATTACATCCTGAAACTAGAATTACTTAAACAGCCTTTAAAACGCTGAACAGATGGAATTTGATACATCCTGAAATGTAATGTCAGCTACAGTTGGACGCTGTTCTGCAATTAGGATCTTGATCAATCAAGGCAGACCACGATGAGGCCACCAGATATACGAAGACGTATTTCCTAAGGTTAATTAATGTCATTTGCGCCTCACACCGGAACAAGCCATGCTTCAGACATTGTTCGATTGTGTGCGGTTGAAGATTCCAGAAATGAGGTCGTATGAACAATAAAGATGTTACAGCGACCTTGGGCTGCTGTTGACTTCTCGAAGGAAGTTTTCACGAAGGTTCTACGGCGATGTTTCCGCAATCGCTTGACACGAACCGGCGGCCATGTTGTAATTTCGAAATTCGTGTTGGCACTCTTTCCACGCATGTGTTCCCTTTATATTACGATGCAGTCTTTACTCGGCACACAGGATGACTAACCAGCGAATACAGAAATGTGATTTCCTTCGAGCATCGAGTACGTAGCAAAGGGCAGATTAGGAACGAAATAAACGGGTATAATTCACTAGTACAGGATTAAGCATCTGGACCATGTACAGTCAGTCAATTAAATATTAAAATATATTCTCGTTTTCTTATCTTTTAGTCTTGAACTAAAGTAACTATGAACAAAACATTTCTCAATTCGTTCACCATCTCTCGCAGGATGCGAGATCACCAAGTGCAATGGAAAATCACCGCACTAAGAAGTAATTCGCTCACGCAGAAGCTGTTTTTTCCTCATTTTTCAAACTGTACATTTTTGCTTTGAGGTAGCCCCACACTGCAAGATCCTTTGGATTCGAACGCAGGGATCGCGGAGCCCATTCCACGTGTCCTCTAAGACCAATCCATAGTTATGATAATCCACCTATGGTACGGAACTTTTGGGTCATTCTGTAGTATATTCTGTTAAATTCATTATCATTATCACAATTATTATTACTATTATTGTCATTATAAATGAATATTATAACTATCATTTTCATTATCATATCACAATCATCATTATTATTAGGTATCATCATTATATGTATGACTTATTACTATCATTATCATTATCACTATTATCATTATAGCCTATGTATAGCTATTATAAGTATATCGCAATTATTTTCATTAACGTTATCACTATTCGATGAAAGAGTAATGGAACTGAGAAAAATTCTCTCCGGCGCCGGGATTTGAACCCGGGTTTTCAGCTCTACGTGCCGACGCTTTATCCACTAAGCCACACCGGATTCCACCCCGGCGTCGGAAGAATCGTCTCAGTTTTAAGTTCCAACTCTTAGGTTCCCTCTAGTGGCCGCCCTCTGCACTACGTCATAGATATCTATGAACCTAGGACCGAAGTCCACACATGTGCTGAGGTGCACTCGTAATGAGTGACTAGTCGAGTTATTCTTCCGACGCCGGGGTGAAATCCGGTGTCGCTTAGTGGATAAAGCGTCAGCACGTAGAGCTGAAAACCCGGGTTCAAATCCCGGCGCCGGAAAGAATTTTCTCCGTTCCATTAGTCTTTCATCGTATGATGACGCAGAAAATCTGCATGGAAATATCATATGTACTTCGGTACATTATAATAATATATATTATCACTATTATTATCATTGTCATTATCGACAACATCATTACCATTAGGCCTATTACTATCACTATTAACATATCTTTACCACTGTTTTCACTTCCATTATTATTATCATCACAATTATTATCATTATATTTATCCCTATTATCACTACAATTATCACTATTATTATTATTATTATTATTATTATTATTATTATTATTATTTTTATTATTATTATTATTATTATTATTATTATTATTATTATTATTATTATTATTAGCTGGGAGAAAAGACAAAGTGTATCATTATATCTCGTGGAGAGAATATTGTACGAAATGGACATATATAAAACTTGGAAATTTATCTTTTGAAGAGGTGGAGAAGTTCAGATATCTTGGAGCAACAGTAACAAATATATGACACTCGGGAGGAAATAAAACACAGAATAAATATGGGAAATGCCTGTTATTATTCGGTTGAGAAGCTTTTATCATCCAGTCTGCTGTCAAAAAATCTGAAAGTTAGAATTATAAAACAGTTATATTACCGGTTGTTTTTTATGATTGTGAAACTTGGGCTCTCACTTTGAGAGAGGAACATAGGTTAAGGGTGTTTGAGAATAAGGTGCTTAGGAAAATATTTGGGGCTAAGAGGAATGAAGTTACAGGAGAATGGAGAAAGTTACACAATACAGAACTGCACGCATTGTATTCTTCACTTGACATAATTAGGAACATTAAATCCAGACGTTTGAGATGGGCAGGGCATGTAGCACGTATGAGCGAATCCAGAAATGCATATAGAGTGTTAGTTGGGAGGCCGGAGGGGAAAAAGACCTGTAGGAAGGCCGAGACGTAGATGGGAAGATAATATTAAAATGGATTTGAGGGAAGTGAGATATGATGATAGAGACTGGATTAATCTTGCTCAGGATAGGGACCAATGGCGGGCTTATGTAAGGGCGGCAATGAACTTCCGAGTTCCTTAATAGCCAGTAAGTAAGTAAGTAAGCTGGGAGACGTGAGGGGAAAAAGACCTTTGGGGAGACCAAGATGTAGATGGGAGGATAATATAAAAATGGATTTGAGGGAGGTGGGATATTATGGTAGAGACTGGATTAATCTTGCTCGGGATAGGGACTTATGGCGGGCTTATGTGAGGACGGCAATGAACTTCCGGGTTCTCTAAAAGCCATTTGTTGTATTATTAATATTATTATTGTGGTACTATCATTATTATATTATTATTATTATTATTATTATTATTATTATTATTATTATTATTATTATTATCATTGTCATTATTGTTGGCTGGGACCCGAGGGGAAAAATACCTTTGGGGAGGCCGAGACGTAGATGGAAAGATAACATTAAACTGGATTTGAGGTAGGTGGGATATGATGCTAAGGACTGGATTAATCTTGCTCGGGATAGGGACCAATGGCGGGCTTATGTGGGGGCGGCAATGATCCTCCGGATCCTCTAAAAACTATTTGTTGTAAGTAATTATTATTATTATTATTATTATTATTATTATTATTATTATTATTATTATTATGTATCACGTATGGGCGAATCAGAATAATGTAGGGGAGAGTCGGGTAGTATCGGACATCGGGTAATATCGGACAGTGAGTTTCTTTCATCTACCACACGATGATAGTACCTGATTGACATGGTTACGTTTCTGTGATGTCGCATAGAGAAACGTAACCATGTCATTCAGGTACTACCATATGGTGGTAGATGAAAGAAACGCACTGTCCGATACTACCCGACTCTCCCCTATATAGACTGTTAGTTGGGAGACCGGAGGAGGCCGAGACGTAGATGGGAGGACAATTTTAAAATGGATTTGAGAGAGGTGGGATATGATGGTAAGGACTGGATTAATCTTGCTCGGGATAGGGACCTATGGCGGGCTTATGTGAGGGCGGCAATGAACCTCCTTAAAAGCCATAAGCATTATTATTATTATTATTATTATTATTATTATTATTATTATTATTATTATTATTATTATTAGAGGCCTGACCGTTATTTGTAGTATATTTAATTCCTTTTAAAATTGACACTTTTTAAGTCTTCATATCTCCTGTCACTCCTTTAAACATATTGTGTTCACTACTGCACATCTTATCTATGTGCGTTGATTTCGTTACAATATACCAGAGACTAGGAGGAAGGCGAAAAATATGAAAGAACGCTAGGATTGCAATGAAAGACCTGCCGTTGGGCAGAGCTATCAATGAATAAATACCAGACAACATATTATAACGAAATTATTCAAATCAACTTTACAGGGAGTTATACCTGAAATCTTGATTTGCATAATACACGTCACTGTTCGTTAACAGAAAACCACAATTTAAGTCACACGGAGTTAGTGTGCACTCGAAGTTGGTTGCTTGACGGTTGTCAGCCCACTTTGAGGTCTGTGGATATAGAGGGAAAAATTGGATCGGTGTCGGTTAGAGTTCCCAAGTAGCTCAGTGGTAGAGCGTTGGTTCATTAAACTAAAGGTCCCGGGATCGATACCCGGCTCCGGAACAATTTTTCCCTCGAAATTATTCAAATCAACTTTACAGGGAGTTATACCTGAAATCTTGATTTGCAACATATTATAACGTCCAAACGATATTGCTCTTAACAATAACGCCAGAGGTATCGAGGTAGTTTTTGCCCTTATTGAGGTTTAAACCTGGGGCTCTCCTCGTAATGCCATCTCAGTTCAGTATACGAGTAATAAACTATGGTTCCTCCAGGAAAGAAGTTGAACGAACTGGCCTTGAGAACACGTGTCTACAATTCGTGGTTCGTTCTTGCCGAAAATTCTTGTTCGCGAAAAGATTATCAATGGTTGCGGGTTACATAACCTCAACAGAAGTGAAGGAAATAACACCTGCGGGCGCAATCATTCTGCCGGGCCTCATAAATGCAATTAAGGAAAGGAAATGCTGATGAATCACGGCCCAATGTTCCCCGCCCCGAATTACAATTTTATAATTACACAGCCAGCATTGTTGACGCGAGCCGGTGTAATCCAAGGCGCAGGGGAGAGCTTAAGGAATCCTTCAAGTGCTCTCTAAGGAAACCGGTTTTCAAATTGCAGGACTCACGCCATCCCCAGGGGCGACAACGTCAGACCATCTAACCTCTGGTTTTTCTTTAATGAGAGACATGAATTCAATTAGCTACTGGACAGTCTTCATGTAATTATTTTTTTCTAGAGTGCTTATCACATGAACAGAGATTCTTAAGTGGCTTTATTTGTTTCTTGTTTTTTTTTTTTTTTAGATAGATTTGGAAAGAGGGTATTTTCTTGGAATATATTATATAAGACAAGGTGTTCTTTTACACGCCATTTAATCGAATAGGAAGCAGGAAAATAGAGCTCCATGCTTTCTAGAAGCAAATGATGTGGTTAGTGTCATGTGAGGATTGAATTTTACTCCCAGAAAAGACCATCATTATTCTGCATTAAAGTTAGGCCTGGTGATTTATTTCAGTAAACAAATGAATGTAATCTATCTCTAGTGCTTCAAAATGCAGTATGATCCGTTTGGGTATGGATAATATTAATTTATTATTATAAAGCTATTATTATAGCAGGAAAAATTTCTTGCTGGTTATATTATGATTAAAATATGGGGTGAAAGAGTAATGGAACGGAGAAAAATTCTCTCCGGCACCGGGATTTGAACCCGGGATTTCAGCTCTACGTGCTGATGCTTTATCCACTAAACCACACCGGATACCCATCCCGGTGTCGGGCAGAATCGTCTCAGTTTAAGTTCCAACTCTTGGGTTCCCTCTAGTGGCCGCCCTCTGCACTACGTCATAGATGTCACACCGGGATGGATATCCGGTGTGGCTTAGTGGATAAAGCATCAGCACGTAGAGCTGAAAACCCGGATTCAAATCCCGGTGCCGGAAAGAATTTTTCTCCGTTTCATTACTCTTTCATCGTATGATGACGCAGAATATCTGCATGGAAATATCATATCATATGTACTTCGGTACATTAAAATAATATATATGATATGCGTAAATCACTTCGTGATTTAAGACGGCGCTTATTCCGTCGGATCCCGGCCAACTAGTCACTCATAACGAGTGCATCTCAGCACATGTGTGTGGACTTCGGTCCTACGTTCATAGACATCTATGACGTAGTGCAGAGGGGGCCATTAGAGGGAACCCAAGAGTTGGAACTTAAACTGAGAGATTCTGTCCGACACCGGGATGGGTATCCGGTGTGGTTTAGTGGATAAAGCATTAGCACGTAAAGCTGAAAACCCGGCTTCAAATCCCGGTGCCGGAGAGAATTTTTCTCCGTTCCATTACTCTTTCATCGTATGATGACGCAGAATATCTGCATGGAAATATCATATGTACTTCGGTACATTAAACTAATACACGTATATAAAAGATGGGAGTTTGGATATATGACATTCAACAATGCATAATCTGAAAGCACAAATGAAAATCGTAGATGATTAAAATGGCTACTACAAATCAACAGCGGACACAATATGTTCTTTGGTATGCTAAATTTGAGAGTGTTAAAAGAGTTCAAAGGGAATTTCGACTGAGTATGGTGTACGTAATGTACCTTACACGATTCCATAATGTTGTGGTATCGAACATTTGTAGAAACAGTTAGAGATACAGTGGACTCTCCTAAGTTCGACTCAACAGAATTGAAAGTTCAATCCAATAAGAGTAGTGGGTGTGGCAGATGAAACGAACACAAATTATTATTGGTTAATATAGTACTGCATTTGCATTTCCTGCCCGCCCCGAGACTTGTGTATGCGCTTCTAGTACCACAGTGGGTTTCGACAGTTCCGTCTCACAAACGGTACAGTTCTCAAATAGAAAAAGAAGAGTTCATCAATTTAAAATCAGTGATTAAATATGGATGCCCTAATCAATAAAATATTCTGTTTTCTTTTAACAAAACTATCACTACAAGACACAGAACCAATTCCCATTCAAATGGCAAACCCATTTCTTAGTGCCCGTATAGGGGCGTGTCTAATTCTCCTACTAAGCAGTCGAACTATAGGATGTCGAACTTCATTTCTGTCGAACTTAAGAGCTTCCACTGTATATGCAATGGAGAGGGAAAGGAATTGGTCACCCTACCCAATTATCTCCTGGCTTAGTTGCATCATGAGTGGTGCCTTATGACTGGTTCTAACCAGTCTTAAGACTGTTGACTATGCATGTGAACTATATTTTTGGAGTTACTGGGTAGTAAGTTTAGTGGTTAACCCATATATGCCCAGGTGGGTCGTTTTCGACCCACTGATTAAAATTATTTTCCACGCGAATTAGTCTAGACAACACTAGGGGAGAGTCGGGTAGTATCGGACATCGGGTAGTATCGGACAGTGCGTTTTATTCATCTACCACCATAGGTAGTAACTGAATGAAATGGTTACGTTTCTCTATGCGATATCACAGAAACGTAACCATGTCAATCAGGTACTACCATCGTGTGGTAGATGAAAGAAACTCACTGTCCGATATTACCCGATGTCCGATACTACCCGACTCACCCCTACGTATCTACTTTTCTTAGATGTACAAAGGTATATTGCGGGAAACCAACAGACCACGTCATTATTGCGCCGGAACTCACCGAATAAATATGACGCAACTACCGTCTGCCTTGGAGAAGAAAAAGTGAGTAAAAACTCTGTTCAATCCGTGAATTTTGTTAACAATTAGTGTTTCCTGTCAAGAAGATTCAGGAGAATATGTATCTTGTATGTTTTTTTCAATATTTACGCTATTTGCTGTACAGTAGGGCTTAGAATTTAGTGTGAGTCGATAACTACCTCAACAGAAGTTTGTGTAAGAATTAGGAGTGCTTTTGGGGATGATGATTCTGATAGCATTTCTCAGAATATCTCAGGCTTATTACCGCTTTTGTTTACAACATTGTTCTATATATTCATATGCGGATGATACAGTAGTTATTTTCAGTGGTTTTTCTTGGCAGGAAGCATATAGAAATGCTAATATAGGTGCTAACATTGTTAAAAAATGGCTTAATTCCAACTTCCTTTCTTTAAATATATCTAAATCAACTTTAGTTCCTTTTTCGTTAACAGCTGCCAGTGTTCAAAATTTAAAATTTAGCGATAAATATAGTCTAATAATACACAGTGAAAATTGTTTAGATCCCAAAAGTTGTAAATGTCCACCTTTGAAAGAAGCCACGTATGTCAAATATCTGGGTATCATTATTGATCAGAATTTAAAATGGCCTCATCACATTACTTATCTTTGTAAGAGGCTTCGTAAAACAATTTATAAATTCGTTAATCTTCGCTGCTACTTACCTATTAGAGTTTTACGAAATGTTTATTTGGCCATTATTCAGTCTATCATTCAATATGGTATAATTGTTTGGGGTGGAAGTACAAAAATTAATCTAGGTCCGTTAAATTTACTACAAAAACGAATAATTAAAATTTGTTTGAAGAAACGTTTCGATTATCCAACTAAATTAATTTATTCTGAATTTAATGTATTTAATATTGAACAAATTTATAAGTATACGCTGTTAAAATTTTATCATAAAAATCGTAATAAGTTTGTATTACAGACACACAATTATGACACAAGACGAAATATTAATTCAACATTAGTAGAACCTAAATGTCTCACATCTGCTGGTCTAAAGCATAGCATAAATTTTGGCCCTCGGTTGTACAATGCTTTAACTAAATTACACCCAGAACTTCTAACATGTAACCCACTAACATATAACAAGAAAATTAGAAACGTGTTAATATCTTCAATTTGATTAAATAAATTTATAGCCTATGTGTATGAATTAATCAACCTATATTATATTTGTATTCTATAATTTTGAAATATATATTAATCCTACTTTTCACGTGCGATATTATTCTTCTCTAGTGTTAATATTATATTATATACTTAATTCCATTGCCGCTGTAATTATATTTTAGTTTCTATTTTATTTTACTTATTTATTTATATTATTATTATTATTTTTTATTTTAATATTATATCTGAACTGCGACCGAGCACGAGCGCTGCTCATTCGGTCTCAAATTTTGTTAATACTACTGTATCTTCTTTTTATATTGTTTGTATTATTTTATTTGTATTTCTCTTTGTTTGTTTTTGTAATTATATTTCTTTATTCTGTATATTTGAATTTAAATAAATAAATAAATAAATAAAATAAAATTTGTGTAATGTGATCTCTCGCCGCTTGGGATGCACTCTGGATAGTCTTTGACGAAATAAGTAGTTCATAATTCTCGGTACTAGCGTCACCTATTAGAGCCGGGTGTGAATAACAATCAGAATGACCCCGTTTTGTCTTTTTATTATCTTCATGAGAGTTGTCTACTGGCCCCATTTGAAAACTGAGATCCTTCATAACAGTTTCCATAATCATAGGTATTCCTTCTTTTCAGACTCACTGGTCTCACAGTAATCTAAATTCTAGAATAGTTGGAGAGATCTGATCTTCCGAAATCCCAAAATACGGGGCCGATATATTCATTGATCTGCCTGAGGATTACGGATGCTGATTCTGGTGATGAAGATTGCAAGGACTCCGGCCGAGCTCAACTACAAGCCGTAGTAGAGTTAGTGACAGAGCTACCAGACATTGTTCAGCCGATATTAGAAAAGATTCAGATCTTATCAGCAATGAAATTGAGAATTCCCTACCACCGACACGTAGAATAAAGCGAGAAAGAAATAAAGATGAGCATTACGTCTAACGAACATGAAGCAGGTAGCCCCTTTACAAGAAGAGGAAATCAAAGTTCGTGTGCCTCATGTTTTCCGTAAAATAATTGCAATATGAGTGGAGTACATACTTCTGATATACGTGGAAAAAATGGCACATACCATTACTTTCGTGGTTATTAGATGTGTGCATGAACAATGTTTGGCTTCTCAGTCAGTCGATCATATGGAAAGTCTTTGGATGCTCTCGCCTTCGGCCACGAAATAACGCAAGCCTAAAATTTGACACTTCTCCAAAGAGTGGAAGACGAGTTCGTTCCTTCGATACCATCAAAGAACACCGGAGGAAGGATCATTGTGGGCACTATAGCCCAACAACAAAGACGGCGATACAAGATTTGAGGCAATGTAAAAGCACGTCAGAGGTGCACCATATCATGAGTAGAACTCAGGACTTATGTCATGTATTTTTAGTAGGTTATTTTACGACGCTGTACCAACATCTCAGGTTATTTAGCGTCTGAATGAGATGAAGGTGATAATACCGGTGAAAAGTGTCCGGGGTCCAGCACCGATAATTACCCAGCATTTGCTCATATTGGGTTGAGGGAAAAACCCGGAAAAAACCTCAACTAGGTAACTTGCCCTGACCCGGATTCGAACCCGGGCAACCTGGTTTCGCGGCCAGGTGTGGACCTTATGTCATATACCATAATTTATTGTGTGTTTCAAATTATTTATTTCTTCCAGTACAAGGTTTCCTTTCAGATGTGTGAATGTAAAATACATGTAAATGTGAATATAGCTCTCAGGGAAATTATTCAATAAATATTTTTAAAAATCGTATGCGTTTTTAATATGGTAATGATTTGTTTATACATTACTTTTAAATTTAAAAAGTTGCATACTACGCAAAAGCATAAATGAGACAAGTAATCATCAAAACATTATAATGAACAAATTCTCGAGCAAGTGTCTAGTGGGTCGTTATCGACCCACCCCATAAATTTTTACCGTAGTATCAAAATCAGTATTTTCATAATTCCTCATGCTTACAACGTCCTCTGACTCAATATGATATGTGAAACAAAAGTTAAAAAAAAGTAATCTGGGCATAAATGGGATATACATAATTCTATTTCGTATATTATTTAAATAAATGACCCATAATTGCTGTGTTACTAGCATATTAGAAGAGCTAGAAAACTCTAGGAATAGCCAAAGTAATCCTAAGAATACATCAACAGTTGAACAATTAATTACGAAAATCTAACACATTCACTTGGTATTTATTCATTACGTCAAGTTCTTTAACAGAACATCAAAAAACCTAACTCTGCTCAATTCTAAAAGGAAAAAGAATATCCCTGCACTTAATAGACGCAATAAAAACCTCTGCGAAGACAATAAAATTGCCCCCTATCAACCAATTCGCTTAATAGCTGCATGTTTAGACGCGACGGAAAGAATGTGGAAAAACCAAACGACGAGAGAGGCATTGCTGTTGGTATAATTATCATAATCAGGTTTTGCATGTTGTCACAAGAGCTATATTGGATGGAGTAGTTTCTCCTGGTACGTTAATGACGTCAGTCAAAGGCACAAGCAAGTTACAAGACCTGTATGAGTTCTGATTTGGTTATATTGAAGCGCACGTTGTTGCATATGTTTGTATGTCGATGATTTCATTGTGATCTCGTTCAGTCATAGAGGAGATGCACCAGGAGACAAATGCCGCCACCAATATCTACACTATTTCGGAATTTGGAAATGATTATTTTTGTGTAAGAGATGGTAACATATTTCTTCTGTATGGTTGTGAAACTTGGACTCTCACTCTGAGAGAGGAACATAGGTTCAGGGTGTTTGAGAATAAGGTGCTAAGGAAAATATTTGGGGCTAAGGGATGAAGTTACAGGAGAATGGAGAAAGTTACACAACACAGAACTGCACGCATTGTATTCTTCACCTGACATAATTAGGAACATTAAATCCAGACGTTTGAGATGGGCAGGGCATGTAGCACGTATGGGCGAATCCAGAAATGCATATAGAGTGTTAGTTGGGAGACCGGAGAGAAAAAGACCTTTAGGGAGGCCGAGACGTAGATGGGAGGATAATATTAAAATGAATTTGAGGGAGGTGGGGTATGATGATAGAGACTGGATTAATCTTGCACAGGATAGGGACCGCTGGCGGGCTTATGTGAGGGCGGCAATGAACCTTCGGGTTCCTTAAAAGCCATTTGTAAGTAAGTAAGTAATGGTAACATATAGTAAAGTGGAACTGAAGATAGAAAGACGACGTGGTATTCAAATTCACTATGGCAGTAACAACACACGGAACATTTGCAGTTGTTTCTTGCTGCAAGAGATGCAGATTCCAATTGTGACCAGTCGCAGTTCTTCAGCCATTTCTGTTTAATGATTATAAGCGAAAATATATCATTCGATTTTAAGGAATTTATTGAAAAATACACACATAGAAAATTATTCTTTGGACATATATAAGTCCACATCTGTGGAGTAACGGCTAGTGCGTCTGGCCGCGAAACCAGATGGCCCGGGTTCGATTTCCGGTAGGGGCAAGTTACTTGGTTGAGATTTTTTCCGGGGTTTTCCCTCAACCCAATATGAGCAACTTCCGGTGCTGAACTCCGGACTCATTTCACCGGCATTATCACCTTCATCTCATTCAGATGCTAAATAACCTAAGATGTTGATAAAGCGTCGTAAAATAAGCTGCTATATGTATAAAACTTCTGTTATATATGTATTATCAGATTATTAATTTTGAAATGTAATTGAAATCAATGGCTAAATAAATAAATAAGTGAATAAATAAATAAATAATGAATGAATGAATAAATAAATAAATGAATGAATGAATGAATGAATAAATAAATAAATGAATGAATGAATAAATAAATGAATGACTGAGTAAATGAATGAATGAATAAATAAATAAATAAGTAAACGAATAAATAAATAAATAAGTGAATAAATGAATAAATAAATCAATAAATATGTAAATGAGTAAATGAATAAATAAATAAATGAATAAATAAATAAATAAATGGATAAATAAATAAATAAAACAATCAATAAATGAATAAATAAATAAATGATTAATGTAATAATTAAATAAATGAATAAACAGATAAATGAATAAATAAATGAATGAATAAATAAATAAATAAATAAATAAATGAGTAAATAAATAAATGAGTAAATGAATAAATAAATAAATGAGTAAATGAATAAATAAATAAATGAGTAAATGAATAAATAAATAAATGAGTAAATGAATAAATAAATAAAAGAGTAAATGAATAAATAAATAAATAAATAAATAAATGAGTAAATGAATAAATAAAATAAATGAGTAAATGAATAAATAAATAAATAAATAAATGAGTAAATGAATATATAAAATAAATGAGTAAATGAATAAATAAATAAATGAGTAAATGAATAAATAAAATAAATGAATAAATAAATAAATGAGTAAATGAATAAATAAATGAGTAAATGAATAAATAAATGAGTAAATGAATAAATAAAATAAATGAGTAAATGAATAAATAAATAAATGAGTAAATGAATAAATAAATGAGTAAATGAATAAGTGAATAAGTAAATAAGTAAATAAATAAATGAGTAAATGAATAAATAAATAAATAAATGAATAAATAAAAGAGTAAACGAATACATAAATGAGTAAATGAATAAATAAATAAATAAATAAATAAATAAATAAATAAATTAATTAATTAATACAAACAACTTACAAATGGCTTTTAAGGAACCCGGAGGTTCATTGCTACCCTCACATAAGCCCGCAATCGGTCTCTATCCTGTGCAAGATTAATCCAGTCTCTATCATCATATCCCACCTCCCTCAAATCCATTTTAATATTATCCTCTCACCTACGTCTCGGCCTCCCCAAAGGTTCTTTTCCCTCCGACCTCCCAACTAACACTCTAATATGCATTTATAGATTCGCCCATACGTGCTACATGCCCTGCCCATCTCAAACGTCTGGCAATAAATAAGAAAATTAATCAATTAATTAAAATAAAAGTATCACAAAATCCTTAGCAAATTCTCGACCTCATCTCTCCAAATATTTCGCCATCCTCAATTCCATGACGCTAATTAACATAATACTTGGTAAAGCGTCGTTAAATAACTAAATAAAGGAAACTACCAGATGGGTTGTACATTTACTGTGAAAGCATAAAAACACGTACTATAATTTACTGGAAAACAAGTTGCGAAGTTCATTTTTTATTATTTGCTTGTGAAGTATCATAGAAGCTATAATTAGATATTGAAAACAGAATTAATGGTTTAATTACGTATCAGGGACATTGATTTTCCTTTCATTGTGCAATTCAAGGTCAGAATCCCATCATGAAAATATGCAAAATATTATCCTATTTGCTATGACATACGGTTCTGAAATACGAACAGTATTTTCGTAATGCTATATATCAAGACTCCAATCCGTCCAAATTAGACATTTTGCAGCCATTATACATCGCTGATGTAACACAGTTCACTAGTAAGACTTGAGATTTACACAAATCGTCAAGTGAGACGTTGTACTAACTCGTTGCCATGGTGATGAAAATAAATGTCATTTCTTTTGTAATAAACCGGTGCCAGAATTTTTAGGATTGTGTAGAAATTGAAAAAAAGATCAATTAAAATTACCTCTTATTTCTTAAAACTCCTATTTATCACCATAAATTTTAACTGCCCAATAAATTTAATTTGTAGTCACGGGTATGAAAAGTACGATTCTATTCCTTTTCTACTGAAGACGAGAGAAAATCAAACACTGGAAAGTGTTTTTTTTTTTTCGTAGAGTGTCGGAAAAAAAATTGAAACTTTCAAGGAAGGCTCACCAAGTGATAATGAATTTTCACAACGGTATTTTCCTGATATGTTCAAACTTAAAATAAGAAACCTCCCTATAAATTTCTACATTCGGAAAAGGCCTAGTTTTCGAGGTATGATTTTTTCAAATTCTTCAATCCGAAGCTTTAACAGCTAATACAAACATTGCTATTGCTAGACATATCAGGCAATAAATCTCATCTAGCTGCATACTGTACGTCAAAAACTGCTTAAATCGGCTAATATAAGTTATGAAAATAACATTTCAGATATGTTATATTCATTAAATTGCCTGTAAAATTGTCTATGAAGAAATCACAAGGAAATTTAAGCATACCTGATATTACTCACTATAGAATTTTATTTCTTTTATTTTAGTACGTTATTTTACGACGCTTTATCAACATCTAAGGTTATTTAGCGTCTGAATGAGATGAAGGTGATAATGCCGGTGAAATGAGTCCGGGATCCAACACCGAAAGTTACCCAGCATTTGCTCATATTGGGTTGAGGGAAAACCCGGGAAAAAACGTCAAACAGGTAACTTGCCCCGACCGGTAATCGAACCCGGGCCACCTGGTTTCGCGGCCAGATGCGCTGACCATTACTCCACAGGTGTTGACACACTATAGAGATGACAGTAGTGGAAATCGTTGTAAAAACGCTCAAAACACAGTGAAACTTTGCACCACGAATATTTCAGAAAAATAAGTTTTTCGCAGTCAGCTTTAGAGCAGTTCTGTACAGCAACGTGAATGCAGAATTCTACAGGAGCGACGAATTTGTCAGGTTTGTTGCCACGGTAACCGGCTTTATGCCAGCCGTAAGATGTTTAAACATCTATATATATAATTTGAACTGGTAATGGAAATTACGGGAAAACGGCTGAACGGATTTTGATAAATGGCCCTTCATTTGGAAGCTTGGAACCCAAAGTTTTTGGAAAAGTAGTAGTTTTCAGTGAAATGTCAATTTTCCTACATAATTTTCCTATTTTACAAAATCCATCTGTTGTCAGTTTAATTTTATTGAATCACGGCCGACTTGATTGGATTTCAGAACAAAACACACACTACAATAAACAATAGGCTATTACACGAAGGCCATGACCTGCAGGATTGCCGACATATTTAGAGCTCAATTAAATATGTTATTAAAAACTGATTCTGCAGTGTATAATTTTCTGAGTACAGCTGTGTATTGGATATTCAAATCTACGAAACTTGAGGTGGTTTGATGACATTATTACCATTAGAAATGAAATATTATTATAGTTAATATCATGATGCATCTATTTTTCATTAATTGTACATAATATTGATGCTATATTGATGACATGAAAGTGAAACGTTTTGAGGTTATGTAAGTAAATGTAGAGAATATCTTAATTTAGATCTTCATTTCTATAATTTACTGAGTGGCTGCTATATATAACTACAAAACTTAAGATAATAATATTGTTATTAAAAATCGAATATTTTTATACTTATTAACCCAGTGGGGCTGGGTCTTTTTCATATACTTAATGGCGGTGTAGTGTAGATATTGATATGTGTCATTGTCTTCAGTATTGGCTCGAGAGAGCGCAAAAATTACAGTTCCTAAGGAAAGACCAAAAGGTATTACTTACTGATAACATAAGAGGCCTAGAAAATTTTGTAGTCTCCAGATCATTTCAGCAAGATCTCTTAGTAGGATAAAATAATTTTACGCTCAACATTTCAAGTTCTACATGCAGCAGCTATACGAAAATGCTATTGTTCGAAAGCTTAGCAAACCTGACATTTTTTTAAACTTTTGCCTACAATCCACAATGACCTGAAATAGCTACTGCTATCGTCCTGACATTGATACTTGCGTTTTCGCGTTGAAACTCAAAAACTGAAGTTGGATGGGTTCAAGAAAAAGTATTTGGCCTAAAAAAAATCCATTCAGAGGGAGTATGTTTCATTATTATGGAAGCAAATAACTATCAAAAAGACAAGTATTCTTCATTGAAAATAAACCTGAAAAATTGTTATTTGAACGTCTAACGAACTTAGTTTGCAGCAGCATTTGCTGCACAAGCCACTAGTCTATATATATAATTTGAACTGGTAATGGAAATTACGGGAAAATGGCTGAACGGATTTTAATAAATGGCCCCTCATTTGGAAGCTTGGAACCCAAAGTTTTTCGGAAAAGTAGTAGTTTTCAGTGAAATATCAATTTTCCTACGTAATTTTCCTATTTTCCAAAATCCATCTGTTATCAGTTTTGAGAACTAATTGCATTTCAGCAAGGCCGTGATTTCAGAATAAAACAAAACACACACTACAATAAACAATAGCTATTACACGAAGGCCATGACCTGCAGGAATGCTGACATATTTAGAGCTCAAATTCAATTGGTTATTAAAAACTTGAAGACTCGCTAATTTATAGGTCTGATTCTGCGGCGTGTAATTTTCTGAGTACAGCTGTGTATTGCATATTGAAATCTACAAAACGTAAGTGGTTTGATTACATTATTACCATTAGCAATGAAATTTCATTATAGTTAATGCCATGCTGTGATTATATTTCATTAATCATACATATTAATGCTACACGTGATGATATGAAAGTGAAACTTTTGGGGTTACATAAGCAGATATAGAGAATGTGTTTAATTAGATGTTCATTTCTATAATTTACTGAGTGGCGGCTATTATAATACGTAAAATAATAATATTGTTATTAAAAATCAAATATGATTATAGTCATTAATCAAGTGGGGTTGGGTCTTTTTCATATACTTAATGGCGGTGTGGTGTAGATATTTATATGCGTCATTCTCTTCAGTATTGGCTCGAGAGAGCGCAAAAATTACAGTTCCTAAGGAAAGACGGTATTACTACTTACTGATAAAATAAGAGACCTACAAAGTTTTGTAGTATCCCAATCATTTCAGCAAGATCTCTTAGGAGGATAACATGATTTTACCCTCTACATCTCAATCTCTACATGCAGCAGCTATACCAAAATGCCATGTCTATTGTTCCAAAGCACAGCAAACCTGACTCTTACAATCCACAATGACCTGAAATAGCTATTGCTTTACTCCCACATGAAAACCTACTGATCGTCCTGACATTGTTACTTGCGTTTTCCGTTGAAACTCAAGAGACATAGGATACATAGGTTCAAGTAAAAGTATTGGACATAAAAACCATTCAGAGGGACTATGTTTCATTATTATGGAAGCAAATAACTTTCAAAATGTCTGGTATTTTTCATTGAAAATAAATCTGAAAAATTTTTATTCGAACGTCTAATGAACTTAGTTTGCAGAATTTGCTGCACAAGCCACTAGTATGTATATAATTTGAACTGGTAATGGAAATTACGGGAAAACGGCTGAACGGATTTTAATGAGTGACCCGTCATTTTGAAGCTTGTCATCCAAGGATTTTCAGAAAAATAGTAACTTTCAGTGAAGCGTTAGTTTTCGTACATAATTTTCCTATTTTCCAAAATCCATCTTTCGTCTATTTTGAGAACTATCAGAATAAAACAAAACAAACACTACAATAAACAATAGGCTATTACACGAAGGCCATGACCTGCAGGATTGCTGACATATTTAGAGTTCAAATTCAATTGGTTATTAAAAATTTCAAGAGTTACTAAAATAAATTACAGGTCCGATTTTGCGGTGTGTAATTTTCTGAGTACAGCTGTGTATTGGCTATTAAAATCTACAAAATCTAAGGTGGTTTTATAACAGTATTACCATTAGAAATGGAATACTATTATAGTTAATGGCATGATGTGACTATTTTTCATTAATTATACATATTAAACCTATATTAATAACATGAAAGTGAAACATTTTGGGGTTATATAAGTAGATGTAGGGAATGTCTTAAATAAGACCTTGATATTTTCTGTAATTTAGTATTAGTATTAGTATTTATTTATTTAACCTGGTAGAGATAAGGCCGTCAGGCCTTCTCTGCCCCTCTACCAGGAGATTCCAACTACAAAATGAACAATAAAATTACAATTAGTATTAAATTTACAATTACAATTACAATAAAATCAAAGTACGAAAAGATTACCTGAATAATTAAAGCTAGATAATTTATCATAGAGAAACAAAGAATATTTTATATTTACTGAATTACAAATTAAACCTAGAATAACAAAATTGTGTAGTGATGAAATTACTGAATATTGAAATATTTTGTGATAGATTAAAGAAACTATTTACAAGAAATCAATTACTGACCAAGTGCCTAGTAAGTTTGCGTTTGAATTCAATTTTATTTCGACAGTCCCTTATGCTAGCAGGTAGCGAATTCCAGAGTCTTGGCAGGGCTATTGTGAAAGAGGATGAGTATGAGGAGGTGCGATGGGATGGTATTGTTAGTATTGTTTCATGACGAGAGCGTGTGTTCAGATTATGGTGGGAAGAAAGGTAAGTGAAGCGAGACGACAGGTACGAAGGAATAGAAGAGTTCAAGATTTCGAAGAGAAAGAGAAGTGAATATAAATTTCTTTTCTTATCTAGTTTAAGCCAACCTATTGCTTCCAGGGATGGGATAATATGATCATATTTGCGAACATTGCTTACAAAACGTACACACAAATTATGAGCACGTTGAAGTTTCGTTTTGTTGTCGCTGGAGAGGTCAGTCAGTAAAATGTCAGCATAGTCGAAATAGGGAAATACAAGTGTCTGCACAAGGGACTTTTTTAAGCAAGAGGGGAGACGAACATTTATCCTTTTTAGCACATGGATAATAGAATATACTTTTATATACTTATATATAATTTACTGAGTGGCGGCTACAAAACTTACGTAAGATAAAATAAAAATCAAATTTTCATAGTTTTTAATCAAGTGGGGTTGGGTGTTTTTCATATATTTAAAAGGGGTGTGGTGTAGATATTTATATGCGTCATTTTCTTCAGTATTGGCTCGAGAGAGCGCAAAAAGTACAGTTTCTAAGGAAAGATCAAAAGGTATTACTTACTGATAAAATAAGAGGCCTACAAACCTACAATCCACAATAACCTGAAATAGCTGTTGCTTTACTCCCATATGAAAAACCCACTGATCGTCCTGACATTGTTACTTGCGTTTTCACGTTAAAACTAAAAAACTAAGGTGGATAGGTTCAAGAAAAATTATTTGGCATAAAAAATGATTCAGAAGGAGTATGTTTCATTATTATGGAAGCAAATAACTTTCAAAATGTCTGGTATTCTTCATTGAAAATAAATCTGGAAAATTTTTATTTGAACGTCTAATGAACTTAGTTTGCAGCATTTGCTTCACAAGTCACTAGTATTTATATATCTAGGAGATGAAAACTGATTATGTGTTAAGGACTGCAATTTTATCACATTATCTCTCTGATGCAAAATATTATTCGTTCCAAGTAACAAAACATTATCACAGAACTTCCGAATGAAATTTTTATTAGGCCTAAAGCCATAAACGTCAAGAGGCTGAATAATTGGAGTTGTGTGCTTTGGAATTGTTAACACTTTCTCAGTTTCACCTTCTGGAGTTATTCTTTCTATAGTCTGTCTATCTCGGTGACTAGTCCACGAGTCTATAAACAGAATGCTATGATCACTATACTTCTTGAAACCACTTGAAGAGGTGAGTTTTCATAAGTTGATTTTGAGGGCAATGTATAGCCTAAACATTTGGAACCTTAAACATATCCTTCTTCACGATGGCAATGTAGATATGGGACTTATTACGAGTTTCAAGCGATTATTTAAAAAAATAATATCTCGAAGACTAAACTTCTCCGTATGTAGAAATTTATAGGGAAAATTCTTATTTCAGATGGAACGTATGGGAAAAAAATCGTTGTGAAAATCCATTATCACTTAGTGAGCGTTACTTTTAAGTAATGTGAAATAGATGCAATTTTTGCAATGAAATCATTGAATTTACACAGACTTCCGTGCATTATATGCACTTACATCAAAAGCAGTTTTCTTGAAGGAAGTTCAGCCCACACGAAATCAAAGCCGTGCCTTCTGTGTGTTGACATCCAAGTCGTCTGGTAGGTTAGAGACCTTCGCCACACGGAAAAGGCAGGCCACATCCGATTTGCATCTCGAACTGTGTCGAAGACCTTTCGTAATCGTGTCGAAACCGACCTTATTCCCTCTTGACTGACTGTGGAATAAAATAAGTCATCAACGTCATTTACCTTATTGGCATACTTTAAAATCGACCCATCATTTTATGTGTCAATACACACGGACAAATATTCTCTTCGTACTATTCATATTAAAATATGAGCGACGTTTCCATGTCAGTGAATAGCTAAGATAAATAACAACGTAATAGTCTAGCAATTCAATTGTTTTCATTGTTATTATCTCTCACAGTTTCACAATCTTTATTTTTCCATATGTATTCCCATGTATTAGAACGTTTTTTTTTTTTTTTAACTTTAACCTTGACAAATCTAAACCTCTCCGATTTCTTCAGTTTCCAACCTCACAGTAAACACTAGTGTACGTCTGTAGGTAATTATTCAATGCCCCATTGCTGATGTCCTGCTTCAGATACGAAATTCTCGGAACAACTAGACTAGCTAGTACGGGAAGTTCTTTATAGAAGCCAACACTTGTCGATTTCTTTCAAGAACAATAATTATCCATGACATGGTAAGGCTGAATGCACGGGGAGGAAAACTGAAGTATCAGTAGAAACTCAGAAACACAATCTTGAATTACAGAATCTGTGACAGTACATTGACAAATATTGAAGGTGGATCCAGAACAGAAATACGTATATCATTTTATTTTGTGTTGAAATTCGCTTTAAAATTTCATAACATTTTATGACAAATCAATAAAATTCAATTAACCTGCTATTCATATTTTCATTTTATGCAGGTCTAAAGTTGTCTCAAAATGATGTTTCCTCCTATTAAACTGCAAAAAGGTACGAAAGCAATTATTTTATTTATAATGAAAGATTTTGCACGTTTCTCTCCCCAGTCTTGAAAAATTGGATCTATCCGCTTCATTGGGAGATGAAGAGAAACGTATTTATAAAGAGAAGAAGCTGTAGTGTCAGAGAAGAATTGGAGTTCGAGAAGATGAATATGTATGAATAGGAGAAGGAGATAGTGGGACAGGAGAAGAAGAAGTAAGGTAAAGTAAAGGAGGTAGAAAGACAGAAGAAAATTAATTAAGTACGAAAAGCAGGAGATAGAGAATTAGGAGAAGATAAATAAGTATGAAGAGAAGAAGGAGATATCGAATCAGAGAATGATAAATAAATATAAAAAAGAGAAAGACGTAGCAAATTAGGAGAATATAAATAATTAGTCTGAAGAGGAGAGCGAGGTACAGGAGCAGAAGAAGATAAATAAATATGCAGAACAGAAGAAGGTAGAGGATCAGGAGAAATGCATAAGCGTGAAGAGGAGAAAAACATAGTGAATCGGGAGAAGATAAATAAGTATAAAGAGAAGGAGGTAGAGGATCAACAGAAGATTAAAAAATATGCAGAAGAGAAGGAGGTAGAGGATCAGAAGAAAATGCATAAGCGTGAAGAGGAGAAAAACATAGTGAATCGGGAGAAGATAAATAAGTATAAAGAGAAGGAGGTAGAGGATCAACAGAAGATTAAAAAAATATGCAGAAGAGAAGGAGGTAGAGGATCAGAAGAAAATGCATAAGCGTGAAGAACAGACGAAGGCAGTGTATCAGGAGAAGATAAATGAGTATAAAGAGAAGGCGGTAGAGGATCAACAGAAGATAAATAAATATGCAGAAGAGAAGGAGGTAGAGGATCAGAAGAAAATGCATAAGCGTGAAGAAGAGAAGAAGGTAGTGAATCAGGAGAAGATAAATAAGTATAAAGAGAAGGAGGTAGAGGATCAACAGAAGATAAATAAATATGCAGAAGAGAAGGATGTAGAGGATCAGGAGAAAGTGCATAAGCGTGACTAAGAGAAGAAGGTAATGAATTAGGAGAAGATGAATAAGTATAAAGAGAAGGCGGTAGAGGATCAACAGAAGATAAATAAGAATGCAGAGGAGAATAAGATAGCGAATTAGGAGACGATAGTTATGAAGAGAAGAAGGAGCTAGAGGATCAGGAAAAGATAAGTATGGAGAGGGGAATGAGGTGGCAAATTAGGAGAAGATAAATATGCGGAAGAGGAGGTAGCAAATCAGGAGAAGATAAATAAGTATGAAGAGAAGAAAGAAGTAGCGAACTAGGAGAAGGTAAATCTGTATATAGAAGAGAAGGAGGTAGAGGATCAGAAGAAGAAAGATAAATTTGAAGAGGAGAAGAAGATAGCGAATCACGAGAATATAAATATGTATGCAGAGGAGAAGGATGAAGAGAATCAGGAGAAGATAACTAAGTGTGTAGAGGAGCAGGAAGTAGAGGATCAGGAGAAGACGAATACGCATGAAGACGGAAGAAGATGAATAAATATAAAGAGGAGAAGAGAACGATAAGGAGAATAAGGGTGATAAAGACAAGGAGTATGAAGTAAGAAGAGGAAGAGGGCAACAATAATTAATACCAGTATAGAAGGTTAAGGAGGAATAAGAGAACGAATATTATAAAAGAAATACAACATATTTCGTCATAAACAACATAGAGTCCTCTCGTCATTTTGAAGTAACATTTACTATATGTATTTGCATCCGACATTTTACATTTCTTCACTACACATTAATAACACATGATACTTGTGAGAGGTGACAACATTTTTAAATTCAGTAAGCAAATAGAGTAAAGGTTGTTAATATTGTGATATGAGTATTATTGTGATAGTTCTTTCTGAGAATGGTTTACAATTTCACTGAGCGAGAGGAAGGTCGGTTTTTTTTTCGTCAACGTATTAAGGTTATGTCCGTGGACAAGTTTCTGCACAAAACCGGCCCTTCTGTCACTCAGAAAAATTGTAATAAATTCTAAAAAATAACTATCACAATATTACTCGTATCACAATATTACCATCCTTTACCCTACTTCATGTCGTGCAGCTGTTATAAAATTAAAAAAATGCACATACATTGCTTTAACTCTGGATTTCTACAAATATGCCGGAATTGGCATATACTCACCTGGATTAATAATGTAATGCAGTATTTCAGTAGATCGAAATCTTCAGCGCCATGTGCTAAATATCTTCACTCCAACACTCTTCTTCACGATTTTCAAACGTAACTAAGAATTCAATTTTTTCTGTATTAATAAAACTAAAGGAAAACTCACTTCTCTTTCCATTCAACGAAGAGAATAAGTGATTGTTTACGTAATGATCATTTCCTTGCCATATATTTCAATAATACATCTATTTACTAGCATGACTTTCTCATAACCCACGTCTATCAGTGTAGCTAATGACCGTATCGCACAGAGGTCAGAAGTATTCCATCCGTCCAGACATGCGGTGTAATAAAATAACTCTGTATTTGTGAACGTTTGCGTATTGGCTCCGTAGAGGACTAAATATTTCCAAAATTGCACATGTCAATAAAAGATGCGCACTTTCTTGAGAAGACGAACAAAAAGGGATTTCTACGTGCATCAAGATTTTTTCTACAGTGTGCAGCAAGGAACAAGTAATGATAGGCCTACATGCATCTCAGAATAAATTGAATCAATAATTAAGGAATAACAGATCAACATGGAAGATAACAGATCAAAATAATCGCACAAATAAATACAGATAATTAAAATGTGTGCTACTTACCCAAACATCCAATTTCATCAGTGTAAGGCTGGAACTACCTGCAAAATAAATAGCATTATTATAGTTATGATCAAAACACCAATTACTGTCTTTAACTAAATAAATCAATTTTGGATATTTATGGACATAATAGGCTATACAAAGAGTGAAGCATTCATTGAACAAGTTACTACCCATTACAAAAAGAGAATTATGTTTTATTTAACGACGCTCGCAACTGCAGAGGTTATATCAGCGTCGCCGGTGTGCCGAAATTTTGTCCCGCAGGGTTCTCTTACATGCCAGTAAATCTACTGACATGAGCCTGTCGCATTTAAACACACTTAAATGCCATCGATTTGAGCAGGGATCGAACCTGCAACCTCGAACACAGAAGGCCAGCGCTATACTGACTACGCTACCCAGGCCGACAACCATTACAATCTTAAAATATTTTATAAATAAAGAAAATAATTGTAGCAAAAATTTCATTCTCTCTCGGTGTTCTACGCCTTTTGAAAATTAACATTCTGAATGTGCTAAGTGCCAAAACTAACTTTCTGAGGTATTGATGAAAAACACACTGCAAAATATATGTCGAGATACCTACAACGAAGTCTTTTGGCGCATGAAGTAGTCACAGTTGAGCTATGAAAAAGACAATTTTGTATGATATTCTCATATGGATGTTCTTCCCTTAGATTGAATAAAATTAAATTTTAAAAACTTGTATTTAGCACATTTAAATCATATGTTTTTGTCAAATGCCTACCCACTTCACTTGCGTGATTCGGGTTCCGCATATTGCGGATAGATGGCAGGACTCTGACCAATTTTCAATTTGTACACCACTTCGGTGCGCCACGTTGTACATGATGTCTATCTGTGAAGAGTTATGTCGTGTGAATGCATGTGTAGTGTAGGGAATGGGTGAATTCATTCATTCATTGTTCTGCCCAAGGGCAGGTCTTTCATTGCAAACCCAGCTTTCTCCAATCTTTCCTATATTCTGCCTTCCACTTAGTGTCCGCATATGATTCACTTATCTTCTTCTGTCCCGAACTCTTCTCCCGTTCACCATTCCTTTCAGTGCATCCTTCAGTAGGCAGTTTCTTCTCAGCCAGTGACCCAGCCAATTCCTTTTCCTCTTCCTGATCAGTTTCAGCATTATTCTTTCTTCACCCACTCTTTCCAACACAGCTTCATTTTTTATTCTGTACGTCCACTTCACACATTCCATTCTTCTCCATATTCACATTTCAAATGCTTCTATTTGCTTCTCTTCCCTTCGTCGTAATGTCCATCTTTCTGCTTCATACAATGCAACACTTCATACAAAGCACTTCACTAGTCTCTGCGTTCTTTTTCCAGAGGTCCGGAGAAAATGCTCTTTTTTCTATCAGAATCTTCCTTGGCCATTGCTAATGGGTGAATATCAGGTCTTAAATTGTCAGGTCCGATATTATATTGTGAATGATATGTATGTATGTATGTATGTATGTATGTATGTATGTATGTATGTATGTATGTATGTATGTATGTATGTATGTATTTATGTATGTATGTATGTATGTATGTATATATGTATGCATGCATTAACACTACAATTGGGTATACACCCTGTGGCAGTGATATATAATATACAATAATTACAATTACATGAAATAAAATAAACGTAAATAAAATAAAATAAAATAAACGTAAATCTATAAATAGTGGATGCAATTTAAACCTAGGACTATAAATAAAAACTATTCTATAATAACGACGATAAGCAAAAGTAAATCTAACTTATAAGTACTTCTATTTCACCCAACTATATCACTATTTTTTTCTTTTTTATCTCCTTTAATCATTCAAAATGACATAACATTACATTAAATTACATAATCATTGCTTTACGATCATTGTATCATTTTTAGTAGGTTATTTTACGACGCTTTATCAACGTCTTAGGTTATTTAGCGTCTGAATGAGATGAAGGTGATAATGCCGGTGAGATGAGTCCGAGGTTCAGCACCGACAGTTACCCAGCATTCGCTCATATTGAGTTGAGGAAAAATCCCGGAAAAAACCTCAACTAGATAACTTGCCCCGACCGGGAATCGAACCCGGGCCACCTGATTTTGCGGCGAGACGCGCTAACCGTTGCTCCATAGATGTGGACCATTGTATCACTAACTCGTCACTAAATAATATCTGTAGTTGAAAAGGAAGTTTAAATGACGTATTAGGAACCATCACAACTCAGGCGAAATTTCAACTGGGTCTGCCTTGCAAAATTTCTTCAAAACTCTCGCTCGACAGGTGATGCAGCTGCTTCAGACTTGCGTAATGCCTTCTCAGGCGGCAATTAAACACTTCTTCGAACTCCGCTCCCAGCATTGTCATCTTTCTAACTGCCTAATTGTCACATACGTGAAATAAATTTATTCCGATGGGTCGTGGGTCGTGACATTTGTAAGGCAGCATCCTCCCTTCTAAAAGTCTGACACGAATTCCGATGCATATCACGTGAAAGTCACCCTACTTTCAATATTTATCCAGGTATTATTATTAATTATATATATATATATATATATATATATATAATTATTCAGTAAAGTTGTTTAGTGTCTGTAAGGATGGATAGTCTCTAAACCTTTCACAGATAAATTATTTTACATAAGTTTATATGTAAAGAGATACATCTATTGCAAAGTATGGAATAAGTAGTTCGTCATGATAATATACAGGGTGATTCACGAGGAAAGTTATAAAATTTAGGATACGATATCTTAGGTCATTTTGAGTGAAAAAGTTCATATGAACATAGGTCCGTTTTCGACCGATGGCGGAGCTAGATGCACTTTTTTGGTATAACGTCTCGCCCCAATGTGAATCAGACGTTACCATATGCTGCTGACGTGAAACAGGTCATCGATGAATGACGTAACATTGGAATCTGCATTGTGAGCGATGTATATAAGAGAAGAGAAACAAACCGGGTGGTGGGGCATTACAAATGTCACAACAAATACGCTATCACTTATCGGTTCACAGCAGTTCAGTCAGCTACCTACAGTACAGTAGTTATACAGGTACAGTTATCGGAAGTGTTAAGTTGTGTTTTTCAAGATGCCTTATAAATTTTCGACTGCAGAATACGCCGATATTGTGTATGTTTATGGTTTATGCGATGGAAGTTCCTTGCGTGCCGTCGCTGAATATGAACGACGCTTTCCGAACAGAAGGGTACCATATCGAAGAGTATTTACTGTCTATGCGGTTGGATGAAAGACTTGGTATAGCAAAGGAACGGGGAAACGAGAGAGGCTCTAATCGACCTATTTTGGATGCGGCATAAAGACAGCCACGTGCAACTCTTCCGAGCGATGATCGCGATTCACGCCCGAGCGCAACAGTGCATTGAAGCAGAAGGAGGTACCTTTCAAAATGTGCGAAAACATCGGCCCCGACTTCTAGAATATTAGGTATGTATGCATACGTGAATATAAACTTTAAATTTGTCCGTTATCTGTCTCTAAATGCGAGTTAGTACAATTGAATCCCAGAAGTTTTTGTGAAATCAAAGAGCCATATCTCCATAACCGTTCGAAAACGGACCTATATTCATATGAACTTTTTCATTCAGAATGACTTCAGAATTCACATCCTCAATTTTTACATTTCCTCGTGAATCACCCTGTATATTGACCACGGTATACGCAATACGAGTAGCGTTGATGCCCTTTAGAGGCACAATTGAAGCGTCGGCTGGAACAACGTTATAAGTTACATTTGGTAAAATTTACAGGAGCTGCAAAACTGTGTACACGTACAACGTTGTTCTTATAGGATAGCAAACTTTTGAGTGGACAAATTTCACGTACTGCATTGAAGGACAGTTGTAAGCCAAGGAATATAGCAAGGTAACATGACATACAACATTATTACACGGAAACACGCCGAATGAAAATTTTGTAACTTACAACGTTGTTCCAGCCGACGCTTCAATTATAGTGAGTTCGTATCTGTTCTAGTTTTAGGGGTAAAGCGCTCTCCTCTAACCGAAAGGTTACGGGTTCAAACCTGGCTGTGGTTGATGGATTTTCATAACGCAGAAATCCAGAGTGTAAATCCTTTCGGAGGGAGTTAAAGTCGTGTGACCGTGTCGGAGTTTTCAGACACATTACAGATCTCCAAGCCTAAATTATAACCTCTGGACTAAATTTCTCTTCTCTCGCATCCTAGTAATACCTTACTTGCATACCAGGTGGCGTTTGAAATGCATATAGTGTACTAATTGGGAGGCCGGAGGGAAAAAGACCTTTGGGAAGACCGAGACGTAGATGGAAGGATAATGTAAAAAATGAATTTGAGAGAGGTGGGATATGATGGTAAGGACTGGATTAATCTTGCTTAAAGACGGACTTACCCTAGTACAAACCCTAGTAATGCCGCATTTCGATTATTGTGACGTTTTGTTAAGTGACCTAAGTTCTGAACTGTCAGTCAAGTTACAGCGAGTTCAGAATATGTGCGTCAGATACGTGTGCAACATCCGACGATATGATCACATATCACCGTCCTTCGCAAGTCTTTCGTGGCTCCGACTTAAAGAACGTAGAACTTTACACTCTTTGTCTTTACTCTTTCGAATTCTGCACACTTCAACACCAAATTACCTTTCATCTCGTTTCTCTTATCTATACTCTAACCACGACGTAAATACCAGATCACTTATCTGTGGCACGCTAAGTATAACTCTTCATAGAACATCTCGTTATTCATCATCTTTTACAGTATCCACCTCGCGACAATGGAATTCCCTGTCACTAAGTATTAGGGGCTGCAAGACAATAAACACTTTTAAAAACAGCTTAAAAGATAACCTTATTAGCATTTCACTCCAATCATACTGATTTAAACTATCACTGACTACATTGTTACTCCTTCCTTTAGATATCATCCTGATAGTGCTGTATTTTCGAAATTGTCTCATAATAATCTCTTTCTATTATATAACATTATTTGAAATATATTAACATTCTATGTATTTTAGCTTAATTCTGCAACACAGTTTATTTCAGTGTTTAATTAATAGTGCATAGTATTTTGCTGTTTAATTCGTAAATAAACTCTTGTTACATGTAACTCTTATCTAAATCAAATTGTTGATTTCTTTGTAAGTTCATACATATGTATGTATACTTTTTGCTGGTTGAGTGGAAGAGAAGGCCTTACGGCCTTAACTCTGCCAGCTACAATAAATTATTATTATTATTATTATTATTATTATTATTATTATTATTATTATTATTATTATTATTATTATTATTAGAAGTATTATATGATATTCTTATTGAATTTGGTATTCCCAAGAAACTAGTTCGATTAATTAAAATGTGTCTCAGTGAAACATACAGCAGAGTCCGTATAGGTCAGTTTCTATCTGATGCCTTTACAATTCACTGCGGGCTAAAGCAGGGAGATGCACTATCACCTTTACTTTTTAACTTCGCTCTAGAATATGCCATTAGGAAAGTTCAGGATAACAGGCAGGGTTTGGAATTGAACGGGTTACATCAGCTTCTTGTCTATGCGGATGACGTGAATATGTTAGGAGAAAATACACAAACGATTAGGGAAAACACGGAAATTTTACTTGAAGCAAGTAGAGCGGTCGGTTTGGAAGTAAATCCCGAAAAGACAAAGTATATGATTATGTCTCGTGACCAGAATATTGTACGAAATGGAAATATAAAAATTGGAGATTTATCCTTCGAAGAGGTGGAAAAATTCAAATATCTTGGAGCAACAGTAACAAATATAAATGACACTCGGGAGGAAATTAAACGCAGAATAAATATGGGAAATGCGTGTTATTATTCGGTTGAGAAGCTCTTATCATCCAGTCTGCTGTCCAAAAATCTGAAAGTTAGAATTTATAAAACAGTTATATTACCGGTTCTTCTGTATGGTTGTGAAACTTGGACTCTCACTCTGAGAGAGGAACATAGGTTCAGGGTGTTTGAGAATAAGGTGCTTAGGAAAATATTTGGGGCTAAGCGGGATGAAGTTACAGGAGAATGGAGAAAGTTACACAACACAGAACTGCACGCATTGTATTCTTCACCTGACATAATTAGGAACATAAAATCGAGACGTTTGAGATGGGCAGGGCATGTAGCACGTATGGGCGAATCCAGAAATGCATATAGAGTGTTAGTTGGGAGACCGGAGGGAAAAAGACCTTTAGGGAGGCCGAGACGTAGATGGGAGGATAATATTAAAATGGATTTGAGGGAGGTGGGGTATGATGATAGAGAATGGATTAATCTTGCACAGGATAGGGACCGCTTGCGGGCTTATGTGAGGGCGGCAATGAACCTTCGGGTTCTCTAAAAGTCATTTGTAAGTAAGTAGTGATGATAGTGCGTTGTTGTGGTGGTAGTGATGCTACTTATGGTAATATTGATGGCAGTTCGTGTGGTAGTTGAGATTATAGTAATGGTAAAGTAGCTCTTGTGTTAGAGGGAATAATTATGGTGGTAAACTTTATATTGCGGTGGTAACAATTGTAGTTAATGCTAATGATAGTTGTGATGGCAGTAAAAATAATGGTGCCAATTATAACAGAGGCGTTTGAAAATGATTCCGGGAATGAAGTACTCACGCAACACTTCCAACTCACAAGCAACGTAACGTCGATGACTGGACTTCATTGTGAATATATTAAGTGAAATCAATTTCAAGGATCCGATAGCATCTCACTCAAAAATACGTATTATGTTCAAATTGTAGTAATTAAACGTTGCCACGAAATTAGGATAGACGGTCGCGGAGGCCGAACAAGAAGAGATCCACCACGACGTCCTACTGGCAGTCTTTTTGATGACATCTTGCAAAAAAAAATATATATATATAATTTGAACTGGTAATGGAAATTACGGGAAAACGGCTTAAGGGATTTTAATGAGTGACCCCTCATTTTCATGCCTGGCATCCAAAGTTTTTCGGAAAAGTAGTAGTTTTCAGTGAAACGTCAATTTTCCTACATAATTTTCCTATTTTTCCAAAATCCATCTGTTGTCAGTTTTGAGAACTAATTTTATTGAATCACGGCCGATTTGATTGAATTTCAGAACAAAACACACACTAAAATAAACAATAGGCTATTACACGAAGGCCATGACCTGTAGAATTGCCGACATATTTAGAGCTCAATTCAATTTGTTATTAAAAACTGATTCTGCAGTGTATAATTTTGTGAGTACAGTTGTGTATTGGATATTCAAATCTACGAAACTTGAGGTGGTTTGATGACATTATTACCATTACAAATTAAATATTATTATAGTTAATGTCATGATGCGTCTATTTTTCATTAATTGTACATAATATTGATGCTATATTGATGACATGAAAGTGAAACGTTTTGAGGTTATGTAAGTAAATGTAGAGAATATCTTAATTTAGATCTTCATTTCTATAATTTACTGAGTGACTGCTATATATAACTACAAAACTTAAGTAAAATAATAATATTGTTATTAAAAGTCAAATATTTTTACACTTATTAACCCAGTGGAGTTGGGTCATTTTCATATACTTAATGGCGGTGTAGTGTAGATATTGATCTGTGTCATTGTCTTCGGTAATGGCTCGAGAGAGCGCAAAAATTACAGTTCCTAAGGAAAGATAAAAAGGTATTACTTACTGATAAAATAAGAGGCCTAGAAAATTTTGTAGTCTCCAGATAATTTCAGCAGGATCTCTTAGTAGGATAAAATGATTTTACGCTCTACATTTCAAGTTCTACATGCAGCAGCTATACGAAAATGCTATTGTTCGAAAGCTTAGCAAACCTGAAATTATTTTAACTTTTACCTACAATCCACAATGACCTGAAATAGCTACTGCTATCGTCCTGACATTGATACTTGCGTTTTCGCGTTGAAACTCAAAAACTGAAGTTGGATAGGTTCAAGAGAAAGTATCTGGCCTAAAAAAATCCATTCAGAAGGAGTATGTTTCATTATTACGGAAGCAAATAACTATCAAAAAGACAAGTATTCTTCGTTGAAAATAAATCTGAAAAATTTTTATTTCAACGTCTAACGAACTTAGTTTGCAGAATTTGCTGCACAAGCCACTAGTTTAGATATAATTTGAACTGGTAATGGAAATTACGGAAAAACGGCTAAACGGATTTTAATGAGTGACCCCTCATTTTGAAGCTTGGCATCCAAGGATTATCAGAAAAATAGTAACTTTCAGTGAAGAGTTAGTTTTACTACATAATTTTCCTATTTTCCAAAATTCACCTTTCGCCAGTTTTGAGAACTCATTGCATTTCAGTATGAAACAAAACACACACTACAATAAATAATAGGCTATTACACGAAGGCCATGACCTGCAGGATTGCTGACATATTTAGAGCTCAAATTCAATTGGTTATTAAATCTTCAAGACTTATTAAAAATAATTTACAGGTTTGATTCTGCGGTATGTAATTTTATGAGTACAGCTGTGTATTGGATATTAAAATCTACAAAATTCGAGGTGGTTTGATGACATTATTACCATTAGAAATGAAATATTATTATAGTTAATGCCATAATGTGGCTATTTTTCATTAATTATACACATATTAATGCTATATTGATTATATGAAAGTGACATGTTTTGGGGTTATATAATTAGATGTAGAGAATGTCTTAAATTAGATCTTCATTTCTGTAATTTACTGAGTGGCGGATATGTATTATATAACTACAAAACTTACGTAAGATAATAATATTGTTATTAAAAATCGAATTTTTTTATAGTTATTAATCAAGTGAGGTTGGGTCTTTTTCATATACTTAATGGCGGTGTGGTGTAGATATTTACAGTAGGGTAAACATTGGTAATTTCGTGATAATTTCATGAAAACTAATTTAAAATGCAAATGTGTAAATATATCTATATTCCGATTTTTTCATCTAAAAGACGATAACTTGCTGTACAAATCTGGAGACATAAAAGATTGGATACGTTCTTGAATATGTGCTAAAAAACACTTTTACAACTTAAGCTAAAAGGTTGGTTATTTCGTGATAACCTTGGTAATTTCTTGATATTGCATTGATAATTTCGTGAGAGGTAGAAGAATTGTGGAAAAATTCATTAAAGTCAAATTAAATTCTCATTTATTGTTACAAGACTTCAAACATAGTAATTCCGTCTAATATTCATAGCAAGAAAACATAGAAATACATATCAACACATAATAAGAATGAAATCAAAGTAAAAATTGAAATTGAAAAGGGATCTTCTTTTCCCTGAAAGGGTGAACACTTTTATTACCGTACGGACTTTACTACAGCCTATATTACTAGGGTAACTCCAAAAGTAATGCATAACGTTTGTTTAAAAATTATATTTTTATCCTACAGTTTTGCTATTTTCACAGAATGTAGATGCATCCTTAAGGAACAAAATGTCACTTTTCCACATAATCCCCGTCCCTTTCAACTGCCTTACGTAACCTAGGAACGAGGGCCTGTAGACCAGCACGGTAAAAGTCTGGACCAACACGTCTGAGCCACTCTTTAGCAGAGTGCGCAAGGGAGTCATCTTCTAACCTCGTTCCGCGAAGGGATCCTTCAGTTTGCCAAAGAGATGGTAATCGCACGGTGCCAGTTCAGGACTGTAAGGTGGGTGTTTCAGTGTTGTCTATCCGAATTTTCTGATCTGGTCTGTGGTCTTGTGACTGACATATGGCTGTGCGTTGTCGTGCAATAGCAGAACATCATGCTTCTCCCGATGTCGTCGAACACGACTCAGTCGAACTTGAAGTTTCTTGAGAGTTGCAACATATCCGTCAGAATTAAAGGTGGTTCCGTGTGGCATGATGTCCACAAGCAACAGTCCTTCTGAATCGAAAAACACAGTAGCCATAACGTTTCCTGCCAAAGATGTACTTTTGAATTTCTATTTCTTTGGTGAATTTGCATGATGCCACTCCATTGTCTGCCTCTGTCTCCGATCCTGAATGGTGGAGCCATGTTCCATCTTCTATCACAATTCTTACAAGTCATCTAGCACTTATCATTGACACTTAGCATGATAATAAATCAAACAGAAGCTATACTGAACCCATTGCGTCTCCGTTTTCTTTTTTGTTATCACATCTTGTCTTCAGATTTCTAAAATTCCTATTGTAATACAATTTTTAAAATAGTATAAAATGTAACACTTAATACTCAACAAAATTTCGCCTCAAACAGCTAAGATTTCTATCAGTAAAGCTAAGCCTATATGGCGACTACAGATGTATCTAAAATTCCAAAAACATTTCCTAAAATTTCATGAAGATACAATAAATCTTTGTACCAAATATCATATGTTTACCTTTAGTAATAAGCCTGTAATGTAATTACAAACATCCACAAAATGTTTATGCCTGAGAAGTCGACGCAAACTTGCTCTCTCCAAACATAAAAGCTCACTGAAGCAGCTACAATAGTCACACAAAGCTTAGCTGTATGTTTCTGGAAACTGGACAACATATGCAATCCCTTGGCGGAAATTTGAATCTCGTAACACCATTGGTTAGTTCACAAAAGAGCAAAGAAAAAGTATCACGAAATAACCACTGCCACAAAATTACCAATGTTTACCTTATATGCGTCATTCTCTTCAGTATTGGCTCGAGAGAGTGCAAAAATTACAGTTCCTAAGGAAAGACCAAAAGATATTACTTACTGATAAAATAAAAGGCCTATAAAATTTTGTGGTCTCCCGTTCATTTAGCTGGATAAAATGATTTTACCCTCTACATTTCAAGCTCTCCATGCAGCAGCTATACCTAAATGCTATGTCTATTGTTCGAAAGCATAGCAAACTTGACATTTTTTTAACTTTCGCCTATAATCCACAATCACCTGAAAGAGCTCCTGTTTTATTTCCACATGAAAAACCCACTGATCGTCCTGACATTGTTACTTACGTTTTCGAGTTGAAACTCAAAAACTGAAGGTGGATAGGTTCAAGAGAAAGTATTTGGCATAAAAAACCCATCCAGAGGGAGTATGTTTTATTATTATGGAAGCAAATAACTCTCAAAATGTCTGGTATTCTTAATTGAAAATAAATCTGAAAATTTTTTATTTGAACTTCTAATGGACTTAGTTTGCAGCATTTGCTGCACAAGCCACTAGTACTACCCTATTTCATAGTTACGTGAGTTCAGCAGAAACGATTTGTAATAAAGCCCCACTTAACAAATAATATAATGCATGCATAACGATAGATTATTATTTCGGCTTCTTGAAAAGAAGAGCCGGCAAATACACTGTTCTTAGAATCAGCGAGCGTAACCCGCGGGTTGCAGTGTTCATGGCCACGATCTGCACGATATCTCTTCCAGCGAAGCAATAATGGAGCCAGCTGGCCGTGACAGCAGGGGCCAACCAAAGCCTTCTGATATCCAAAACAATTTGCAGACCCCATCACGGTGTCATCTAAAATTATGCCACGAAGTTATTGGCAACAAGATCGTTGTCAAATTTTAAGAAACCGAATGACTTGAAAAGAGTCCACGGAATCTACATGTATTTTAACTAAGCCTAACTTCATCACATTCTCCGAGTTTTCAGTTGCGGGAAAATTTTTTGTTCATCTCAGACTTTCGAGACAGAGTTTAAGAGGAATGAGCCGATACTTCAGTATCTCCACAGTTTATTTATTTATTTATTTATTTATTTATTTATTTATTTATTTATTTATTTATTTATTTATTTATTTATTTATTTATTTATTTATTTATTTATTTATTTATTTATTTATTTATTTATTTATTTATTTATTTATTTATTATTTTGCTAACAATTATAACATAACATAACATATCTTATATATATATATATATATATATATATATATATATAATAAATTTGTCTTACGTTAAGTACATTAAAGTAATTAATTGATCATCTGCTTAAATTTAGTACTTTTCTAGAAGGTTTAGTCCATATTGATTACTAAGGACCGGATTCTTAGGTTTTTACCTATTTTTTTTTCTTGCTTCTGAACTCCTAATTTCGTCAATACTTTTACGAATCATGATCGTAGGAGTCGTATATGTGTATTCTGTTGAACGTAAAAACCTAAATTGGGCCTTAGTACCTAAAAAAACCTAAATCATTGTTGATAAGCGTTATCCTGTATTTACTGAGTTATATATTGATTATTTTATGGTGACTATTACACTCTTACTACGTCATACTACTTTTGACCAATAAAACGGTACGAAAGGACGTATTTCAACCAATCATGGCTGCTTATCGCACAATTTTATCGCGTCCCTAGCATTTGTTTAATTTTATCGCGTCCCTAGCATTTGTTTCTTTGTTTGCCAACATTTGAAACTGCGCTGGTCAGGACGTCAATAAATATATATATATATATATATATATATATATATATATATATATATGAAATTACAAACCACTCCAGTTGATGCACAGCAGTTTCAAATATGACTCGCATTGGCACTCAAGAACAAGAATTAATAAAGATCACTGATCATACCTATGCATCTTCTGAAATCCGATTTACAAATAAATGAAGAGCACCATTCGGAAATCCTGAATAAGTTGAATACACCATGCAGGCCTAAATCAACGAGTTCCACTTCTATTACGCTCACGTCCAATATAACATCAAATGAACCACCATTTGAAAATTGTACATTCAATAATTATTCCTTTTAAAATTATTCATGTTTATTTTTTTATGTCATCGTCGTTAATTAAAACTTTTCTAACACTTGTGTATATTAGTTAGGTTGTGTTATAGCTCCTGCTATATGATATTATGGATAGTCACGTATCAGAGATTGTTTAATATTAAGATTTATTGAAAATCATCTGTCAAGTGACGTTGATTACTGGGATTCGGATAATTGAAGTGGAATGTTGCATTTTAATAAAAATGAAACTGAATCAACAAAGCCTCCTTGACTAGTAACATTGCCATCGTGTATAATAGATCGAGAACTTCTCGACGAAAAGGCATTGCTCACTACTGCCATCTAGCATGCATCTAGCGTAATATTTGTAATGTTGAGATGGTACAATAATACATTTGAAGACAGTTGTATTTTCGTAAGTCAATTAATATTTTATTGTATTGGAGTACTTCGTTACTTCTAATCTTTATATACTTTCTTCTAATTAATTCCCACTCGAATTTTGATTTTATCTAGATAAATCAAAACGTCTAGTGAGATTACTGTTGAAAAAAATATATATATCAATACATGAGATATATATATATATATATAGAGAGAGAGAGAGAGAGAGAGAGAGAGTGGAAAAACACTCTCGACGTGGAGGAAGCTGCCTCAGTCCTTAATGCAAAATCTATAGTTTTCAGTGACAACATCTATTGCTTCTTTGCTTTTCTCAAGGCACATTTCAGTGACCTTGCAAAATATTTTGAGTACTTGGAATCTTCGTGGCTACAACTGAAAGACGCAATTGGTGTCACTGACTCGCTTCTACAGAAACAAGTACCAGGACCCGTGGGTGAAGCCGTCACATTAAAACTGAAGAAAGTATTGTAGAGGAGTCCAGAGTTTGAAAAAATGAAAAATATGTGCTCCACTTTCCATTCTCAATTGTCAGTTACTGTCGGTACCTGCTGCAGTAGCAGCGATGAAATTTGCACCGATGACGTCATGCGCTGTCAAAAGAACCTTTTCGTCCTTCAAATGACGTATTTTGAGAGACAATAGAAAAACTTCTCACAATCAGTCGAGAATCTTGGAAAGTATTTGGTCACATATTGTAACCACTACCAGCAAATAATGTTGTTTTGTTTGTTTGTTACTTTTTAAAATAATTCTTGATCAAGTTTGAACAAATTTAATTCAAAAGTTGTATGTGTACTGTACCCTTTATCTACTGAAAATTGAAATTTATGTAGTTACATCAAGGCAAATTATATTAGCTTAGAAAGCATATTGTGATAATTCAGATTGTCAATGTTATAATACAATATAATATTGTTTTATTTATTCAGTCATATGACAAATCAAATTTACAAAGACTAATGACACTTATTCATATAAGTAGTAATTATGTTCTATACAAATGAAAATTACGAACGTTTTCGCCCTTCGGGCATCTTCAGGCTCTTTGTACAATATCTTATATCTGGTCTCCGTAGTAAAATACAATGATGATTTGATAAAATGAACTGTTTAAAATTAACTTATGATGTGTCTAAAATAATGTACAGACTTAATATGCATAAAATTAAAAACTGTAACTGCATTGCAATGATACATAAAATTGTAGAACTGTGAACAGTTATGCATATTAAGTCTGTACATTATTTTAGACACATCATAAGTTAATTTTAAACAGTTCATTTTATCAAATTATCATTGTATTTTACTACAGAGACCAGATATAAGATATTGTACAAAGAGCCTGATGATGGCGGAAGAGCGAAAACGTTCGTAATTTTCATTTGTATAGAACATAATGACTACTTATAGGAATAAGTGTCATTAGTCTTTGTAAATTTTATTTGTCATATGACTGAATAAATAAAACAATATTATATTGTATTATAAATTATATTAAATAAAATGTTAATTGTTACAAAAATGTATTCAAACAACAAATAATGTTAAACGGGAAGGCACAAAAATTTCGAATCCTATAAATTTTGCTAAATAGTTTGGTTCTTGAAAAGGTCGGTTTCGTGTCTTAATAAATCTCTGTTTATTTTTTAAGAATAACTGTAAGGATACGTTTTTAACGATAGGGTAGTTTTTGCGACTCCTTTCACAGGTTGGACATAAAACCTAAGAAACCTATTTCACCTATTCCAGAAACCTAAAATGGTGTTTTTTAAAACCTATAAATGCAGTCCCTTCCTTGAATACATTCACGTTAAAGATATCACGAACATTTTGTAACTCAGAGGTTGGTACAATTTGAAATATCAATCAAGTGAGGCAAATTACTCTAATTTAAATACACCAATTTTATTCAGACACCCTATTGTGTGTATCCATCGCGGTTATAACATACAGTACCATAATACATTGAGGAAATAGAATAATTATTCCTTTATGAAGCAAGTTGTGTATGAAGCTACTATTTTCATCACAACACACAATACAAGTTAGTGAAATCGTGCTTTAGATTCAAGGTTGGTAGCATTGAAGTACCAGCTATCTTTGATCTTTTGTACCTCACCATATATTGTTTTTACTATAATGGTGAGCATATTGAAACTTACTAATGTTGTTCAGAATCTTTTTGAGTTACTGAATTAATTAATTAAATCTCTTTCAATCCTTTACATATACAGTCTTACTAATAAACAGTGTATAGTTTTTATACGAGAGTTATGCAGAGTTGAGACAGAAAACGTTACTAATAAACCGTGAATAAGCTATGGACGTATAAACAGGCTGTAACTATACAATGGGAATTGCTTTGCAGTAGTTATATACACGAAACCCCTTGTTTAAGCGTTGTATATAGGGAAAAAATGGCCGCCCCTCTAACAGCTGTTCGTATCGACTGTCATTTTATGATGATGGTTACCGTGTAACCACAGAAGCACAAACCAAAGATCATAGAATTATTAGAATAATATTGCTGTAGCTTGTACTCTTTGACCAAAATGTAGTGTGGTAATCGATTAGAGCCAGTTGCACTATCGATATTTAACACGCCACACTAGAGCGCTGTACCGGATGCAATAGAGAACCTCAGATATTCTATTACCTTTCGTAACGAAGTAATGACGAAACTATGACGTAGCTGTGTAACAGTTGTACTGTTATACACGACATATGTAGTGATTATTAGTAAGGAATTTACACACGACTTATAAATGAGCTACTCATTGTATAAGTATAAGACAGTTAAACGTCTGTATATAGGGTTTTTATTAGTAAGACCGACAATATACAGACTAAACCATAAGTAATATTATTCATTTCAGTGGGTTATTCTTTGAGATATTTCAAATCAAAAAGTGTAATGCAATTTTGCTCGTTTTCGCTTCCTTTCTGGGATAAAAATGTTTTATATGAAACATTTCATAGCGTGTTTTGGGAAAGCCATTGATTTAATTCCCAATATGCTCAGCCAATTTAAAAGAGCAGTGTATTAAGATAATAATTGATAGAATTTCAGTCTTTCATTTAAATGTGCAGAAGTTTTACATTTGTTCGGATCAAATTTGGAGCAGTTCATCAAACCTAGAAGTGTCTGGATGCTAATAGGGAAAATTCCAAGCTCTTGTTGTGTTAGTAATTGTTACAAATGTCCCATAACCATCCCATGGTGTATGTATCAATTTAGTAATAAAGTTTTTACTCAGATATTTTGCACTTTGAGAGTGTATACATTTTTTGGTCCCCTGTGCATGCAGTGAAGAAATACGTTACCTGTACAGTAAGCCTATATTAACTTTACATTAACGATGACTTCATTTCAAGGACTTTTGTTATACTGTTTTCAGTTACGAGAAAGCAGCAACCAATATTTATTTTACGTAATCTGTGATCTACATGTATTCTAAAAGCTTTGTACTTCCAGGAATATGTTACGTTTTTACCTATCACATGATATTACTTCCTATCTCTTCTAGCAATCGCTCCCAAGTAAAAAAATGCTTACTGGGAAAATGGTAATTACGAAGTCAGTTAAAAAGAACCCGTTCTCTTAGTCGTATTGATACGATATATTAACGTTGGAAGCCTTGCTCTCCTTGAACAGATCTCGTTCTACCGTGCCTGCTTATAATTTGGTGAATCAACAACATATCTAAGAGTTAGTGTACATTCTTGTAAAATATGGCCTTGTATCTTTTTATTACGAAAAAGGGAAAATACTATTCAAATATAAGTAAACTGTTAAAAGTCTTGTCATACAGACTACAATTATATTAAATGCAGATTTCTATGGAAAAATTCTGTGTTGTATAAGGGATTCACCGGGACTGAGAATATGTCACCCAGCTTCGGGAATGAAACTACAGTTGAGTTGGTTTGGATGTTTTATTTTTTGTTTCCGTTTACAAATGAAAAGTACTGATTTACGATAAGAGAAGTAATTAATGGAAGGCACTCAATAAATTCTCTCTTCGTATGAAGCGAAATTCCGAGATTAGTTCCAGCTAATAACACATTTTTTGACTATGGTTCACTTAAAGTTTACCGTATACACTGGGCTGGAAAACAAATGCCGTTACGAAATTATATCGTTTTCTGAGAACGTCAGCAAACATGGCTAGGTGGAAAGCTATTTTCCTGAGATTAGTTTTTTAAAAACATGTAAAGACGACTTTTATAACATGTTGACATTATTATTTAATATGAATTGATTTTAAATTATTCATATGCTTTTATTTCACAACATTAATAAAATACTACACGAAAATAATGAAACTGCAATTTATATGGTATTGCAAAGCCTGCCTTATTATCCATGGATGCTGTCATTGTTACAATCGATATATACGGCCAGTTACGTTTCATATTGTATTAACAAAAAATGTATCATTTTTTAATAAATATAAATATAAAATTTTATTATAAATACAGATACAAAACTACAAATTGAATGCAAAGCCTTCTGTGTATCTTTATTTCTAATGTTTTCTAAGCGGAGTCCTCTTAACACGACAATATTTCAAATCGATAGCGACTTCGACTCGGCATTTCTTTTGCAAATCGTTGTCAGTTTAAGGGGAAAGGACGGTATTTTTTTTTTAACTTTTTCCCTATCTAGTGTAAAATATGATTTTTTGTATGTAGAGAGCTCATGGCTGTAGCAACTCAACCAAATATAAATATTTTGAAAAAAAATATTTGGAGGCCCAGATTTGAAAAAAAAATGTACCCAGTGCATAATTTTACTAAAACCGATATATCTAAGCTATTTTTAAAGATAGATTAAAACAGTTTGTTTACAACGTGGGAGTTGATGATGGTGATAGTAACAGTAGGCCTAATAATAGCAATAATACTTTATTTTATATTTTATTTACCTTATTTTCATTTTTTATTTTATTTATTTTCATTTTATTTAATATTTGTATTTTATTTTTATTTTATTTTTATCTTTCATTTTATTGATTTTATTTGTTATTTTAATTTAATTCATTTAATTTATTTCAATTTATTACACTTTATTTCATTTCATTTTACCTGGCAGAGTTAAGGTCTTGAGCCTCCTGCTGGTAGAGGGGCAGAGAAGGCCTGACGGCGTTATTTCTACCAGGTTAAATAAATAAATAAATACTACTAAATAAATAAAATACTAAATACAATGAAGTTGAGATCCATTTAAAACAAACGCTTCTAAGATGTAGCAACCACAGCATTCTCATAGTCCACTCGTTATCTTAAGTCCTTCGAAGAGCTTCAATAAAATAACCTGTCTTCGTTTTATTCTCTGCTGTTTTGAGACGGTAAAAGATTACACCTCATTGTTTCATAAGATTTCATATCACGAATTAAATAGAAAGCTTCATACAGCTGAAAGAATGTTTTACACAATAAATTCCAAACATATCATTGCATATGAGAACCTACAAAATAGGCACTCAAAAACATAAATAAAAATGAGATTCAGCTTACAGTCTATAAAAATGATGACCACATCAAATTCTCGCAATGTCTCTTCAATAAAGTGAGAATCGAGCCTCATATAAAACTCGTAAAAAGAATTCTTAAAAATAAAGCTTTCGGGACAAGTTTCTGGGTCCGCAAGTCAGTTACCTCACTTTCTTTAAGATCACTTTCAGTTGAAATAGCAAAATATAGGAATACATAAATGCAAGACCACATTGGTAAAATGCATAACCAATAAAACTGTGAACCAACCCTCTGAAAAATAGAATTATGGGATGATTCCATTCAGATGGAAAGATGACGTTTCAAGCTAAGTATGAGCAAATAAACACAACTTCATTAACTCCTGATAATGGTATAATGATGATAACAATTACGATAATTAAACCAGGCAGGTAATGATACTGATGACGAAAAAGGAGATAATGAATACGACAAAATGATAAGTATAATTATAGCTAATAAGAGATAATGTAAATGATTAATATTATTATGAAAACTACAATGATCATGCAAATTATTGAGACGGTTAAGAAAACTATGCAGATGATCGAACAGTAAAGGTAATCATAAAAACTATGAAGATAATTTAAATGATGAAGATGATTTAAGAATGTTAAGATGATTATGAGAATTATGATGATAATATAAAAGATGAAAATTATTGTGAAAAAATGCAAAATAATACAAATGTTAAAAATAAATGGAAACCAAGAAGATAATATAAAATGGATATGGTTATGAAAACTATAAAGACAATGCAAAAGGCAAAGATGATTTCGAAAACTATGCAGATAATATAAACAATGAAGATGATTATGAAAACTAAGAAGATATATTAAAGGATGAAAATTATTATGAAAGATGCGAAGATAACGTAAAGGATAAAGATAATTATAAAATTATGAATATAATGTAAACGCTGAAGAAGATTATGAATTTTATGAAGTTAATGTAAACGATAAAGATGATTATGAAAACTATGAAAATAATGTGAAGGGTGAAGATAATTATGAGTACTAAGAAGATAATGTATATAACGAAGATGATTATGAAAGCTAAGAAGATAATGTAAACGAAGATGATTATAAAACTATGAAGATAATGTAAACGCTGAAGATTATGAAAATTATGAAGATAATGTAAATGGTATAGATGATTATGAAAACTATGATGATAATATAAAGGATGACGATAATTTAAATAAGAAAATTCAGAGGATAATGTAAACGATTACTGTAAGTTAATTATGAAAACTGTGGAGATAATGTAAAAGATGAGAATGATTATGAAAATTATGAAGGTAATATAAAGGATGAAGATGGTTATGAAAACTATGAAGGTAATATAAAGGATGAAGAGAATTTAACTATGACAATTAAGAGGATAATGTAAACGATTAAGATAATTATGAAAACCATGGAGATAATGGAAAAGATGAGAATGGTTATGAGAATTATGAAGGTAATATAAACGATAAAGATGATTATGAAAACTATGAAGGTAATATAAAGGATGAAGAGAACTTAACTATGACAAGAGGATAATGTAAACGATTAAGATAATTATGAAAACCATGGAGATAATGGAAAAGATGAGAATGGTTATGAGAATTAAGGTAATATAAACGAAGGTAATATAAACGATAAAGATGATTATGAAACTATGAAAAAGATGAGAATGGTAATATAAACGATAATGATAAAGATAATTATGAAAACCATGATGAATTTATGAGAAATGAAGGTAATATAAACGATAAAGATGATTAGAAACTATGAAGGTAATATAAAGAATTATGAAGAGAACTTAACTATGACAATTAAGAGGATAATGTAAACGATTAAGATAATTATGAAAACCATGGAGATAATGAAAAAGATGAGAATGGTTATGAGAATTATGAAGGTAATATAAACGATAAAGATGATTATGAAGGTAATATAAAGGATGAAGGTAACTTAACTATGAAAATTAAGAGGATAATGTAAACGATTAAGATAATTATGAAAACCATGGAGATAAAGGAAAAGATTAGAATGGTTATGAGAATTATGAAGGTAATATAAACGATAAAGATGATTATGAAACTATGAAGGTAATATAAACGATAAAGATGATTATGAAAACTATGAAGGTAATATAAAGGATGAAGAGAACTTAACTATGACAATTAAGAGGATAATGTAAACGATTAAGATAATTATGAAAACCATGGAGATAATGAAAAGATGAGAATGGTTATGAGAATTATGAAGGTAATATAAACGATAAAGATGATTATGAAGGTAATATAAAGGATGAAGGTAACTTAACTATGAAAATTAAGAGGATAATGTAAACGATTAAGATAATTATGAAAACCATGGAGATAAAGGAAAAGATTAGAATGGTTATGAGAATTATGAAGGTAATATAAACGATAAAGATGATTATGAAACTATGAAGGTAATATAAACGATAAAGATGATTATGAAAACTATGAAGGTAATATAAAGAATGAAGAGAACTTAACTATGACAATTAAGAGGATAATGTAAACGATTAAGATAATTATGAAAACCATGGAGATAATGAAAAAGATGAGAATGGTTATGAGAATTATGAAGGTAATATAAACGATAAAGATGATTATGAAGGTAATATAAAGGATGAAGGTAACTTAACTATGAAAATTAAGAGGATAATGTAAACGATTAAGATAATTATGAAAACCATGGAGATAATGGAAAAGATGAGAATGGTTATGATAATTATGAAGGTAATATAAACGATAAAGATGATTATGAAAACTATGAAGGTAATATAAAGGATGAAGAGAACTTAACTATGACAATTAAGAGGATAATGTAAACGATTAAGATAATTATGAAAACCATGGAGATAATGGAAAAGATGAGAATGGTTATGATAATTATGAAGGTAATATAAACGATAAAGATGATTATGAAAACTATGAAGGTAATATAAAGGATGAAGAGAACTTAACTATGACAATTAAGAGGATAATGTAAACGATTAAGATAATTATGAAAACCATGGAGATAATGAAAAAGATGAGAATGGTTATGAGAATTATGAAAGTAATATAAACGATAAAGATGATTATGAAGGTAATATAAAGGATGAAGGTAACTTAACTATGAAAATTAAGAGGATAATGTAAACGATTAAGATAATTAAAAATCATGGAGATAATGTAAAAGACGAGAATGTTATGAGAATTATGAAGGTAAATATAAACGATAAAGATGATTATGAAAACTAAAAATTTAATGTAGAAAAATGAAGATGGTTATGAAAACTACGAAGATAATGTAATTGATGAAGATGATTATGAAAACTATAAAGATATTATAAACAATTAAGATAATTATGAGAACTAAAAAGATATTGTAAAGGATGAAGATAATTATGAAAACTATGACGGTAATGTAACTCGTGAAGATGATTATGAAAAATATGAAGATAATATAAAGGCTGAAGTTGATTATGAAAACTGTGAAGATAGTAGAAACTATGAAGATGATCTTAAAGAAAAATATGAAAATAGTTTAAACGATGAAGATGGTTATGAAAGTTATGAAGATAGTGTAGAAGGTAAAGATAATTATGAGAAGTGTGAAGATAATGATGATGATAACGTTGAAGTAGATGATAGTGACAATAAGAATTCTTGGATAATACACACAAAGGAGTGAGAATTTATTACGTCGGGCATTCGCAAGAACCTTGTATAGTGTGGTGCAATAACGAGTGTGAGGAAGGTCAATGTATTTTGTTTCCAAGAATGGATAGGAAGATTCCGGTAGAATTTAAAGACGCACGACTTCACAAAAACTGGTCCACATAACCAAGTCTGACGCACAAGGGTTGCTAATTTTGCTGACATTTATTAAGTATCTTGCTGCCATCTTAGATCCGCGGAGGGCAACTCTCAAGGTTATTTTATAAAAGGAAGAGTCCTTTACGACCTCCGCCAACATTGCAGAACCTGCCTAAGAGGTCTAGTCTTTCGTTTTTGATTCAGAGCTCGCAGCAGCTGACGCACACTGGAGTCATGACCTGCTGTCATCTGTTAGCTTTTTCATCCCTTAGAAAACGGATGGAATTTATGAAGACAGCAGTGGTCATCCTGCCTTATAGCGAGGTGTGAAGATATGTATAAAGCATTACATAACACAGGGTTATTTAAAGGAGTGTGTCAAACAAACTTAAGAGGGATTCTGAGGTCCGTTTCGGTGAAGTGCGGACTCAGCGGACCTAGCAAAACATATTAAGTCAAATATTACTTCTAAGAAAAAGACATATACAGGGTGATTCATGAGGAAAGGTCAAAAATTTTGGATACGATATCTTAGGCCATTTTGAGTGAAAAAGTTCATATGAACATAGGTCCGTTTTCGAACGATGGCGGAGCTAGATGCATTTTTTGGTAAAACGTCTCGCCTCAATGTGAATCACACGTTACCATATGCTGCTGGCGTGAGACAAGATCAAGGTCGCAATGAATGACGTAACATTGAACTCTGCATTGTGAACGATGTAGATAAGAGGAAGAAACCGGGTGATGGGGCATTACAAATATCCAATCGCCTGCCCTTTCTGATGTAATGACACAGAACCCGCAGATAAGACAAATAGGCTACACTATCATCAATTCACAGCAGTCCAGTCAGCTACCTACAGTACAGTAGTTATACAGGTACAGTTATTGGAAGTGTTAAGTTGTGTTTTTCAAAATGACATAAATTTTCGACTGCAGAATACGCCGATATTGTGTATGTTTATAGTTTGTGCAATGGAAGTTCCTTGCGTCCCGTCGCTGAATATGAACGACGCTTTCCGAACAGAAGGGTACCATATCGAAGAGTACTTACTGTGTATGGGGTTGGATGAAAGACTTGGTATAGCAAAGGAAGGGGGAAACGAGAGAGGCGCTAATCGACCGTAATTTGGATGCGGCATAAAGAACAGTTACGTGCAACTCTCCCGCGCGATGAGCGCGATTCACACCCGAGCGCAACTGTGCAGTGAAGCAGAAGGAGGTACTTTGAAAATGTGCGAAAACATCGACCCCGATATCTAGAATATTAGGTATGTATGCATACGTGAATATAAACTTTAAATTTGTCCGTTATCTGTCTCTAAATGCGAGTTAGTACAATGGAATCTCATAAGTTTTTTTTAAATCAAAGAGCCATATCTCCGTAACAGTCCGAAAACGGACCTATATTCATATGAACATTTTGATTCAGAATTACTTCAGAATTCACATCCGAAATTTTTTACCTTTCCTCGTGAATCACCCTGTATAATGTACAATAGTGGCAAAAACCGGACCGACCCTTGTAGCTGATTTCAGAGCCTTGTTCACTCCAGAGCACTATAGACTGGTAACTAAGACTTTCGTGGTTCGAATCCTGTCTGGGAAAGAAACTTTTTTTTGTTCCTTATTCAAATTTATTCCCAATTCTTTTCGATTGCTAGAAAAAAATTCATGTTCTGGGAATAATAAGTCAATTAAGTAGTAAAGTATCGCTGCAATTGTGGAATTGTCATACTTTGACCAATTTTGTTTTTTTATAACGATCCTGCCTCTTCCACTTGTGACATGATATAATGTCGATTTAACAAAAATCGGTTTGTCTCTCGATCGTTGTGGATCAGGGAATTGTCCAGTACAACATTCCTCGGAAGGTGGCAACCCTACTTAAGGTCGATTATTATGGGCACCCTATGTTTAATTTGAACGTCAAAACAATAATATTCTAAGAAATTTTGCACTCAATTGTATCTCTATTTAATTTTCAAGAAGCTTGGCACAAAGCCATTCGTCTTTTGCAGGCAATTATATCAAACACAAAACCAAACATTGTTGCGAAATGCGCACGTCATAGCGCAGAACCACGGAATGCAGAATCTATTATTACACAAGTGAAATCATAATACATGACGCAGAATCAAGCCACATATTATTATTAACTGGAGTATAAATGTAAATGTCTGGCAGAAGACTATAATCTTTCAACGTAATATAGGGGGAAAGGAAATGGCCAGCCTACCCATTCTCTTCTGGCTTAATTGCCTCATGAGTGTTGCCTTATTGGTGTCAGTTATGAGGTTCTAACCAGTCGAAGTCTCCGGACTGCTGACTAAACATACTCACTGATAATCATACGTGGTTTCCGCCTTTATATCTCCCAGTAAAACTACCTTTCTTCCCACCACAATCTCAACACACGCTCTCGCCATGAAACAATACTAACAATACCATCCCTTCGCACCTTCTCATACTCATCCTCTTTCACAATAGCCCTGCCAAGACTCTGGAATTCGTTACTTGCTAGCATCTGGGACCGTCCAAATAAAATTGAATTCAAACACAAACTTATTAGGCACTTGGTCAGTAATTGAGACTCTTTCAGGCATGACTTCTTGTAAATAGTTCTCTTATTCTATCACAAAATATTTCAATATTCGGTAATTTAATCACTATGTAATTTTATTCTAGGTTTAATTTTTACTTAAGTAAAAAAATCTTTCTTTGTTCTTAACTTCTACAATAAACTGTCTACTTTTTATTAATCAGTTAATCTTTTAGTACTTTGATTTTTATAGTATTTGTAAATATAATATTAATTGTAATTGTATTTTTAATGTTGTAGTTTTAATCCCCTGGTAGAGGGGAAGAGAAGGCCTGATGGTCTTATCTCTACCAGGTTAAATAAATAATAATCTAAATTGGAATTTTCAAGTTAAAGAAACGATAAAAAAATCTGTTCCTCCATTCACTGTTCGAGTCACTTAAGAAACTTCTTGCCCCAGCAACTAAAACTTACCCTAGTACAAACCCTAGTAATGCCGCATTTCGATTATTGTGACGTTTTGTTAAGTGACCTAAGTTCTGAACTGTCAATCAAGTTACAGCGAGTTCAGAATATGTGCGTCAGATACGTGTGCAACATCCGACGATATGATCACATATCACCGTCCTTCGCAAGTCTATCGTGGCTCCGACTTAAAGAACGTAGAACTTTACACTCTTTGTCTTTACTCTTTCGAATTCTGTACACTTCAACACCAAATTACCTTTCGTCTCGTTTCTCTTATCTATACTCTAACCACGACGTAAATACCAGATCACTTATCTGTGGCGCGTTAAGTATACCTCTTCATAGAACATCTCGTTATTCATAATCTTTTACAGTATCCACCTCGCGACAATGGAATTCCCTGTCACTAAGTATTAGGGGCTGCAAGACAATAAACACTTTTAAAAACAGCTTAAAAGATAACCTTCTTAGCATTTCACTCCAATCATACTGACAAACTATCACTGACTACATTGTTACGCCTTCCTTTAGACATGCATCCTGATAGTGCTGTATTTTCAAAATTGTCTCATAATAATCTTTTTCTATTATCTAACATTGTTTGAAATATATTAACATTCTATGTATTTTAGCTTAATTCTGCTACATAGTTTGTATTTCAGTGTTTAATTAATAGTTCATAGTATTTTGTTGTTTAATTCGTAAATAACTCTTGTATGCATGTAGCTCTTATCTAAATCAAATTTTTGAATTCTTTGTAAGTTCATACATATGTATGTATACTTTTTGCTGGTTGAGTGGAAGAGAAGGCCTTACGGCCTTAACTCTGCCAGCTAAAATAAATCATTATTATTATTATTATTATTATTATTATTATTATTATTATTATTATTATTATTATTATTATTATTATTATTATATAGGCTACTATACTAAAACTATTTGATACTCATTTCTGTCGGAGGCTGAATTCAATCCCAGACCCATAATGTAGCCGGAAGGAATAGGACAAGAGTGTAAATGTCTATCTGGAATGAAGTCCACTATTTTGGTTTTCAGGGCAACTTCTAACCACTAGCTACTGCGTATTTTACTGCAAAAAGTATCAGTCAATTTGCAAATCAGTCAATTTATTTTCCAAAAGTAGAATTTCAAAAATGGATTGCATAAATAACTGACAAAAGTAAGTACAAAGTTTATTTATTTATTTTATTGCTAGTAAGGTTGAAATGATCCAAGTTAATACAATGTAAGATAAACTAGCCCACTCCTGAATGAATAAGACTCGTGCTCAGGAGGGGATTCCAATACAGATAAAAATAAAATTAAAATTGAGAGTGAATACAGATTAAAAAGATTTTAAATATGTTTAAACTCAAACTATAAATCCAATACAAATTGTTTTATTTTTTTATTAATTTGGGGAGGATTCGTGGTTAAAATAATATTAGAATAAAATTTGTTTAATAATCTGGCACCTTGACTCATGCTATGATAAAAAGCTGCATTGGTTTTACATTTGGGTTCAGACAAACGCAGAGAATTCATATTTTTAGTTCCATATTTTATATATGTACCTTTCAAAGTTATTAAGATTTCTGCTAAAATATTTTAATAAATTAGAATAATAAATTTCTTTAATGTTGAAAACTTTCAAATGTTTAAACAACAATTCAGTTGGGTAACCTTTCTGCTTTTTTAAACAAATTTTTATTACTTTTTTTTCTGTAGTAAAATTAACGGATATAGGTTGGATTTATAAGTTCCATAATTTGGTCATAGAGAAACAGATGAAGGTGTTAAATAAGTAATTACTATTACTACTCGTATCCCAATTCCTCTTTCTCAAGAAAAATCCGTAAAAAAATGTAGAGATACTTTACAGTAAATCTTGCGTCCCACGCACTAACGTTTACGCAATCCTTTAGACACCAACTTCCTTGAAAAGTACTGTTTGATATATTGTGGAAATGTATGCTGAAGAAGACGTATTATTTACATTGGACTTTGTAATATTTATTTATGCCCTCACGACGTCCCAACTAAGATTTAAGTTACACATAAACACTGAGAAAACAAAAACTAAAAGGCTTTTTCCAGTTTTTCAACAACCGCAGCATTATTCAGACAAACGTGTTCTTTAAACACATGACTAACATCTTGTTTCTCACTTGTGAACAAAAAAATTCTCTCAGATATTCTATGAATATTGCAAAGTCAATAATTAGAGGTCACCTTGAACTTGTTGCACAAATCGTCTGCTTTTCTTTATTCGTTTCTTCAATTCCTTAAGGCATTTTACACTGGTCGGGGCGTGGTTTCGCGTTTCTTCATGTAATTTAGTATAAACCAGAAAGAGATGTGATGGAACTTCTTGACTTGAGATCAAAATGACGCCTGATCTCCAACTAAAACACTTAAGAAATAACTCTGATAGTGAACAATCATGCACGAAAGAGAGATTGAAAAGTTGATAGTTTCTTCTTTAATTTATTGCTGTCAGTAGCAGATTATACAGAGTGTTTCCGAGGATGTGTTGTAGACTTTCAGGGATGGTGGCGAAGGGCACATGTATCAATTTGAGATAAGGGATCCTGGTCCGGAAATGACCGAGTCGAAAGTCACAAGCAATCGAAGTCCTGTCGGAGAGTAGCATACGCAGAATAACCTATGCGAACCAGGGCAGTGAGTTAGTTTTCTTGCCATCTTCAAGCGTAATGACGAGACAGAACGTTATATTAACAGATAGCAGTATTGCTTAAAAGAGAGGGAGGTTTATTATTATTAGAGTTTGGGCATATTCTGAAAGATATCGCCACATAATAATAGCTTTGCTAGACACATATGATGGCAAATTTGTAATTAAAAAAAGAAGAATGGAGGAGATTCGAACCTTGAGCTACTACTATCAATTTGTTCAATAGCCCAATGCCGTAACGACTTACGCTACAATGACTGTTAATATCGGTTCGGCATAATACGTGATTTTCCTGTTCATATTCGCTCCGGTTGATTTTGTATTTGTCAATTTTATTATTATTTCACTCTTCAAGGGCCCTGATGTATCTAGAATCAACCCGCCATTCGATTTTATTACATATTTTAGACTTTTAAACAAAATACAGCAAATTTAAATTGCTTAATTATGTGTGACCTAGTGAACTACGGCTTTGACGAGACGAGCATGCGCAATGTATGTCTCTGGAACTTAGAAATTGTCAGCGGCTCATTCTTTTTGCCGCTAAGTGTACCTCACCTGGAATGACTAGTACTTAGTATTAACAACAAACAACAATTATGAGTGTAAAAATGTAAATATAATAGGTCAGAAAAACAAAAATTGTGAAGGAGTGTAAACATACAATACTGTATCTCACCTAGAATGATTAGTACTTAGTCTTAACACCAAACAACAATTATGAGTGTAAAAATGTAAGACAGAAAAACAAAAATTGTGAAGGAGTGTAAACATACAATACTGTATCTCACCTAGAATGATTAGTACTTAGTCTTAACACCAAACAACAATTATGAGTGTAAAAATTTAAGACAGAAAAAAAAAACAAAAATTGTGAAGGAGTGTAAACATACAATACTGTATCTCACCTAGAATGATTAGTACTTAGTCTTAACAACAAACAACAATTATGAGTGTAAAAATGTAGGACAGAAAAACAAAAATTGTGAAGGAGTGTAAACATACAATATTGTACCTCACCTGGAATGATTAGTGCTTAGTCTTAACAACAAACAACAATTATGAGTGTAAAAATAGGAGAGAAAAACATAAATTATGAAGGAGTGTAAACATACAATACTGTACCTCACCTGGAATGACTAGTACTTAGTATTAACAACAAACAACAATTATGAGTGTGAAAAATAGGAGAGAAAAACAAAAATTGTGAAGGAGTGTAAACATACAATACTCTACCTCACCTGGAATGACTCACCAGGCGAGAAACAATGAGCCACCCCTCTTTTAGGAGACCTAGCCCTTTAACGGACAAAATGACTAAATGCATTCATTCATTCATTCATTCATTCAGTCATCATTCATTCAATCATTCATTCATTCATTCATTCATTGTCATTCATTCATTGTCATTCAGCCATTCATTCATTCAGCCATTCATTCATTCATTCATTCATTCATTCAGCCATTCATTCATTGTCATTCAGCCATTCATTCATTGTCATTCAGCCATTCATTAATTCAGCAATTCATTCATTCAGCCATTCATTCATTCATTCAGCCATTCATTCATTCATTCAGCCATTCATTCATTCAGCCATTCATTCATTCATTTATTCATTCAGCCATTCATTCATTCATTCTGCCATTCATTCATTCATTCATTCAGCCATTTATTCATTCATTCAGCCATTCATTCATTCAGCCATTCATTCAGCCATTCATTCATTCATTCATTCATTCATTCAGCCATTCATTCATTCATTCAGCCATTCATTCATTCAGCCATTCATTCATTCAGCCATTCATTCATTCAGCCATTCATTCATTCAGCCATTCATTCATTCAGTCATTCATTCATTCAGCCATTCATTCATTCAGCCATTCGTTCATTCAGTCATTCGTTCATTCAGTCATTCGTTCATTCAGTCATTCGTTCATTCAGTCATTCGTTCATTCAGTCATTCATTCATTCATTCAGTCAATCATTCATTCATTCAGTCAATCATTCATTCATTCAATCATTCATTTGCATAACACTGTTAATTAAAACACTAAAGCATGTGTTTGCAACATTTGCGGTCTACAAATATTATATACATCAGAATCTCGAGTAGTATATCTTTTCGACATAGGTTCTGCGCTTCCCACTTGTGAGAAGCCTTCTTCCTTGCATGAATGTGGCAGCCACAGGATATTACAACACTGAAGAACACAATTTCCCACTCATTCTGATGAATCAAGTGTAAGTTATTGTGCGATAAGAATCTCGGACACGCAATTGCAGTCAATTTTCTTGCGCATCAAGCAGTAAACAAAGGAATAACATCAGCAAACTCCTGTGCCTGTCGTGCAGAAGATTTGAATAATGAAGATAAAACCCGTGTGTAATTTAATGTGCGTCTGATTTGTTGAACCTGAATGTGGAAATCTCGTTGGTAATGCACACAAGGTCCATACAGGCGATTGGTTGGCATAGTTTCCGACGGCAATTTAGTTGTACAGTATAAAGTAATGATGACTCGTGGTTTGGAGAGTGAGGCAGGAACAACATGGCAGGCTGTGTCGCGACTGTGTGTTTTGTGTTACTGGCAGCAACGCCTCTCTGCAGAAGTGGGCTTCCACAAGAAGAAAAATACACTACCAGGTCAGGCTTTCGTCCATGCCCTTAAAAAGGCAGCGGACTGCTTGTAGCTTTAGTTGTACTGCAGTTGCTATAGTAACAACGTGTCACGTACGATTTACATCTGATCCAGACTTTCACCTATGCAAATGAAGTTGAATAAATTCAATATTACAACTGGAAAGGTTTATTCCTCCTAGTGTTGTATTGGTGTGTGTGATATAACGTCACCATGTATCTGTTAAACAATAGTTCAGAAGAGAAGGCTTACTAATTTCGTGATCACTGAATATATGTACTGGTTTAAGAGAAAAACTTCCGTAATGTTACATAAATCGTTAGCAATACTTTTAAAAGTAACGGGTAGTAAAATTATTTTAGTCGCGAGAAATATATTTGTTTTTCAGTGCTAATTATTGTGCTATATGATAATGTCTCGTGGCGAGAATATTGTACGAAATGGAAATATAAAAATTGGAAATTTATACTTTGAAGAGGTGGAAAAATTCAAATACCTGGGAGCAACAGCAACAAATATAAATGATACTCGGGAGAAAATTAAACACAGAATAAATATGGGAAATGCCTGTTATTATTCTGTTGAGAAGCATTTATCATCCAGTCTGTTGTCAAAAAAATCTGAAAGTTAGAATTTATAAAACAGTTATTTTACCGGTTGTTCTTTATGGTTGTGAAACTTGGACTCTCACTTTGAGAGAGGAACATAGATTAAGGGTGTTTGAGAATAAGGTGCTTAGAAAAATATTTGGCGCTAAGAGGGATGAAGTTACAGGAGAAAGTTACACAACACAGAACTGCACGCATTGTATTCTTCACCTGACATAATTAGGAACATTAAATCCAGACGTTTGAGAAGGGCAGGACATGTAGCACGTATGGGGGAATACAGAAATGCATATACTGTGTTAGTTGGGAGGCCAGAGGGAAAGAGACCTTTTGGGAGGTCGAGACGTAGATGGGAAGATAATATAAAAATGGATTTGAGGGAGGTGGGATATGATGATAGAGACTGGATTAATCTTGATCAGGATAGGGACCAATGGCGGGCTTATGTGAGGGCGGCAATGAACCTCCGGGTTCCTTAAAAGTAAGTAAGTAAGTAAGTAATTATTGTGCAAATATTGAAATAGTAGTCCACGTTTGTCAACATGTAAATTATAAAATATATTTTTGTGTTAAAATCTGTTTGTATGCATCTGAAGTCTGATTAATTTAATATGTAGCTAGTTGGCGTTGTATGCAATGGAGGGGGAAGGAACTGGCCACTCTACCTCGTTATCTCCTGGCCTAGTTGCCTCTTAAGTGGTGCCTTTTTGGTATCACTTGTGAGGTTCAGACCTGTCTTCGGACAGTTGACTAAAAGAAAATAAAAGAAAATCTCTGCTACAGTGAATGAAATCTGTGGTTGTAAGTTATTTATGTTCTATTCTCTCTGCAATATGATTTTTCCATTACCTTCTACTGCTCGCACGGAGTTTTACTGCCCGCAGATAATCTCGTAACTTTTTACAGTCAGATCTTCTTACTAAGATCCCCCCCTATTAATAGACATGCTAGTGGATTATAGTGTTTTTCTAGGTGTCACGTTGAATTTTCCTTTTCAAACTTTGTTTCGAATTTTTGTATTGAAAAACACATCATCTGACAGTTATTTTCTAACTGTTATGTTGGCAGTATTCTTTGCCTTTGAAGAAGCTGCCAACTTTAAAGAAACGGAAGTTACTAGCGAGTTACACTTAAAATTTAGACGTAATTTATATTACTATTAATAACTATTACAATAATTACTAATAAATAAAGTGCACAGGTGTGGAGTAACTGTTAGCACGTCTGATCGTGCAACGAAGGGGCCTGGGTTCAAACCCTATTTGGGACAAGTTACCTGATTCAGGAAAAAAATCGATGTTGGACCCTGGACTTATTTTGCTAGCATTATCACCTTCATCTCAATCAGGCGCTAGATAACTACAACAGTTGATAAAGCGTCGTAAAATATCAACTAAAAAGTAATTAATAAACAGTTTACATTTTAATGTAGTATTCAGTTTTCGGACTTAGTGCTGATCATTTCCAGTGGTGAAACAAAATAAATTTTTAGGTTAGGTCTCATGAATTGTAAACTGTTTAGTCAAAACAATGATTTTGAAGTTTCCATACCACATCAATCAATCATGAATGAATGAATGAATGAATGAATGAATACACGAACATTATTATTATTATTATTATTATTATTATTATTATTATTATAGCTACTACTTTCATTTTTTCAGTACATAGCAATGTCATTTACCTGCTTTGGTCATATCTGTTAGCAGTTGGCAACATTGAAAAGACAGCCATATTGTCTTTTTTTTAGGAACTTTACAAGAATCTCACTATAGGCTTTACTACGGAAAGTCAAATTGATTGAATACAAGTGATAATTTTTTTTCTAATAGCGGGTACTTGGCTGTTCGTTTTTCGCCCTTCCGAAACCAGTTACGTAGGCTAAACCAATTTACTGACAGAGTCGTTATCCAGGTTGCGCTATAGGAGGCTGGTCTGCGCTACACCAAAAATGTGATGAAATGATGGAGATTTTTGGAATGATACAGGAAAACTGGAGCTCCGAGAAAACCTCTGTGTTACCTAGACCACGGGCATGTTCAATCCAAGTCATAAATAGGGTGTACGCCAGGAATCGAAACAGGATTATGAACACAGTGCTCTAACAATTGGACAGTCATGACGACATACAAGTGATCACTGAGTGCTGGAGTTGAAACGTTATTTCATATTACAGTTTAAAAGAAGGGCCTATACTGTCAAAATTCAACACATTTTGGTGATATGACTGGCTGAACCAACTTAAAAAATTGGTGCGACAATTCTGCGTTTTTTTTATCGTGTCAAAGTTGCAAAATACCCATCATTTCGGAGCTATATACAATGCTGACAATTGAGCAGTTTTTCGCTAAATGTGGTAAATTTGTAACAGTTTTTGGGCCACATTTTTTTACTCTCGTATTAGACCTCTTTTTTTCTTTTTCTAAATGCAAAAACTTATGGTAGCTCTTATATGCGTATATGTAAGAAATTAATGTTCTCGAAGTTAGGTAACGTTAGGCCTAGATATAGAAATTACGGGCTTTTAAAATGCCAATACTTTTTCACCGCGAAGTCAATTGCATTCAATTTAAATGACAAAGTATAACACGGTGGCTTCTTGTACATTTTTACATTCACACGTGACACTGATCTCTTTCTATGAATGACTGACTTCAGAAGTACGGTATGCAAAAACTGATACCATCAGTAGAAAAAGAAAGGGAATTTATCTCTCTGTATGTTCTGTGACAATGAAACAACTAACGGGACAGAGAGTACGGTAGGTAGTTTAAGGATAAACAGACAAAAACAGATCGGCACACTAAGGAGATCTTTGCGCTCCCGTGTGCCACACCACTGACGATGTCTGCCGGAGCAGCAGACGAAATGTATGGTAGCAACAGCGCCAACAGACCACGGCCCTTTAGCCCGGATGACATCGATCCATATAGCGCCGGCTGTGAAAGTCTACATTCCAAAAACAGATATTGTTCCTTTCTACCAGCGGGAGGACAATTGGAGTAGTAACGGCACAACGGGATAGAGGGTGATTTCAGAAGCGGATTTTACCTTGCAATCTTTCCATGATCATTAATTTGTGACTTATAATGTACACCAGCCGTGGCGAAAATGTGATCGTGCGCCCAGCCACTGTGTAACCTGCAAAGTGCATAGCACCTATGGAGGGAGGCGGACACCCGAAGGGGAAGTGAAGCAACTGTCTGACTTATTAACGGATTTTCATTTTCCTTAAATATAATTTTATACAGTACAGTGAAACCTGCCTTTGCGGTCACTTCATCTGAACGGTCACCTGGCCAAAAGGCTAATTTTCTCTGGAACCAATTCCATTTTCCATAAGATCAATACAAATTCTCTCTTTATTTAGCGGCCACCTCATGCGCCGGCCAGCGACCGGGGTCTATTTGGATTGGAACCTGACTATAACGGTCGCTGTCCAACGAAAATCTTTTCACGGATACTGTCTGACCTATTTTTTTGATGGTTAGAGGACAATACCTAAGTGTACAACAGTACACCCTCCATATCTTGGGGTTAGTTGGTTACTGTTTTATGACTCTTTTGTCACTTTCCACTTCGACCCTGCACAGCCATAAATGCTTACTCGTTTCTAAAGGATTGAACCACGGACGTTTTCTATCGAAAATGTCACAGTATGCTTCAGGTCAGTAGTTAACCATTCGAATTTTTTTTCTTTCCTCTTTCTATCTTTCTCTTTTTTACAAATTTTTCTTCTTTTCATTCAGTTGATTCAGAGGAACTGTGAAGTTGGTTTGAGAGAGAAATCAAGTCTAACAATAAATCTAGAGTGGTGTTAAGTTTAGAGGTGAGACGAAAAATGATTAAAGAAAGTGAGAAGGGAACATCTGATAGAAAAATTGCAGAAATATTCAAATGTGGAAGGACACAAATAAACGGTATAATTAAGAATAAAGATGCAATATTAAAAGGATGGGAGAAAAATATGCGTGGTGGCCAAAAAAGGAAGAGAGAATCTGTGTTTAGTAATGTGAATGATTTCGTTTACGAATGATTCAAGTGTGCGAGGGCGAAGAAATTGCCAATAAGTGGGCCTATGATTCAAGAGAAAGCTCTCGAAATTGCCAAAGAACTCAATGTAAGCAATTTTGTTGCTAGTAACGGGTGATTAGAGTGCTTTAGAAAACGGCATAACATTGCATTTCGTTCTGTATGGTGAAGGAGGCGACATTGCAACCAATGTTATTGAAGAATGGAAAAAATAGACTACCTTCAATTCTTGCTGAATATGAACTCAGAGACATTTACAATGTTGACGAAACAGATTTCTTTTCAGGGCCCTCCCCAGAAAAACTTTAAGTTTTAAGAAAAAAGAGTGTAAAGGGGGGAAGTTGGCAAGACAGAATAACCCTGTTCTTTTGTTGTAATGCTGCAGAAAAAAAGAACCACTTTAATGATAGGGAAATCATTGAAATCGAGATGTTTGAAAAATGTTGATATGGACTTATTGGAGGTGAAGTGGACTGCCAACAATAAAGCTTGGATGACATCATCATTGTTTGAGAATTAGCTATGCGATTTCAATTCCAAGATTATACGACAAAATCGCAATGTGATCCGTGAAATTGCCGTTTCTTCCCCCAAATACGACATCATACCTCCAGCCCCTTGATCAAGGTATTGTCCAGTCATAAACTGAGGTACCGCAAGCGAGTTTTGTAAAGGCTAGTTGAAAGAATGGAAGAGGCTGACATTAATATGCACGTTTGTTGTACACGCACAGTACCGGTACTAAAAAGTCAATGAAATTCAGTACTTTCATGCTGATTCATAAAAAAACCGCAACCTTAATCAAGCGGCCACCTGACAAAACGGCCATTTTACAAGGTAACTTCAGATGGCCACTTTAGACAGGTTTCACTGTACATGGTTACAAACTAATGTTTAGTACGTGTAACGAAGGAAGAAATGAACAATAAAACATAGCACACATTATCACAACCTAAAATTAACTGTCTTCAGAATGTCTGCGACAGAGTTTCAAAATCAGAAATTATGTTACTTACTGGCAGTCGTAGTTGATCGCGAAGATATTTGTCTGTCAGTCGTGATATAAATTTGGTTTTTACTGTTTTCATTCTTGAAAATAATTTTTCACAAACGTAAGTTGCAGCGAACATGACTTCAAAAGAGCAAGCGAAAGAACGAAACTTCGGATATTTATTTTTTGGCAAGATTTGAAAAGTTCAACATTTGTCAAGTCCTTACATCTAGCTTTCATTTAACATCACATAGTAAATCAGTGAGTTCAAATTGAAGAGCTAACCGCATTATTCGTACATCTGCTGAAAAAGGGTCGACGTACGATGATGATGATGATGATGATAATAATAATAATAGTAATAATAATAATAATAATAATAATAACACTTAACCTTTTAATGTTTCATCAGTAACTTGTAGTATAACGCCGTTTCATGTTATACAACCGTTTTCCTCGTAATACTTGTGAACAAATCATACATTTAATATTCTCATCATATTGACGGCAAAAATGCGTCCTCCCATCCTACTTGGAACTTTCGTTTTTGTAGAGGTACATGGTTTCGAGAGAGACATTGCGACGATACGTCACTCGCAGGTTAGAGACAAATACAAATGGAACGGAGTTTGACTCCAGTGAGTGAGAGGGTGGGGGTTGTGGGAGGTAGGAAGCGCTTAGCTATCATTGCGAGCCACAATGTGCTCGTGAGTCACATTTTCGCCACGGCTGATGTACACTATTGTGTAAAAGTCTTAGGCAGAAATTCAGAACCTAGAGCTTTCTATTGAACATGTTCGAGGCGTCTAATATGATAATACATATTTATCTTTTTACATTTTGCTCTTAAAGTAGAAAGGGGTCTTATATGTGAGGGAGGCTAATAGCTAAGCGAGTAAATTTGGTATCTTTTTAATTTGTTAAGTAGCAGTGGCGGTTCCTCGGGGGAGGGAAGGGGGAACGTCCTCCTCACATTTTCTTCTTTTGAAAGTAAATACCAAATAAAATATGTGCCTTGAAATTCGAGGAAGATTCGATAATTTTTAAGTTCACAACTATAAGAAAAACTCGGTTGATCGAGTTTTAAACGACGTGCTGTAGAAAACTGTGAAAAAGATGCGAGATTGCCTGTGTGGAGGAAAGGCACTCCATTCCTCTTCTACTGCAGTTAACACACAAAGACAACAGCGCACTAGCGGCCAGAGAAAGAAGCAGAGCTTTAAAGCAAGTAAATGAACGGAGAGGGAGGAGATCCTCTTCTGAATCAGTCATGGGCGGGAAATAGAAACCGACTGGTCGTGCAGCAAGCTCGCTACCGCTGCCACCTAACGATGCTGCATTCAACCAGACTATAACACATCTAGGAGGAGACACAACAAAAACAGTTTTAACGCAACACTATGAAAGACACCATGTAAACTTTTTTTTTTAAATTATAAATCAAAAATATTATTCATTTGCACTTTATATAGGCTACTATTCATGGTTTGAAACTTTCGTGGATATTTGAAATTTAAAGTCGGGTTTATGTAAAACAAAGAGGAAGTAGTTCTACGTAGTTGGCCCCTGAAATCCACTTCTGTTCATTGTTTATTAGACAGGGCAACAGCCAAGTTGTCAGTTTTGTACAAATATATTTGAAATTGAAAGTAGGTGCTCCAAACTACATCATTTTTAACATAAAAAATTAATCGGCCACCGGCAGCTTTGAACAATAATGATAGTATGACTTTACAAGAACTGACATTCTTCAAAAGCATGTGATACTGAACTTGTAAAATGTAATGTGGCAACACAGACACGTGGGTGGGTGCAATGTTCTCGCTTTCCTCAGATTATTTCCCATTCGCATTTCCATTTCCGTAAAACGGTTCCGGTTACGAGTTGGTAACTAGTCTCTTCCAACACGTGTGATGCTGTAGTGTGCTCGAAAAATGCTACGAGGTTGTGAATTTCCTTGTAATTGTTAATTTGCGCAATTATTCAACAATGAATGGAAGTGAAAACATAATATATTTTGGACAATTTAGGAAACTCAGTTTACAAGAACAGATTATTGCTATACAGAAGGGAAGGCCAACCCCAACACTACCTGGTCTTACATGTATGCATGTAGGCTAATTTGTAGCATGTTTCATTCAAGAAGGTGTCATTTCGTGCTGTTAACTTCTTTCCTCCTCTTAAGAAATATGCAGGAGCCGCCACTGTTAAGTAGGGATTTATAGACTTTTCATCAACCTCTAGCGACAAAAAGGAACCTAGCTATCTCTGAACTACTATTTGTCGACTACATTTCAGTTGGCAAATTGGTAATACTGAATATGTATTGGTTCTATCACCAGGGAAAACAAGTGAAGGGTAAACAATCTGTCGGATCGCTTAAAGGCCTTATAGAGGTGCCACGGTTCACGTCTCTCCCTACATAAATTTCGGCATTTCCCTGTTATCCCATTTGTCCCACGTTAGCCTACAGATTCAAGTCAATCTGAAGATCGTTAACGGCCAGTTCTGTTCTCCAATAACGCACATTCAAGGCGCGTTCTTTTCTCTGTCCTGTCTTCCTCTCCGTGTAGTCACTCGGCCGGTTCCAAATTATGAGCTTCATGTGTCACGCCCACACTGTCTACAGACTCCCACCAACTGACGATGGATTCCCGCAGCTGAGACTTTCTTCGCTTTCAGAAATCGAATTACAGCACGAACCTCCATTCTGGACCACAGGTACAGTCGACCCTACATCTTGAACTAGCGGTTTTCGCCAATATGGTGGTGTACAGTGCTGCCAACTGACATCATCAGCTGCTTGTCTATGCGGATGACATGAATATGTTAGGAGAAAATCCACAAACGATTAGGGAAAACACGAGAATTTTACTGAAAGCAAGTAAAGCGATAGGTTTGAAAGTAAATCCCGAAAAGACAAATTATATGATTATGCCTCGTGACCAGAATATTGTTCGAAATGGAAATATAAAAATTGGAGATTTATCCTTCCAAGAGGTGGAGAAATTCATATATCTTGGAGCAACAGTAACAAATATAAATGACACTCGGGAGGATATTAAACGCAGAATAAATATGGAAAATGCCTGTTATTCGGTTGAGAAGCTTCTATCATCCAGTCTGCTGTCAAAAAAACCGATAGTTAGAATTTACAAAACAGTTATATTACCGGTTGTTCTTTATGGTTGTGAAACTTAGACTCTCACTTTGAAAGAGGAACAGAGATTAAGGGTGCTTGAGAATAAGGTTCTTAGGAAAATATTTGGGGCTAAAAGGGATGAAGTTACAGGATAATGGAGAAAGTTACACAACAGAACTGCACGCTTTGTATTCTTCACCTGACATAATTAAGAACATTAAATCCAGACGTTTGAGATGGGCAGGGCATGTGGCACGTATGGGCGAATCCAGAAATGCATATAGAATGTTAGTTGGGAGATCAGAGGGAAAAAGACATTTGGGAAGGTCGAGACGTAGATGGGAGGAAAATATTAAAATGGATTTGAGGGAGGTGGGATATGATGATAGAGACTGGATTAATCTTGCACAGAATAGGGGCCAATGGCGGGCTTATGTGAGGGCGGGAATGAACCTTAAAAGCCATTTGTAAGTAAATATATATATGGAAATGTAGGGTCTCTGTACTCTGGACTTCTATAACTGAAAGATTGTAAAGTCATATTCGTTACTCCATGATACAGTTAATGTAAGTGACGTGTATATTTTACTGCATAAATGTCAAATAGATTTTGAACAAATGTGAAATTTCCCTGTTATTTTCAAACGAAACCTGACATTTCCGACATATTTTTATCTATAAAATGCAAAGAAAATGACTAAAATTATGATTATTTGCACCCTTAGGACAACGGACGTAACATGCACGACATACAAAATTGTCGTTCAATTTCGGGTAAAGTGAAAGTTCAATAAAGTTTTTTCTATTTCCTGAAAAAAAAATACTATTTTGGAAATGATGGGTTTTGTTCGCAACCTCCACAAATAGTCTGTAAGGGTGCTATGCATAGACATTTCGCTAGCCCGCGCTACGAGCGTGCTAAACTAGCCCCGGCTATCGACTGATTACTTGTACAGGATTCATATAATATCATATCGCTAACACTGGTTTATGAATACGAAAAACGTTAGTTCGCTGATCATCCACCGGAAGCCCGCGCTAAGAATATCTATGAATATGGCCCTTAGATTTTAATTCTAGAATCTCGTGTCTAGATCAGGCTAGGGATATTTGGACAACTTGTGCCTTCAAATTCAGACGAGATGCGGGATAAGGCCGTACTAACTGTTGCTGCTTCTTTCGCGTGCTTCGTGCAACAAAAAACAAAATGACGCCCAAGGAGATGCTGGGTACCTACGCGAATGATTTAACGAGATTTTTTTATCCCTCCTTCCACTTCCAGCTTCATAATAACCAAGGAGTCAATCATCTCAGCAAGAGCATCATGTCTTTTATTTTTATTTTTGTAAAACTTTTCTTACAAGTTCACGTAAAGGCTGGTTCAATATAAGCCGGGAACGGAAACGACAACGGAAATATTGTTAAAATAAATATATTTAAATGTGAGCATTCACAATAGTTAAGATACATATGTTTCCAAGAAGTCGTAAACTTTTCTCCCCTATCTATTCCATCTTTTACGTCATTTAACAAAGATATTTGAACAATATAACCACAGTCTACTATATACAGTCGCGAAGCTCAATATGTAGTAAAAATGCAAACATGGGTAGTTGCCCACCACTAGGATCGCTACTATCGCCTCATCATCGCAGATCTCTCTCCTAGTAGACGACAAAATATGTTACACTTTCGTTGTGTTCTTTTGGAAAAATTAACACCTTCCTTCCATTATTGAAATATTAAATGCATAAAGTTAATTTATTATTTTAATGAAGTATATTAAATTCCACCATAAACTCGAAGATACCTGCAAGAAATAGGTTAATATTATTTTTGTTTGTGCTAAACGAACTGAAATTTACTATAATAGCTTCACTCATTCAAGATTATAGCGATAATTAACTATGAAACCAATAAATATTAATTTTCATTTCCCTTTACAACAATAATAATGGAAATATGAATTAAAGGAGTAACTTACGTGTACCGGTACTTGTAGTGCAGGCTTACGTAGTTAACAAAGTGGGATGAGGTTAAGCAATAATAATCACACCAGAATTGGAAATAAAACGTGATCAATAAATTTTATTGTAACAGACTTTTCTACGTCTCTAGTAAAGTAACAAATAAAAATAACAACAAAATTAACAGCTATAATTAAAAACATATCCTTTGAAAAAAAAAGTAGGCCTAAGCAATAATAATCCCACCAGAATTGAAAATAAAACGTGATCAATAAATTTCATTAAATCAAAATTAATTTTTCTACGTCTCTAGTAAAATATTATTATTCCAATTATTGTATTTTAGCCATTAACATTTTAATTAAAACCAATAACGAACATTTTCACAAGCATCAACGTGAAATACGCAACGAGCTAGCACTCGATGGAAATACGACACAGTCCAAAGTCGACCGTGGACAGTCTATTGATTCTAGTTGCTAACCGCTTGGAGCGCTTTATCACGAGATTTGCAAAAAATCACCTCAAGCTTCGCGACTGTATATAGTAGACTGTAGTATAACCCTTAGTGCTCAGGTCACTTCGGGGTTCACCAAGCGAAAGAAAGGGGATGAGGGAAGTATTAAAAGCAAGTCTCCAGGTCCCGTTACTGTTGTCGCTTGCACGCACAAGTCACGTATACTTTGACGTCTCTAATCCGTTCCCACACCCCTCTTTTTGAGAAAAATCAGTCGGTATTTTCCGAGCTCTGAAAGAAAGTAGAGACAGTCTTTTGAAATAAGTTTTTTTTTTTTTTTTTAAGTTTGCTCCAATCACTTCAGTAGAAGTAGAAAAATCTTTTCTTTTTTTTTTTCCATGAAAAACGTTCTCTCTGACAGGCAGCTCACTATGACAGTTGACAACTTAAAAAAGCATATTGTTGTGACATGTAACCAAGGAAAGTGAGTACTGTATGGGATAGTTTATTAAGTATTTGTCTATTTTTTGTATGTTTCCATGAATAATACATGCTATTTCACTGCCTATTTTTACTGTTTTAGTGCCTATTTGCCTGCCTATTTTAACTAAAATAAATGCCTAAACATCCGGGCTCTTAGTAATATAATTGTTCAAGATTATGAACGGAATTTTAAGGTATTGCTTTTGTTAGATAAAATAAGAAATCGTTAGCTGGTCCATTGATGGCTACTTTCCTCTGAATGGTTCTTCGTTTCCTGAACCGATAGCGACTGTAGCAAGCTTGAATTTCTTTGTGGAGGAATTACCTGCAATTCCTCAGTTAATAAATTCGTGCTCTCTACCGACAGATAGCTAGAGTGAGTAGAAAAGTAATGACTAACTTCACTCTTGTTACTTTGACGTTTGCAGATGGGACAACATAGACGTAGACGAGATCTTGCAGAGCGATCGACTTCTAAGGAACTACGTGAAGTGTATGCTGGATAATGGACCCTGCACACCGGACGCTGCGGAGCTCAAGAGTGAGTATCATGCAACGACGCCAAAGAGAAGGATGTCCTGCAGCAACGCTGTTGGAATGGCTGTTTTTTTTTTTTAACTATGAAGCAATAACAGGCAATTACAGACATGCAAACTTACATTTGCATCTGAAACAAGTTTGCTGAAACAATCAGTGTCAATTATGTGTAATGAATTCTAATTCATTTTTATGCAAGAAGGATGTGCGTTCCTATTGGATGGAGGCAGTGTTTTAATTCTTAAATAATTCAGTTGTAGCACCGTCAGTAGCGAATTCTCGCTAAAGAAATGAGGAAAACTTTGTGGGATCTACGTCAGAGGGACGTATTTTGAATATATATTATATTAAGAGCACTTTTGTTTCCCCTACAATATTCTACTTCTAAAAACTCTTTCTTTCGTTTTCAAGAATTAGCAATTACCTTCCTCAACAGTACACTCAAACAAGTGTTGAAATCGACATACTCCGAAATATCATTTCAAAAGAAAAAAGGTGCAACGAACATAACACGCACTTCTCTATTATACATTCTATACGTTTTCAAATCATCTTATTCCCGGAAGAACTTGAGTTCTTCTGCATACGAACTTAAGGCCTATTACAGTCATTGAAAGAAATGAGAGGAATGAGATTAGTGAACTGGACGAGATGAGATGATATGAGTGAAATATACGAGGGGATATGAGTGAAAGATGAGAGACGATATGAATGAGAGGCACAAGATGATGTGAGTGAAAGACACGAGACGAGACGAGACGAGACGAGACGAGACGAGACGAGACGAGACGAGACGAGACGAGACGAGACGAGACGAGTGAAAGACACGAGACTATGTGAGTGAGACATACGAGACGATATGAGTGAAAGATACTAGACGATATGAGTGAAAGATGAAGGACGGTATAAGTGATACACGAGGTGATGAATGAAAGATAGGAGATGATACGAGTGAAAGATAGGAGATGATACGAGTAAAAGATACGAGATGATACGAGCAAAACACACGAGACGATACGAGTAAAAGATACAAGATGATAGGAGCGAAAGATACGAGATGATACGAGCAATAGATACAAAATGATACGAGTAAAAGATACGAAATAATACGAGTAAAACATACGAGATAATACGAGTAAAAGATACGAGATAATATGAACGAAAGATACGAGATGATACGAGCGAAATATACGAGATGATACGAGTAAAAGGTACGAGATGATAGAGCAAAAGATACGAGATGATACGAGTAAAAGATATGAGATGATACGAATAAAAGATACGAGATTATACGAGTAAAAGATACGAGATGATACGAGTAAAATATACGAGATGATACCAGCGAAAGATACGAGATGATACGAGCAAAAGATACGAGATGATACGAGCGAAAGATATGAGACCAAATGAGGGAAAGACACGAGACAATATGAATGAAAGATACGAGAATATATGAGTGAAATATATAAAACGATAGGAGTGAAAGATATGAAACAATATGAGTGAAAGTTAAGAGACGATATGAGTGAACGGGATGAAAAGATACGAGCCAACAAGATAAGACGGTACGAGTGAATGAGATGAGATAATATGAGCTAACGAGATGAGACAATATGAGTGAACGACGTGAAGGAAATGAGATAAACCTTGGAGAACCCTCTTACACTGATTTTGTCAGTCGTAACTATTTCTAGTGCCAATGCTAAGAATCGAACATGAGATCTTATAGTAGGAAGTAGGTATGTTATCTAGACTGAGGTACAGGATACACAAAATGGTGTAATACAACCTCGACACCAAAAGAATAAAGAGGAAAAAAGACGAAGAGAGAAAAATCAGAATAAAAAAGATAATTATTTCTTATCTCGTCAATGCTTTCCTGTGTTGCTGTTTCGGTGGGTATAAACCTTTACACGAAACGAGCACTCAGTAGGACTCTTGTGGGAAGGTGTCAGCACTGAGCCAGATCTCTGTTTAAAAATGTTAAGTCTTATACCATACTCGATAAATTTTAAGTATTATTATTATTGATTAAGCTGTTTTGTAACCTCTTCTGGGCGTGAACTGACATTAAGTTCTTAACATTTAAAGAAGCCTTCGTGATCATTCCGTCATACAGCAGGTTGTTTTACAATCATAGGGCGTTGGGTCACTCGTCATGGCCATCATAGCAACTTTATAAAGTATTAAATAAAAAAATACTTGCTTGAGCAACTTTGATGCGTAATTTATTAACAGCAATAAAAATATGAGTGAAATATAATTTGCATCTCCTCATTGCTTAAGCATACAACCGCATTTAGTGTAGAAAAAAACATAAGGAGACGGAGAGGATAGAGCGAAAGAGAAGGAAGTTGAGGGAGAAGGAGATAGTGAGGGGGGAAGAGATTCAAGACGAAAGAGGGGAGACGAAAGGATGGACCACAGAGAAGGAAAGTAAAACCAAGAAATTGAAACGAAACTTATTTGTCACTAGTTCAACGATTCAGATAATTGTTCTGTTTTCCTAGACGTATCTAGTTATCAACGAAAATGGCCACCTACAGAAGTAAGTTGAAGGAGTTGGCATTGTTTTAATGATGAATAAATTATACTATTTGAACCATAGCATTTTATAACAACCTGATATACTGCACTTCACTTCTTGCTGGGACAGACAAGGATTTTTCTTCTGCGAAGTATCCTATAACAAGACTGCATTCCAGAGTTTTCTATTTACACACTCTCTATCACACGTCCAAGTAGACTACAGAGAATGTAAACCGACGTATTCTTTTTACTGTTTTTGCTAGAATTTCCTTAATTACAAATCTCTGGGAAGGGAGCCAAATAAAATTACCCAAGTTTAAACATTTCCCGTGTCTGCTGACAGAAGAAATTTTCATAGTGATTTGGAATATCATTTTTTTATTGATCTGCGGAAGAAGAAGTGAAGTGAAATACGATCTATAATGCATACTTGACACCTAAAAGAGGTTGGGATACAGTATAGAGGTAAGAAGTGGGAGATGAGACGTGAGAGGTTAGAGATGGAACATGATAGATTAAAGTGGGATATGAGGTACTACAAATAGGATATGAGTTATTAGAGATGTGATATGAGGTATTAGATATGGGATATAATTTAATAGAGATAGAGCATGAGGTATTAGAGATGGGGTATGAGATACTAGATGTGGTGTGAGATATTAGACATGGGCTCATATGAGCCGTTCAGAGCAAAAGTGGTGTAAGTCAAAATTGAGTACTGAAGTTTAAAGTAAAAATTCTATAAATACAGCGCAAAGTAGCAATTAATATGTCCTTCTTCTATACATTGACTATTAATACTTTAAATAAATTGAATATTAATTGCTACTTTGCGCTGTATTTTACAGAATGTTTTTTTTAACCCTCATTATCCATTTTTGACTTACACCACTTCTGCTCTGAACGGCTCATATGAGATATTATACATGCGCCCGTCTGAGGGATTAGAGATGGGGTATGAGAGATTAGAGAAGTGATATGAGAGCTTGCCGATAGAATATGGGAGATAGGAGATGGTTTATGAGACACTGAAAATGGTTTATTGGAGATCGAAGATGGTGTATGAGAGATTACGGATGGTATATGAGAGATTATAGATGGTGTATGAGAGATTAGAGATGGTGTATGAGATATTAGAGATGGTGTATGAGAGATTAGAGATGGTGTATGAGATAATTTGGATGGCGTATGAGATACTAAGAGATGGAGTATGGGACACTAGAGATGGGTTATTACATATTAGAGATGGAGTATGAAATATTAGAGATGGAATATGAGATACTAGAGATGAGGTATGAGATACTAGGGATGGGGTATGAGATACTAAAGTTGGGATATGAGATACTACAGATGGGATATGAGATACTAAAGATGAGGTATGAGATACTAGAGATGGTGTATGAGATACTACAGAGATTGGGTATGAGATACTAGAGATGGTCCACACCTGTGGAGTAACGGTCAGCGCGTCTGGCCGCGAAACCAGGTGGCCCGGGTTCGAATCCCGGTCGGGGCAAGTTACCTGGTTGAGGTTTTTTCCGGGGTTTTCCCTCAACCCAATGCGAGCAAATGCTGGGTAACTTTCGGTGCTGGACCCCGGACTCATTTCACTGGCATTATCACCTTCATATCATTCAGACGCTAAATAACCTAGATGTTGATACAGCATCGTAAAATAACCCAATAAAATAAAATAAAAAATACTAGAGATGGGGTATGATATACTAGAGATATGGGGTATGAGATACTAGAGATGGGATATAAGAAATTGAAGATATATGAAAGATTTCTAGCTGATTATTTAACGACGCTATATCAGCTATTGGGTTATCTAGTGTCGATGGGATTGGTGATACCCAAGGATTCGCCTGAATTATCTGATATTCTTCTTAGGGTAGGGGAAAACCTCGGAGAAAATCCAATCAGGTAATCAGCTCAAGCGGAAATCGAACCGACGTTCGAAAGCAATTCCAGTTTAGCAGGAAAATGCGCTACCGCCTGAACAATGCCGGTGGCTTCTAATATTATTATTATTATTATTATTATTATTATTATTATTATTATTATTATTATTCCATGTATGGTGGGTCCCTATCACCACGGCATGGCGCATCCTCAGGTTGCGGATAGAGGAGACGGCCTCCAGATATGGAGGGTAGCTGCGAATATATTGAATAAGCAGTCGTGAACAGCCGATAAGAGGTGGTCCTCCAGCTTGTGGGTTGGGCGAAGGGCTAACAACCCATCACCGTAAAAAACAGCTTGTTATGAATCCCTACAATAAGCCTCGGCATAGGACTGATTCTCTGGCACGACCACAGCAAAGAGAGTGTTAGTTGGGAGACCGGAGGAAAAAGACCTTTAGGGAGGCCGAGACGTAGATGGGAGGATAATATTAAAATGGATTTGAGGGAGGTGGGGTATGATGATAGAGACTGGATTAATCTTGCACAGGATAGGGACCGATGGCGGGCTTATGTGAGGGCGGCAATGAACCTTCGGGTTCCTTAAAAGCCATTTGTAAGTAAGTAAGTAATTATTATTATTATTATTATTATTATTATTATTATTAATACATAAAAATTTAAAATACCCATAGGCCTAATGTAAATCGTAAACTTTATAATAATGACCCCCCTTGACAAAATTCTGCGTGTGACACTGACCCTGTATATAATTATTAAACGATGACGAACCAACAGTGATGTTCGGTTTCAGAGACTCTGCCAGACGCACTGGAGACCGACTGTTCAAAATGCAGTGAGAAGCAGAAGACGGCGTCCACCAAAGTTATCCACTACCTCATCGACAACAAGAAAGAGGACTGGGCCAAGCTGGAGGCGAAGTACGACCCCGAAGGATCGTACAGGATCAAGTACGAGGCCGAGCTCCGCAAGGACGACGTCAGCATTGCCCCGGCAGCAGAGTGAACCAAGCCCAGGCGCGCTTGTAGTGTTACTTCCTTATGACGCCTTCCACTGTATAACCAGTTACTTATATTACAGTGCAGCTATGCAAAGCAACAACCATTTTATTTATTTAGCTGTCATTCATAAAATAAACGAAAAAATAAAATAAATTTTAAACTATTTACTTCCATTATCTCATTTGTATGTATATTCCATTTTATTAATTAATTGGTTTAATAATTAAATGCATTTATTTCCATTGGTTAAGTTAATTTTGGTTAATTTATTTACTTACTTAATTTAACTTATTTTGCTTTATTTTTCAGTTTTAGTCGAGGAGGTCCGAAATATGGCCTTGGAGTACACTACACTAAAACAATGTAAAACCTGCGACAGGCAGATATGTACATTACAATACGATAAAAGCATACATTACGTTACAATGCAGGGCCCACAATACACTGTAATATAACCAGCAAAAAATTACGATACATTACACGAAAAACATTATATAAATATTGTATTGTCGTGTTATATATCGCAGTTTTCAGAACCGGTAATAAACATTTAGAATCTTTAGAAACACATCGTTGCTTATTGTTAATCATTTGTTTTTTTGTTTTTGTTAAGTTTATTTATACACGTTTTAACATCTGTGGTCATATGGCGTGTTATAATCTATGGGTATACCAGTAGGCCGTGGTTACTCTTGTTGAGTTCCTGTTTCTATTGTAGGTATATTGTAGATGGCCTGTGTTCATGTAACCGATTTTAGATTTTGATTAATGTTTATGATCTTGGTGACTGCGGTGATGAATCAAGGTATGTAAATTTCCAAACCATGACAAACCCCAGTCAGATTTGCCAACCCGGGACCTCCCGAATACAAGTCACAAACGCTACCGTCTATGCCAACTCGCTCGATTTGTTTTTTGTTTTGTTTTTTTTTTTTTATCCACAAACTGAAGTAGATAAAATTCTTACTATTTTAGCATAATTATTTACATCATTAAGTGAAAAATTGTAATAAAATAACTGAATAACAACTAAATTAGACCTCAATTCATTAATATACAGGGTGATTCACTAAGATTGTGCAATACTCTAGGATATGATTTCTGACATCATTCTGATGAAAAAAGTTCATATATACACAGGCTGCGAATTAACGGGGAGATGGGGGATTTCCTGCCTGTTGGAAATTTATCCCCTCTCATAAATTCATATAACATCCCTGCCAGGAATAACTTCTATCCCCCTCACAAAATATAACTGTTAATACCAGTATACTTTATAAAGTAGTTTTTAGTAGGTTATTATACGACGCTTTATCAACATCTAGGTTATTTAGCGTCTGAATGATATGAAGGTGATAATGCCGGTGAAATGAGTCCGTGGTCCAGCACCGAAAATTGGCCAGCATTTGCTCACATTGGGTTGAGGGAAAACCCCAGAAAAAACATCAAGCAGGTAACTTGCCCCGACCAGGAATCGAAGCCGGGCCACCTGGTTTCGCGGCCAGAAGCGCTAACCGTTACTCCACAGGTGTGGACCATTTATAAAGTATAAAGTAAGCAAAGAAAATAAAATTGATGTACGTATTATCAACACCGGCAAGCTGACAACAATCAGTAACTTAGGAATTACACATCTTATCTTAACCCTGCTTATGGACGTAATTATTATTATGATCAAGATGCAAGACAAGCAACTCAGAGCGACCAAGCGTTGACCCGTATCGAATGAGGATAATAATTTTATGTATGGTATTCTCTATCTAGGATTCTATCCCCTCCTCATCAGAAATCTTAATTCGCACTCTGTATACATGTGTCCGATTTTTAATAATTTCGGATAAAATCGAGTTTTTTTCTTCCGTAACACGCATTCTTGTGAACTTCTCTCTTTCTCTGGACGTCTGGAGCTGTATGTGTTACAGTACAGCTGATAGCAGTGACACAAAATCTCGTGATATCAGGATCACGGTTAGAGATATCTCAACACCGGTATAACGTATCTACCTAGCATCCGAACAACAGAAGTCAGGGAATGCGACGCGCTCAGTTCACACGCGGGCGGCTACGTGTATTGCTGCAAAAGGTGGGATCTTTGAAAACCGGCTTTAATACAGATTTTTCAGGTCAGTAATAACTTGAATGTTCTTCAATGAATTTATAATACACCCAGTACCATTGGTGTAAATAATTTAAATACTTAAACCTTCATAATATCTACGTTTATGTTTAACATTCAGGAGGGCGTAACTCAACTTAAAAATATATTAAATATGTTTATTTTATTTATTTTACTTGGTTATTTAACGACACTGTATCAACTACGAAGTTATTTAGCGTCGATGAGATTGGTGATTGTGAGATGATATTTGGCAAGATGAGGCCGAGGGTTCGCCATAGATTGCCTGACATTTGCCTTACGGTTGGGGTAAACCTCGGAAAAAACCTGACCAGGTAATGACCCCAAGCTGGAATCGAACCTGCGCCCGAGCTGAACTCCGGATCGGTAGACAACCGCCTTAGCCAACAGAGCTACACCGGTGGCTTGAAATATGTTTGTATATACTTTTTTCATCAGAATAATGGCAGAAATCACATCCTAGAGTATTACATAATCTTCGTGAATCACCCTGTATAAATCATTAAATAGATTCTTACCTCAGATATACATACATACATACATACATACATACATACATACATACATACATACATACATACATACATACAATATGATATAACAGGATATTAATTATTGATTTATTAAATTGTTCTTTATTTACAACGCTATCGGTCTTCAGATGCTCTTTTGTTTCTCTAAACATGAATTCAATTGTCTTTTGTCATATTGTAATTTAAAATACTATCTTTCCTGAAAATATTAGAATCTGATGTAATTATCGTAAATTGCTGGAAAACTATAGAGATTCGAACAAATTTATTAAGACTTTTTTGTTTCTAGTTACGATATCTACCACCTTTCAAAATTTCGGCATCTATTCCGTTTATGCCCTGTATATATTTACCTATTAAACCTAATAATTATTAGATACAGAATTAGGCCTACTTACACCTTTCTACAGTAATGTAACAATCAATATTTCACATGAACTGTATGGGTTCCTTTCAATATCAATGATTATGCTAGAGAAATAGTATCTGTCCCATCTCCTATCGGTTAAAGTTCTACTGTGTAGTAGGCAATGTTCAAACAAGAGATGAAGAAAAACAGATTCATTTCACAACACTTCATGCAAATGTAACAAGACGTTTATGAAATGCAGATCAATACATTAATACATATGTCAATTACAAGGCCGACACAGATCTGAGTAGATAAAGATTGTGACGGAAGAAGGTCAATGTGAAAATAATTTCACCATCTTCCAGGCAGGTCATGTGACCTGTTATTCTCGACCTATTTCTTTGCTCACCTGCAACGCAGGCGTAATTTTGGGATCCTGTAAAGCTCTATTCCGTTAACAATTTATGAAAAATTTGTGATAAAAACAAATAGCTTTTACGAACTCTAAGAAAGCAATAAAGATATAAATTCTAGCTACAGAGTGATTCAGATAAGGAATAGTAAGCATTTCAAGAGATTGTACTATGGATTGCTCTAAGTAAAATGTTCGTATAAACATGTGTCAAATTTTTCAATGGTTGTGGAGATATGCGTAACATTACAAATGGTATGAAGGCACAACAAATGACTACGTACAAAGAAATAGTACGTGTAGCTCTCCTTACATAGTCTGAAGTGTATGTAGTTCTCTTAGTTACAAGAATGGGATTGTTCTTCCAACATGACGGAGCCCCTTTACATTTTAGATGTCAAGTAACACATCATCTAAATCTCACCTTCTCCGAACAATGGATCGGCCGCGGTGGTCACGTGCATTGGCCACCAAGATCCCCAGACCTTACTCCTGTCGATATTTATCTGTGGGGGATGAATGAAAGTTGGAGTGTAGAAAAACAAAGTAAACAAAGGACGAACTGGTCGCTCGTATTGTGAACAGTGCTGCCCTCGTAAAATAGAAGACGAACTCAAAAGTGCAACATTTACAATTCTCAGAAGAGAGGAAAAGTAGTTTGAATTGTAGAAGTGTATTGATACAACGTAAATAAACAATAAATGAAATAATTAAGTCATTGTCTTTTCTTCACACCAACTGTAAGGCTTGATGTAATATTGAAATAAGCCGTCGGCGTAAATCAGGTAATCTATAGTTGCGCTCGGGCATGAGTACTATTCCCCTTTGGGCTGATTAAAAGGTTGGGTTTTTTTCAGGTTTTCCTCAATCATAAGGAGAATGTCAGGTAATCTATGGCGAATCCTCGACGTCATCTCACTAAATATCATCTCGCTATCGACGCTAAATAACCCAGTAGTTAATATGGCGTCGTTCAATAAACAAGTAAAAACATTTAAACAACTGTATCTCGACACCCAATGAAAATACAACACATATATTTACTATTCCCCTACATTAAAAATATCGTGTAGCACTAGAGCTGGTTTCTTCTAACCTCTAAATGGACTTTTTTTAATCTCGCCCTATTAACAATATATAATATACTAGTGGCTTGTGCAGCAAATGCTGCAAACTAAGTTCATTAGAAGTTCAAATAAATTTTTTTCAGATTTATTTTCAATGAAAAATACCAGACATTTTGAAAGTTGTTTGCTTCCATAATAATGAATGGTTTTTTATGCCTAATATTTTTTCTTGAACCTATCCACTTTCAGTTTTTTGAGTTTCAACGCGAAAACGCAGGTAACAATGTCAGAACGATCAGTGGGTTTTTCATGTGAGAATAAAGCAATAGCTGTTTCAGGTCATTGTGGATTGCAGGTGAAAGTTAAAAAAAAAAAGTCAGGTTTGCTATGTTTTCGAATAATAGACATAGCATCTTGGTATAGCTGCTGCATGTTTCGTGAACTACCTTGAAATCTACCCTGCTAAGAGATCTTGCTGAAATGATCGAGATACTACAAAATTTTGTAGGCCTCTTATTTTATCAGTAATACCTTTTGGTCTTTCCTTATTAACTGTAATTTTTGCGCTCTCTCGAGTCAATACTGAAGAAAATGACTCATATAAATATCTACACCACACCGCCATTAAGTATATGAAAAAGACCCAACCCCACTTCATGAATAACTATAAAAATATTTGATTTTAAATAACAATATTATCATCTCACGTAAGTTTTGCAGTTACATATATTTATACACATACTATATAGCCGCTATTCAGTAGATTATAGAAATGAAGATATATTTTAACATATTCTCTACATCTACTTATATAACCCCAAAACGTTTCAATTTCATATCATCAATATAACATTAATATGTATAATTAATGAAAAATAGTCACATCATGGCATTAACTATAGTAATATTTCATTTCTAATGGTAATAATGTCATCAAACCACCTCAAGTTTTGTAGATTTTAATATCCAATACACAGCTGTACTCAGAAAATTACACAGCGCAGAATCAGATCTGTAAATTATTTTAGTAAGACATGAAGATTTAATAGCTAATTGAATTTGAGCTCTAAAAATGTAAGCAATCCTACAGGTCATGGTCTTCGTGTAATAGCATATTGTTTATTGTAGTGTGTGTTTTGTTTTATTCTAAAATGTGCTAAAATGCAATTCGTTCTCAAAACTAACGACAGATGGATTTTGGAAAATAGGAAAATAATGTAGGAAAATTGACATTTCACTGAAAACTACTATTTTTGTGAAAAACTTTGTGTTCCAAGCTTCAAAATGAGGGATCATTTATTAAAATCCGTTCAGCCGTTTTCCTGTAATTTTCATTACCAGTTCAAATTGTATATAATAATTATAATAATAATAATAATGATTTATTTTAGCTGGCAGAGTTAAGGCCGTAAGGCCTTCTCTTCCACTCAACCAGCAAAAAGTGTATATACATATGCATGAACTTACAAAGAATCCAACAATTTGATTGAGATGAGAGTTACATGTATACAAAAGTTATTTACAAATTAAACAACAAAATACTATGAACTATTAATTAAACACTGAAATAAACTGTGTAGCAGAATTAAACTAAAATACATAGAATGTTAATATATTTCAAATAATATTAGATAATAGAAAGAGATTATTACGAGACAATTAAAATACAGCACAATCAGGATGATGTCTAAAGAAAAAAGTAACAATGTAGTCAGTGATAGTTTAAATCAGTATGATTGGAGTGAAATGCTAATAAGGTTATCTTTTAAGCTGTTCTTAAAGGTGTTTATTGTCTTGCAGCCCCTAATACTTTGTGACAAGGAATTCCATTGACGCGAGGTGGATATTGTAAAAGATGATGAATAACAAGATGTTCTATGAAGAGGTATACTTAGCGTGCCACAGATAAGTGATATATAGATATACGGTATTAAAATCCTTGACGATATACTCTATATCAGAGGAAGAACAATTGTTTGTATGCATCTGAAGTCTGATTAGTGTAACATGTAGCTAATCGGCGGTGTATGCATTGGATGAGAAAAGGAACTGGCCACCCTACCGCATTATTTTCTGGCCTAGTTGCCTCATAAGTGGTGACTTTTCGGTATCACTTGTGAGGTTCATACCTATCTTTGAACAGTTGACTAAACAACAACGGTATCAGAGTCTCTAAATATGTAATATGAAACATTTGTATAGTTATATAGACTACATAGGCATTACGACGAAGTGAAGAGAAACTATTAGAAGCATTTGAAATGTGGATATGGAGCAGAATGGAGCGTGTGAAATGGACAGACAGAATAAGAAACGAAGCTGTGTTGTAAAGAGTGGGTGAAGAAAGAAAAATGCTGGAACTGATCAGGGAGAGAATAAGAAATTTTTGGGTCACTGGTTAAGAATAAACTGCCCACTGAAAGATGCGCTGAAAGGAATGGTGAACGGGGAAATTGTTCTAGATATTAAGATGAGTATGAATCGTATACAGAATGTTGAGACTAGAGGAAGGTTGAAAAGAAGGAAGATTGGAAAATTCTGGGTTTGCAGCGAAAAACCTGCTCTTGGTCACAAAACAATGAATGAATGAATAACAAAATGAATCAATGAACGAATCTTCAAAATCAAATTACCGTAAATACCAACACCGTTACCTACTTCTGTTATTTATAATAAAATATTTGCTGTCCGTTGAAAAAAGGTCTACTTTCAATAACTATCGATGAAACCCTATAATTTTATTAACAATTTATTCTGCTGATGATGGATGAGTGTAACAGAGAAAAATTCTCTCCGGCACCGGGATCTGAACCCGGGTTTTCAGCTCTACGTGGTGACGCTCTATCCACTAGGCCTGCACGGAAGTATCATATGTACTTCGGTACATCATATAATAATACTGTATATTTTTGTGCGAGATCGTGCGTATTTGCTTGGTTTCCGCACAAAACCAATCCGCGGAAAGTCTAAAATTCCACATTCAGTATTCCCTCTTCTTACCGCTTAAGTGACATATTCATTTTACTGCTTTAGGCTTTTAACATATTATTTTTAGAGACGTTCAATATAGTAATAATTATAAACTGGAAACTTACCACTGCAATTTCACCTAAATTGCACTGTTAATTATTGTTTTTAAATATTTGCAAAAATTAAATAAACTCTACAACTCCACTAAAGTTACTGCATTCGGGATGCATGTAACATTAAGGAAGCCGTTTGTTTTAAGTTCGCATTTATAGACTGGGTGAAAAAAAAAGACAAACGTATATCACGGCCTGCTGGAGTATAGTAAACACAGAAAACATTTTAAAGCAACAATTTTGAAGATAGATATTTTTGTTTTGAAAATTTGCCGTCATTAAACAGAAACCAAGATGGAGATTTCATTGCAACTAATTAGAAATTCCTCTTTCAGGTATGTAATAAACGATCTTCGCACAAAATAATGTACGATACACGAGCGGTATGTGTTCTTTCAATTCTCGGAAATTAAAAAAGCTCAACTACGTTTCGCTTTTTCAAACTTTTCCTCGAACATGAAAACTTCAACATACCGCTCTTGTAACGCATATTACTATATTCCGCTGTTTCGATATCCAAGCCGCACCAGAAATGTAAGTCCATACATTGCGAGGCTAGCAACAGGTGGAGTGGCAATAATTATCGTTCTGGGAGGGCGTCACAAATAAACAGTCATTTCGATGTATTGGTTATGTAACTTACAAATCTCCTAGACAATTAGCCGTCCAGCAAAGCTTCACAGTCATGTGGATCTTGACTCATGTAGTGCCGTGAATCACTGTACAAATTAGCACGCACGTACTAACGTCCTAAGAACACATGAATCAAAAGTCCTTCAGTCCTGAATAATTGTGCTACTGGTAAATGCTGACGTGTCCTAGAATTATCACCTTGTTGAGTTTCCTCTTATTGTCAATTTGAACAGCGTAACTTCACACAAAATGGTATTCATTAAGCCGAATATAGAATGACATGACTCTCTTAGTAGATATGTAACCACGTGATTTATTAGCAATAGTTATTAGAGAAGAAAAATTCGCTCCAGCGCCGGGGATCAAACCCGGGGCATTGGTTCTAAGTACCAAGCGCTCTAACCACTGAGCTACGCCGAAGTTTAATCCACAGTACCGGATCGAATCCCCCCTCCTGTAATGTTTTTTCCCTTTGTGGTTTTACGCCATGTTCGACATTATTATGTTGACACAGTCAACTGCCATTATACAAGGAGTGCACTCAATTGAGTGATTTGGTTGGCCGGGATTCAACAGTATATGCACTGTTGGGCGAAGAATCTGAGTAAAGATTAATTTTTTGATCCTTCAAAACTTATCTGTTTTTCTCCTCTAATAACTATTGTTACCATTGTTTGGTACACTCTTTCACCAATTGTATAATCACTGATTAACAATAATTTCTGTACTGCGTTAATATTATAAAAATACCTGGATGACTAGTTTCGACGTAGTGTCCGTCATTGTCCGAAGCCTAGTGAGGTCTTCTGGACAACAGGAAACCAGAAGATAGGGCTGGATGTCACTAGGCTTACGGACACCACGTCGAAACTAGTCAGCCAGATATTTTTATAATATTAACACAGTAAAGACGTTATTGTTAATCAGTGAAAAACAATATGTTCAAATTTTGAAAATTCAACATATTTTAAATTTAATGGAATCAGATGTTTGAAAACATTGTTCTCAGTGTAGTTATTTGATTTTTTAAATACCTTACAGCATTGTTGTTATAATACTTACATTTGCTAGTCAGTAAACACGGGGTTTTGGGTGTTCCGTATGATGTCAATAACGTGCAAGTCTCAAATATTGGATGTTCCGTACAATACGGGACACCTGGGAAACCTATTAATAAATTTTCGTCTTTTAATTTAGGCTAGTTAAAATATCTCATAATAAAATCTTTAACATAGGAGCATATTGCCCGATTTTCTTGCCATACGAGAGATAGGATATATAAATCTTTAACGTAGGAGAATGCTGCCCGATCTTGTTAACATTCGAGAGATATGATAAATAAATCTTCAACACAGGAGGATGCTGCCCAATTTTGTTACCATACGAGAGAAAAGATAAATAAAGCTTTAACATAAGAACATGTTTCCCGATCTTGTTACCATTCGAGAGATATGATAAATAAATCTTCAACTTATGAAGATGCTGCCCAATTTTGTTACCATACGAGAGAAAAGATAAATAAAGCTTTAACATAAGAGCATGTTTCCCGATCTTGTTACCATTCGAGAGATATGATAAATAAATCTTCAACATAGGAGGATGCTGCCCAATTTTGTTACCATACGAGAGAAAAGATAAATAAAGCTTTAACATAAGAACATTTTTCCCGATCTTGTTACCATTCGAGAGATATGATAAATAAATCTTCAACATAGGAGGATGCTGCCCAATTTTGTTACCATACGAGAGAAAAGATAAATAAAGCTTTAACATAAGAACATGTTTCCCGATCTTGTTACCATTCGAGAGATATGATAAATAAATCTTCAACATAGGAGGATGCTGCACAATTTTGTTTCCATACGAGAGAAAAGATAAATAAAGCTTTAACATAAGAGCATGTTTCCCGATCTTGTTACCATTCGAGAGATATGATAAATAAATCTTCAACATAGGAGGATGCTGCCCAATTTTGTTTCCATACGAGAGAAAAGATAAATAAAGCTTTAACATAAGAGCATGTTTCCCGATCTTGTTACCATTCGAGAGATATGATAAATAAATCTTTAACATAGGAGAATGCTGTCCGATTTTGTTACCATACGAGAGATAGGACAATAAAATCTTTTACATTGGAGCATGCTGGCCGATTTTGTTACCATACGAGAGATAGGATAATAAAATCTTTTACATAGCATGCTGTCCGATTTTGTTACCATACGAGAGATAGGATAATAAAATCTTTTACATAGCATGCTGTCCGATGTTGTTACCATACGAGAGATAGGACAATAAAATCTTTTACATAGGAGCATGCTGCCCGATCTTGTTACCGTCCGAGAGATAGGATAAATAAATCTTTCCACTTTATAAAAACTTGCACCGTATTTTGAAATTCGCCAAGGACATGTTACATAAAACAGATCGCAGCTGCGTCACGAGGGCCTGCACCCAATTAAAACACGTCACAATCAAGTGCCTGGCAGGCGGGGATCTTTTTCTATTGTAATGTATCATTATTCAAATTAGATATTGCAAGGATGCGAACAGAAAAATTGTGATATGGTTTTTGTGATGCCCATGCGGACAAGGCCAATAAAGACATATTATAATGGTCTTGTTATCCGGTGGTACAGGTCTCTAACATGCTCCGATGTGGCGAACGAGTTTCTGTATTATTCTTTTTGATAATGAAGAAATCATTAGCGAATAATTGACGTCCAGTCGCCTCGAAATTGCTATACAAGAGCATTATCTTTAGTAAAATTGAAGGTAGTTTCAAGGCTGTTCTTATGTTCGTTGATTGCAGTAGTTGAGTTGGAATACGTCGTCATGAGCCGTGTTCAGTTATTTATTGGTTATTTTACGATGTTTTATCAACTGCTAAGGTTATCTAACGTCTGAATGAGATAATGCCAGTGAAATGAGTCCAGCGCCGAAAATTATCCAGCATTTGAAGGTTACACGAGAAAACAATGAATGGTAACATTTTGTTAAGGATTGTGTCAATATCTAAATTCAAAAGATTACAACAAAATTTAGTGCTGTTCTCATTAACGCCAAGTTTATGAAAAGAAAGTTACCTGTACATACAGAGTTATCTATGATTTAACGTGCTTATATGTTTCAAATGAGTTTTCGAAACAACAGTTATCGTCATCTTTATAGTTATATGTGCTTCAACTGGTAACTATACCTCGGCCTGTAGTTACCTGGCTGTTAGTACTGATTGGAATAAATGCAGACATGCGACGCTACTGCATTACTGTTTTGTAAACTATAATAATCGATATTAAATAATAATATAGATCACAATAATTTTTTTGGTAGGTTATTTTACGACGCTTTATCAACATCTTAGGTTATTTAGCGTCTGAATGAGATGAAGGTGATAATGCCGGTGAAATTAGTCCGGGGTCCAGCACCGAAAGTTACCCAGCATTTGCTCATATTAGGTTGAGGGAAAACCCCGGAAAAAACCTCAACCAGGTAACTTGCCCCGACTGGGAATCGAACCCGGTCCACCTGGTTTCGCAGCCAGACACGCTGACCGTTATTCCACAGGTGTGGACCACAATAAATTGATTTACTATATTATCTGTATAGTTTTAAAAATCTGGCGTTATATTTACGTAATTTACGGTAAATGTTTGACTTTCTATGACATATTAGGATAATTATGTGTTTTTGTAAACACAATTTTGAACATATCGGGTGCTATTCATAGACATTTCGCTAGCCCGCTCTACGAGCGTGCTAAACTAGCCCCGGCTATCGACTGATTACTTGTACAGGATTCATATCAGATCATATCGCTAACACTGGTTTATGAATATGAAAAACGTTAGTTCATTGATCACCCACCGGAAGCCCAGGCTAAGAATGTCTATGAATACGGCCCATCAAGTTTAATTTTCGTCATCAACTAAAGAGTCTATGTCGTCAGTCGAGGAATATTTTTTTCTTGGGTGTTCTACCAATGCCAATGGTATTTCGGACTCTGAAAAGTCAATTTGAATAAATGAAAGCATTCATATGGACGAATGTAATAGTAATATGCGTTACAAGAGCGGTATGTTGATGAATGAAAAAGCGAAACGTAGTTGAGCTTTTTTAATTTCCGAGAATATGAAAACAAATATACCGCTCGTGTATAGTACATTCTTTTGTGCGAAGATCGTTTATTACATACCTGAAAGAGGAATTTCTAATTAGTTGCAATGAAATCTCCATCTTGGATTCTGTTCAATGACGGCAAATTTTAAAAACTAAAATATCTATCTTCAACATTGTTGCTATAAAATGTTTTCTGTGTTTACTATATTCCAGCAGGCCGTGATATACGTCTGTCTTTTTTTTCTCCCAGTCTGTAAATGCGAACTTAAAACAAACGGCAAGGTTATGTAATGATTTATTTTTCATTTTAATATTTTAACAATATTATTTATATAACATATTGCAGTAATGACATCCGCATCTGGAATCTTGTTGATTTTTTCACGGCTTCCTTAATGTTACTTGCATTACAAATGCAGTAACTTTTGTGGTGTTGTAGAGTTTACTTAATTTTTGCAAATATTTAAAAACAATAATTAACAGTGCAATTTAGGTGAAATTGCAGTGGTAAGTTTCCAATTATTTATAATTATTACTATGTTAAACGTCTCTAAAAATAATATGTTAAAAGCCTAAAGCAGTAAAATGAATGTGGCGCTTAAGCGGTAAGAAGAGGGAAATTGTTATGTGTGTTACATTGGGAATACTGAATGTGGTATTTCACACTTACCGTGTATTGGTTTTGTGCGGAAAGCAAGCAAATACGCACGATCTCGCACAAAATATTTTGACATGTTTATCAGTATGGCTGCCATAACCACCACAGCTGAATATGGTTGCAGATTTGAAGCAGAAGTTACATCTAGCCCTCTCTTCACTATTATTATCTACCTCGATGATCACATCAAATACCAACAATTATTGCTTTTTTAATCATATTACGACTGAGATGGAAGTGTACAAGTACACTACCGTTTATCACATGGTTCTTTAATTAAAAAATCTTGCGCCTACTAGTACGGAGCTCACTGTGTACCTATCAGCCATATTACTGCTGCAAACTTCTGCAAACAAAAATAACTATACAAATCAAGCTTTCAGGTGTAAATCCCTGTAAAGTTGATATGAATAATTTTTCCCTCAAAATTATTCAAATCAACTTTACAAGGAGTTATACCTGAAAGCTTGATTTGCATAATACACGTCACTGTTCGTTAACAGAAAACCACAATTTAAGTCACACAGTTAGTGTGCACTCAATGTTGGTTGCTTGACGGTTGTCAGCCCAATTTGAGGTCTGTGGATATAGAGGGAAAAATTGGATCGGTGTCTGGTAGAGTTCCCGGGTAGCTCAGTTGGGAGAGCGTTGGTACGTTTAACCAAAGATCCCGGGTTCGATACCCGGCCCCGGAACAATTTTTCCCTGAAAATTATTCAAATCAACTTTACAGGGAGTTATACCTGAAAGCTTGATTTGCATAATACACGTTACTGTTCGTTAACAGAAAACCACAATTTAAGTCACACAGTTAGTGTGCACTCAATGTTGGTTGCTTGACGGTTGTCAGCCCAATTTGAGGTCTGTGGATATAGAGGGAAAAATTGGATCGGTGTCTGGTAGAGTTCCCGGGTAGCTCAGTTGGGAGAGCGTTGGTACGTTTAACCAAAGGTACCGGGTTCGATACCCGGTCCCAGAACAATTTTTCCCTCAAAATTATTCAAATCAACTTTACAGGGACTTATACTTGAAAGCTTGATTTGCATAATACACGTCACTGTTCGTTAACAGAAAACCACAATTTAAGTCACACAGAGTTAGTGTGCACTCAATGTTGGTTGCTTGATGTTTGTCAGCCGAATTTGAGGTCTGTGGATATAGAGGGAAAAATTGGATCGGTGTCTGGTAGAGTTCCCGGGTAGCTCAGTTGGGAGAGCGTTGGTACGTTTAACCAAAGGTACCGGGTTCGATACCCGGTCCCAGAACAATTTTTCCCTCAAAATTATTCAAATCAACTTTACAGGGACTTATACTTGAAAGCTTGATTTGCATAATATACGTCACTGTTCGTTAACAGAAAGCCACAATTTAAGTCACACAGAGTTAGTGTGCACTCAATTTTGGTTGCTTGACGGTTGTCAGCCCACTTTGAGGTCTGTGGATGTAGAGGGAAAAATTGGATCGGTGTCTGGTAGAGTTCCCGGGTAGCTCAGTTGAGAGAGCGTTGGTACGTTTAACCAAAGGTCCCGGGTTCGATACCCGGCCCCAGAACAATTTTTCCCTCAAAATTATTCAAATCAACTTTACAGGGACTTACACTTGAAAGCTTGATTTGCATAATACACGTCACTGTTCGTTAACAGAAAACCACAATTTAAGCCACACAGAGTTAGTGTGCACTCAATGTTGGTTGCTTGACGGTTGTCAGCCCACTTTGAGGTCTGTGGATATAGAGGGAAAAATTGGATCGGTGTCTGGTAGAGTTCCCGGGTAGCTCAGTTGGGAGAGCGTTGGTACGTTTAACCAAAGATCCCGGGTTCGATACCCGGCCCCGGAACAATTTTTCCCTCAAAATTATTCAAAAATAACTATAAATAACTAAAACATCATTAACAAAATACTAGTGGAGACATCTATGGACGACAATAGATACTGAACTTGAAGTTACCTCAGCTGTTAGTTACAAGCGCTGATAAATCTACATTTAACTTTCCGGAAACTCATGCAAGTTACCAGTGCAGTTAAATTTATAAGAGCAGTTAAGTAACTGACAGTTAACTGAGGTGTACGAGAATCCGGGTATAAAACTGGTAAAAAGGAGAATTATCACTACGGGTACAATCATCCATCCCTTCATTTTCAATAGGAACAGCAATAAATTTTGCAGTGCTATAGTGAGTAAGATCATTACCTCCCCATTAACGGAAATGTGACATTCATTGTTTTCCCCCCGTTCTCTTCATTTGTTCAATCCCGTAAAAAAACCTCAACCAAGTAACTTGTCCCAACTAAGATTTGGCTCGCTAGTTTCACAGTCAGGCATGCTAACCATTACTCCACAGTGGTGGACTGCAGTAAATATTACGGTTTATCCAAAGTTCCACCTAAACATGCATATTCTGTTGGATTAAAATGTCGTATCATAAACTTAAAAATATGACAAGAATGTCACTTCCTACTATTTACTTACTTTCATTTATTTCAACGTAGATTAACAAACTCAGTCCTGGAATTGGATTGTAGAGAACCCGACTCGAGACGAATTCTTGTACTTGTGCTTGTTTGTATCATTGTACGCGCTATACAGGGTGCTCTTCAGAACATTTTAAGGTAGGGAACTTGAGGTCTGCGAGTTGAGATTAAGGAGGTAAGAGCTTAATATGTATATAATTATCGCCTACTGTTTTCCATATTATTATTCAAATTTATGTGTACTTAGTAACTAAATTTATTTACATTCGTATTTTAGATGACAAAGTATATGATTATGTCTCGTGACGAGAATATTGTATGAAATGGAAATATAAAAATTGGAAATTTATCCTTTGAAGAGGTGGAAAGATTAAAATATTTTGGAGCAACAGTAACAAACATAAATGATACTAGGGAGGAAATTAAACACAGAATAAATATGGGAAATGCCTGTTATTATTCGGTTGAGAAGCTTTTATCATCCAGTCTGCTGTCAAAAAATCTGAAAGTTAGAATTTATAAAACAGTTATATTACCGGTTGTTCTTTGTGGTTGTGAAACTTGGACTCTCACTTTGAGACAGGAACATAGGTCAAGAGTGTTTGAGAATAAGGTGCTTAGGAAAATATTTGGGGCTAAGAGGGATGAAGTTACAGGAGAATGCAGAAAGTTACATAACACAGAACTGCACGCATTGTATTCTTCAGTTGATATAATTAGGAACATTAAATCCAGACGTTTGAGATAGGCAGGGCATGTAGCACGTATGAGCGAATCCAGAAATGCATATAGAGTATTAGTTGGGAGACCTGAGGGAAAAAGACCTTTAGGGAGGCCGAGACGTAGATGGGAAGATAATATTAAAATGGATTTGAGGAAGGTGGGATATGATGATAGAGGCTGGATTAATCTTGCTCAGGATAGGGACCAATGGCGGGCTTATGTGAGGGCGGCAATGAACCTCCGGGTTCTTTAAAAGCAGTAAGTAAGTACTTTAGATATTTAAATTAGTATAATTGGACACCTCCCCGAAACAAGGATGTAACCAATAAATCTATAATGCACGTTCCAGGAGAAAGGAAAATAATTTCAGGGACATATTTCGCTAGGCCTATATTTACTACCAGAACCATTTGACTAATCAAGGATACAAGTTGATTCAACTATTGGATGCAATAATTTATTGTTATAAATGAATACTTCAAAATTGCTTTTTTCACTTAAGTCACATATTTTTCATTAATTTAATGTTACAAACTTTTTCTGGGGAGCTCTTCAATTATCATGTGTACAAATTACCGGTTGTTTTGTATAGTTGTGAAACTTGGACTCTCACTTTGAGAAAGGAACAGACGTTAAAGGTGTTCGAGAATAAGATACTTAGGAAAATATTTGGGCTTAATATTTGAGGAGAAAAATTCGCTCCGGTGCCGGGAATCGAACCCGGGTCCTTGATTCTACGTACCAAGCGCTCTGACCACTGAGCTACGCCGAATTCAATCCACAGCACCGGATCGAACATCGCTCCTTCGAGGTTTCCCTTTGTGGCCTGACTCCAAGTTAGGCATATATGTTGACGTATATGTCAAATGTCAACTGCCACTTTCAACTTGGAGTCTGGCCACAAAGGGAAATATCGAAGGAGGAAGGTTCGATCCGGTGCTGTGGATTGAATTCGGCGTAGCTCAGTGGTCAGAGCGCTTGGTAGGTAGAATCAAGGACCCGGGTTCGATCCCCGGCGCCGGAACGAATTTTTCTCCTCAAATATTAAGTGTTAATCTTACAGATATTATTCTGTAGGACAAATTAATATATCTATAAAATATTTGGGGCTAAGAGGGATGAAGTTACACAACGCAGGACTGCACGCATTGTTTCTTCTTCACCTGATATAATTAGGAACATTAAATCCAGACGTTTCAAATGGACAGGGTATATAGCACGTATGGGCGAATCCAGAAATGCATATAGAGTGTTCCTTGGGAGGCCGGAGGGAAAAAGGTCTTGCATGTAGACAGGAGGATAATATTAACCCATTTGATCCCAAGACACTTTCAATGATTAGAATATAAATATTTCAGAATTGCCTAAATTATTTATGCCCAAATTATTTTTTATTAAAAATGTTGGTGTTTCTTATATATTCCTACTTATTGACACATAAGAAACAAAATAAGATGATTATTGGTCCTCTCAAATCATTTACGCCGTAAAAAATTCATGTTCCCATTTGGGAACAGTGGGAGTAAAGGGGTTAAAATGGATTTGAGGGAGGTGGGATAGTGATGGTAGGTACTGGATTAATGTTGCTTAGGATAGGGACTAGGCGGGCTTATATGAGGGCGGCAATGAATCTACGGGTTCTCTAAAAGCCATTTGTAAGTAAATGACGAATGCTTGACTGTTCGTCATTTACCCACATGGAGCCAGACGTGTAGACCAATTTACGGACTGAGTCGTTGCCCAGGGTTCGGCGTAAGAGGCTAGTCTACGCTACATCCGCGTTGAGATGAGATGATGGAGATTTGTTGGGATGTCAGAAGGAGAATCGGAGCTTTCCGGAGAAAGTCCCCTGTGTTACCTCAACCACGGGCTTGCCCAACACAAACTGTAAATCGGAGCTACACCGGGGATAGTACCCGGGTCTGTAGGATTATAAGTCCAGCGCTCTTGCCTCGTAATGGCTACAAATAAATTGACGAAGACACAAAACACGAAACACCACGTTGAGCGTTGAGCTCCCGAATCCAACATGTTGAAACTGCTTCTGAATTAATTGCTGAGGTGTTTTGAACAACAGATTTAAAAAAAAGCATTCCTTTCATGTGATTATCACAAAGGTTAGAATTTTTTTGTTTTTGTTATTGTATGAAAGTGACTTTGAAGTTTTTTCATATCATTAAAATAAATTGAAGATTATGATCATAAAACGCATTAACTCCATGTTTACGACAGGACTGGTCTAGTTTTTTTATCCATTGGTCTACCACTGAGCGAGTTTTCAAATGACATGCAAAATAACACAACAGTTTTATACAAGGATTGACGTTCTTTAGGGAGAAAAGAAGCTTATAAGAATATATAATACTAGTGGCTTGTGCAGCAAATGCTGCTACAAACTAATTCGTTAGACGTTCAAATAAAAATTTTTCAGATTTATTTTCAATAAAGAATACTTGTATTTTTGATAGTTATTTGCTTCCATAATAATGAAACCTACTCCCTCTAAATGGATTTTTTTAGGCCAAATACTTTTTCTTGAACCTATCCAACTTCAGTTTTTGAGTTTCAACGCGAAAACGCAAGTATCAATGTCAGGACGATAGCAGTAGCTATTTCAGGTCATTGTGGATTGTAGGCAAAAGTTAAAAAAAAAAATGTCAGGTTTGCTAAGTTTTCGAACAATAGCATTTTCGTATAGTTGCTGCATGTAGAACTTGAAATGTAGAGCGTAAAATCATTTTATCCTACTAAGAGATCTTGCTGAAATGATCTGGAGACTACAAAATTTTCTAGGCCTCTTATTTTATCAGTAAGTAATACCTTTTGATCTTTCCTTACGAACTGCAATTTTTGCGCTCTCTCGAGCCAATACTGAAGACAATGACACATATCAATATCTACACTACACCGCCATTAAATATATGAAAAAGACCCAACCCCACTCGTTTAATAAGTATAAAAATATTTGATTTTTAATAACAATATTATTATCTTACTTAAGTTTTATAGTTATGTATATAGCAGTCACTCAGTAAATTATAGAAATGAAGATCTAAATTAAGATATTCTCTACATTTACTTACATAACCTCAAAACGTTTCACTTTCATGTCATCAATATAGCATCAATATTATGTACAATTAATGAAAAATAGTCACATCATGATATTAACTATAATAATATTTAATTTCTAATGGTATTAATGTCATCAAACCACCTCAAGTTTCGTAGATTTGAATATCCAATACACAACTGTACTCAGAAAATTATACACTGCAGAATCAGTTTTTAATAACAAATTGAATTGAGCTCTAAATATGTCGGCAATCCTGCAGGTCATGGCCTTCGTGTAATAGCCTATTGTTGATTGTAGTGTGTGTTTTGTTCTGAAATTCAATCAAGTCGGCCGTGATTGAATAAAATTAGTTCTCAAAACTGACAACAGATGGATTTTGGAAAATAGGAAAATTATGTAGGAAAATTGACATTTCACTGAAAACTACTACTTTTCCGAAAAACTTTGGATGCCAGGCATGAAAATGAGGGGTCACTCATTAAAATCTGTTCAGCCGTTTTCCCGTAATTTCCATTACCAGTTCAAATTAATTATATATATATATATATATATATATATATGTATAGATCATAAAAATGGCAAATGGACTGAGCGAGTTTTCGGATCAAAATCTTAAGTTATGAAATTGAAATTTTGATCGGAAACAAAGGTAAGAATTATAAACTTACTATATACCTCTGTAATATTATAGGAGGGTAAAAACTATACTATTTTCTCCTCTGAATTTTTACGGGTGTACATCTTATCCCCTTACCGCCTCCCCCCCCCCGTTCTTCCTCCAATGTATTTTATACAATTGAAGCAGTGAGATCAATAACCATTCAAGTCCATTTACACAAGTTTCGAGAAAAATGCAAAACAACTTTTTTTTATTTCTTACCTAATTATTATTTTTTGCACGTAATATCTCTGGTTGTTTTAGAGATCAAGACAAAGTAGTATACCAACGTTTAAAGTCATAACACTTGTAGAAATATCCAAAATTTAATTTCAAATTTGCAAAAAAATTAATGGCCAGAAGTGGACTTGAATGGTTATTGATCTCACCGCTTCAATATGAAGAGCTCGCGGGAAAAACGATGAATGTCACAGTTTTGTTAAGGTTGATGTCATTATCTAATTCAATGAATCACTGCGAAATTTGATGTTGTTCTTATGAAAAATAGTAAAAAGGAGAATTATCACCACGAATACAGTAATGCTTTCCTTTATTTTCTATAGAAACAGCACTACATCTTGCAGTTGTAGACTCAATTAGATCATTCTCTAATCCTTAACAGAAATGTGACATTCATCGTTTTTCCCGCGAACTCTTCATTTGTTTTGTCTCATTTTATGATTCTACCCTCGAGCTAGAGGTGACTATCTGGTCTCATTCTTTTAACCACAATAACAAAGCGCAAAACAGAAATAAAGCTGTTTATTTCAAGTCGGGAATTTGTATTTCATATGATAAATTTTTGCATGAGACAGCAAATGTTTTAATGAAAGTTTAAAACTCTCATTTTTACTATAATTGCTTGGTGGACACATTACTTACAAGAGAAAAAAGTCATGTGACTTGGGATTTCCACAAACCTCGTGATTCTAGACATGACCAGCATAATCATGTGTGTATAATCTTTTTGTTTTTCACCTTCAGGTACCAGTTTCCTCTTGTCCCCTCCAATTGACCTTCTAGAGGACTGTAAAAACTGGTCCCGCCGACTCCTGGGTTGATCTGATCATTCAGACACTCCCACAGTCTTACGCAAGTTTCTGGAACCTCACTAATACCAGCACAACGAGAACGCTTCAATATCTAAAGCATTCTATTGGTCAATTTTGACGTATTTTGTTTTCGTGACGCAGGTGAATGTGCATGTGCAGACCTTTACGTCATTCATGAAAACTTGAATTCAAAAATCCTCGATATTAAGAGATAACGTCATCATGACTAAGTAAATAAAAGGGTTCTGATATCATTGTCATATACTGTACTTTTCACGCCCAGATAATTTCTCATTAATGATTCCAATGACAAATGAGGCAACTAGAGGAAGTGACGGAAGAAAAATAAAAAAAAACAAACTAGTTTCTCGTGTTCTTGAGAAAGGACTAATCCAACTATAGGCGGGTGCATATTAGTTCGGTCCCATCAGATACACACCGGAAATATACAGTAGTAATTCGATTCGAACTATGCAGATATAGACAAATTATATACTTACTTACTTGCTTTTAAGGAACACGGAGGTCCATTGCCGCCCTCACATAAGCCCGCCATTGGTCCCTATCCTGAGCAAGATTAATCCAGTCTCCACCATCATATCCCTCCTCCCTCAAATCCATTTTAATATTATCCTTCCATCTACGTCTCGGCCTCCCGACTAACACTCTATATGCATTTCTGGATTCGCCCATACGTGCTACATGCCCTGCCCATCTCAAACGTCTGGATTTAATGTTCCTAATTATGTCAGGTGAAGAATACAATGCGTGCAGTTCTGCGTTGTGAAACTTTCTCCGTTCTCCTATAACTTCATCCCTCTTAGTCCCAAATATTTTCCTAAGAACCATATTCTCAAACATCCTTAATCTCTGTTCCCTTCTCAAAGTGAGAGTCCAAGTTTCACAACCATACAGAACAACCGGTAATATAACTGTTTTATAAATTTCAGATTTTTGACAGCAGATGAGATGACAAAAGCTTCTCAACCGAATAATAACAGGCATTTCCCATGTTTATTCTGCGTTTAATTTTCTCCCGAGTGTCATTCATACCTGTTATTGTTGCTCCAAAATATTTGAATTTTCCACCTCTTCGAAGGATAAATCTCCAATTTTCACATTTCCATTTCGTACAATATTCTGGTCACGAGACATAATCATATACTTTGTCTTTTCGGGTCTTACTTCCAAACCTATCGCTTTACTTGCTTCAAGTAAAATTGCCGTATTTTCCGTAATCGTTTCTGGATTTTCTCCTAACATATTCACATCATCCGCATAGACAATAACCTGATGTAACCCGTTCAATTCCAAACCCTCTCTGTTATCCTGAACTTACTTAATGGCATATTCTAGAGCGAAGTTAAAAAGTAAAGGTGATAGTGCATCGCCCTGCTTTAGTAGGTAGTGAATTGGAAAAACATCAGATAGAAACTGACCTATACGGACTCTGCTGTAAGTTTCACTGAGACACATTTTAATTAATCGAACTAGTTTGTTGGGAATACCAAATTCAATAAGAATATTATATAAAACTTCTCTCTTAACCGAGGCAAACGCCTTTTTGAAATCTATGAATAACTGATGCACTGTACCCTTATACTCCCATTTTTTCTCCAATATCTGTCGAATACAAAAAATCTGATCAATAGTCGATCTATTACGCCTGAAACCACACTAATGATCACCAATAATTTCACCTACATATGGAGTTAATCTTCTCAAAAGGATATTCGACAAAATTTTGTACGACGTCAAGAAAAGTGATATTCCTCGAAAGTTATTACAGTTAGTCTTGTCCCCCTTCTTAAAATAGGTATGATTATGGACTCCTTCCATTGTCCTGGTACAATTTCCTTTTCCCAAATTGCAAGTACAAGTTTATAAATTTCGCTAGATAATACGCTTCCACCCTCTTGCATTAATTCTGCTGGAATTTGATCAATACCTGGAGACTTGTACTTTTTCAGATTTTCTATCGAAATTTCGACTTCAGAAAGTGTGGGTTCCGGTATAAACGGATCAGCAGTTTGTATTTGAATTTCGCCCCGATCATTTCAAAAGAATATTGGACAAAATTTTGTGCAATTAACACTGATTTTGTACTTCCCTCTCAATATCTAAATTAACGTGTTTTTTATTTAAATTTCTTTGAAATAAATTTTTGTTTACACTAGAAGTTTGGAAATGAAAGCCTGTATATTCCAAACTTGTCTTCGTACGACTATTATTATACAAAATTAATTATTTTTATCCATAATTAATGCCGTTATTACATCCATGTTATAAATTTCTCTAACGTTTCATTTCAGCGCGGACAGAAACTTAATAGATGTTAACCCTTAAATTGAGAAAGTATCCTATAGGATACAACAGGTTAATAGGCTATATGCTATGATTTTAAAAGAACAATAAAAAATGGTAGGAAAATTAAAATTTCACAATACTGTAATATTGTACAACATATAAAATATGGACATTGCGATAGTTGTTTTCTTTACGGTCCGACAAGGTTTAATAAACTAGTGTGAGAAATGAAGCTTTGCCAATTTAAGGGTAAGTAACCAACGTTAATAAACACTGTAAATTAACATTAATGTTATTTTATGATTAATAGTTTTTCATTACCTTTGGCTTGACCGCATAACAACAGCTCATCTCTCATGGCCAACAAGATACGATCCCAAGACCTTGGGAGTTACGTCATGCACGAGTCGAGAATCGAACCCTGACTCCCCTGAACTTTCTGTTATTGCCACCGAGGTCAAGGTACTGATTGCTATATGAAGTTAATATGACTCTAAATATAGGACATTGTTCAGTAATTGAGAATGTTGATAGACACGAGACCCAATTATTCTGATACTTCCATCTACAATATTATCTTTGTGTCTCAGGGAAAAAAATAACGTTGTGGTAGTCTCTGGTACGTCCATTTACGGATTTCGAGGCACCCACATTTCCTTACAAGAATTTCAAGCCAGAGATCAGATGGAAACTTGTAGTATTCAACCATTTCTGGTTCATTCAAAGATATCAACACTATGATGGAGTAGAGAAACAAAGTACTGGGTAAGAAATCCCAGTTGTCCTACGCAAGAAGATATATTACACACTACAAACAATATTACGTATTATTAGCATTTTTACTGACAGATAGTAATTACAATACTGTATCCCTGTAATGAGTGATAGCGGGGTGTTCTTTACCATGCCTAAAAGAATCGGTATTATCCGTACTTCTAATCTGCAGTCCTGTTTTAGTCGAAATTTTAGGAACACTCTGTATTAGATAGGAGACCGCAATGGCATGAAAAAGTTAACACAGGATTCCACTTTTTAATCCATAGCTTGCACCCGTCATTTTGCTGCTAATTCCATAATGTGTAGATATTTTGTTGATGTACTGTTACATTTATTACTCCCACAAGTCTTACGTTTGCCTTAATTGTAGTCGCTAGAATTCTCAATCTCCATCAGATTTGCCCCTCAGTTAAATTCGGGGCCTGATCTGTAAGTCTACAATAGATAAGACGTTGGCGAACTGCTATCTCAGCCACATGGTCTCTGATATCACAATTTACAATCTCTCATCTGGGTTAGGCAGGTTTAAATAAATTACCAAAGCCCTCCACAGCCACATTTTTTGGTACAGCTACAACAGTTAGGATATTTCAAAACTGATTGGTTATTGTATGAAGTTCAAAACCGATTCATAATTCAAGGCATATTATGCAAGATATTTTGTGTACAATCCCTTCGGTAACTAATGGTACAGCATGAATTTATTTGAATAATTCGGTTCGATCCACATGGCCTGAATGTACCGATAGGATTCTTGTTATGGTCTCAATATTACAAACGTCACTCAACGCAGTAGTAGTAGTAGTAGTAGTAGTAGTAGTAGTAGTAGAAGTAGTAGCAGCAGTAGTAGTAGCAGCAGCAGTAGTAGTAGTAGTAGCAGCAGTAGTAGTAGTAGCAGCAGCAGCAGCAGCAGTAGCAGTAGCAGTAGCAGTAGTAGCAGCAACAGAACAGTAGCAGCAGTAGTAGTAGCAGTAGCAGCAGTAGTAATAGCAGTAGTAGTAGCAGTAGCAGTAGTAGCAGTAGCAGTAGTAGTATTAACAGTAGTAGTAGTAGCAGCAGCAGTAGTATTAATAGCAGTAGTAGTAGTAGCAGAAGCAGTAGCATCAGAGCAATAGCAGTAGTAGTAGCAGTAGCAGTAGTAGTATTAACAGTAGTAGTAGCAGTAATAGCAGTAGAAGTAGCAGCAGCAGTAGCATCAGAGCAATAGCAGTAGTAGTAGCAGTAGTAGTATTAACAGTAGTAGTAGTAGCAGCAGCAGTAGTATTAATAGCAGTAGTAGTAGTAGTAGTAGTAGTAGTAGTATTAGCAGTAGCATCAGAAAATGGCAGTAGTAGTAGCAGTAGTAATGTTAACAGTGTAGTAGCAGCATTAGTAATAGCAGTAGTAGTAGTAGTAGTAGTAGTGATGTAGCAGCAAAAGCATCAGAGCAATGGCAGTAGTAGTAGCAGGGTAATATTAACAGTAGTAGTAGTAGCAGCATTAGTAATAGCAGTAGTAGTAGTAGTAGTAGTAGTAGTAGTAGTAGTAGTAGTAGTAGAAATGATAAACATCTAGTGAGCATCAGAGCAATGGCAGGCAGTAGTAGTAGCAGTAGTAATATTAACAGTAGTAGTAGTAGCAGCATTAGTAATAGCAGTAGTAGTGGCGTAGTAGTAGTAGTAGTAGCAGCAGCAGTAGCATCAGAGCAATGGCAGTAGTAGTAGCAGTAGTAATATTAACAGTAGTAGTGTAACAAAATAGTAATAGCAGTAGTAGTAGTAGTGTAGTAGTAGTGGCATTAGTAATAGCAGTGCTAGTGTAGTAGTCAGTAGTAATAGGCGAGTAGTAGTAGTAGTAATAGTCCTTAGCAGCAGCAGTAGCATCAGAGCAATGGCAGTAGTAGTAACAGTAGTAATATTAACAGTAGTAGTAGTAGCAGCATTAGTAATAGCAGTAGTAGTAGTAGTAGTAGCAGTAGCAGCATTTGCATCAGAGCAATGGCAGTAGTAGTAGCAGTAGTAATATTAACAGTAGTAGTAGTAGCGGCATTAGTAATAGCAGTAGTAGTAGTAGTAGTAGTAGTAGTAGTAGTAGTAGCAGCAGCAGCAGTAGCATCAGAGCAATGGCAGTAGTAGTAGCAGTAGTAATATTAACAGTAGTAGTAGTAGCAGCATTAGTAATAGCAGTAGTAGTAGTAGTAGTAGTAGTAGTAGTAGTAGTAGCAGCAGCAGTAGCATCAGAGCAATGGCAGTAGTAGTAGCAGTAGTAATATTAACAGTAGTAGTAGTAGCAGCATTAGTAATAGCAGTAGTAGTAGTAGTAGTAGTAGTAGTAGTAGTAGCAGCAGCAGTAGCATCAGAGCAATGGCAGTAGTAGTAGCAGTAGTAATATTAACAGTAGTAGTAGTAGCAGCATTAGTAATAGCAGTAGTAGTAGTAGTAGTAGTAGTAGCAGCAGCAGTAGCATCAGATCAATGGCAGTAGTAGTAGCAGTAGTAATATTAACAGTAGTAGTAGTAGCAGCATTAGTAATAGCAGTAGTAGTAGTAGTAGTAGTAGTAGTAGTAGTAGCAGCAGCAGTAGCATCAGAGCAATGGCAGTAGTAGTAGCAGTAGTAATATTAACAGTAGTAGTAGTAGCAGCATTAGTAATAGCAGTAGTAGTAGTAGTAGTAGTAGCAGCAGCAGTAGCATCAGAGCAATGGCAGTAGTAGTAGCAGTAGTAATATTAACAGTAGTAGTAGTAGCAGCATTAGTAATAGCAGTAGTAGTAGTAGTAGTAGTAGTAGTAGCAGCATTAGTAATAGCAGTAGTAGTAGTAGTAGTAGTAGTAGCAGCAGCAGTAGCATCAGAGCAATGGCAGTAGTAGTAGCAGTAGTAATATTAACAGTAGTAGTAGTAGCAGCATTAGTAATAGCAGTAGTAGTAGCAGCAGCAGTAGTAATAGCAGTAGTAGCAGGAGTAGTAGCAGTAGCGGCAGAGCAGTAGCAGTAGTAGTAATAGCAGTAGTAGTAGCAGCAGTAGTCATTAGCAATAGCATAGCAGTAGTAGCAGTGGTAGCAGACTTGTAGTAGCAGTAGCAGTTGTAACAGAAGCAGTAGTAGTAAATTACTAGTAGAGGCAGCAGTAGCGGCAGCAACTTATTTAACGACGCTTTCAGTTGCGGAGGATATTCGCTGTCCCTAATAAATGGTTGATGAATTTTTCCTACTCCTGTACCAGGAATAGTCTTCTCTTACGGCTCTTAAACCCAAGAAACAATCTCGCAGGTTACTTGCAATGGTAAGAATTTCACCGCACTTCACACTTGCCTGCTGGAAGTCAGGAAATAAAAATTATGCCCACAATTCCTTCTCCGAGCAGCAGCATCCGAGTCTTGCAACTCCTCGCTCTTGCATTTGCTGCAGGGCAGTATCCTTCGAGATCGGCTCGTTCAGGTCTGACGCTTCCATATGACAGGTTAGCCTTGTGGTGTGGCAGCACATTGCGGAGCGAAAGGAATGTTTGTACCAGAGGAGTGAAGTAAATTTGAACTACAGAGATAAGACCCACTCTCTTGTCGATTAAACTGCTCCCTGTATTCCAACCAATTGCTGTTCTGATCTGAGTATAGTAAGAACTATAAGATTCATTTCTCAGAGATATATATGTATATATATATATATATATATATATATATATATATATATATATATATATATGTATATACATTACAGACGTGGACAAATTATTAGACTAAAATTTTTTCTTGGAAACATAATAGAATTCGTCATATCAACTATCAGTATAATTGTTGTAAATATGATTGTTTAAATCTTCTGGTATATTTTTCCAATGGTTAAGTATATTTCTTCTGGCTATGTTGGTACTACTGGTGATTTAATTACATACTGCAGAAGATATTCTCCCATGGCCTGCAAGAAGACTGGACATGAACGAAATTGAAAATCTGTGATCTATACTGAAGAAGAAAGTGGACAAAAATAGGCTTACAACAAAACATGGACTCATTTAAGCACAGTCTGATATCTGGCTAAATGATGCTGATATTCAAAGAAAATGTCGAACTTTGGTTTCCAGCATCCCTGACAAAATCAACGTGTTAATAAATAATAAGGGAATGTTCACAAACTATTAATAACCTCAAGACTCAATTTTCTGTTCATTATATCTGTGCAAAATAAATGTTTGTTAATTATTTATCCCGATAAATACAGCTTCGTTGCACACATACTGTAATTAATTTAGTCTAATAATTTGTCCACGTCTGTATATATGTATATATATATATGTAATTTATCATACCATTAGACATTCCATCATATCCTGTTATACCATGTTCTAACATAATATTACACGATATCAAATTACAGATATTGTGTCATGCAAGCAAGCAAATTTCATATAATCAGTTACTTTTTTAATTTAATTATAAAACTTTAAAATCTCGTCGATTAATAAATAGCCAAATTTTACTCTATAGGACTGTTAACGGTATATTGAATAACTGTGATTTTCTTAAATTCCTTCAATTCAATGTAAAAAGAACAGAATTACGTCATAGGCAACCTTTTATTATTCCTATTCCTAGAACTGTTTTCTTCAAGAACTCTCCATTCTTTGTTATGTGTAATACTTACAACTCTCTGTCTTTAAACTGTGATTCTCAATTGGATTTCAGTTTAACAATTGAAAAATTTCATACAATATTAAAAAGAATTGTATTTCCTTAGATATTTAAATTATGAAGAAGTGTATTATAATGTTTTTACTCTAGTTTTTAAATAATTTTGCATCATTATATTGCCATTTGGCACTATATTAACTGTAATATTATATTCTAGCATCTATTACCATTAGGTATTTTCTTTCTTTCGTTTGTGTTGTTTGTTTTGTTGTTTTTTTCTCTCTTATTATGTATTTTGTGTATGTATCTATGTAAGCCACCTGTAATTGGAAGCCTGCTTCTGTTGGTGGATTTAAAATAAAATAAAATAAGAAACGTCGGTTTTGAAGAAAAATTTTAGTTGGAGTATTTAGTGACAAAAAGTTCATGTAATCTTCGAAGTAAAGGCTATTATATTCTATGGACTTGAGCCACCTTTCAGCGAGGTTTGTATTACGATTAGGATCGGCACATAGCGGTTTGTCAGTTGCGATATGCCGAATAGGTGGCCTGCATGCATTGCAGGAACAGACTAATTTGGCCATGTATTATAAAATGGTCGTACTTTAAATACCAACACATTAGTATACTTACAAATTTAAAAATACGTTATTAATAGTACAATATGCAACGAGCCTATAATTGTAGTAATTAAGACGCAAGTGTGTTTGTTTATGAAACGAGCGCAAGTTTCATACGACTTTTTATGCTCGACCATATTTCTAACTTGAAATTATTCATAAGTATTCATGTTATGGTTATCTAAGTGAAGAGAGGAACTGACCTTCTAAATTGTGAGATGTGCGCAGACGCGAAAGTATTGATTTTTTCCGAGGGACGAATATCATTGACCTTGATATAATCTAGAGAATAACATGAACATTAATATTAATATAACCCGGAAATTAATTTAGAATTGAAAAACGAGATGACAAATTGAATTTATTTGAATATTATTTACAATTAACGCTAATTATTATTGTAACAGAACATAACCTTCTGCGACAGTATTGGATTTCCAGCCTCCGTGACTTTTCGCTAATTGTCTTTCGATTGCATATCCGAGAATAATCGATACTTGCAGTTTTATAATGGTACAATGGTGATTTCTCATTGGCAGAACAACTGAACTATAATGATTAGGTGTACTTTAATGAGGTGCATTAAAGGGCTACTACCAGGTGTGTAATTACTACATTTCGGCATGGTCGAGCATAAAATTTATTAGTACCTACTAATATATTGCAAGGTGTTTCTTCAGCCAGCATATTCAAAACAGAGAAGAAAATGTAATATCAACTGGTGATAACCCATTGAAGTGGATAGTTGAATATTTTCAGAAAGCAAGTCGTAGATGATGATCTTAGAGTTGTAAAAGAAGTTTCACATCTAACCTTTCGTTGAAATCTCCTAAAAAAAGTTAAAACGATTTGAGGATATCCCTAGGACTGCACATAACAACTATGCAGGAAATAGAGTAATGGAATTATGATAATTAAATACAAATTCCTGTAAGATTTAAGTGAGTGTAATGAATGAAATCGAATATACCTGAATAATGGTAGATCCTCTTAATGTCGCATTAAAATAGAATGTACTATGAAGAGAATAAGTAAAAACTATTTTTGACCCTTAAACAGTTAAAAATTAACTGGTATAGGCCTACTGTATGTATAGGCCTAAGCACATGAGATATTCCGTAAAATATATAATTATTATTTATCCATCAGTATATGACAGGAATGCAGATAGCGCAAGTGTATGATATGCGCGTCTGTAGACAGCAGTGTATGTGTACAAGTTGCAGTGTCCAGTCGGTCAGTCCTAGTGAAATGGAGGAGTACACGAGAGCGGGATAAGCAGACCTAATTTTCGAATACGGATGAGCCAATGGGAACAGTAGAAAAGCTCGCAGATTTTGTCGGCCAAGTACCCACGTAGGAGACATCCGGCCGATACCATTTTTCCACGAGTGTTCCAAAAGTTAAGGGAAAGATGGCACGTGGTGCCAAATAACAATTCCTTTTCCACACAACTATTTTTGCTCATAACTTCCGACTCAGTCATTTCCGGACCATGGTTCCTTATCTTAAATTGATACATGTGCCCTTCGCCAGTCATCCCTGAAAGTTTATAACACCACCTAGGAAACATCCTGTATATATGTATATATTCTTATGTAATATATGGGGTATATTTGTATATGTAAATGCATTTCAAGGTATTTAGGAATGATGGGGTCAATTTTCATTTTGTCTGTTTAAACTCTTGCCGTCTATTTTACAAATAAATGTCTATTTTTTGTCTCTTAAAAGTGAATTGAAAATGTATTTATTTGCTGTTTTAAGTTCTTTTAACAACGAATATTTTTAATTGCTTTCAAGTATAATACCGACTATTTCACAGTTATTAACCTTTATAAAACATATTTCATTATACCAACTGAACTATAAGTACTTTTAAAATCTTCCCCGCTCATCCATATCATTTTTTTTTATTTTTAGTAGGTTATTTTACGACGCTTTATCAACATCTTAGGTTATTTAGCGTCTGAATGAGATGAAGGTGATAATGCCGGTGAAATGAGTCCGGGGTCCAACACCGAAAGTTACCCCAGCATTTGCTCATATTGGGTTGAGGGAAAACCCCGGAAAAACCTCAACCAGGTAATTTGCCCCGACCGGGAATCGAACCCGGGCCACCTGGTTTCGCTGCCAGACGCGCTGACCGTTACTCCACAGATGTCACCCATATCATAGCACTTGAATGTTTCTCTCAGATATTACCGCCTTGATCATAAAAGTCTAGGATCGGTCGAGAGTGGCTAGGAGATAGTCTGAGTGCAACCTCTGTTCATTTCAAGAATCGCATACAAGCACAATCAAACTTGATAAATTGCACTTTTAGTTGAAAATCTAAAATGCTTTCGCATTAATTTTTAAAATACAAATTTCGTTGTTTCAATGGAAGACATTAAATGAATTGTCTTAAACATTTTACAGTTGTGGTAAATAGAAACATACTTGCTTCATTTGCTACATCAAAGAGTGTAAACTATGACGAAAAGTATTCTTTCTGATAGAAAAAAATTTATATCAAGAAATCCAAAAATGCACCTTGCGATAATATGCATTGAATAATAATAGTTTTTTCTTGCATGAATATGATATAAATTAGGTGATAAAATACATTAGACTCTGTTATTTTCTTTAAAACTTGCACTGCCTTCTCATGTTTCAATTGCTTCTTTTCTGCACATTGTGCCTTTTTTTTAACTTACAGTGACTTTTCCATGTTTTAATTACCATTTTTGCCTGCATATTTCAAGTATTATCAATACCTAAACATACGGGCTCTAATCTTAACCAAAAGGCTGCATTCTTATTCACAGAATTGACTACTTGCATTAAGCAAGACACAGATGACTGGCCTTACAGGTATACAAGAGTTACACTCTTAATCTTGCGTTGAAATCTCTTAGGAACAGTAAGCATTATTTAACTGAAGAACAAAGAATTGATGGGAAATAAAACAGAAATACGTTCCATACTCTCAACTAATGATCTCTGATCTGTACAGAGCGTTTTCCATCAAATGACGAAGTTATATTAGTCAGTTATTTAACGACGCTGTATCAACTACTAGGTTCTTTAGGGTAGATGAAATTGGTGATAGTGATATGAAACGGAGGATATTGAGTGATTACCCGACATTCGCGAGTTAAACAACGTGAATCTAATTTAAACTATCTCGTCTTGATTACATATCTTGATTACGCACTTTTGCCACTTTGTATCACTTTGAATTTAGTTATAATAACGGCTTTCTAGTGCTAAAATGAAAACTAAGTGGTAAATTACAGAATTGACTAGTTTCGACTTCGTGTCAGTCATCTTCGGAACTAGTAATATCCTTGCTTCTTCCTGTTTCTTCAGTTGTTTTGCTAAGGGATGCGTTTGCGTTTGTAGTGGAGTCAAATGGGTTGTGTTCTGAAATTTAGTTCTGTGTTAAGAATGTGCTTCTTCTATTGCCAATTGCACAACATTTTCACCGGAACTTCTACTTAAAGACGAATCTTTTATATCTGGTGCAATAGAGATAAAACAAGTTCGATTAACCCTTAAATTGGCAAAACTTCATTTCTCACACTAATTTATTAAATCGTGTCGGACTGTAAAGAAAACAACTATCGCAATGTCCATATTTTATATGTTGTACATTATTACTTACTTACTTACAAATGGCTTTTAAGGAACCCGAAGGTTCATTGCCGCCCTCACGTAAGCCCGCCAGCGGTCCCTATCCTGAGCAAGATTAATTCAGTCTCTATCATCATACCCCACCTTCCTCAAATCCATTTTAATATTATCCTCCCATCTACGTCTCGGCCTCCCTAAAGATCTTTTTCCCTCCGGTCTCCCAACTAACACTCTATATGCATTTCTGGATTCGCCCATACGTGCTACATGCCCTGCCCATCTCAAACGTCTGGATTTAATGTTCCTAATTATGTCAGGTGAAGAATACAATGCGTGCAGTTCTGTGTTGTGTAACTTTCTCCATTCTCCTGTAACTTCATCCCGCTTAGCCCCAAATATTTTCCTAAGAACCTTATTCTCAAACACCCTGAACCTATGTTCCTCTCTCAGAGTGAGAGTCCAAGTTTCACAACCATACAGAACAACCGGTAATATAACTGTTTTATAAATTCTAACTTTCAGATTTTTGGACAGCAGACTGGATGACAAGAGCTTCTCAACCGAATAGTAACACGCATTTCCCATATTTATTCTGCGTTTAATTTCCACCCGAGTGTCATTTATATTTGTTACTGTTGCTCCAAGATATTTGAATTTTTCCACCTCTTCGAAGGATAAATCTCCAATTTTTATATTTCCATTTCCTACAATATTCTGGTCACGAGACATAATCATATACTTTGTCTTTTTGGGATTTACTTCCAAACCGAAATTTTGATTCAATTTAATTTTCCTACCAATTTTTTTTCTATTGTTCTGTTAAAATTATAGCATACTAGTGGCTTATGCAGCAAATGCTGCAAACTAAGTCCATAAGAAATTCAAATAAAAATTATTCAGATTTATTTTCAATGAAGAATACCAGACATTTTGAAAGTTATTTGCTTCCATAATGGTGAAACATACTTCTTCTGAATGTTCTTTTTTATCCCAAATACTTTTCCTTGAACCTATCCGTCTTTAGTTCTTGAGTTTCAATGCGAAATCGCAGGTAACAATGTCAGGACGATCAGCGAGTTTTTCATGTGGGAGTAATGCAGTAGCTATTTCAAGTCATTGCGGATTGTAGGTGAAAGTTAAGAAAATGTAAGGTTTGTCATGCTTTGAACAAAAGACTTAGCATCTTGGTATAGCTTCTGCATATTTCGTGAACTACCCTGAAATGTAAAGGGCAGAATCACTTTTTCCCCACTGAGATCTTGCTGAGGTGATCAAGAGACTAAAAAATCTTGTAGGCCTCTTATTTTATAAGTAAGTAATACCTTTTGGTCTTTTCTTAGGACGTGTAATTTTTGCGCTTCCTCCAGACAAGACTGATCTACCAAATACTGCTGGATTAATTTGTGTAACAATGAATGTTATCCCGTATATTTTCTGTAGTATAGGCTATTGTGAGGAATCTATTGCTGAGATGCGGAAAATGAGGCGAATGATATGTCTGATTTGTAGACTCTTATATGCTCCCTGAATAAAATTGTCCATCGTAAATCGTTAGCAGTTTCAATGTATCATTCGTTGCTGGTTGCGGGAAATAAACTTACTCATCACGGTAGCAAGAAGTGAAATGGCATGCTGTTTTCCCTACAACAAAATATGCTTGGCAGCGATCACAAATCTAATCTATTAAACCAAAGAAATATTAAATTAATTTTGATGCAGTTTAAAGACGCAGCTAAAATAGGAAACATGACTCAATTACTACCAAAGAAAATTAGAAAATCAGACATCATTTACATATCTATACCACACTGCCATTAAATATATGAAAAAGACCCACACTACTTGATTAATAACTATAAAAGTATTTCATTTTTAATAACAATATTGTTACTTTACGTAAGTTTTATAGTTTTCAGCACCGCCGTTTTCAGTATATATAGCCGTTACTCAGTAAATTATAAAAATGAAGAGCTAATGTAAAATATTCTTTCTCTGCGTCTACTTACTTAAAGCCCCAAAAGGTTTCACTTTCATATCACCAGTATATCATTATGTGTTGCATTAACTATAATAATATTCTATTTTTAATGGTAATAATGTCATCAAACATTCTTAAGTTTTGTAGTTCTTAGTATCCAATACACAGCTATACTCGGAAAACTACAGACCAGAGAATCAGACCTGTAAATTGTTCTTTATACGTTATCAAAAAATTAGACAAATGAAGATCGACATATTGACATTATGATGGGAAAGAATCTGAGCCATCTGAACTCTATGTCAGCAATCCTGTAGGTCATGGCCTTCGTGTAATAGGCTATTGTTTATTGTAGTGTGTGTTTTGTTTCATTCTGATTAATTCTGCAATTAATTAGTTCTCAAAACTGACGAAAGATGGATTTTGGAAAATAGGAAAATGATGTAGGAAAATCGACATTTCACTGAAAACTACTATTTTTCTCAAAAACTTTGGGCTCCAAGCTTCAAAATGAGGGATCAATTATTGAAATCCTTTCAGCCGTTTTCCCGTAATTTCCATTACCAGTTCAAATTATATATATATGGCCTATTAATCTGTTGTATCAAATAGGGTACTTTGCGAACTTAGGGGTTAACAAATCTTCCAGTTACAGAATAAATCTTACATACAAAATATACACGATATCGCCGAGAAATTAAATTTACTTCGACATATCGAAATTTCGAGATACGAGGTTCGACTGTATTACTTCTATGGCAGCACCGTTGATGAGAGATGTACTGTGCTGCCACGTTACGAGGGATAGTGGAACTGTTACTAAGAGGCCTCAGTGCCATTATCGATAAGACGAGCCACACAATGCACAATGTGGTGAACTCTAATAGTAAACTTGTGTGCAGACAACTACGAAAGTATTTAAAACAAAGTCTAAGCACAGTTGAACAAGGACAACATTTCAATTTTTGCTTGTGGAGGGCATATTTTATTTATTTATTTATTTATTTATTTATTTATTCACTTATTTACTTATTTATTTACTTACTTATTTAATTACTTATTTAATTACTTACTTATTTAATTACTTACTTATTTAATTACTTACTTATTTAATTACTTACTTATTTAATTACTTACTTATTTAATTACTTACTTATTCATTTACTTATTTATTCATTTACTTATTTATTCATTTACTTATTTATTCATTTACTTATTTATTCATTTACTTATTTATTCATTTACTTATTTATTCATTTACTTATTTATTCATTTACTTATTTATTCATTTACTTATTTATTCATTTACTTATTTATTCATTTACTTATTTATTCATTTACTTACTTATTTATTTACTTACTTATTTATTTACTTACTTATTTATTTACTTATTTATTTACTTACTTATTTATTTACTTACTTATTTACTTATTTATTTATTTACTTACTTATTTACTTACTTATTTATTTACTTATTTATTTACTTACTTATTTATTTACTTATTTATTTATTTATTTACTTATTTACTTACTTATTTACTTATTTACTTACTTATTTATTTACTTACTTATTTATTTATGTATTTATTTATTTGTTTATTTATGTATTTCTTTATTTACTTACTTACTTATTTACTTACTTATTTACTTACTTTTTTACTTATTTACTTATTTACTTACTTACTTATTTACTTACTTACTTATTTACTTACTTATTTACTTACTTACTTATTTATTACTTACTTATTTACTTACTTACTTACTTATTTATTTATTTATTTATTTATTTATTTATTTATTTATTTATTTATTTATTTACTTACTTATTGACTTACTTATTTACTTACTTACTTATTTACTTACTTATTTACTTACTTACTTATTTACTTATTTATTTATTTACTTATTTATTTATTTATGTATTTATTTATTTGTTTATTTATTTATTTATTTACTTATTTACTTACTTATTTGCTTACTTATTTATTTATTTATTTATTTATTTATTTATTTATTTATTTACTTAAAGGAAAGACCCTGATCATATAAGAGACAGTCGGACAACATCAAAATTCAAATTTAAATTAAACACTCACATTCCAGTTCATGGAATTACTTGTTGAACACCTGTCAGGTAGCTCAACTTTGACTTAACCCAAAACATATAATATTGTAACTGTGCTACTATCAGTTTTACCCTTAAATTGTAATGTATTTATTATTATTGTTATTATTATTATTATTATTATTATTATTATTATTATTATTCTGATTTTGTTACTCTCTTCACAAGAGCTTGAGACTATCACCACCGTATTCGTTTTTCATTAAAATCAAGATGAAAGAAAGAAACATTTTTCGCCACCCGGGATCGAAACCGTGCTCTCCAGGTTCGAAGTCAATTATTACTTATTACCAGAGCTAGGAAGCTGCTACTAGAACTGATAAATTGTATGAGTTTGGACTATATTTCTACCGAACGAAAAGTAGTAGCGCATCTCTCAATGTCAATGAACCAGATCGACAAATATGTTCAGCCGGGTGGTAACAAAACTTGTGGTCCAATCGTCTACCATCATAGAACAAGAAAACAGTAAACGAATAATATATAAACTTCGTATTTCTCAATCTCAAATAATTCGCCCATACATATAAAGACAACATACAAAAAAATACAATTATGATTCTAGCCCATTTACAACAAATAACAATGAACATTTTCATTTTATCAAAAGGATTACTCCTTTTACGTTCAGAAAAAAAAAAAACAATACTTATACTATGAAAATATTCGTTTTATGTCACAAGACGTTACTGGAGCAAATCTGAAATATGATACCGTCTTCTGAAATTTACTATGAAATGCTTCCACTGCATTGTTTGTTGGTTCGTGTCCTTGAAGAGTCAGCATATACAGGTTTCAAATATTGAATGCGGACTTTTTTATACTGGAAATTTTTTGTGGACATTTTGCTGTCAGACATATTTTATACTGGATATTTCGCTATTGGACATATTTTATACTGGACATTCTTTTGTGGACATTTTGCTATCAGACATATTTTATACTGGCTATTTCGATATTGGACATATTTCATACTGGACATTTTTTGTGGACATCTTGCTATCAGACATATTCTATACTGGACATTTTGTTGTGGATATTTTGCTATTGGACATATTTTATACTGGACATTTTGTTGTGGATATTTTGCTATTGGACATATTTTATACTGGACATTTTTTGTGGACATCTTGCTATCAGACATATTTTATACTGGACATTTTTTGTGGACATCTTGCTATCAGACATATTTTATACTGGACATTTTGTTGTGGATATTTTGCTATTGGACATATTTTATACTGGACATTTTTTGTGGACATCTTGCTATCAGACATATTTTATACTGGACATTTTGTTGTGGATATTTTGCTATTGGACATATTTTATACTGGACATTTTGTTATGGACATCTTTCTATCAGACATATTTTATACTGGACATTTTTTGTGGACATCTTGCTATCAGACATATTTTATACTGGACATTTTGTTGTGGACATCTTGCTATCAGACATATTTTATACTGGACATTTTTTGTGGACATCTTGCTATCAGACATATTTTATACTGGACATTTTGTTGTGGATATTTTGCTATTGGACATATTTTATACTGGACATTTTGTTGTGAATATTTTGCTATCAGACATATTTTATACCGGACATTTTTTGTGGACATCTTGCTATCAGACATATTTTATACTGGACATTTTGTTGTGGATATTTTGCTATTGGACATATTTTATACTGGACATTTTGTTGTGGATATTTTGCTATTGGACATATTTTATACTGGACATTTTTTGTGGACATTTTGCTATTGGACATATTTTATACTGGACATTTTGTTGTGGACATCTTGCTATCAGACATATTCTATACTGGACATTTTGTTGTGGATATTTTGCTATTGGACATATTTTATACTGGACATTTTGTTGTGGATATTTTGCTATTGGACATATTTTATACTGGACATTTTGTTGTGGACATCTTGCTATCAGACATATTCTATACTGGACATTTTGTTGTGGATATTTTGCTATTGGGCATATTTTATACTGGACATTTTGTTGTGGATATTTTGCTATTGGACATATTTTATACTGGACATTTTGTTGTGGACATGTTGCTATTGGACATATTTTATACCGGACATTTTGTTGTGGACATTTTGCTATTGGACATATTTTATACTGGACATTTTGTTGTGGACATTTTGCTATTGGACATATTTTATACTGGACATTTTGCTGTGGACATTTTTCTATTGGACATATTTTATACTGGACATTTTGTTGTGGACATTTTTCTATTGGACATATTTTATACTGGACATTTTGTTGTGGACATTATTCTATTGGACATATTTTATACTGGACATTTTGTTGTGGACATTTTTCTATTGGACATATTTTATACTGGACATTTTTTGTGGACATTTTGCTATTGGACATATTTTATACTGGACATTTTGTTGTGGACATTTTTCTATTGGACATATTTTATACTGGACATTTTGTTGTGGACATTTTGCTATTGGACATATTTTATACTGGACATTTTGTTGTGGACATTTTGCTATTGGACATATTTTATACTGGACATTTTGTTGTGGACATTTTTCTATTGGACATATTTTATACTGGACATTTTGTTGTGGACATTTTTCTATTGGACATATTTTATACTGGACATTTTGTTGTGGACATTTTGCTATTGGACATATTTTATACTGGACATTTTGTTGTGGACATTTTTCTATTGGACATATTTTATACTGGACATTTTGTTGTGGACATTTTTCTATTGGACATATTTTATACTGGACATTTTGTTGTGGACATTTTTCTATTGGACATATTTTATACTGGACATTTTGTTGTGGACATTTTTCTATTGGACATATTTTATACTGGACATTTTGTTATGGACATTATTCTATTGGACATATTTTATACTGGACATTTTGTTGTGGACATTTTTGTATTGGACATATTTTATACTGGACATTTTTTGTGGACATTTTGCTATTGGACATATTTTATACTGGACATTTTGTTGTGGACATTTTTCTATTGGACATATTTTATACTGGACATTTTGTTGTGGACATTTTTCTATTGGACATATTTTATACTGGACATTTTTGTGGACATTTTGCTATTGGACATATTTTATACTGGACATTTTGTTGTGGACATTTTTCTATTGGACATATTTTATACTGGACTTTTTGTTGTGGACATTTTTCTATTGGAAATATTTTATACTGGACATTTTGTTGTGGACATTTTGCTATTGGACATATTTTATACTGGACATTTTGTTGTGGACATTTTGCTATTGGACATGTTTTATACTGGACATTTTGTTGTGGACATTTTGCTATTGGACATGTTTTATACTGGACATTTTGTTGTGGACATTTTGCTATCAGACATATTTTATACTGGATACTTCGCTATTGGACATATTTTATACTGGACATTCTTTTGTGGACATTTTGCTATTAGACATATTTTATACTGGACATTCTTTTGTGGACATTTTGCTATTAGACATATTTTATACTGGACATTTTGCTATTGGACATATTTTATACTGGACATTCTTTTGTGGACATTTTGCTATCAGACATATTTTATACTGGATATTCTTTTGTGGACATTTTGCTATTAGACATATTTTATACTGGACATTTTGCTATTGGACATATTTTATACTTGACATTCTTTTGTGGACATCTTGCTATCAGACATATTTTATATTGGATATTTTGCTATTGGACATATTTTATACTGGACATTTTGTTGTCGATATTTTGCTATTGGACATATTTTATACTGGACATTTTGTAGTGGATATTTTGCTATTGGACATATTTTATATTGGACATTTTGTTGTGGATATTTTGCTATTGGACATATTTTATACTGGACATTTTTTGTGGACATCTTGCTATCAGACATATTTTATACTGGACATTTTGTTGTGGATATTTTGCTATTGGACATATTTTATACTGGACATTTTTTGTGGACATCTTGCTATGAGACATATTTTATACTGGACATTTTTTGTGGACATTTTGCTATTGGACATATTTTATACTGGACATTTTTGTGGACATTTTGGTATTAGACATATTTTATACTGGACATTTTGTTGTGGATATTTTGCTATTGGACATATTTTATATTGGACATTTTGTTGTGGACATTTTGCTATTGGACATATTTTATACTGGACATTTTGTTGTGGACATTTTGCTATTGGACATATTTTATACTGGACATTTTGTTGTGGACATTTTGCTATTGGACATATTTTATACTGGACATTTTGTTGTGGACATTTTTCTATTGGACATATTTTATACTGGATATTTTGTTGTGGACATTTTGCTATTGGACATGTTTTATACTGGACATTTTGTTGTGGACATTTTTCTATTGGACATATTTTATACTGGACATTTTGTTGTGGACATTTTGCTATTAGACATATTTTATACTGGACATTTTGTTGTGGACATTTTTCTATTGGACATATTTTATACTGGACATTTTGGTATTAGACATATTTCATACTGGACATTTTGTTGTGGACATTTTTTACTGGACTTTTTTCCTTGGACATTTTGCTGTAGACATTTCTGTTTGTGGCCATTTTTCCTCTGGTCATTTCGAAGTGGACAATTTAACCAGGAAGCATATCATCAGGTGAACAACTACTTTGTGAATCTGATAGTGTATCTCGTATGTGACACATAATATTAAACCCATAATTGTATTCAAGAAAATTTTTCATTTCTATTGTAATGACAGCTAGGAAGTCCGTATCGCAATTCTGATGTTGAACGAACATAGACTGTAACGCAACTGAATGTATAGTAGCACAGCAGCTCGAGACGTCAACAGACCAGCAAAACAAACAAGTATTGACGGCTGGTAAATAAACTTGTCTTTCAACCAACATTTAACGAAGAAGAGAAAAATAAACGTATTACTCTTGTTTTTATATTATTTAATAACAGATGAGTTTATTTTTTTATTTTTATTTTTCTTTAATCAAGCATAATATTATCATTACGTAAATAATACGATAATACCAGAATAACTCACTTTGTTCAAAAACTAAACTATTAATATAAATTAACAATATTCTTCAAACTATTCACGACTCTACACAGCTCCACAGAATGCTACTATGCGTTGTTTATGTGAACTGCGTATTGTCTGCAGCGAGCGGGAGCAGGGCGAGGCGTGGGTGACATCTATACTTCTCGCTGTACTCAACTGAAATCTACTTGTTAATCCATTTTGAATCTTTCGTACACTACTTTTAACACTTGAATATAAATACTTGATTAAATGGCGATCTTACTCGTGTTAATTATGTAAGCATGTGCGGCTTACAGCTGTTTCGGTGCTATTTGACACCATCCTTAGAGCCTTCTGTGTCTCGGCGTCATCTCAATATCGCTGCCTGTTGTGTGGGTGCGTTCGTGTGATGATGGGTCAAATAGTGTGTGTGTTCTGAAATTGATCTGTTTGTTGAGAATTTGATTAGGGTGTGTTTTAGTGTGTCTGTATATTTCATATTGTTCTAGTGTTCTAATGCTAACCATACATACAATAACATAAATACAGACATGGAAATCCTACACATACAACCCAAAAACCGAAAACTCAACACACTAGAACAATATGAAATATACAGACACACTAAAAATACACCCCAATCAAATTCTCAACACACAGATCAATTTCAGAACACAGACAATATTTGACACACCTCTTCATCACACGAACGCACCCACACAACAGGCAGCGATGTTGAGATGACGCCGAGACACAGAAGGCTCTGAGGATGGTGTCAAGTAGCACAGACACAGCTGTAAGCCGCACATGCTTATATAATTAACACGAGTAAGATCGCCATTTAATCAAGTATTCGAAATCTACTGTTCTGGTACAGAACTCCCTACCTATGCTTATTACATTGATTAAAGTAACTGGAAAACACGAAAGTTACGAATGTAGCAGACCACGTATGTCGTTTCTTAACACATATCTTTTAGGACCTACTGAAAATATTGCAGAATACAAGTTAATTTTGACGAAAGACTCCCAAGAAAACCGTCATTTCTGTTTCTAGGAACCTGCGTAGGCAATCACCAAATCGAATTTCTAGTTTGGGATGGGAGAAGAATTTCTCGTCTTTCCCTGATTGTTCCCCGTATGTTGAAAACAAACATTAGTAACTGACAAATCTTAAGTGTCATTGGTAATACTGCATTTCATACGTCAGAGTCGCCTGAAATCATTCAGGAATGCGAGATTTCTTTTCCATAGCAGAGGAAAAATCCATGTTTGGTTATACTTAGTCGAGCACAATAAGACAACGCGAATTACTTTCTGCGAACAGCTGGACGTTTCCGGAAACAAGACATGAGAGCCAGACTTGTTACTAAAATTACCACAAGGTCACATGTACGCACGTCATCGTACAAGCAAAACATATTAAGCCAAAAATATTACTTCTGAGGAAAAAGCATTTTTGTTCTGAGATAACTAAATCCTCAAAATATTATTTTAGTAAGTTGTTTCTCTTCATGTGTATTTAATTTTCCAATTATTTTAAGTTTATATGTAAAAAATAACGTTTACAACGTTTCAGGGATGATAGAGGAGGTAAAAACAAACATCTGTTTTAAGTGACAAAACTTTAGCAGATGCGATGAAAGAGTAATGGAACGGAGAAAAAATACTCTCCGGCGCACAGTGGTTCATTTTCCCGAATTCCTGGCCAAAACCCCAAAACTGAAACATATAGGAGAGGATTGTTTGTTGTCTTAAGTTGAAGAGGAAGGACAGGGCATGAAGATATCGTATATCTTATCTTCCATCTCCAGTCCTGTGCTTGTAAATATGTGGCTGAAAATGCGTCTCTTGGACAATGCAGTTGCTGAGTTTGCGTGGTGAAAGAAAGGTCGTTTTTGAAGTGTTTTAAATAAGTGGTATAAGTTTGAAAATAAAAGCTGAAGCATGGATTCGATTCCTGGAGGTGTGTAGAATATTTGAACATAGTTTTAATTTATTACTTAATTAACTAACGGCATTTAGATATTAAATAATATAGTCATGTTGATTGTGGTTGAAAATGTGAAAGAGGCAGATTCACGGAGGTTAAAAGTTATCAGCCCTGCGAGGTCCTGTCAAGTTACTCATTACAAATCATAGCTATGTGGATGTTTTTCATGAACCAATAAAGAAAGTCTGCCCCCAACTGCCACTGGGCCCACTAGCTCGACTTTAGTTTTGAAATGCGCACAGCGTCTTTGATGTTGTAATACAAGGGAGTACCGGAAGGTAACGCACAACAATTATTTATCGGAATACTATTTTGGTTAGGACGTTCAAATTTGGAAGGTAGTTAGTTTGAATCTTGCACTACATACAACAATGATTCGATTGGATGTCACCCTGGCTAAACAAGCTGTAACTACTGAGTAAAAATTACGCATTTTCTACCATCATTCACTTGTGAAGGGCAGCGAGTTGTAGTCCATTTTTTTGCGAAAAACAAAAAAAAATCGAGTGAAATCCACAGGGAAATATTGGAGGTGTATGACGCTTGATTTTCTGGACCATAGCAACATCTTCAGGTGGTGCAAGTTCTTCGAAGAAGTCCGCCGACGAAGCACGTTCCGGCCGACCAGTGACTGCTGCAACACCACCCAATGTCAGAGGCATCATCAAGGCGGCAATCATCCACACTACAGTCCAGACCTTGCACCCTCTGACTTTCACCTCTTCGGACCAATGAAGAAATTGCTAGGAGGACAACGCTTCGGTTCGGATGAAGAAGTGAAATCGGTCGAGCGTAGGTAGCTATAGGCCTACGCCCAAAAAACAGTTTTATTAACGAGGTGTACTGAAACGTGTCACGATAGGAGAAATATGTCGAGAGGCTTGGTTCCAATGTCGAAGAATAGGTGAAACCTCTAGCTTTCTTGTGCATTATTTCATTTTGCTTACCTATAAAATACGTTGCCACAAAAAATGTTGTGTCGTATATTAATCCTTCATCAATTTATTAAAATTTGAATTATTTCTGTAATTCCTTTCAGGATATGAAAGTCATCACATAAACCTCACTAGGCGTGAATTGTTCACTATACTACAGGAACGTTCATAATCTAATTTTGAAGAAAAGTATGGTTATTTAAGAGAACGCATTAGAATCATGACCGATTCCCCTGCAACATCATCCGCTGAACTAAAGAATGTGTTAAAACATTTAATATATAATTTTAGAACCAGATGGCAATGGTCAAATAGGACAGTTGAAAGATTCCTACCACAGAATACGAAATGGCTTGAAAATCTGCGAGTTTTCCACTTATGCGTTACTGAAACGCAATGGAGAGTCGAACGTCCATTACTAGAATTTAGTAAAGTGGTGAACGTTATAAAAGACGAAAAGCACAGGGATTAAGACAAAACATAGGTCCTTCAGAAGTCGCATATGCCACACAAATGAGTCTTCGTGAAGCAGGAGAGATTGTTACTACTGCTGCTGCAATAAAAGACGTACAATTTTCAACACCAATCAGTACGTCAACATGCAGAAAAGCTTATAAATTAAGTTCAGAGCATTGTCCATTCTACTTGAAGTTAAATTAACAAAATTCCATTATAACCTGATTAGGTCCGAGACTAAAAATCCATCGCCTACATTTTCCAGCAATACAGAACGGTACTAGAAGCACAAAAGACATGCTTTCCGATACCAATGCCATTCAAATAACAGAAAAGTCTGCTGAAACTGATCTGCAGGCATTGTTGGACCATACTTCATAAAGAATATTGAAAGTCCCAAGAAAGGAACTGAAGCATTTTTCTGCAGATGTAATGTCACTTCTGTCAGCTCCAGATGCATCTACACATTTAGGTGTGTCCACTCAGGCCTCTGATAAAGATGACTCCCTTATCTCCGGAGACTAGGATGCTAGCGAATGAAATAATTACTGTACTATACACACATTATATATAGATTTATGTATATAGATAAAATAAACTATAACTTTGAATACCCTAAGAAGCAATGAAATGATCATGCACGCAAAAAAAAAAGCATATACTATAGCTATTTATGTGAATTCACTCGATATTTAATTCTTAATTATGTTACTTTTACGATTTGCTTCGACTTTGTTACGTTCAAATTAATTCAAACATCTCTAGAGGTTTTGGCCAAGAAATTGGGAAAATGAACCACTGTGCGGCGTCGGGATTTGAACCCGGGTTTTCAGCTCTACGTGCTGATGTTTTATCCACTAAGCCACACCGGATACCCACCCCGGCGTCGGACAGAATCGTCTCAGTTTAAGTTCCAACTCTTGGGTTCCCCTCTACTGTCCGTCCTCTGCACTACGTCATAGATGTCTATGAACGTAGGACTGAAGTCCACACATGTGCTGAGGTGCACTCGTTATGAGTGACTAGTAGGTCGGGATCCGACGGAATAGGTCCCGTCTTAAATCACGAAGTGATTTACGCATATCATATATATTATTTTAATGTACCGAAGTACATATTATATTTCCATGTAGATATTCTGCGTCATCATACGATGAAAGAGTAATGGAACGGAGAAAAATTCTCTCCGGCGCCGGGATTTGAACCAGGGTTTTCAGCTCTACGTGCTGATGCTTTATCCACTAAGCCACACCGGATACCCACCCCGGCGTCGGACAGAATCGTCTCAGTTTAAGTTCCAACTCTTGGGTTCCCCTCTAGTGTCCGCCCTATGCACTACGTCATACATGTCTATGAACGTAGGACCGAAGTCCACACATGTGCTGAGGTGCACTCGTTATGAGTGACTAGTTGGCCGGGATCCGACGGAATAAGCGCCGTCTTAAATCACGAAGTGATTTACGCATATTATATATATTATTTTAATGTACCGAAGTACATATATTTCCATGCAGATATTCTGCGTCATCATACGATCCCGGATCCCGGCCAACTAGTCACTCATATCGAGTGCACCTCAGCACATGTGTGGACTTCAGTCCTACGTTCATAGACATCTATGACGTAGTGCAGAGGGCGGCCACTAGAGGGAACCCAAGAGTTGGAACTTAAACTGAGACGATTCTGTCCGATGCCGTGGTGGGTATCCGGTGTGGCTTAGTGGATAAAGCATCAGCACGTAGAGCTGAAAACCCGGGTTCAAATCCCGGCGCCGGAGAGAATTTTTCTCCGTTCCATTACTCTTTCATCGTATGATGACGCAGAATATCTGCATGGAAATATCATATGTACTTCGGTAGATTAAAATAATATGTATTTAGCAGATGCGCCGTTTTGCCGCTAGATGGCCTGAAGGATAGATAACTTGACTTCCGTCACAACACACACTGGTTAGTTCTGTTTGTGCACGACCATCTTGTAGGGCCTAAACGTCTCCGTGGTGATAATTATTTTGTTTTTCTACGCGACGTCCTACCAGAACTTTTAGAAAATATCCCATTGAACATCAGAGAACGAATATGGTTTCAGCATGACGGTGCCCCACCACACTTTGATCGTCGTGTCATGAACCACCTAAATGACACATTTCCCGATCGTTGGATTGGCAGGGGTGGGCCTGTACCGTGGCCACCTCGATCACCGGACCTAACCCCACTGGATTTCTTTTTGTGGGGAAGCCTGAAACGTCTTGTGTATGAGACACCAATCGATACGGCAGAAGACTTAGTTGCTCGCGTTGTTGAAGGTGCACATGTTATTAGAGACAATGTTGGCCTTTTTGAGCGTTGCGGACAGTCCACAGTACGAAAGTACCATTTGTGCAATGCCTTCAATGGACGGCAGTTTGAACACCACCTCTAAAACGACAATTGGTCTCGTTCTTTATGGATTATAGTAACACTTACGTATACAATAAACGGCGCTTCTGCCAAAGGTTTGTCAATATAGTAATATGCGTTACAAGAGCGGTATGTTGAAGTTTTCATGTTCGAGGAAAAGTTTGAAAAAGCGAAACGTAGTTGAGCTTTTTTAATTTCCGAGAATTGAAAGAAAACATATCGCTCGTGTATCGTACATTATTTTGTGCGAAGATCGTTTATTACATACCTGAAAGAGGAATTTCTAATTAGTTGCAATGAAATCTCCATCTTGGTTTCTGTTCAAAGACGGCAAATTTGCAAAACAAAAATATCAATCTTCAACATTGTTGCTTTAAAATGTTTCCTGTGTTTACTATACTCCAGCAGGCCGTGATATACGTTTGTCTTTTTTTTCACCCAGTCTATAAATGCGAACTTAAAACAAACGGCTTCCTTAATGTTACATGCATCACGAATGCAGTAACTTTAGTGGAGTTGTAGAGTTTACTTAATTTTTGCAAATATTTAAAAACAATAATTAACAGTGCAATTTAGGTGAAATTGCAGTGGTAAGTTTCCAATTTATAATTATTACTATATTGAACGTCTCTAAAAATAATATGTTAAAAGCCTAAAGCAGTAAAATGAATATGTCACTTAAGCGGTAAGAAGAGGGAAATTGTTATGTGTGTTCGGTTGGGAATACTGAATTTAGAATTTTAGACTTACCGCGGGTTGGTTTTGTGCGGAAACCAAGCAAATACGCACGATCTCGCACAAAATATATTTGTTTTTACCTCCTCTATTATCCCTGAAACGTTGTAAACGTTATTTTTAACACCCTGTAATTACATTATATACGTTTCTTTCTTAGAAGTAACATTTTTTTACTTAATGTGTTTTGCTTGTAAACCGACGAAACATTTACCAGTTATGTACTGACAAACAATTTGAAACTGTTAAATTTGGACATAGATATCTTTACTTTCCCACAATTTTATGTTGCTAACACAGGAATACCGTGTTTACTCGTCTAACTCACACAAATTTTTGCTATAAATTTGTTGTATTACATTAAGGGTATGTGACTATACAAAAATACAAGATGTGTCGTGTATTTTTATATCATAATATTTTCTTTATTCATTGCTAACTCTGTACCACCTCTTAGCGATTTCTGATGGAGCTACATTGTTAACAGTATGACATTGAAACGTGTTATCCAAGTTTCTGCCCAGGGGCAGTCTTGATAATTATTGTATTTTAATTTTGAAGATCGATTAATTAATAACACGGCACACTTACAGCCACAGTAACATTCGTACAAATTTCCAGACTCTAGACACAAAGAGAAATTTTCTTCTTCAGGGAAAATTCCCCTAGAGACGAGCCCGAGAATTGAACCCGGAATCTCCAGATGTGGAAGTTAGCATGTTGATCACCAGACCATGGAGACAGCCATCATAGTAATTCTTGAGAGAATTTCATAATACAAGGTGGTGCATAAGTAGATATACAATAATGCAGTACCGGTATAGTTTTATTAAGTACAAATGAGGATTACAATCGATAACGGATCCATCAGGCAGTTAAATTGATTTATTAAATAAGTATATAATAATTCACTAGGCATATTGAAATATAAAAATGAATTGTAAATTAAGTTAAATTGACGTTCAGTATCGGTTGATGTGATTGTTGTTGCAAAATCAGATACCTATATACTTACTTACTGGTTTTTAAGGAACCCGGAGGTTCATTGCCGCCCTCACATAAGCCCGCCATTGGTCCCTATCCTGAGCAAGATTAATCCAGTCTCTATCATCATATCCTACCTCCCTCAAATCCATTTTAATATTATCTTCCCATCTACGTCTCGGCCTCCCCAAAAGTCTTTTTCCCTCCGGCCTCCCAACTAACACTCTCTATGCATTTCTGGATTCGCCCATACGTCCTACATGCCCTGCCCATCTCAAACGTCTGAATTTAATGTTCCTAATTATGTCAGGTGAATAATACAATGCCTGCAGTTCTGTGTTGTGTAACTTTCTCCATTCTCCTGTAACTTCATCCCTCTTATCCCCAAATATTTTCCTAAGCACCTTATTCTCAAACACCCTTAACCTATGTTCCTCTCTCAAAGTGAGAGTCCAAGTTTCACAACCATAAAGAACAACCGGTAATACAACTGTTTTATAAATTCTAACTTTCAGGTTTTTTGACAGCAGACTGGATGATAAAGGCTTCTCAACCGAATAATAATAGGCATTTCCCATATTTATTCTGTGTTTAATTTCCTCCCGAGTGTCATTTATATTTGTTACTGTTGCTCCAAGATATTTGAACTTCTCCACCTCTCAAAAGATAAATTTCCTATTTTTATATTTCCAGTTCGTACAATATTCTGGTCACGAGACATAATCATATGCTTTGTCTTTTCGGCATTGACTTCCAAACCTATCTCTTTAGTTGCTTCCAGTAAAATATATATATATATATATATATATATATAATAATAATAATAATAATAATAATAATAATAATAATAATAATAATAAACCTATATTGTATTGTGTACCTAATTATGCACATCATGTATACAAAAGTATTGCCCAATACAATTTAATAAATAATTGTTATACATATTAGGCCTCTAATATTTTTTATTAAAGTACTTAATTTGCAGTATAAAGTTATCCTCTATATACATGTTAGCCTTGCTAGAAACGAGAGGATGAATTTACAAAATCCACTTGTCACTACGGCATCGAGTAACAAAAACAAACATAGAAATATCCACTACTTGTTCGTAGAAAGGTTAACATGATTATAAAAGGTAAGTTATGCACTAAATATGAACACAGCAACTGGTAATTTCATTAGAAAGTGTTAGATAATACCATAATTATATTAAGGCTAGCTGCGAAAGTGCAACTGCATGCAGCAGATTAGAACGCGGCCATACGAGTGCTCCAAGACCCAAGAGTGCAATAGAGCTATTTTTGTGACTAGTTGTATACGACATGTTATCTACTTGTGTATTTTTCTAAAAAAATGGAATAAAAGAAATTCGTAATAAGACAATTAAAATTTATTACTATGATGTACCGAAGTATGTATGATATTTCCGTGCATCCTTCTTTATATGTTAAAAGTTAGTTTCTTTTATATAATCCGGGTTGCCACGTTAGAGTTCCTCAGTAACCACATTGTTGCAACGTAAAATCAACAAGCTGCTGTTGTCATTTTTTTCTCGCTAGCATAATACTAAACAGAGTCTTATAAATTCTACACTAAAAATACGTAGCAACCTGTGTTTTAATTTATAACAAAAGAATGTGATACTTTTTAAATAGGACGTCAAAAATGACCTAGGCCTACTTTTGTAAAAAAAAATGGACAATATACGCATATGTTAATCACTTATTTTTATTTTCAAAATAAAACCTCAATCGCAAATCAAGAATCAGGTATAACTCCCTGTAAAGTTGATTTGAATAATTTCGTGGGAAAAAATGTTCCGGGGCCGTGCATCGAACCCGGGACCTTCGGTTAAAAGTACCACGCTCTACCAACTGAGCTACCAGGGAACTCTACCCAGCACCGATCCAAGCTAAAGGTCCCGGGTTCGATGCCCGTCCCCGGAACAATTTTTCCCTCGAAATTATTCAAAACCTCAATCGCGTCCTTATATCAAATAATCAAATATAATAAAAAATGTAGTAATTATAAAAAAAACATCGGGATTCATTGTCTATCCTATCATCTGTTTCCTTATTCGTCTGCCCTTAGTCTTCCTTTCAGAATGTAAAAATTATGTATCGTTTATTTTATGGTAGATCGATGCTACATTATTACAAAACAACAGGATTGCTATTTCATAGTTTTCCAAGTATAATAAAACTCATGTTATGAAGAGACATAGGATTTGTATGCAAATGCAGGTTCTGTTTGCTCTTACATATTATGATACGCAAAGTGGGACCGAAGAATATTTCACTTTCTTCTAAACCAGTGTGCGAAGTTTTATAGTGCATATATCTGCATATTTCGACTGTTGGGGCATATTTCAGGAATACAACCTTAAACATGCTTATTTTAAGATACAAACGGTAGTCAATAAGTTTCGGGACTGTCCTGAATGTAGGCAACACACAGGACATAAACGGGAAAGACGTTATCTCAGAACCTGGGAAACGCCTGGAATCTATACTAAACGCATCACTTCAAAGACAGAGAAGAAGACTAGCCGTAAGGTGTATATGGAGAGATTCCAGAAAAAATAAAAATAGGTCCTTGACTTGTTTGCACAAAATCACGTATAGAAACTCAGTTCTTAAAGACAATCTGACGCTGTTTGACAGACTGACTCAACAGACATGAAAGCAATGAACTTCAGTGACACGAGAATGTATGTTTAACGGTACAATAATGAATACAAGTGCAGTACGAATATTGATTGCAGATTGCATATATGAAAAAACCATACATATTCATTGCCTTTCGGTAACATCCAGTTTGTGAGATGATAAAAAAAACATTCGATGGATATCGCGTCACCACCCTGTCATGGATTGTGTGGATCATCTTGGAAGCGAGCTATCAGGGTTGGTGTAGGCCTTAAAGAGAAGGAGGCCACTAATTCCAGATGCAAAGTACCAGCTCGGAAATACTGCCTGTATTAATTTGAATTTATATTCAATAAACAGTTTCTTTTATTAGATTCATTGGCATATTGAAGTGCATATGTGTCTTTAATGGCATACATATTGAAGTGCATATGTATCTTTAATGACATATTTAAGTGAATATCTATCTTTAATTGCATATTTAAATGCATATGTACCTTTAATGGCATATTTAAAGTGCTTATATAATATTATGGTTTATTTAACGACGCTATCAACTGCCTAGGTTACATCAGCGTTGCCAGTGTGCCGGAATTTTGTCCCGCAGGAGTTCTATCACTTGCCAATAATCTATTGACATGAGCCTGTCGCATTTAAACACAGTTAAATGCACTTAAATGTCATCAACCTGGGCCGGGATCGAAACCGCACAAGTGCATATGTATCTTTAATAGCATATTTAAGTGAATATGCATGTTTAATGGCATATTGAAGTGCATATGTGTCTTTAATGGAATATTTAAGTGCATATGTATCTTTAATGGCATATTTGAGTGCTTATATAATATGGTTTATATCAGCGTCGCCGATTTGCCGGAATTTTGTCTCGCAGGAGTTCTTTTACATACCAGTAAACCTACTGACATGAGCCTGTCGCATTTAAGCACACTTAAATGTCGTCGGCCTGAGCCGGGGTCGAACCCGCAACCTCGAGCACAATTGCATATGTATCTTTAATAGCATATTTAAGACTTGAATATGCATCTTTAATGGGATATTTAAGTGCATAAGTATTTTAATGGCATATTTAAGTGAATGTACATTTTTAGTGTCATATTTTAGTGTATATTCTTCTTTACTGGCATACTTAAATGCATATTTCTCTTTAGTGACATATTTAAGAGTAGTGTACTTTTCTCTTTAATGGCATATTTAAGTGCATATTTTCTTTAACATCATATTTAATTATATATTATTCTTTAGTGGCATATTTAAGTGCATATTTATTTTAATGACATATTTAAGTATAAATTTTTCTTTAGTAGCATATTTAACTACATATTTCTTTTTAAAGCACATTTAAATGCATATTCATATTTAGTAGATATTTAAGTTCATATTTGTCTTTAATGACATATTTAAGTATACATTTTTCTTTAGTGGCATTCTTTAGTGCATAGTTCTTTTTTTATGGCACATTTAAGTGCAGGTTGCTCTTTAGTGGCATATTTAAGTGCATATTTCTCTTCAATGGCATATTTAATTACATATTTCTTTAGTGGCATATTTAATGCATGTATCTTTTTAATGACTTACTTGAGTATACATTTTTCTTTAGTCGAATATTTAAGTGCTTATTTCTCTTTAACGATACATTTAAGTGCATATTTATCTTCAGTGGCATATTTAAGTGCATATTTCTTTTTCATGGCATATTTAAGTTATATCTTTAATGGCATATTTAACGTATTGTGACAGCGACGTGAGATTCGAACTCACGACCAGCGTCCCGCAAGAAAGCAGATCGCGCGGAGCACGGAGGGACGGCGCGCGGCGGAGTAGTGGGGAAAGGGGCCTACACGCGAGGGGAGGCTGCGCGCGCAGCTGCTACTTAACGCAGTGAATGGGGAACGGACCTTCCCGACTCTTCCAGAAGTGCGTCGAAGTGGAGATATCCAGATAAATCTCTACACACCTGTAGAAATTTCTCGCAACTATGATTTTGCTATAAAAGAAGAAGCGCCAGCGAACTCGGGCAGTTTTTCAGTTATTCAGTCAGTGAGTAAGCGAGAGCAAGCAAGCCAGCCTTGTGTACCGGAGTTCGACTCAAGTGTGCGTCCGCAACTGTATCAGCATCCGAAGGCCTGAGTTCGAGTGCAGTGGACCGCAGTTGGAGGGACCTGAGTTCGAGTGCAGTGGACCACAGTTGGAGGGACCTGAGTTCGAGTACAGTGGACTGTCTCTGAAGGTCTGTGGTTCGAGATACTGTGAACTCTAGTGACTGAGCTAGAAGAACTGTGAACTGAGAACTGATGGTTCTGATTTGTAAATAGTGCTTTGTAAATATTAGTTAAGATTAACAGTTCATTGTCGCTCGTACTAGTCCAAGTAAATTGTCATTGTCGTCGGTGGAGTGCTATAACGAATACTGTGTTGAGTAAAAATCCAATTGTTGACGAGAGCGTTTAAGGCGAATTGTAGAAAGAAATTATTGTTGTGACGAATAAATTACATTGTTGTTACTAATAAAATTCACAGTATATTTCTTTCTAATGACTTATTTCAGTTTACATTTTTCTTTAGTGGCATATATAAGTGCTTATTTCTTTTTAACGGCATATTTAAGTTATATCTTTAATGACATATTTAACGCACATTTCTTTCTAACAACTTATTTCAGTTTACATTTTTCTTTAGTGGCACATTTAAGTGCATATTTCTTTTTAACGGCGCATTTAAATTAGATCTTTAATGGCATATTTAACGCACATTTCTTTCTAATGACTTATTTCAGTTTACATTTTTCTTTAGTGGCATATTTAAGTGCATATTTCTTTTTAACGGCACATTTACGTTATATCTTTAATGGCATATTTAACGCATATTTCTTTCTAATGACTTATTTCAGTTTACATTTTTCTTTAGTGGCATATTTAAGTGCATATTTCTCTTTAACGGTACATTTAAGTGCATATTTATCTTCAGTGCCATATTTAAGTACATATTTGTCTTTAATGGCATAATTAAGTATATCTTTAATGGCATATTTAAGTAAATATTTATTTTTAGTGGCATATTTAAATGCATATTTTCTTTTAGTAGCACATGTGAGTACATATTTCTTCGAATTTAACTGCATTTTTTTGCATTTTTTTACTGTATTTGGTGCATAAAAATCCAATGTCTACTTATAAACAAAGGTGATAGGTTCGTAGTTCGGTTAGTTTATTGTCTTTATTTTATATCATAAGTTGCTACCTTATAACAGAGATAATAGTTTTTATCCATGACCATAACGAAAAACATGCCTTTACTAAATACTTTTGCGTTAATAAAGTAGGCTTTTATTCAACATTACTTTATTCCACTAGTGAGATAAAGACTTTACCTCACAGTTTGAACTTTATCTCACAGTTCATTAGTATTTTCCTAGTACCCGGGTACACACGTATACTCTTCCATTCAACTATTACTCAAGAAGTTAATATATTAGTTACTAGATGTCACTACCTCTACTTCTTTATTATCATTTCTTAAATGTACATACACTCAATCTCCTTCTCTTTTCTCTATCTACTACGTCGTAATTTGTGCATTGCATCCATATCTGATATGTATTTTTTTAAACTTGTAATAATTTACCTTTTGGGAGGCGATGAGACTTGAACCTGCGAAGTTGGGTTTATAGGATTTTATAACATTTTATAAAACACGCGTTAATCAACTGAGCTAAATAGACACGATGATTAATTAAGTTTTAATATTCCTCTTAAGTTTACAGAAGTAAAATGTGAAATTATTTTAATCACATTAGTCCCGTGAACACTTCTAAATAATCCCTGAAACTTCAAAAAGATGAAAATACACGTTTAAAATGAAAAAATATACATTAAAACTATATAATTAATTATAATTTGTTATTTATCCAACGTCTTAGATACCATTCTTGACTAATCATGCCTCCTACATCATGACCTACCTAGTACACGTATCGATTCTAAAATCCATGCCATGATATGTGATTATATGAAGACTTATTTTTAACATATTTTCTTTTATAAAACAGAATTTTTCGTTATGGTCATGGATAAAATTACGTATGGTACTTGTGAGCGTGATCTTTATTGCGCTCGTGTAATTTAAGCACTCGGCTGACGCCTCGTGCTTAAATCTTTCCATTCGCGCAATAAAGATGCACTTACCTCACAAGTACCATAAATAACTATTATTTTTCGCCTGATCTTGTGTGGTATAAAAATAATGTCATATGACCAAATGCAATCTTTGGTAGTTATAAATTGCAAATCCTTCAACCAACGCTCCTATAGGAATTGTATGACATTGACAAACATTTGCATACGACCTCAACATGCTTTTTTATACCGTTTCTAAGAAATGGCATTAGGAAATAAATTATGACCTTTCTTACGGATGTTAAAACGATGTAGCAATACATATTCACAGATCCTCATGCACGCAACAATTAAGTTCCACGTTCGATGTTGCGTGAAGGCCACGGGCGCGGGTTCGACTTCCTTCAACAGAAATTAAAATCGCAGGCCATACGGAACCCTGCCGCAGGAAAAAATTATTGACTGCTAATCTCCCTCTGAACCGCTCTCCCCCCTGTACGACAGACCTAGAGTAAAGGCTGGTTCACAATAAACCGGAAACGAGAATCGGAACGAAAACGGTAAAATTGTTAAAATGTACACATTTAAATGTGAGCATTCACAATTAACGAAAAGCTTGCCGGAGCCCGAGATCGGGAATGGAGACTTGGCCAAGTTTCAACTTTGGCGTTCACGTTTCCGATCACAGCCCACTAAACTCATTCTATTGCCATCTAAAAGCTATTTTGTCGTCGTATATTTTGTAGCAAGAAGACAGTGACATAACCTATACATTATTTTGTTCTGTGCTGTGCATCATGGAGCAAGTTTTATTTGATGAGATTCTAATATTGAAATTCTCACATTTACGATAAGCGGCGTGCCTCGTATAAAGATGAGAAAATGAAGGAGAATACGTGGCTTTCAATAGCTGCATCTTTGAACACCGATCGTAAGTGAATCATATTTTATTACTGTATTCGTTGTATTACTCACTACATATTCACGCTTCAATTCAATAACTACTGTTGTGTTCATTTTTGTTCTATTACAAATGTTTCTTCTCTAATTATTTTACGTTATGGTAGACTTAAAATAGGTTGTGATAATAAAGATGCATGAGCATATTTATAGTACCGTACCTAATGAAATGTTTCAGTTGAAATTTCGAAGTTGGTTAAGCTGTGTTTATGTTGGCTGCCTTGTACTCATGAGAGAACGCAATTGGTCAATTATACACAAATAACATGAGAATGCGTAATATCGACTTTACATATCGTTATTGACATACATGTCGATATGCATAGTCGTCTACGTTCTCGGTTTATTGTGAATCAAAAATTTTCATATTCACGTCCTCTGCTTCTCGTTTTCATTCTGGTTCTCGTTCCCAGTTTATTATGAACCAGCCTTAAGACTTTATCCTTCCACGAACTCGGGTCCCTGCTGGCCAAGATCCCAGGAACACTGTATCTCATAAAATGAAACATTTATCTGTGTGCTAGTAGAGAAAAAAATTGTGACAAAAATGACATTGTCCCTAACGGGAGTTGCGTTGATGCATCTTTAGTGTAAGAACTTCATTTATTCATTCATGGCCCACGTCATGCTTCTACTACAACACTGATCAAATGGAATGCGCACCCATATTTATTATGTCGGCGGATTTATCCTCACTTGCTTTTATATTTTAAGAAGTTGCGTGTATCATCTTGGGACTTCTAAATGGGGCAGTAGAGCAAATGGACAGCTTCAAATACTTGGAGTGTACTACAGTGAAACCTCTCATTTATTGACATCGAAGGGACGTAACAATCTGTCCGCATAATACAGTATGGAATTATAGGATGGGGTGGATTATCTGTAGTAATGTCACGAGAGGTCTGAGATCTGCCGATAAATCCACGAGCGAAGCGAGTGGATTTATCTGGGAAATCTCAGACCTCGAGTGACATTTATTAGGACTATTTCGTGAATAAAATACAAATTTAAATAATATATCCCTAAAATTCGATCACAAATTGTTAATAATTGTATATTAACAAATACTTAACCTATTCAGACATTGTGAAGTTGAAATACTCGTAGATGAATATCGATTATTGCAATAAAGAAATTCGATGTTATTATTCAGTAATGCCAATTGCGAAAAGCGAAATACAGATTTAACATTGTTAATTACATGTACTGCACTTTTCTCTTATTATTATAACAAATACATTTTCATTATCTGCTGAAATCATAATTTAATTTAACAGTAAGAGTGGAGACAGCTATATACCAATGCTTATGTATTCACAGCGAGATATGTTGCTACACAGTGAAGCCATCTCTGTATAGATAGGCCTAATTAAAACACGAATTTTATTACGCCATACGAAAGGCAGTTTGATCAAAGACATTATTACTATGCAAGGTCTTTGAGTTTGATATGCGATGATGTTACATAAATTTGAACGTCTATTAATTGTTTAATTTCAATACAAATTTTATAGGCTACAATTTTATAGGTTACGTTAGGCCTACATGTGGAAGCAGGACCAATGTCAGCTGTGCCTTGTTTCGACCGTTACTTACAATGAGTGCTACACGAAAGCATTTTTTATAGCTCGACAAACGCATTCTCGCTGTAGTGTGTAACGGAACTAAAGCTGCATCTACACAGTTCAGTATTCCAATCGCGTATGCGTGCAATCCGGGAAGAATAGAATGAAGTTTAAAAGGTACGTTCAGTTAAGATGCATAAAGATTTTGTGTCTACATGGTGCGCCGTTTTGAACGTGGTCTTCACTGCGTAAATATATTAATTAATATTAAATATCAATCTTGCATTCATTGCTGTAAAGTTGAAAGAAAAGTTTAACCGTGTAGTTGCATCTTAATGTATTCATGATCATCAATTTACGGGGAAACAGTTGGCGACAACGACTAAACAAAAGAACGACCAAGCGATAAATTGATAGCGATAAATCTAGCTGCAAAAATTATCGCGATGTATGACTGTGATTGGTTGGAATTCAAAATTTCATTACACTTCATTGGTCGAAAATGGAATGACGTCATATAAACGAAATAGTCACAGAGTATCATTCGCCCATTAATATTACTACATAAAAGAATTATTAAAATATGTTTAAGGAGAAAACTTGATCATCCAACTCATCTCACATATAAAGAATTTAATGTTTTAAATATCAAGCAGATTTATATGTATACTATTTTGAATCACTACCATAAATATCAAGCTAAATTCATATCATCCGAACATGGCCACAACATAAGAAGATACAATATTTCGCTCCCCCTCATTGAACCAAAATGTAAGACTGAAGCAGGTCTAAGGCACAGTTCTAATTACGGTCCAAGATTATATAATGATTTTATAAAGAGAAATCCTAAATTAAAATTATTAAACAATACATTATTCAAAAAACAAGTGCTTGAACTGTTTTTAAAATTATAGGCTAACCATGTAAATTCTTATTCTTTATTTTTATGTCACTTTAACAATGTTGTATTCTTAACTTAGTATGTTTATGTATATTGTTTGTTTGTTTTTGTTTCTTTTTTTCTTATTCTTTTTAAACTTTATGTGTAATTACACTTAACAGTTTTAATCAGATTATTATTATTATTATTATTATTATTATTATTATTATTATTATTATTATTATTATTATTATTATTATTAGAGTAAGGGAGGGGATTGTCGGATAGGTCTGGTAATGTCGGATAATCTCGGATAACATATTTCTTTTCCATCGAATGGTGCAATCTGATGTGAAAATAATGCATTACGTTCTCTACAAGTAGACGAACATCTGCATGAATAGCCATTACTGTTGAGTGCTTCACTGCGTATGAATAGCGTGTTTTCAACGTGACTGCAAAAAAAAAACTTTTTGAGGGTAAGTAATGTGATTTATTCGTTACAAGTTATTCTTATATTTACACAACATGGTATGCACTGTTCGATATACCATAGATAAGGCTTCTTAATTCTCTAATTGCACAAATACTATCGACAACATGTTTCATGCAGCTGGCTTGTTTTACTGTTTGTGAAGAGTCGGCCAATGTCGGATACTAGTTGAGGGCAATGTCGGATACTAGCCGAGGGCAATGTCGGATACTAGCCGAGGGCATTGTCGGCTGTCTTTCAATGCTGCTCGCTACATAAAAGCTGCCTTAAACCCATTTATATGTTTTCTATAACAAACCACTACATTTTTACTCATGGGTATTTTTAATTAATGTAAGTAATTAATTTTCTAATTAATCGAATATTATGAAGTAACGAATTGTTTCTTCTTCTGATATTTTTAGATGCCTAAAGTAAAAGAAAAAGAGATTCAGTCTAAAAATGGAAGTCTGAAGATATGGTAAATGCCATTGTCGCAGTACGGGAGAAAAGAGTGGGCTATCTTGCTGCTTCCAAAAGATTCAATGTACCTCGATCAACATTATTTGTTTATGTACGGTCCAACTCTGAGCCCACCAAAGCCGTTAAATCGAAACTTGGACGAAAACCAATACTCCCAGCTTCACTTGAAGAGAAGCTAGTCGACTACGGATTAATGATGGAGAGAAAATGTTTTGGATGAACCAGAAATGATGTTAAAAGGCTTGCATATCAGTTGGCTAAATAGAACACTATTGTAATAGTTTCTGATATGCAATATATTATTTAAAATGCATTATCATACCTCCTACATAATAATGTCTAATGTATCCGACATTAGCTTCCCATTCTGTCAGTGATGATATTATTTCTGTTTTGTCTTTGAAAGTTATACAGCAAATACATATTATGTAAATTACCTAATACTTAAGTACAATCTGCAGGAACCCCAAGAGGTTATTATAATACTAAGTAATTACAGTTCTAACTTTTTTCAATTACCTTTATTTTGAAACAACAAAATGGTATCCGACAATACCCACCCTTACTCTTATTATTATTATTATTATTATTATTATTATTATTATTATTATTATTATTATATTATTATTATTATTATTACTACTACTACTACTACTACTACTACTACTATTGTTATTTTATTTATTATTATCATTATTATTATTATTATTATTATTATTATTATTATTATTATTTCTTCTATCCAGTTTTCATTCTTGGTCACACCCGACCTCAAGCATCTTGCTTTTTCGGGTGTGACCCAGTTACCTTGTATTTATATAATAATTTGTAATATGTAGGCTATTTGACTATGAGATTGGTAATCAATTTCGAATTTTGAAGAATATTCATATACGAGTATTATTACAAATTGGGAGGTGTCCTTTATTGGGAGGAAGGCTCCCCAATCTAACAGTAAATTTATAATATGCATTATATATCCCTTTACGCTTTAAATGAAATGTATTACTGTAGTTTAATTCTAAAAACAGTATACAGTACTACAGTAAATTCTTTGCAACTTTGAACTACAATAGACAAGATCAAAAAACGAAAATACAGTACTGTGCCATGCAATTTTATTCTAGGTCTACAGTTATGCAGTACTGTAATTTACAGTTTTCAACTTAACCTTTACGTTCAAGTGCCATGTCTCTCGAAACAGAACAACTGATTGAAGTGAAGAGAATAATCCTACTAACCCTATCATGTGTCGAATACAATTTCACGATCGCGGAAACTTTGGACCCATCAAACAGGTTAAATTTTATGATTTTGTTTATCCACCCGCTTCCAAGTAACAAGGGGTAGCCGGCTGGGCTAGTGGTAGCCTACGAGATCCTTAGTGTCTTCTTTCATGTTAAGGAATTTCTGTACAGATCTCAAAACTAAATTTTCCATTCTTGTAACACATTAGGTCTTGAAATCCAAGTTCTGTCCGCAGTCAGGAGGTAAAGCAAGCTATAGGACTGTGAAACAGCTGTCCGTGTCCGTGTCTGAGAGTGTCCGTAAACTAGAGTTAAATTTATCATTATTTCTATATTATTCCAGTTGGGACATATAAATCTATCCGTATATTAGGAGTGTCCGTATCTTTGAGGTGTTCGTAAGGAGAGATTTCACTGTATAAGCAATAACATGAGCTACTGTCAAGTAGTCAAAAGGAGGATAGCAATGGCAAAGGAAGCTTTTAATAGGAAATGGAGCATCTTCTGCGGGTCTTTGGAAAAAGAACTAAGGAAGAGACAGTGAAGTGCTTTGTATAGAGTGTGGCATTGTATGGGGCAAAAACATGGATATTACTACGTAGTGAAAAGAAGCGACTAGAAGCATTTGAAATGTGGAAATGGAGAAGACTGGAACATGTGAAGTGGACAGACAGAATAAGACATGAAGCTGTGTTGGAAAGAGTGGGTGAAGAAAGAATAATGCTGAAACTGATCAGGAAGAGGAATACGAATTGGTTGGGTCACTGGCTGAGAAGAAACTGCCTACTGAAGGATGCACTGGAAGGAATGGTGAACGAGAGAAGAGTTCGAGGCAGAAGAAGATATCAAATGATAGACGACATTGAGATGTATGAATCATATGAGGAGACAAACAGGAAGGCAGAAAATAGGAAAGATTGGAGAAAGCTGGGATTGTAGTGAAAGATCTACCATTGGGCAGAAGAATGAATGAATGAATGAATGATGTGCATTACAGCATTTCCTTAAAGAAACCCCCCCAGCCATCCTGGAATGTCTCTTTATGTAGACAATTCCATCAATAATGAGGACAAAATAATTAATAAATTAATAATGTATTTTGATGCTTCTTTATTTCATTTACTTATATTAAGTATTCAATTTTGAATGAAAGTTTCCATCATTATTGTTTTTACGTTCACGACGTCATAAGTTTGTTTGCCGAGCCTAACCAAAGACACACGGTTTTACTAATTTAATAAAATTTGTGATACTTTCGCATGTCTGAGGTTTGTAATTAGAATTTTGATTTGCTTGATTATGTCCGTTTTAAGAGCATGTGTTAATTTTCACGTGAACAAGAAAATGTTAATTTTATCTCTTAAAATTTCTGAGAAGATTTCGTCGAGGAAGTTGCTGGAATCGAGGCCAATTGGCCAGAAATTCATACACGCAATGATCAACATCATACCGATATTGCTTACTTACAACTTACAAATGGCATTTAAGGAACCCGAAGGTTCATTGCCGCCCTCGTATAAGCCCGCCATCCTGAGGAAGATTAATCCAGTCTCTATCATCATATCTCACCTCCCTTAAATCCATTTTAATATTATCCTCGCATCTACGTCTCAGTCTCCCCAAAGGTCTTTTCCCTCCGATCTCCCAACTAACACTCTATATGCATTTCTGGATTCGCCCATACGTGCTACATTCCCTGCCCATCTCAAACATCTGGATTTAATGTTCCTAATTATGTCAGGTGAAGAATAAAATGCGTGCAGTTCTGCGTTGTGTAACTTCCTCCATTCTCCTGTAACTTCATCCCTCTTAGCCCCAAATATTAATCCAGAAATGCATATAGTGTGCTAAGTGGGAGGCCGGAAGAAAAAAATCTTTGGGGAGGCCGAGACGAGGATGGGAGGATAATATTAAAATGGATTTTATGGAGGTGGAATATAATGGTAGAGACTGGATTAATATTGCTCAGGATAGGGGACGATGGCGGGCTTATGTGAGGGCGGCAATGAACCTACGGGTTCTCTAAAAGCCGTAAGTATGTATACAACAGACGCACAGATAGCCATTCCTACAGTCAGTGGCGTGTAGCTGCATCTCTGAAATGTTGGCATACATTGCAAGAATAAGATGGCATTAATTGAGTCAAGTGTACCAAAAACCCGCCTATTTTTTTGCCCCTACTACAGAACTTCATATATAAATTGTAAACTTGCAAGCACCGAATCACTTGTTAGACCTGTATTGAGAAAATAAAACCAGTTCTCAACTGTTTAATATTTTTATTTTTAAACTTGTACTGGCTTCACTTTCATTCCTTAATTTGTTCGATACTTCACTATAAGACAATGTTGCAAATATTTTTAATAACTGATACTTAGAGCAAGTTGTATGTTCACTTTGTAACATTAAGAAGTCGATTTTTTCCACACTTGACCTAGACGTCCTTGGCACCAACAGGTTTAATGTACTATGCATACGTATATTCTTGATGTTCATTTTTCGCGACTTAAGTGACTGTTGCCACGTTGTTTATCCTTAGGACTAGGAATTTCATGCCCAAAAACCTACTAAATATGCATGCAAGTATGCCTTTAAAAGTCTTAAAATATGCCAATAAATATGCACTAATAAAATTGTACATTTCTTGATATATCACTAATAAATAAGTAATAATAATAATAATAATAATAATAATAATAATAAAATAACATTGTAGATTAAACTAGATGAGATTAAACTTACATTCATTGTTGAAAGCGGCACAATACTGTGCCGTGAGATTAGCTAGGTATGCAGTGGAACATTTAATACTTTTCTGGTAAAAATAATGAAAATAATTTCACTCAATATCAGTTTTCAAAAATAAAATATGGTGCTTTTATTTTTAAAAAATCCAAACTATGCATTTTTATGCAGCATAAAATCAGCTTTAATGAGATTAAACGAGAAAATATGCCGCAATAATATAAATATACTGAAATATTATGCATTTTTTAAAAAGGCCAAAATATCCCACAGAAACGTAAGATTACTTCAATAGGAGAATTCATTAATCAATATCATATTATTATTATTATTATTGTATATTTATAACCCTAACATACCTATCTCAGGTAAAATAGGGTTCTCTGTAAAATTGGAGTATAATAAATAATATAAATATACTAAAATATTATGCATTTTTAAAAAAGGCCAAAATGTGCCACAATAATATAAATATACTGGAATATTATGCATTTTTAAAAAAGGCCAAAATATGCGACAATAATATAAATATACTGATATATTATGCATTTTTAAAAAAAGGCCAAAATATGCCACAATAATATAAATATACTAAAATATGCATTTTTAAAAAGGTCAAAATATGCCACAATAATATAAATATATTGAAATATTATGCATTTTTAAAAAAGGCCAAAATATACCACAATAATATAAATATACTGAAATATTATGCATTTTTAAAAAAGGCCAAAAACGCCACAATAATATAAATATAGTGAAATATTATGCATTTTTAAAAAACGCCAAAATATGCCACAATAATATAAATATACTGAAATATTATGCATTTTAAAAAAGGTCAAAATATGCCACAATAATATAAATATACTGAAATATTATGCATTTTTAAAATGGCTAAAACATGCCACAATTTTATATATATATATATATATATATATATACTGACATATTATGCATTTTTAAAAAGGCCAAAACATGTCACAATAATATAAATATACTGAAATATTATGCATTTATAAAAAGGCCAAAATATGCCACAATTATATATATATATATATACACACACTGAAATATTATGATTTTTAAAAAGGCCAAAACATGCCACAATTATATATATACTGAAATATTATGCATTTTAAAAAAGGCCAAAATATGCGACAATAATATATACTGATATATTATGCATTTTTATAAAAGGCCAAAATATGCCACAATAATATAAATATACTGAAATATTATGCATTTTAAAAAGGTCAAAATATGCCACAATAATATAAATATACTGAAATATTATGCATTTTTAAAAAGGCCAAAACATGCCACAATTATATATATATATATATATATATATATATATATACTGACATATTATGAATTTTTAAAAAGGCCAAAACATGTCACAATAATATAAATATACTGAAATATTATGCATTTATAAAAAGGCCAAAATATGCCACAATTATATATATATATATATATATATATATATATATATATATATATATATATATATATATATACACACACTGAAATATTATGCATTTTTAAAAGGGCCAAAACATGCCACAATTATATATATACTGAAATATTATGCATTTTTAAAAAGGCCAAAATATGCGACAATAATATATACTGATATATTATGCATTTTTTATAAAAGGCCAAAATATGTGACAGTAATATATACTGATATATTATGCATTTTTATAAAAGGCCAAAATATGCCACAATAATATACATATACTAAAATATTATGCATTTTAAAAGGCCAAAATATGCCACAATTATATGTATACTGAAATACTGTGCATTTCTAAAAAGGCCAAAATATGCCACAATAATATAAATATACTGAAATATTATGCATTTTTAAAAAGGCCAAAACATGCCACAATTATATATATATATATATATATATATATATATATGTATGTATGTATATATCTATACCGAAATATTATGCATTTTTAAAAAGGCCACAATATGTGACAATAATATATATACATGTTCAAAATGTCCACCTCCTGCTTGAATACAGACCTCACATCGATGTCTCATTGACCTGCGAACACGATCCCAAACTCCAGGAGTATTGCGTATGTCCTCAGAACATGCCACAATTCGATTCCGAAGGGATTCCAAATCAGGCACCGGAGACGAATAAACCAATGATTTCAAATGGCCCCACAAGTAGAAATCGAGAGGGTTCAGATCAGGTGAGCGTGGAGGCCAAGTAATTGGGCCACCTCTACCTATCCATCGATCAGGAAACCTTCGATCCATGTACCGGCGAGCCGTACGACTGAAGTGTGCAGAAGCGCCATCATGCAAGAAGTGAATGTGTTGACGATTGATCAGTGGAGTGTCTTCTAAAACATGAGGTATGGTTCCGGTGAATTTCAATGTTGTGAAGGCCATAACTCGGAAATAAAGCATTTCCGGACACATGTTGTAATGAACTATTTTGATTGTCTACATGTGGGAAATACATACCTGAAATTATGCCCTGTATTTTTTAAACACTCTGTATACATCTGTGTGTGTGAGTATATATACTGAAATATTATGCAGTTTTAAAAAAGGCCAAAATATGTCACAATAATATAAATATACTGAAATATTATGCATTTTTTTAAAAAAGACCAAAATATGCCACAATAATATAAATATACTGAAATATTATGCATTTTTAAAAAAGGCCAAAATATGCCACAGTAACATAAATATACTGAAATATTATGCATTTTTAAAAAAGGCCAAAATATGCCACAGTAACATAAATATACTGAAATATTATGCATTTTTAAAATAGGCAAAATATGCCACAATAATATAAATATACTGAAACATTATGCAATTTTAAAAAAGGCCAAAATATGCCACAGTAACATAGATATACTGAAATATTATGCATTTTTAAAGAAGGCCAAAATATGCCACAGTAACATAAATATACTGAAATATTATGCATTTTTAAAATAGGCAAAATATGCCACAATAACATAAATATACTGAAATATTATGCGTTTTTAAAAAAAGGCCAAAATATGCCACAATAATATAAATATACTAAAATATGCATTTTTAAATAAGGCCAAAATATGCCACAATAATATAAATATACTGAAATATTACGCATTTTTTAAAAAGGCCAAAATATGCCACAATAATATCAATATACTGAAATATTATGCATTTTTAAAAAAAGGCCAAAATATGCCACAATAATATAAATATACTGAAATATTATGCATTTTTAAAAAGGCCAAAATATGTCACAATAATATAAAAATTACTAAAATATTATGCATTTTTAAAAAAGGCCAAAATATGCCACAGTAACATAAATATTCTGAAATATTATGCATTTTTAAAATAGGCAAAATATGCCACAATAATATAAAAATTACTGAAATATTATGCATTTTTAAAAAAGGCCAAAATATGCCACAGTATCATAAATATACTGAAATATTATGCTTTTTTAAAATAGGCAAAATATGGCACAATAATATAAACATATTGAAATATTATGCACTTTTAAAAAAGGGCCAAAATATGCCACAATAATATAAACATACTAAAATATGTATTTTTAAAAAAGGCCAAAATATGCCACAATAATATAAATATACTGACATATTATGCATCTTTTAAAAAAGGCCAAAATATGCCACAATAATATAAATATATTGAAATATTATGCATTTTTTAAAAAAGGCCAAAATATGCCACAATAATATAAATATACTGAAATATTATGCATTTTTTAAAAAAGGCCAAAATATGCCACAATAATATAAATATACTGAAATATCCCTTTTTAAAAAGGCCAAAATATGCCACAATAATATAAATATACTGATATATTATGCATTTTTAAAAATGGCCAAAATATGCAAATATATGCAACATAAAATTTGGTTTGTTAAGATTAAATTCGTGAAGATAATTAATCAGAAATTAATTACAGCCAATGGAAAAATATATGCAAATGCATGAACGTCCCGGCCCTATTTACTGTATCTTACAAAAATTAGCTTGTATAATTTTTATATTCAAATAGTCGCGATCCAGTTGGGACGGTTCTCTTGTCAGTCAGCACTTTGTAGGCTGCTGGGACGGTTCTCTTGTCAGTCAGCACTTTGTAGGCTATGTTGGGAACGTGAGACACGAGTAACAAGTTTTCTGATCAACAGTCGTAATTATCCGGAATCTATTTTAACTCTTGCATGAGCGCAGTTGCTAGGATACGTGTCACTGATGGTCAACTTCAGAGAGTTAAGAAATAATGGGCGCCAGATAATAGCAAGTGGCCCTATTAGACAAAAAAATAGAAATAGAAAACGTCTGTACCTTCATGCTAACTAAAAAATTACCTGGAATTTTCCATTAACCTTCTGGAATAAGTTACTGTGACCATGCAACTTTATGGTTTAATTGTCTCTATGAATGTCAGAAAAACTAACAAGAAAAATAGCCATGAGAAACGCGTAGTACCTAGTTAAGGAATTATTACGTCACGACTTAAGAGTAAGCGTGGTTGTGTTATTCATGCAAAACAGGTCCTCTCTTTCTCTTGTAAGTAACAAGCAAGTCTAAACAATTCCTGCGGGATAGAATTTCGGTACACCGGCAATGCTGACACAACCTCGGAAGTTACGAGAGTCAATTAATATCAGAGGGGAAAAAAATCGTTTCGACGACGGGGATCGAACCCGGGTCCTTGATTCAAGGTACAAAGCGCTCTTACCATTGAGCTACGCCGAAGTCCAATCCACAGCGCCGTATCGAACTCCCCTCCTCCGGTGTTTTTTCCCTTTGTGGCCTGACTCCAAGTTGGGAATGTATGTTGACATTTTATATTAAGTCAACTGCCATTATACAAGGAGAGCACTCAGTTGAGTGACTTGGTGGCCAGGATTCCACAGTAACTAATGGCTTGTGCAGCAAATGCTGCAGCAAATGCTAAATAAAAATTTTTCAGATTTATTTTCAATGAAGAATACTTGATATTTTGATAGTTATTTGCTTTCTAATAATGAAACATACTCCCTCTGAATGGAGTTTTTAGGCCAAATACTTCTTCTTCAACCTATCCACTTTCAGTTTTTGAGTTTCAACGCGAAAACGCAAGTAACAATGTCAGGACGATAGCAACAGCTATTTCAGGTCATTGTGGATTGTAGGTGAAAGTTAAAAAAATGCCAGGTATGCTAAGCTTTCGAACAATAGCATTTTCGTATAGCAGCTGCATGTAGAACTTGAAATGTAGAGCGTAAAATCATTTTATCCTGCTAAGAGGTCTTGCTGAAATGATCTGGAGACTACAAAATTTTCTAGGCCTCTTATTTTATCAGTACGTAATATCTTTTGGTATTTCCTTAGGAACTGTATTTTTTGCGCTCTCTAAAGACAATACAGAAGACAATGACGCATATCAATATCTACCCCACACCGCCATTAAGTATATGAAAAAGACCCAACCCCACTTGATTAAGAACTATAAAAATATTTGAGTTTTAAAAACAATATTATCATCTTACGTAAGTTTTGTAGTTATATATAGCCGCCACTCAGTAAATTATAGAAATGAAGATCTAAATTAAGATATTCTCTACATTTACTTACATAACCTCAAAACGTTTCACTTTCATGTCATCAATATAGCATTAATATTATGTATAATTAACGAAAAATAGACGCATCATGACATTAACTATAATAATATGTAATTTCTAAAATGGTAATAATGTCATCAAACCACCTCAAGTTTCGTAGATTTGAATATCCAATACACAGCTGTACTCACAGAATCAGACCTGTAAATTATTTTTAGTAACTCTTGAAGTTTTTAATAACAAATTGAATTTGAGCTCTAAATATGTCGGCAATCCTGCAGGTCATGGCCTACGTGTAATAGCCTATTGTTTATTGTAGTGTGTGTTTTGTTTTGTTCTGAAATTCAATCAAGTCGGCCGTGATTCAATACAATTATTTCTCAAAACTGACAACAGATGGATTTTGGAAAATAGGAAAATTATGTAGGAAAATTGACATTTCACTGAAAACTACTATTTTTCTGAAAAACTTTGGATGCCAGCCATGAAAATGAGGGGTCACTCATTAAAATCCTTTCAGCCGTTTTCCCGTAATTTCCATTACCAGTTCAAATTACATATATAGATGTGCACAGGAATCTGTACAGAAATATGCACTGTTGCTAGAAGAATTTACTAAAGATTATTATAGATGGAAGAATACTGGAGGAGGGGAGTTCGATTCGGTGCTGTGGATTGGACTTCGGCGTAGCTCAATGGTGAGAGCGCTTGGTACGTAGAACCAAGGACCTGGGTTCGATTCCCGGCGCCGGAGCGAATTTTTCTCCTCTGCTATTAACTGTCACCATAATAGATATATTCTGTAGGACTAAAAAAATAATAATCTTTAGTAAAAAGAAAGTTGCGAGAGTCGATAAAAAAAGAAAAAAACAAACAGCAAGCAGTAGATCAGCCATCAAATATTGCACATCATTGTATTAAAAACGATAAAACAATTAAATGAAATTATTATTCCATATTACTTAAGATTTTATTTTTACTCGTATATAAGACTGATATGGAATCATTTTGCTTCAGACAAACTGTTCATATTTTTCCAGTCCCCTACTCTGGATAGTACAACCCTGGGCATAAAAGGGGAAGTATATTTATATTATTGTGGCATATTTTGGCCTTTTTTTTTAATCATAATATTTCAGTATATATATAATTGTGACATGTTCTGACCTTTTTAAACATGCATAATATTTCAGTATATTTATATTATTGTCGCATATTTTGGCCTTTTTTTTAATGCATAATATTTCAGTGTATATATAATTGTGACATGTTCTGGCCTTTCTAAAAATGCATAATATTTCAGTATATATATAATTGAGACATGTTCTGGCCTTTTTAAAAATGCATAATATCTCAGTATATTTATATTATTGTCGCATATTTTGGCCTTTTTAAAAAATGCATAATATTTCAGTACATATATAATTATGGCATGCTTTGGCCTTTTTTTTTAATGCATAATATTTCAGTATATATATAATTGTGACATGTTCTGCCCTTTTTAAAAATGCATAATATTTCAGTATATTTATATTATTGTCGCATATTTTGGCCTTTTTAAAAAATGCATAATATTTCAGTATATATATAATTATGGCATGCTTTGGCCTTTTTAAAAATGCATAATATTTCAGTATATATATTATTGTGGCATATTTTGACCTTTTTAAAAATGCATAATATTTCAGTATATATATATATTATTGTGGCATATTTTGACCTTTTTAAAAATGCATAATATTTCAGTATATATATAATTATGGCATGCTTTGGCCTTTTTAAAAATGCATACTATTTCAGTATATATATTATTATGGCATATTTTGACCTTTTTAAAAATGCATAATATTTCAGTATATTTATATTATTGTGGCATATTTTGACCTTTTTAAAAATGCATAATATTTCAGTATATACAGTATATAATTATGGCATGCTTTGGCTTTTTTAAAAATGCATACTATTTCAGTATATATATTATTATGGCATATTTTGACCTTTTTAAAAACGCATAATATTTCAGTATATTTATATTATTGTGGCATATTTTGACCTTTTTAAAAATGCATAATATTTCAGTATATATATAATTATGGCATGCTTTGGCCTTTTTAAAAATGCATACTATTTCAATATATATATATATATATTATTGTGGCATGCTTTGGCCTTTTAAAAATGCATAATATTTCAGTATATATATTATTGTGGCATATTTTGACCTTTTTAAAAATGAATAATATTTCAGTATATTTATATTATTGTGGAATATTTTGATCTTTTAAAAATGCATAATATTTCAGTATATATATTATTGTGGCATATTTTGACCTTTTTAAAAATGCATAATATTTCAGTATATATATATTATTGTGGCATATTTTGACCTTTTTAAAAATGCATAAAATTTCAGTATATATATTATTGTGGCACATTTTGACCTTTTTAAAAATGCATAATATTTCAGTATATATATATATAATTATGGCATGCTTTGGCCTTTTTAAAAATGCATACTATTTCAATATATATATATTATTGTGGCATGCTTTGGCCTTTTTAAAAATGCATAATATTTCAGTATATATATTATTGTGGCATATTTTGACCTTTTTAAAAATGCATAATATTTCAGTATATTTATATTATTGTGGCATATTTTGATCTTTTTAAAAATGCATAATATTTCAGTATATATATTATTGTGGCATATTTTGACCTTTTTAAAAATGCATAATATTTCAGTATATATATTATTGTGGCATATTTTGACCTTTTTAAAAATGCATAATATTTCAGTATATATATATTATTGTGGCATATTTTGACCTTTTAAAAATGCATAATATTTCAGTATATATATTATTGTGGCACATTTTGACCTTTTAAAAATGCATAATATTTCAGTATATATATTATTGTGGCACATTTTGACCTTTTTAAAAATGCATAATATTTCAGTATATATATATTATTGTGGCATATTTTGGCCTTTTTAAAAATGCATAATATTTCAGTATATATATTATTGTGGCACATTTTGACCTTTTTAAAAATGCATAATATTTCAGTATATATATTATTGTGGCACATTTTGACCTTTTTAAAAATGCATAATATTTCAGTATATATATATATATTATTGTGGCATATTTTGACCTTTTAAAAATGCATAATATTTCAGTATATATATTATTGTGGCACATTTTGACCTTTTTAAAAATGCATAATATTTCAGTATATATATATTATTGTGGCATATTTTGACCTTTTAAAAATGCATAATATTTCAGTATATATATTATTGTGGCACATTTTGACCTTTTTAAAAATGCATAATATTTCAGTATATATATTATTGTGGCACATTTTGACCTTTTTAAAAATGCATAATATTTCAGTATATATATTATTGTGGCACATTTTGACCTTTTAAAAATGCATAATATTTCAGTATATATATTATTGTGGCACATTTTGACCTTTTTAAAAATGCATAATATTTCAGTATATATATATTATTGTGGCATATTTTGACCTTTTTAAAAATGCATAATATTTCAGTATATATATTATTGTGGCACATTTTGACCTTTTTAAAAATGCATAATATTTCAGTATATATATTATTGTGGCACATTTTGACCTTTTAAAAATGCATAATATTTCAGTATATATATATTATTGTGGCATATTTTGACCTTTTAAAAATGCATAATATTTCAGTATATATATATTATTGTGGCATATTTTGACCTTTTTAAAAATGCATAATATTTCAGTATATATATTATTGTGGCACATTTTGACCTTTTTAAAAATGCATAATATTTCAGTATATATATTATTGTGGCACATTTTGACCTTTTTAAAAATGCATAATGTTTCAGTATATATATTATTGTGGCATATTTTGACCTTTTTAAAAATGCATAATATTTCAGTATATATATATTATTGTGGCACATTTTGACCTTTTAAAAATGCATAATATTTCAGTATATATATATATTGTGGCACATTTTGACCTTTTTAAAATGCATAATATTTCAGTATATATATATTATTGTGGCACATTTTGACCTTTTTAAAAATGCATAATATTTCAGTATATATATTATTGTGGCATATTTTGACCTTTTAAAAATGCATAATATTTCAGTATATATATTATTGTGGCACATTTTGACCTTTTAAAAATGCATAATATTTCAGTATATATATTATTGTGGCACATTTTGACCTTTTAAAAATGCATAATATTTCAGTATATATATTATTGTGGCACATTTTGACCTTTTTAAAAATGCATAATATTTCAGTATATATATTATTGTGGCACATTTTGACCTTTTTAAAAATGCATAATATTTCAGTATATATATATTATTGTGGCATATTTTGACCTTTTAAAAATGCATAATATTTCAGTATATATATTATTGTGGCACATTTTGACCTTTTAAAAATGCATGATATTTCAGTATATATATTATTGTGGCACATTTTGACCTTTTAAAAATGCATAATATTTCAGTATATATATATTATTGTGGCATATTTTGACCTTTTAAAAATGCATAATATTTCAGTATATATATTATTGTGGCACATTTTGACCTTTTAAAAATGCATAATATTTCAGTATATATATTATTGTGGCACATTTTGACCTTTTTAAAATGCATAATATTTCAGTATATATATTATTGTGGCATATTTTGACCTTTTAAAAATGCATAATATTTCAGTATATATATTATTGTGGCACATTTTGACCTTTTTAAAAATGCATAATATTTCAGTATATATATTATTGTGGCATATTTTGACCTTTTTAAAAATGCATAATATTTCTGTATATATATTATTGTGGCATATTTTACTTACATTCGCCTTATAAACAAACGTGCAGTAAGGCTCTGTGTATCAGTGGTGGATTTTAGGCGATCAACGAGAGCCGAAAATTCGTAAAAGCTATAATGTCTGCCTGATACAACTCGTCACTGGTCAACCGTATAAAAACATTACTGTCTCAGCCGGGGAAGGTGGAATGAGGAGTTAACAGGTAGTCTGCAGTGCCTCAATCGAGTTAATAATGCCCAGACCTGAGATAGTCACAAAACGCACATTTACTTTCGTTTCACCACGTCCAATTTTTTTTAGAAATAAAAGTTTTCGAAATTCCTGAAAATGTCTATTTATTGAAACAATTTACTATGGTCCAGAAATCTGGGGCGGAGACTATCTGTGTCGGAGTGTATTGCGGGAAGCATCAGCTTGAGTCCGCTAAGGGGTAAGATGTTCGTGATAGAGTTCAGACAGAAGTGATCCCCTTCCTGCAAGCGATTGGTAGGTTCGTTTAATCAATACCTCCTCCAGAACGGTCATTGACCTTAGCCCTCCCACACACCACTTCCGCAGAGGTCTTATTTCGTCTTTATACTCTAAAGATTCCTAGAACGGACCATATACAGGGTGCAAAGAAAGCAATTACATTAATTTATTACGCACAATATACTTAACTTTATTTCAATCAGTAATTATGTATGGAATTATAGGATGGGGTAGCTTATTTAAATCCTATTTTAAGCCACTTTATTTATTACAGAAGAAAATAATTAAAATAGGTCTTCATAAACCTATTGATTTTCCATCTCAAAAATTGTTTTTAGACTTTAATGTTCTTAAAATAAGACAAATTTATTATATAGCATTAATAAAATTCATACATAAAAATCTAAATAATTTTGAATTCTATTCGCATAGTTATGAAACAAATGGTATGAATTCTTTAAGATTGTTTGAACCAAAATGTAACACTGCTACAGTATTTAATCATAGTAGTAATTTAGGCCCAAGAATATATAACAAATTCATATTTAAATATCCTAATCTTGTCAGTTCTAATAGTTGTAGTATTAAATTTAAAAAGTTATGAATGGATTTTATAAAAATTGAAAATTTGTAAATTTAAATTTATATATTCTTATTGCGCAGTAGACATAAGACAAATTGTATTATATACTTCTTAATTTCAATTCAGGAATCCGCTCCTGAGCACGAGTTCTACTCTTTCAGGGGCGAGCTAAAGTTTTTCTGTTTATTTATATTTTATGTTACAATTATTAGCAAAATAAATAAATAAACAAACAAATAAACAAATAAATAAATAAATAATAAATAAATACAATTCACATGATAATAGATGAAGTCAATGAGAAGAAATTTTGTCAAACAAGTTTTTTGATATGTCCAATAGTTTTGCGAATACGAAATGTAACAAATAAGAAATTAACTGTAATTTAGGAAGTTTAAGCTGTTGAAAGTTGTCATATATTGTAAGAATTTATTTCCTGATAAATCACAATGTCATCGCATTTAAATCTTCTTCTTATTCTTTTATTTGGCAGTTTTTTCTCCCACTCTGCCTTGCATTAAATTATCGCCCGTGATAATGACAGACAACATTGCTTCGGCGTGCTGTCTGATTAATAGAAAGTATCACTTCTCTGTCTACAGATTACGAAACTTCGTGGCCCTCATTATACCCGTCGTTCAAGGCCAGATCGGTTATTTCTTTACTACCAGTTAGTTTTCTATTTTGTTTGTTGCAACAGATTTATCTCAACCTGAAAACGAGTCAACATATTTCCTTCAGGTTTGCCTTGGCAGTCATCCTCCTACGTCGTTTTTCTTCCGTCCTTCGCTCCCGCAGTCTTCAAGGGGACTGTCAACTTAATAATATTTTGGTTTAATATCCTAGCAGTCCTTACTCTTTCTTTCACAGCCAGTTCTTCAGAAAGATCTATAGTCTCGAATTTTTCGCGGTCCTTGAAAGAATCAACATAGTGTCAGATGTTAACTAGAGGTTCTTTTTATGTTTATTGGCTCTCATATATTTTCTTGACCCCTTTAAGAGCCAAAGATTCCATAAGGACTTCTGACTTGAAAGATAAACCATCTTCCCATGTTTTATTCTCGTTTGTATATCTTAATATCGATTCGCGATGAGTTCTAGTTGGGTTTTTGCTCCAGTTTCCCACAACTGTATGGAGAATATCAGGTAATTCATGACGAATCCTCGGCCTTATCTCGCCAAATACAGTAAAACCTCTCTAATTGGACAGCCCTGTATCCTGGAGACCTCTCTAGACTGTACGGATTTGGTGAAAACACTGTATTTTTATATGTCCACAATCCATTATATCTTGAATACCCCTTCATCCTACACCTTAGACACCCTTTTCATTGGCGTGCACGTCCAACGGTATTTAAATCAAACAGTGCTCCAGCGGATATCTTCCTGTAATTTAGTGTTTTGAAAAAAGATATGGATGGCGTCAGAATTTTTTTGTGAATTGCTAAATCATGTAAACGTCAAGATGATGCGTGAAAAACGAAAAATACTGCTTTCGTTGACAACATGTTTACTTAAACTCGTAAAATATTGTGAAGTTTCCTCCCCCAAATCTTACAGGCGAAGTGCAGACTCTAGTATGGACATTATTTAGTCTAAGCCTTCTGCTAGCCCCAAAACATGGGGACGGACGCAAGCTTCAATTTGTCCCTACTCTAAACTTCTGCGCAGCCTCGGCTGTAGGGGCTTGGTTTCGTAAGACATTACATTACCGCCTTTATCATTCTGCTTGGCGTGGGACCTTGCAATCACAACACGTACTTGAGATCCTGTGAGTGAACAAGTAGCCTATATTTTATTTCTTTTCATTTATTTATTTGATTATTTATACATATAGGGGAGAGTCGGGTAGTATCGGATATCGGGTAGTATCGGACAGTGCGTTTCTTTCATCTACCACCATATGGTAGTACCTGAATGACATGGTTACGTTTCTCTATGCGACATCACAGAAACGTAACCATGTCAATCAGGTACTATCATCGTGTGGTAGGTGAAAGAAACTCACTGTCCGATATTACCCGATGTCCGATACTACCCGACTCTCCCCTATATTTGTGTTAGTGTTAATTTCGCTGTTTTATCATTCACACTACTGAGGAACATGTCGAAAATTATGAGCACCAAGCGTTCCCTTCGGAACGAACTTTTAGAGAAGTTCGGAAAGGAATATTTTATTATTAAAGGAAAAAAAAACACTAAAATTGTTAAAAAATAGTAGGCCTATAAGGACAGATAGAACTCGATTCTTCCAAAAGCAGTGTAATAGCAAATGGTACGTGGAAAATATATTTAATTATACAGTCAAAACTGACCTTCGACATCAAAATCAGACATAAAAAATGAAAAACAATTTCATCGAGATTTGTGTATAATGTTGGTACATACAAACAGCCCTTACAACAATATTTCAAACCGTTTCTTGACAAACGTTTTCTTTTGATACGTTGCGAATGTACCTTGTAATTCGCTGCATTAAATTGTGAAGAAATGTTTCTTATGTATGTAGTGTACAGTATATTTTTTCTTTTCTGCTCACACACAAATGATTATTTTATATTGCTAAAACTTGTACATACAATGTAAATTGAAACATTTAATGTTAGACACTTGTTTTTTATACTGGAAATGCACTGTATGTATTATATTTGTAAACGTGAACATTTATTTTGTGTTCTACTGTGACAATGTTTACATGTTGAGGCAAAGAGTAACTGCACTTCAATCTCCCATTCACCTCGATCTACACAACGCAGTGGTCTGTGCGTTTCGATACCCTGGTGCTATCTGATCGTGATCGTGTATGAAATATGATATAGTACTGCAGCGGTGGCGAAAATGTAATTGTGCGCCGAGCCACTGTGTAACCTGCAACGTGCATAGCACCTATGGAGGGAGGAGGACACCCGAAGGGGAAGTGAAGCAACTGTCTGACTTATTAACGGATTTTCATTTTCCTTACGTCAAGCACTTACATATAATTTTATACAGTATAAGGCTACAAACTAATGTTTGGTACGTGTAACGAAGAAAGAAATGACCAATAAATGAACAATATCACAACCTAAAATTAACTGTCTTCAGAATGTCTCTGCGACAAAGTTTCACAACCAGGAATTATGTCACTGACTGCCAGTCGTAGTTGATCACGAAGGTATTTGTCTATCAGTCGTGATCTAAATTTGGTTTTTACTATTTTCATTGTTGAAAATAATTTTTCACAAACGTAAGTTGTAGCGAACATGGCTTCAACAGAGCAAGCGAAAGAACGAAGCTTCGGATATTTATTTTTTGGCAAAGAATTGAAAGTTCAACATATTTTGTCACGTCCTTACATTTAGCTTTCATTTGACATCACATAGTAAATCTGTGAGTTTAAATTGAAGATCTAACCGCATTATTCGTACATCTGCTGAAAAAGGATCGACATAAAGAGATGATAATAATAATAATAATAATAATAATAATAATAATAATAATAATAACAACAACATTTAACCTTTTAACGTTTCATGAGTGACATGTAGTATAATGCCGTTTTATGTTATACATCCATTTTCCTCGTAATACTTGTGAACAAATCATACATTGAATATTCTCACCATATTGACAGCAAAAAAAATGCGTCCTCCCATCCTACTAGAAACTTTCGTTTCTGTAGAGGTAGCCTACATGGTTTCGAGAGAGACATATGCCACTCGCAGGTCAGAGACAAATACAAATGGAACGGAGTTTGACTCCAGTGAGATGATGGGGATTAGGGGAGGTTAGAAGCAAGCGAAATGCATAGCTATCATTGCGAGCCACATGGACTCGCGAGTCACATTCTCGCCACGGCTGTAGTACTGTATACTATACCACAGTCTAGTATATACAGTCGCGAAGCTCAATGCGTAGTAAATATGCAAACATTAGATAGTTAGTCCGACTGAGAAATAGCTCTAAGTGACAAACTACTGCTGTAAAGAAGGTCTCCTTCATGACTGACCGCGAGGGATTATATTTAATAATTTGCAGAAAATGCAGGAAGAAACTGAGTCGTTTAAGGTCAAAAAGAAATCCATGTATTTGCCCCAAGAATCCTTCCCCATTTCGCTTTCACATTTAACATCGATCAAGGATTTGGGGTGTGTGGAAGTGGTCCTAACCTTGTGACGATAGAAGTTGTTTGAAGGGCACCCTTGATTTCTTACACTTTTTGCAACGTGCTTGTACATTAAGTACTTCCATATTACAAAACGAGCACACAATCTCCAGACTGGAAAGCGGCATCTTTCGCTTTAGGGCGGAAGAGCTAGCATATGCAAGTAACAGAAACTGAGCAGTTTTGGTGATTTCACAGAACATGAACTAATAATTTAAAATACAGGGACATCATTTTATTTTTACTAACATTTTTAATACTAACCTGCTATATCTTTTGATTAAAGGTCTAGAACCGGAAACACCGCTTGCTCCCCCTTCCAAGACTGGAGTTCGATGATACTGGCGTAAAATACAAACAAATCACTTTACTAGGTATAGAAAGGAAGAAAAGTAGTTCATCCATTTATGTAAACTAGGAAATATCGCGATTTTGAGTTTGATAATTTTCATTAGGTTTTTGTTTAATCAAAATACAGTACTGTATTAACAACCAGTGTTTTTACTCACGAATTGAGCTATCCATTCGGACGTATTAATTATGCAGTGTAGCTATATTGTACTGTTACAACACATTAGCGTACAATATAGAGAATGAAGTTAAATTGAAAAATAATCATAATATGGATATTTAAACACATTTTTTTTTAAATGGCCGTTCATTTCGATACAAGCTTCAGTTCTTTTGTGCATATTATCGCACTATAGACTATTGTACCTAATTCCAATTACCAGTTTCGTCCTTCGTACTAGTAACTAATGTTGAAATAATTCTGTACCTACTCTATAAAAAGCACCTTACTTACTGTAAATTTAATCTTCACTTCTGCCCGATCCGAAAAGATAAAATTACTCAGAAATGCTATCTACTGTCCGTTGAAGTGGTTTTGTCGCAGGGTCGTAGAAAGGGGGGGATCACGTGACAGTTAATTACTTAACGAGGCCCTTTTATTTAAGTTATTTTAAACAGTTGTATAATATTAGGTAGACGTCCAATTCCTAACAGAAATTAATGTTTCCAGAAAAGAGCTGAGACAGCCCAGCTACTAGACTTTACAGAGGGGCGAACAGAAGCGGGTGGGAGAAATCGGGATGCGACGTAGGGAAACTGACGACAGTACCTGTGCGAAAATATGATTCAATATTGAAAGCTCTTTCGTCACCTGGAAAACGCGGACATATTTCTGCAACGTACTAGGCCTATACTCACTAACTCAGTACTGCATTACGCGGCCTTGGTTCTGTTGGAGAACGGTTGGAAGTTTACTAGTAGAGGGGTGGGAGTGAAGCACATTAAAAAAACTCAGGTACAATAAAAATTGAAGTAAAAATAAAATGATGTCCCTGTATTATTAAACCGAAATCAACGTGCTTGCTAGAATAAAATTTTGAATAAAGATTTCTTCGTTTGAAAGGAAAAAAAATAGCATTATTTATTTTTTACATAGTGGAGTTTATGAAGATCCTTTAAATGTCAAATTTTTTTAATCACATTTTGATTTTACGCAAAGAAAAAAAAAACATTTTTGTCTGAAGCATTTTACTTTTACCAAACCCTTATTTTTATAAAATATTTAACAAAATCAAAAAGATTATTACACGGTAATATTTAGAAATAATCTGAAAGTTAGGATTTATAAAACAATTATATTACCGGTTGTTCTGCATGGTTGTGAAACTTGGACTGTCACTTTAAGAGAGGAACAGATATTAAGGGTGCTTGAGAATAAGGTGCATAGAAAAATATTTGGGGCTAAGAGGGATGAAATTACAGGAGAATGGAGAAAGTTACACAACGCAGAACTGCACGCATTATATTCTTCACCCAACATAATTAGGAACATTAAATCTAGACGTTTGAGATGGGCAGGGTATGTAGCACGTATGGGCGAATTCAGAAATGCATATAGAGTATTAGTTGGGAGGCCGGAGGGAAGAAGATCTTTGGGGACGCGAGACGTAGATGGGAGGATAATATTAAAATGGATTTGAGGGAGATGAAATATGATGACAGAAACTGGATTAATCTTGCACAGGATAGGGACTGATAGCGGGCTTATTTGAGGGCGGCAATGAATCTCCGGGTTCCTTAAAAGCCCTAAGTAAGTAATACTTAGGAATATTTATCTTAGATTTAATTTGTTTACCTTGAAGATAAACATGAATTACTGCAAACACCGGAGTCTTTTCTTTGCCTCTAACATAAATATACTGTACTGTAGATAATATGAATTATGTAAAAACAATTAAAAAAATAAAAACATTAATAGAAGACATGGTTTTGCGGCTATGGGTATTGTTTCTGTGTATGTTAGAAAGCCAAAAGACTTTAAAAACAAGCATTCTCTTCTGGAATTTTTATGTACAGACCCAGAAAAAAAATTTGGGCCACCTGAATTTTCCAAGTTCCAGTTATAACATACGGCATATTTTAGAAAAAAAGACAATTAAATTGCAATTAAATTACTCTTAAAAATTAAACAATCCATCTTTGATAGGCCTATAGCTTATAGCATAGCCACTGCACATTTCTTATTTTAGCTAGCTAGTAACACGTTTTGACACAGAAAACATTTAATGCTCTCCCTTTCCTAAAACAAAGTATTGTTCTTCCCGTAGCTTATGGTAGTATTTCTTTGCCTTCTTCGATTAACCCACTTCTTATGAAAGAGACATTCTTTCTTATTAAGTCTGTTAACAAACCCTGCACGTACAGATCAATTTGAGAGTAGGGGTTCTACAAGTTCTAAACGTACTACATTTGCAGAGAACTGCAGTAGGCCTAATAGTATCAGGAATTGCTGGGTAAATTAATATTTCTCAGCTTCTCTAAATTATTTTCGTAATTGTCTCAAGTTTTATCAGGCCTATAAATTGTGGTATGAAGTTTACTTTTCAGAAAACGTATTATTTGTGTTAAATTTTATATTACCTTGTTAACATGTTTCAGCCTTCTATTGGCTGGTTGTTGCTGGTCTTAGTGCCTTTTTTTTGTTTCCTGTGGGGGTGTGTTTGTATAGTGTAATGTGGAGTCAAAGAGTGTATGTGTTCTGAAATTCAGTTGTGTGTTGAGGATTTCATTTGGGTGAGTTTTTGTGTGTCTGTATATTTCGTATTGTTCTAGTGTGTTTAGTTTCTGGCTTTTTGGTTGGGTGTGTAGAATTTCCTTGTCTGTGTTGATGTCTCTGTAGGTGTGGTTAGCATTTGTGATGTGTTCTGTATATGTGGAAGTGTTTTGTAATTTTGTTATGGCTGTGATGTGTTCTTTATAAAGTGTTTGAAATGAACTGCCCGTCTGTCCTATGTAGAAGTTGTTGCAGGTGTTGCATTTGAGTTTGTATACGCCTGTGTGGTTTTATTTGTTTGTTTGTGTTGTTTGTGTGTTGAGGTGTTTTTGTAGAGTGTTATTTCTGCAGTGCTTGGGAAAAGTGACACAAGTCAGTTTCCACAAACTTTTTTGATAATTTATTGACAACTTACGGAACATCTGCTCGCTTGGAAAAAAATACGTAAGTATTTCTGCCATTACAATAATTCATACAGAAAAAACTCAAATCGACATTAACCAGTGTAAGTTGTCAATAAATTATCAGAAAAGATTTGTGGAAATTGACTTATGTCACTTTTCCCGAGCACTGCAGATTTGTCCTGTAGGCTATGCGATATTATTATTTAATTTCTTGAATGAGGTTCCAATCTTGTGTGTGTTTCTGTTTCCATATTTTAGTGTGGTATATTTTTTGTGTTCTTGTGTTTGTGTTGTATTCTTATGATTTTTGTGATTATGTTTTATCTTTCGTATTATGTTGTCTAATATGTTGGGGTTGTATCCGTTTTCTTGTGCTATGTATTTGATTGTGTTTAGCTCTTCGTTATAATCTTGTTGGTTCATTGGTATGTTGAGTAGTCTGTGTACCATTGTTCGGAATGCAGCTTGTTTGTGTTGTGTGGGGTGGTTGGATGTGTTGTGTATGTGTGTTGTTGTTGTGGGTTTTCTGTATACTTTGAATGTGTGTTTGTTGTCGACATTTGTTATTGTGATGTCTAGAAAATTTATGGATTTGTTGTTTTCAGTTTCTAATGTGTAGTGTAGCTTTGGGTGTATTTTGTTTAATAATAATAATAATAATAATAATAATAATAATTTATTTAATCTGGCAGAGCTAAGGCCAGTAGGCCTTCTCTTCCGTCCAGTCAGACTCTAATTCTAATTGAATACAAGTGGTTACATAGTAATTACATTAATATCTAGACCATAAAACAACATGAAAGTAAATAATGAAAGTTGGATAAGTAATGTTAGTGTGACAATAAAAAAAAATTGGTAAGAAATAGGAGAAACATGAAACAGCTATTATTGTTAACAAGAATTCTTATAAAAATACTTCGTTAGCCTATTCTTAAATTGGTTTGATGTCTGACAGTCCCTGACATTACTCGGTAGGGAATTCCAAAGCCGAGGAACAGCCACAGTGAAAGAAGATGAATATGAGGATGTTCGGTGGGAGGGAATGGATAATATTGAGGAGTGTTGTGATCGTGTGTCTAGGTTATGATGGGTGGATAAATTTTGAAAACGAGACGCAAGATAGACAGGAGTGTTGATGTGTTGATGCAGATTTTGGATCTGTCTTTTGTTTCCTTTGTTCAACTTATTTTGTCTATATTTTCAGACGATTTCTAATGCTACTCATAAACAATCAACATGTTGATGTTGTTCTTAAAGTATTGCGAACATAATCTGCTCATTTACAAGACTACATAATGATAATTAAAAAAAAATGAAAAATTATCTAAATTCAAGGTTAAAAATTTGTCCACGTCTGTAGTATATGCTGCACGACATTCATACTCCAATTTCGAACGGATCGCATGTCCCAAGGTACGAACTCAACATGTAATTAGCGAGTTAGCCTCCGGGATTGCGATCCCCGCGGTCAAGGACGGCAGTGGCGCGCCTGATGTGCGACGCCGGATCACCGTGAGAGCTCAGTCGCTTTCAGAAACCCAACTATGAAGCTCCTTGTGGCCGTGCTCCTGCTCCTAGCCATCGCGCACCACGCCTCGACGGTGCCCGCGAGTTCCGACAAGTATACCACCCGCTATGACAGCATCGACGTGGACGGCATCCTCAAGAGCGAGAGGTTGCTGAAGAGCTACTTCAACTGCCTCATGGACAAAGGACCCTGCACCCGGGAGGGCCAAGAACTCAAGAGTAAGTTAACACTTATATCATTGCCCAGAATTTTTATATGAAATTTGGGAACGCTTCACTTAATGTACCTCGATGTTTTCTACACGGTCCGTCTCGCTCTATTCTCTATTTAATGTGCCTCGATGTTTTCTACACGGTCCGTCTCGCTCTATTCTCTATTTAATGTGCCTCGATGTTTTCTACACGGTCCGTCTCGCTCTATTCTCTATTTAATGTGCCTCGATGTTTTCCACACGGTCCGTCTCGCTCTATTCTGTATTTAATGTGCCTCGATGTTTTCTACATGGTCCGTTCCGCTCTATTCTCTATTTAATGTGCCTCGATGTTTTCTACACGGTCCGTCTCACTCTATTCTCTATTTAATATGCCTCGATGTTTTCTACACGGTCCGTCTCACTCTATTCTCTATTTCATGTGCCTCGATGTTTTCTACATGGTCCGTCTCGCTCTATTCTCTATTTCATGTGCCTCGATGTTTTCTACACGGTCCGTCTCGCTCTATTCTCTATTTAATATGCCTCGATGTTTTCTACACGGTCCGTCCCGCTCTATTCTCTATTTAATGTGCCTCGATGTTTTCTACACGGTCCGTCTCGCTCTATTCTCTATTTAATGTGCCTCGATGTTTTCCACACGGTCCGTCTCGCTCTATTCTGTATTTAATGTGCCTCCCTGTTTTCTACATGGTCCGTCCCGCTCTATTCTCTATTTAATATGCCTCGATGTTTTCTACACGGTCCGTCCCGCTCTATTCTCTATTTAATGTGCCTCGATGTTTTCTACACGGTCCGTCTCACTCTATTCTCTATTTAATGTGCCTCGATGTTTTCTACACGGTCCGTCTCGCTCTATTCTCTATTTAATGTGCCTCGATGTTTTCTACACGGTCCGTCTCGCTCTATTCTCTATTTAATGTGCCTCGATGTTTTCTACACGGTCCGTCTCGCTCTATTCTCTATTTAATGTGCCTCGATGTTTTCTACACGGTCCGTCTCGCTCTATTCTCTATCTAATGTGCCTCGATGTTTTCTACACGGTCCGTCTCGCTCTATTCTCTATTTAATGTGCCTCGATGTTTTCTACACGGTCCGTCTCGCTCTATTCTCTATTTAATGTGCCTCGATGTTTTCTACACGGTCCGTCTCGCTCTATTCTCTATTTAATGTGCCTCGATGTTTTCTACACGGTCCGTCTCGCTCTATTCTCTATTTAATGTGCCTCGATGTTTTCTACACGGTCCGTCTCGCTCTACGGAGTTTTAAATTGCCGAAAAAAGCTAACGTTTTCGTAATGGAATATTGAAACATTTCCTATAGTCCAAAATATCGCTTAATTTCAAAATATTAAAGGGAGAGGATGGTATTTTTTTAACTTTTTTCCTATTTGGTGTAAAATATTAATTTTGTGTATGTAGAGAGCACAGAGCTGTTGCAACTCAACCAAATATAAATATTTTGAAAAAAAGTTATTTGGGGGCCCAAATTTGAAAAAAAAAAAAAATATATATATATATACCCAATGTAGGATTGTACTAAAACCGATATATATCTAAACCGTTTTTTAAGATAGATTCAAACAGTTTTTTGCAATGTGTTTGCAAAAGCATGCTCTACAAACTGTCTGTAACAGAATTTTGATATTAGTCCCCACGTTTGTAAAATAAACAATTAAAATTTAATAACAATTTTCTGATTTCCTTTCTTGCAAACAAACGGACGTATTTTTGAAATGAGATCAATTAACAAAATTCTGTTACCCAGAAAAGTTTCCTAATAGTTTAAAGAATGTGTGTTCTAAATTCCATGCATGTATCTTTAATAATTCAGAAATTATATAAATTTTTGTCTGGCAATGTAGCAAAAAAAAATGAAGTTACCGGAAACCGATAAAAGGTGGCATGTGATTTAAAAATCCATAGCGCAGGAAGTTTAAAAATGACGTTTCAAGATCCGATAAGGGCACAAATACCCACAAAATATTATGCAATGCATTCCACATATATCAAAGAGTATTTTAAAGAAAATTGTTTTTCTTTTATTTAATTTACCGGAAACAACAATAAAAGGGGGCGAGTAATTTAAAAATCCATAACGCAGGAAGTTTAAAAATGACGACTTAACATCCGATAAGGGCACAAATACCCACAAAATGTTATGCTATGCATTCCACATATATCAAATAGTATTTTAAAGAAAATTGTTTTTCTTTTATTTAATTTACCGGAAACAACAATAAAAGGGGGCGAGTAATTTAAAAATCCATAACGCAGGAAGTTTAAAAATGACGACTTAACATCCGATAAGGACAAAAAATACCCACAAAATATTATGCAATGCATTCCACATATATCAAAGAGTATTTTAAAGAAAATTGTTTTTCTTTTATTTAATTTACCGGAAACAACAATAAAAGGGGGCGAGTAATTTAAAAATCCATAACGCAGGAAGTTTAAAAATGACGACTTAACATCCGATAAGGGCACAAATACCCACAAAATGTTATGCTATGCATTACACACATATCACAGAGTATTTTAAATATTTTTTTTTTAATTTACTTATTTTTCACCAAAAAATACCATCCTTAAGAAACAGATATAGTGGCCTTCAATTTTACGAGGGAGATGTGTAATTTAAAATTTTTCCGCCACTGGAAATTTACCTCCATAGGCAGCTGCCTATTCATCCCATGCGTAAATTCGCGCCTGTAATAATCCTGAAAATAAAATCTACTATTTATTTTGCGCAAACAAACCACATATTCCTCTACACTACAGATACAATTGTCATCAGACTAATCTATATTTATCAATAATGTATTGTAATTTAGTACATATCAATTTATAATCCTACAGATATTTTCGCGAATACATTCGTTTTCAACATTCCTAGTATCGGAAAAATACCTTTGGACATATTTGCTGTCTGTAACTATTGCTGTAGAAAAGGGCTATAAGAATTATATAAAAGGCAACTTATAACGAACATTGCAAACCAATGGTCAGCACTTCTTGACTCACGAGTCAATCCCTTACTGCACAAGTAGGGCGGAGGGTTAAGGCATGATCTCCCTCCCCTTAGCCATCACTTCTTCATTCAACGTTAAGCAGTCTGAGTATGCCCCCCCCCTTATTTACTTACTTATTGGCTTTTAACGAACACGAGGTTCATTGCCGCCCTCACATAAGCCCGCCATCGCTCCCTATCCTGAGCAAGGTCAATGCAGTCCCTACAGTCATATCCCACTTTCCTCAAAATGTATTTTAATATTATCCTCCCATTTACGCATTGGCCTCCTCAAAGATCTTTTCTCTTCCTCCCTACCTTCCTTTTTTTTTGGTGTGTACTGTGGGCTGCATTTTATATGACGTAATCTTTGCCGACCACTTTGTAAACACTATACGACGTCGGCTTATAGTTTCAAAGGATAGAAGAAATGAAGACACTGTGACTAGTTCAAATCAATTCCTCAAGTTTATTTAATGTATTGCAGCAAGTTTTGTATTACATTTTTTACGTTATGACATAAATTACTCACTTTAAGCGTCGGGTAGAAATTATTTTTTACGTGTAACTTTCCAAGCCTGATACTACATCTGTTACTCAGCTTTATACGCGCCTCTCTCATTCAGATCTGGAGACGAAATTCTTTAATAAATATCAGAGTTTACAAATTGATTCGCTTTAGAACACTTGTTAAAATATAAAACCTTAAACGTTTTAACGAATACTGAATCGACGTTTATATTCTAATATGGAAGAACAGTTGGAAGAAGGAGTAGTTTCGCTTCACAAAGGCGAAAGGTGCGAGAGATGCAATTGGACTGCTACGAACAATCGGCGAAAGATCCCTAGAGAAGAATAAAGAAGTGTATGTAGTATTTGTGGACCTAGAAAAGGCTTTTGACAGAGTGGACTGGATTAAACTGATGGAGATCGTAAAGAAAATTGATGTGGATTGGAAAGAGAGAAGACTGTTTAGTAATCTTTATATGAAACAACGAGTCAAAGTCAGGATAGGAGAAGAAATGTCAGAAGGAAGCGAAATTGGAAGAGGAGTACGTCGAGGATGTCCTTTATCACCTACCCTGTTCAACATCTACCTGCAGGACTTAGTAAAGAACTGTTTTCATAACATGGGAGGAGTGATAGTAGGAGGAAGAAGAATAAAGTGCATAAGATTTTCAGATGATATGGCATTGTTAGCAGAAGAGAAAATGATACTAAAGGATATGCTACTGGAGCTAAATGACAGGTGTGAGCAGTATGGGATGAAGATAAATGCAATTAAGACGAAGAGCATGGTTATAGGAAGAAAAATAAAGAAGATAAACTTACGAATTCTAAATGAGGCAGTAGAGTAAGTGGACAGCTTCAAATACTTGGGTGTACTATAAGCAGTAACATGAGCTGCTGCCAGGAAGTCAAAAGGAGGATAGCAAAGTTCAAGGAAGCTTTGAATAGGAAAAGGAATGTTCTGCGGACCTCTGGAAAAAGAACTACGGAAGAGACTAGTGAAGTGCTTTGTGTGGGCAGGAAAATGGACATTACGACGAAGTGAAGAGAAGCGAATAGAAGCATTTGAAATGTGGATATGGAGAAGAATGGAACGTGTGAAGTGGACAGACAATAAGAAACGAAGCTGTGTTGGAAAGAATGGAAGAAATAATGATGCTGGAACTGATCAGGAAGAGGAAAAGGGATTGGGTAGGTCACTGGCTGAGAAGAAACTGCCTACTAAAGGATGCACTGGAAGGAATGGTGAATGGGAGAAGAGTTCCGGGCATAAGAAGATATCAGATGATAGACGACATTAAGATATATGGATCATATGAGGAGACAACGAGGAAAGTAGAAAATAGGAAAGATTGGAGAATGCTGGGTTTGCAGTGAAAGACCTGCCCTTGGATAGAACAATGAATGAATGAATGAAATCTTTTAATTCTAAAATGTTATAGGCTTATTTGAATATAAGCTATCTGCTATCTGATATTGGCTATACAATATGTCTACTGTAATAGGTCTATATTGATTGTAGTCGGTGAAACCTTTCAGAACTCTGTAACAATTTCCTTCTCCGAACTGTTGTTTCGCTACACTCGACCTTGAAGGATAGCGCCAAGAAAAATGTGAACACGTAGTCCAGCCAGATAGACTGGATCAACAAGGAGAGTAAAGTTTTTTTTTTAGGTTATTTTACGACGCTTTATCAACAGCAGGGTAAAGTTCCTAATGCTTGAACTGAAGACCTACTTGGCCAGAATGAAAAAGAAAAGTTGAGGAACTGGGTGTAACAAGAGCGTTAGCTGGTTAATCCGTTCTTACATAAATATTACAAAATGTATAAAAAAAAAAAAATCTAATTGTATTAATATGTAGACTTTTCGTGCACAACCAGTCATTTCAATTCCTCGAAACTGTCGAATTACCTTTGCTCCAGAGACAGACCTACCTGAACAAGGGATGGCGAGAGAGACAATGACAATACGCTTGTCTATCAAACTGCATATCGTTCAGTGGCGTGTAAAGTGAAACGAAAATTAAATTTGCTTTATTCGAATAAAATAAAATCATTTTACAGACAAGAGCTTTGACACATTCAAATATAAAACAGAAATAATTCTCCTTAAAATTTGTGACTGGTTTACAACCAATAAACTAGCATTAAACATTAATAAAACTAACATAATTCAATTTAAAACCACTTCAAATTTAATCTCTGAAACATTGGACACAACTATCAACAATATACATCTACTAGAAACATCAACAACCAAATTTCTTGGTTTTCATATTAATAATACAATAAATTGAAAAATCATATCAAAGAAATAACCCCCAAACTTAGCTCAGCATGCTTCGCAATTAGGTCGTTACAACAATTTCTAAACAGCAGTAGGCTATCTTAAAGACAATATATTTTGCCTATTTTCATTCCATTATGTCCTACGGAATAATATTTTGGGGAAATTCTGCAGATAGTAAAAATATATTCTTACTAGTGGCTTGTGGAGCAAATGCTGCTGCAAACTAAGTTCGTTAGACGTTCAAATAAAAATTTTTCAGATTTATTTTCAATGAAGAATACTTGTCTTTTTGATAGTTATTTGCTTCCATAATAAAAAAACATACTCCCTCTGAATGGATTTTTTTTTAGTTCAAATTCTTTTTCTTGAACCTATCCAACTTCAGTTTTTGAGTTTCAACGGGAAAATGCAAGTATCAATGTCAGGACGATAGCAGTAGCTATTTCAGGTCATTATGGATTGTAGGCAAAAGTTAAAAAAATGTCAGGTTTACTAAGCTTTCGAACAATAGCATTTTCGTATAGCTGCTGCATGTAGAACTTGAAATGTAGAGCGTAAAATCATTTTATCCTACTAAGAGATCTTGCTGAAACGGTCTGGAGACTACAAAATTTTCTAGGCCTCTTATTTTATCAGTAATTAATACCTTTTCATCTTTCCTTAGGAACTGTAATTTTTGCGCTCTCTCCAGCCAATACTGAAGACAATGACACATATCAATATCTACACTACACCGCCATTAAGTATATGAAAAAGACCCAACCCCACTGGGTTAATAAGTATAAAAATATTTGATTTTTAATAACAATATTATTATCTTACTTAAGTGTTGTAGTTACATATATAGCAGCCACTCAGTAAATTATAGAAATGAAGATCTAAATTTATTCTCTACATTTACGTACATAACCTCAAAACCTTTCACTTTCATGTCATCAATATAGCATCAATATTATGTACAATTAATGGAAAATAGATGCATCATGATATTAACTATAATAATATTTAATTTCTAATGGTAATAATGTCATCAAACCACCTCAAGTTTCGTAGATTTGAATATCCAATACACAGCTGTACTCAGAAAATTATACACTGCAGAATCAGTTTTTAATAACAAATTGAATTGAGCTCTAAATTTGTCGGTAATCCTGCACGTCATAGCCTTCGTGTAATAGCCTATTGTTTATTGTAGTGTGTGTTTTGTTCTAAAATTCAATCAAGTCGGCCGTGATTCAATAAAATTAGTTCTCAAAACTGACAACAGATGGATTTTGGAAAATAGGAAAATTATGTAGGAAAATTGACATTTCACTGAAAACTACTATTTTTCCGAAAAACTTTGTATGCCAGGCATGAAAAATGAGGGGTCTCTCATTAAAATCCGTTCAGCCGTTCTCCCGTAATTTCCATTACCAGTTCAAATTATATATATATAGATTACAAAAAAGAGCCATTAGAATAATAGTTGGAGCAAAGGCTAGAGAATCATGTAGATTATTTTTAAAAAAAATTAGAGATTCTAACCTTAACAAATCAATACATATACTCTATAATAAATTTCCTCTTATGTAATAAAGAAATTTTTCCAACTAATTCAGCCATACATAGTAGGAATACCCGCAGAAAGAATGATTTTCATACGCCATCATCAAATTTATCATGCTATCAAAGGGGAGTATGTTACATGGCGATAAAAATGTTCAATAGTCTTCCTGAAGACATTAAGAATCATAGCCAAAACCCTGCATTATTTAAGGTAAAACTAAAAAATTACTTAATATCTCACACTTTCTACTCTGTAGATAAATTCTTGACATTTCACAGTACTGTGTAAATATTTTAATACTATAAAATGGTAAACAGCCGCGGACAGCTTGGGGGTTGGGCGAAGAGCTAACAACCCAGCATCGTAAAAAAACAGCTTGTTACGAATCCTTCAAATAAGATGGATTTGAGGGAGGTGGGATATGATGGTAGAGAATGGATTAATCTTGCTCGGGATAGGGACCAATGGCGGGCTTATGTGAGGGCGGCAATGAACCTCCGGGTTCCTTAAAAGCCAGTAAGTAAGTATAAAATGGTAAACATATTACATTGTATAAAATATTATCATCGTTATTAAGGTATTAATTCTGTACACATTTCATATTTGCATTTTATAATTATGTATTGCATTTATATTTAAACGTAAGAATTGGACATTTTCTTTATTCTATGCTATAAAGGAAATGTAAGAATATTATGGAACGAATAAATCTATCTATCTATCTATCTATCTATCTATCTATCTATCTATCTATCTATCTATCTATGATAATTACATGTGTAGTTATCTCTTACATCCGATGACTTTACATCCAAAATAGATGTCTCCAGTCATTTTTTAATTTTTTTTAAACTTGGTTATTTAATGACGCTGTATCAACTACAATGTTGTAAATCTAGTCTTTCAGGTGAAGCTCCCTGTAAAGCAGATTTGAATAATTTCAAGGAAAAATTGTTCCGGGGCCGGGTATCGATCCCGGGACCTCTGGTTGAACGTACCAGCGCTCTGCCAACTGAGCTACCCGGGAACTCCACCCGACACCGTCTCAACTTTTCCCTTTATATCCACACAACTCGCGTGGGCTGACGAAATGCCAGAGACCCACATCGAGTGCACACAATCTCTGTGTGACTTAGATTTGCATAATATATACGTCACTGTGTGCGTTAACAGAAAACCACAATTCCAAGTCACACAGAGATTGTGTGCACTCGATGTGGGTCTCTGGAGTTTCGTCAGCCCACGCGAGTTGTGTGGATATAAAGGGAAAAGTTGAGACGGTGTCGGGTGGAGTTCCCGGGTAGCTCAGTTGGCAGAGCGCTGGTACGTTCAACCAGAGGTCCCGGAATCGATACCCGGCCCCGGAACAATTTTTCCCTTGAAATTATTCAACTACAAGATTGTTTAGAAAAGTGGGTGCAGTATTTTGATGACTGGTTCCTCCATTGAATGGACAAGTGCATAAGATTTAAACGGAAACATTTTGAGAACCAATAAAAACGACAACAGAAAAAATGAGTTGCTATACATACAGCCTATTAGTTCGTATAAATTTTCAATGTGACCCATAGTAGAGATGTCTCCGATAAGTATTTGCGTGTATGGGGGCCCTTAAGGAGTCTATGATAATTAACTTCGAAGTAGGCCTAAATAACTGAAAAAGAAGGGTAAAACAAGATCTTATGTCACATCTAATAACATACTAAGTATAACTTACGTAATAGCATAATAAACACCTAGCTCCTGGCAGGAGGTGCTGCAATATAAGCTAGCCTGAAGAAAGTCTGACACAATTAAGAAAGAAAAACGGACAGACCATTTTCGCTTTCTCATTGCACGAAGTATAGATAAAAATAATTATTACATGCTGCAAAGAGTCTATTTCAACATTTTCACAGACGTATAAGTTTCAAGCCGTATTGTTAACTCGTGTGTCAGAGTGATGGCTTACAAAAACCGCAGGTTCGAGCTTGTATCTCGGCGATGGCAGAGTTGTATTTGTGGTGGATAAAACCAAGGCTGTGATGTTTTTCTCGCGTTTCTCCAGTTTTTCTCTCGTCATTAAAAAAATTTTCCATAATTTTCCTTTCATTATCTTCTCTGTCTCGAAAAAAAATAGTTGATCTCTTTTGTTTCGTCACTATAATAGCATACACATCCAGTCTGCTTTCAAAAAAAGCTGAAAGTTAGAATTTATAAAACAGTTATATTACCGGTTAGACCTATTGTGTATGATTGTGAAACTTGGAGTCTCACTTTAAGAGAGAAAAGGAGGTTAGGGGTATTTGAGAATAAGGTGCTTAGGAAAATATTTAGGGCTAAGAGGGATGAAGTTACACAACGCAGAACTGAACGCATTGTATTCTTCACCTAACAATTAGGAACATTAAATCCAGAAGTTTGAGGTGGACAGGGCATATAACACTTATGCGTATAGTTGGAAGACCTGAGGGAAAAAGACCTTTGGGGAGAACAGGATATAGATGGAATCTGGAGTAAATCGACGCCATTGGGTGGAGCCTACGACAAGCGAATGGGCGGAGTCTAGCAGTGCAGTAGAGTATTGCGGGTTGCATCGGCTCACGGCCCCTAAGGGGCACGTGACAGACGGTGATAGATAGGGGTGGCATTTTGGACGCTTGTCTTCAATCAATGCTTGCCTCCAGGGCGGTTATTGGACTGGCCTCCCTCCACCCACCACTTGCGCAAAGAACTTGTTTCAGTTCCTATACTCTACAGCAGTGGTTCCCAAAGTGGGGGTGGCGTCAAGAGCTGGGGTGGGGGGGTGTTGCGACATGATTTACAAAATAAAACGTCTTACTATAACACATTTATTTTGTATTTAGAAAGATAGGATAAATCGCAATATAGCGAACGCCAGTAGGGGAAGTTATCCCCACCCACTTGAAATGTGTATTCGACAGAACACTCGCCTATCACGTAGAGGTCTGATGAGCTAGTAGGGGAAAAGTGGAAGGGGTCGTGGGCGGAGCTTCTACGTTCGCTATATTGCGATTTGCCCGAAAGATAAACAAGATTTTACAAAAAAATACTTCAATAGTTGTAAAGTAAAAAATAATTAATGTGATATATGCACAAAGTAGCTTCTCAAATCTGGACTAAGTACCACACATACACACACGCACGCACACACAGTGATATTTTCAAGTTCTGTAGATTTTTCGCGTTTGTGTTGATGGCAATCATAGACGAGAAACTTATTTTGCAAAATGAATCAATTTGTTTTCAAAGGACATCAGTCAACTAATCTGTATCACTTAAAATTAAGAATATCTATTAAAAATTAATTATTAATATACATTACAAATTTTCTCAAAATGTCGCTTACATTATTAAGAAGCTGAAAAAAATACAATTACTTTTTAAACCTGTTAATAACCTATAGTTTTTTGTTGTTTTCCTCAAATTTACATCGATTGACTGACATCATTTACAAATGACTTTTAAGGAACCCGCAGGTTCATTGCCGCCCTCACATAAGCCCGCCATTGGTTCCTATCCTAAGCAACATTAATACAGTCTCTACCATCATATCCCACATCCCTCAAACCCATTATAATATTATATTACAAAAAGCAGCATCTAGTACTTTTTTAAACAGAATGTCACAGTGTGAGAATATTGAAGCGAATACTATTAGTAGAAAATAAATTCAAAATCATTCAGTAAACTTAATAATCCTCGTACACAAACGACAGTTTCGTGGTCCCATTCACAATCTTCATTATCCATTACTGATTCAAATAAACATGCCAACTTTGATGATTTAGAGAAAAACTCGAAAATCCAGCAAGATTGGTGAACTTCACTTTTACTTGCAAATCAAGCTTTCAGGTATAACTCCCTGTAAAGTTAATTTGAATAATTTCGAGGGAAAAATTGTTCCGGGGCCGGGTATCGAACTCGGGAGAAGTACGTACGTTTAACCAAGGTCCCGGGTTCGATACCCGGCCCCGGAACAATTTTTCTCTCGAAATTATTCACTTTTTGTTGTTTCATAAAATCGGCAGACTGAGTTAAGACGAGGTTTAATTTGAACGCGTAGCGTATACAAGAATCGCTGACTTACAGTGGCTGAGAAATTTTGCATGAAAATCATTATGTTCTCCCGCCATCTCAGCCGCTCCATCGTAGATTTCAGCAATAAGTTTATCATTGCAATTTTCACAGGTATTTTGTCCCTGTATAAACATCAGGGGTCCACACCTGTGGAGTAACGACTAGCTCGTCTGACCGCGAAACCAGGTGGCCCGGTTTCGGTTGGGGCAAGTTGAGGTTTTTCCGGGGTTTTCCCTCAACCCAATACGAGCAAATGCTGGGTAACATTCGGTGCTGGACCCCGGACTCATTTCATCAGCATTATCAACTTCATCTCATTCTGACACTAAATAACCTAAGATGTTGATAAAGCGTCGTAAAATAACCTACTAAAAAAACATCAAGCTGTTTCACATAAGTATAAGGACATAAATGAAACATCACTTATGGAGGGGTATCCTTAAACTTTCGGCGGTGGATGTATACAACATCGCGACATGTACCTTATTCTTGCATGTTTATAAATGTAGAGAATCCTACTGTGAATTGATCATGGCTTTCTGTGACTCATTTTCTTACTGGGAACTGAGAGTTCGCTTGACGGCAAATGATTCACATCCCGTCATACGAGACCACGAGATAAGAGAATACTATTAAAACGATCTGTTTAAAGGCGAAACGAAGTAGGCTGCAGGCTGTAAGTAATTACGTCACCTACCTTCATCATATTGGCCTTCGCTTTGCGTTACAAACGTCACTGCTCAAGGCTTAAGATTCCATAAAAAAATAGAAAACGGAGAGCACGAACACGGCACATACCTGCTACTTATGTTGCTTACCCATTTCGCAACTGTTCGTTATTTTTATTGCGCTGTGAATGGTTTTATTAATGAATTATCAATTAAAAGAGAGACATAAACTCAATTAATTACCATAAACAGAAGATAAATTCTCTTTTCCTAGATTCTACATAAAAGCATTCCTTATATCCCAGAAAACCATTAAGATATTTCACTGCTACTATAAAAGAGCTATTCATGTATTACAAACATTTATAATATTATTATTCTACAAAAAACCGATTAATCAGCTTCTTGTTTATGTAGATGACGTGAATATGTTGGGAGAAAATCCATAAACTAATAAGGAAAATATAGAAATTTTACTTGAAGCAAGTAAGGAGATTGTTTTTTTCGGAATTATATAATTATGTTTCATGATCAGAACATAGGGCCTACTACGAATTTGAAATATAAAATTTGCAAATTTATCCTCTAAAAAGATGCAAAAATTCAAATACCTTGGAGCAAGAGTAACAAATAAAAATGACATTTCAGAATAAATATGGGAAATGCCTGCTATTATTCGGTTGAGAAGCTTTTGTCATCCAGTCTGCTTTCAAAAAAACTTAGAGTTTATAAAACACCTATGCATATGACTCGGTTAAGAGAGAAGTTTTATATAACATTCTTATTGAATTTCGTATTCCCAAGAAATTAGTTCGATTAATTAAAATGCGTCTCAGTGAAACTCACAGCAGAGTCCTTATAGGTCAGTTTCTATCTGATGCTTTTCCAATTCACTGCGGTCTGAAGCAAGGACATACACTATCACCTTTACTTTTTAACTTTGCTCTAGAATATGCCATTAGATAACAGAGAGGATTTGGAATTGAACGGGGTACATCAGCTTCTTCTCTATCGAGAAAATCCACAAACGATTAGGGAAAACACGTAAAATTGAACTTGAAGCAAGTAAAGTGATAGGTTTGGAAGTAAACCCCGAAAAGACGAAGTATATGATTATGTCTCGTGACCAGAATATTGTACGAAATGGAAATATAAAAATTGGAGATTTATCTTTCGAAGCGGTTGAAAAATTCAAATATCTTGGAGCAACAGTAACAGATATAAATGACACTCGAGAGGAAATTAAACGCAGAATAAATATGGGAAATGCCTGTTATTATTCGGTCGAGAAGCTTTTGTTATTTAGTCTGCTGTCAAAAAATCTGAAAGTTAGAATTAATAAAACAGTTATATTACCGGTTGTTCTGTATGGTTGTGAAACTTGGACTCTCACTCTGAGAGAGGAACAGAGTTAAGGCTGTTCGAGAATAAGGTGCTTAGAAAAATATTTGGGGCTAAGAAGGATAAAGTTGCAGGAGAATAGAGAAAGTTACACAACGCAGAACTGCACGCATTGTATTCTTCACGTAACATAATTAGGAACATTAAATCCAGAGATGGGCACGGCATGTAGCACATATGGGTGAATCAAGAAATGCGTAAAGAAAGTTAGTTGGAAGAACTGAGGGAAATGATACAAGAGGAGCCAATATTTTTAAATACATCTAAACCAACACAATTCTTAAGCTTGCTTTTCACAAAGGTGTCATTCTGGTGATCAGCAACCTCAAATTAGACCAACCGATAAATAAAGACAAATTGAGACATTTGCATAAATCTGTTGTTCGCTGAGTTTTTTTTAACTCGGAAAAAATAAAGAACGCAATATCTACATTTTGCTGCCATTTACTCATCATCATCATCATCATCATCCTTCACGAATTAGGCCTCTGTAGACCTGTTTCGGCCCCATCTAGCAGTCTTCTTAAAGGTCTTCCTGGTCGACGATGTCCTCTAGGTTTATACTGCATCATAATTTTTGGGATTCTTAAATTTTCCATTCTTCTTACATGATCTAGTCAATTGAATTTAGTCACAGCGGTATAACTGTTTCATCAAATGCAGAGGAAATGCTGCATTACAAGCCTGTCCAGAGGCTACAAGTGGCAGTCCCACTACTGGACTACCTAACGATAAGGCTAGTAACCTATCTTAGGGAAAATTACATTACTTTCAAGTCTCAAACAAGCCATTTACTCGTGTAAGCAAAATTCGTTTATTGCATAAATATGTTTTATTTATTTATTTATTTACTTATTTATTTAAGTATTTACTTATTTACTTATTTATTTACTTACTTACTGATTTACTTACTTACTTATTTATTTACTTACTTTCTTATTTACTTATTTATTTATTATTTACTTATTTTCTTATTTATTTACTTATTTATTTATTCATTTACTTCTTTACTTATTTATTTATTTACTTATTTATTTATTTATTATTTCTTTATTTATTATTTATTTATTTATTATTTATTTACTTATTTATTTATATACTTATTTATTTATATACTTATTTATTTTTATTTACTTATTTATTTACTTATTGACTTATTTACTTATTTACTTGTTTATTTGTTTGTTTATTTATTTATTTATTTATTTATTTATTTATTTATTTATTTATTTATTTATTTATTTATTGTTTATAAATATTTATTTTGCAATATTAAATCAACTGCCAGTCTATTATTAAAAATCGGTTAGCCCTTTTTTAGTGTTATTTGTGCTATTTTTGTATGAATATTAAAGCCTATATAAATAACCTTAAATAAACTTAACTAAAATAATATCTCGTAGATGAATAATGATATTCATTCCTCGGATAAAATTTTTGTCTCTTCATTGGTCCAAGAAAGTGAACCCAAATAGTTTTCATTACAGAAATCTCATCTCAGCAGAGTACTACAGTATTTCTGAGCACTAAACATTATCCAGGTTCCTGTAACAGGATAATATGAAAGCAGAAATAAAGTACCTAGGTCGTAGCCTCGCCACCATCTAATCCAGAGCATGATAAATAACGAGAGCCCCACCTCCATTTAGTCAGTTAATTTTTAGGTCACAAGTTAGACGTACGTCCGGTGAGGGGAAGCATTCCACGCTCTTAATTCTCTTGAGCTGGGTGGGATCGACAGTAAATGGGTACAGTCTGTGTAATAAATCCAGCCTCGAAACTAGTACACTGATTTACAAGGAAACTTATTACTAGAGATAGGAAGTTGGTACCAAATCTACTAAGTTGTATGATGAAGGATGGGAGCGGAGAAAAATTCTCTCCGGCACCGGGAATCGAACCCGGGTTTTCAGCTCTACGTGCTGACGCTTTATCCAAATGATGCCAAAGCAAGCGCATTTTTCTGACCTTGACGTCGTGCGCGGGCATCAAGCGCTAAGTATGGAAAGAGGAGGGGTTGTGTATATGAATAAGCAACCTGTTAGATTAAGAAAACAGTGGTGCACAAACTTCAAACGGAACGTGAAATTTTATGTCGTTATTTTTATATGGCTTCTTTCTGTTTGATATTATCTATATTGTCTGTAAAACAAAAGTACTAATACCAATTTCTTAATATTGCACTTGTGTTTTAAATGTTAATAACATAATAGAGAGTTAAGAAGGAATATTCACATAAATTCCATAGTAGTGCAACTGTACTGTACTAAATGGATGAAACACATCATTCATAAAGAAAGTGATATTTCAAGAAAAGAGATTGAGTATGACATAAGTTGGAATTGATATTGGTGGTACCTTTATCCTTATAAAAGTAATCAATAAACCAATCAAAACAATATTATAATACAAAGCAAAGTTACCTAGGTACTGTATCTGTTTTAAGTGTAACTAATATTCCATAACAAAACTCTTATCGCATTATGCTTTTAAGGTGATATTGGTGAGCAACTTCCTATCATCAAAATATTAAATTATTTTCTCAAAATGTGCACATATCGTTTGCTCATGATGTAACAGTAGTTGCTTTGTTAATTCATTTCCTTACAAACAATTTCCATACGAATATTTTCAAAATTTTCAATACACTATCTTCAGTAATACGTATTTACGGTATATTAGATTCACGAAAACATTCTGTAAGGCTACTAAATAAATAGGCCTATATCTGAAAATTTTACTTTTCTATAAAATAAAGTTGAGAAAATATTTTTTTAATAAAAAAATCAAACTTGTGAGAAATGAGCATTAAAATTAAAACTTACATTCTTATAATGCACTTATACTTCTTAGATAAATCTAAAAATTAACATGGATACAGTTTTAATAAGTTCTCTTCCCTTTATCTATTGAATCAATGCTGGCCATCCCTGAATATAGCTCGACCAAGCGACATATACCACTTCTTTCGTCTGTCTCTTTCCTTTCCGTTGTAAAGCGCTCAGGCTTTCCTGAGCTCTAAAGCGCGCGCTTGCTCCTATAGGCATCAATTGACATGACTGCTTTATCCACTAAGCCACAATGGATTCCAGCCCCAATGCTGGATTGAATCCTCTCAGTTTTAAGTTCCATCTCTTCATTTCCCTTTAGTGGCCAATCCTATGTGTGACAGTGGCACAATGTCCAACACACTAATGTACAAAGGTGCACTCATTACGAGTGACTAAGTGGCCGGGATCCGACGGAATGAGCGCCGTCTTAAACCACTAAGCGATTATTTACGCATATCATATTATTGTGATGTACCAAAGTACATATTATATTTCCGTGTAGGAATTCTGCGTTATCATATGATGAAGGATGGGTACTTACTTACTTACTTACTTACTTACTGGCTTTTAAGGAACCCGGATGTTCATTGCCGCCCTCACATAAGCCCGCCATTGGTCCCTATCGTGAGCAACATTAATCCAGTCTCCACCATCATATCCCACCTCCCTCAAATCCATTTTAATATTACCTTCTCATCTACGTCTCGGCCTCCCCAAAGGTCTTTTTCCCTCCGGCCTCCCAATTAACACTCTATATGCATTTCTGGATTCGCCCATACGTGCTACATGCCCTGCCCATCTCAAGCGTCTGGATTTAATGTTCCTAATTATGTCAGGTGAAGAATACAATGCGTGCAGCTCTGCGTTGTGTAACTTTCTCCATTCTCCTGTAACTTCATCCCTCTTAGCCCCAAATATTTTCCTAAGAACCTTATTCTCAAACACCCTTAATCTCTGTTCCTCTCTCAAAGTGAGAGTCCAAGCTTCACAACCATATAGAACAACCGGTAATATAACTGTTTTATAAATTCTAACTTTCAGATTTTTTGACAGCAGACTAGATGACAAAAGCTTCTCAACCGAATAATAACAGGCATTTCCCATATTTATTCTGTGTTTAATTTCCTCCTGAGTGTCATTTATATTTGTTACTGTTGCTCCAAGATATTTGAATTTTTCCATCTCTTCGAAGGATAAATCTCAAATTACGGCCTCCAGATATGGAGGGTAGCTGCGAATATATTGAATAAGCAGTCGTGGACAGCCGATAAGGGATGGTCCTCCAGCTTGGGGGTTGGGCGAAGGGCTAACAATCCATCACCGTAAAAAACAGCTTGTTACGAATCCTTCAAATAAGCCTCGGAAGGATGGGTAAGCGGATCAAAATGACGTCACGTCAATATAATCTAAGAACAACTAACCTTACCTCCGTACGTCCTGGGCCAAAATTTGGTTCCCAATAATAACCAAATTGTCAACATTGTTACTCTGTAGGTTCATAGTAATTTCATTTCGATAAACGAAAATTTCACAGCAAAGCCAGTCCTTAAACACTACTGTGAAACCTGGATACACATTCAAAGGAATTGCGAAAAGCTAACAGCAACACAGATGAGATTCCTAAGGTCCATGTAGGTGTCATTTGGAGAGACGGAATAAGAAATAGGGCTATATAAGAAAAACCGTGTGCACAAAATATCATTGAAGAAATCAGGAAGTATCAACAGGATTGGCTACAGCTTTTCTCAACCTTGCCAGACACTAGATTGCCCAATATTACCTTCAATTACAAACCCCGAGACATAGGAAGGTCACATAGAATTTCGTGGGAACAGACTATAATAATCCTAAATCTAGAATGTCGATAAAAAGAAACAATTTAAAATGTAGAAAATATCAAACAGATGCAACTCTTAACCATTAAATTGATTAAATTACAATAGCACTCTTCTTGCTTAATTGTCAATCCATTAACATCTGATTAGTAATTGTAATTTGTCACACAATTCCTCTTCTATAGCTAGCAATCCTAGATCATTAAACCTTTGAGTGACAGATATTGTTAAATAAGTTTTTGTAAGTTTCAGTTTCGAAAAACTCCTTGCACTGACATTACTTACTTACTGGCTTTTAAGGAACCCGGAGGTTCATTGCCGCCCTCACATAAGCCCGCCATTGGTCCGTATCCTGAGCAAGATTAATCCAGTCTCTACCATCATATCCCACCTCCCACAAATCCATTTTAATATTATCCTCCCATCTATGTCTCGGCCTCCCTAAAGGATTTTTTCCCTCCGGCCTCCCAACTAACACTCTATATGCATTTCTGGATTCGCTCATACGTGCTACATGCCCTGCCCATCTCAAACGTCTGGATTTAATGTTCCTAATTATGTCAGGTGAAGAATACAATGCGTGCAGTTCTCTGTTGTGTAACTTTCTCAATTCTCCTGTAACTTCATCCCTCTTAGCCTCAAATATTTTCCAAAGCACCTTATTCTCAAATACCCTTAACCTATGTTCTTCTCTCAAAGTGAGAGTCTAAGTTTCACAACCATACAGAACAACCGGCGGTAATATAACTGTTTTTATAAATTCTAACTTTCAGATTTTTTGACAGCAGACTGGATGATAAAAGCTTCTCATATTTATTCTGCTTTTAATTTCCTCCCGAGTATCATTTATATTTGTTACTGTTGCTCCCAGGTATTTGAATTTTTCCACCTCTTCAAAAGATAAATTTCCAATTTTTATATTTCCATTTCGTACAATATTCTGGTCACGAGACATAATCATATACTTTGTCTTTTCGGGATTTACTTCCAAACCTATCTCTTTACTTGCTTCCAGTAAAACTCCCTTGTTTTCCTTCATCGTTTGTGGATTTTCTCCTAACATATTCACGCCATCCGCATAGACAAGCAGCTGATGTATACCGTTCAATTCCAAACCCTCTCTGTTTATTTTATTGGGTTATTTTAAGACGCTGTATCAACATCAAGGTTATTTAGCGTCTGAATGAAATGAAGGTGATAATGCCAGTGAAATGAGTCCGGGGTCCAGCACCGAAAGTTACCCAGAATTTGCTCGTATTGGGTTGAGGGAAAACCCCGGAAAAAACCTCAACCAGGTAACTTGCCCCGACCGGTATTCAAACCCGGGCCACCTGGTTTCGCGGCCAGACTCGCTGACCGTTACTCCACCCCTCTCTGTTATCCTGGACTTTCCTAATGGCATACTCTAGTTTTAAGATTATGCAACACATTAAATTTCTTAATAAAGTAATGTCAAATTGCCTCAGTTATTTATTAGATTATCTCGCAATGTCCACTGAGAGTTATCATTTAAAATAATGTTAAAGCTTCAAAGTCCCTTAATTAATTATTAATAAAAAGCGCAACAACAAAAATGACAGTCACTAAATTGGCAACAATGTTCACCACAAGCCTTCTATATTTTAAATACTACTCTTTTAAGCATTCCAGGGGTTGACTTATCAAAGAAATATCTCTAAATACACGTTGAATACAGTTTCAGAAGGCTGTGGTTTAGATTTACGAAGGAAACAGATAGTACTCTTTGCTGTGAAGAAGTGTATAAACAAATTTTTATGAATCACATTTTTTTCAGTGGCGGTATGTCATTTTTCTGGCCATAGAAACCAGTGGCGTATTCCATACCGGCGCAAACCGCCTCACTCCCTCACTGCATTTATCTGACTATAATCCTGAATTGTAACCACAACGCAACGGAACACATAAAATAAATGTTACGTATTAATATTAATATTAATTAATTAATTATTAGTATGTTCAAATTTCACTAGTTTCCAGTAATGAACTCAGAAATCTGTAACAATTTGAACTTTCAGAATTTGCACTACTGACAACAGCTGTCATTGCTGCCAACGTAACAGTTAGAAAATCACTACCAGTATTTCTCAGTATCGAAATTCGAAATGGAAAATTCAACCTTCAAACTAGAAAATCGCTAAGGTCCCTGAGGCAAATAACGCCATGTGTATCTTTAACGCCACCCTATTAATTCTTGTAAACGACACCAGATTTCGGTAGTGCACTACTGTAGCCTGCATTCGCTTGTAATCTAGTGATGAAATGAGTTACTAGCTGTCCGCTGACATTTACGAGTGACATGATTTTCAGCAATTTTTCTGTTGTATTTTGATAGTGAAAGGCTGTTCTTCTATCAGGATAAGATGCAATATTTTATTTTGTGTGTTAAGCAAATAACTATACTAAAATATATATTTTCGTGATCCTTAAACATTCTTCTACGCAGAGAAAATATTTGCTATCTATAAAATTTGAAAATGTTAGAGAAACAGGCATGTCATGTTATCAAGTACTCAGTAGCACTTTAACGCCACGTGGCGTTAAAGGTGTACAGAAATAGTACATTATGCAACGAGCCTATAATGATAGTAATTAAGACGCAAGTATGGATGTTTATGAAACGAGCGCAAGCGAGTTTCATAATATTCATACGAGCGTCTTAATTACCATTATAGGCAAGTTTCATACGACTTTTTATGCTCGACCATATTTCTAACTTGAAATTATTCAGAAATACATTTTATTTCTATCTGACAAGATCGGAAGTGACCTTGTTCTAGGTCGTGAATTGTGAGATGTGCGCAGACGCGAAAGTATTGATTTTTTCCGAGGAACAATAATGTCATTGACCTTGATGTAATCCCGTTAAACTTGGTATAACCTTGATTATTGAATTCGACATTGAAAAACGAGATGACAAATTGAATTTATTTGAATATTATTTACAATTAACGCTAATTATTATAGTAACAGAACATAACCTTCTGCGACAGTATTGGATTTCCAGACTCCGTAACTTTTCGCTAATTCTCTTTCGATTGCATATCCGAGAATAATCGATACTTGCGGTTTTATAACGGTACAAAGCTGACTTGTCATTGCCTGAACACCTGTACTTTAATGAGCAAGTGTACTTTAATGACATGCATTAAAGGACTGCTACCAGGTGTATAATTACTACATTTCGGCATGGTCGAGCATAAAAATTATAAGTTATGTTAGTACAGTGCTCATTTGTTTAACGATAGTCCTCAGTTTTAATAGTATTTTCATTGCTCTTATATTCATATTGTATGAGGTATTTACATGGTAAGTGTAGAAACATCAAGAAAAACACTAACCTTTCAAATGTACAGTATGTGCACAGTGATGATATTGGTTCAATTGCTTATCAAACTCTTTTTTTTTTTTTTTTTTACTTGTGGAAAACATTCATATTTAACTAAGGTTAATACTTTTGTGTTTATAATTTTCTACTGTATCTCGTCTCTTTTTTGAAAGTAAGGAGTTACCGGAAAACATATTTTCCTAATCCATCTGGTGTTCAGTTTCAGATAAAGAATATTTCATTAGTGATTTTGTACCTTTTATTAACAGAAACTCAAATGTAGTTGCTTAGTTCAATTTGTGTTACTTAGGAAAAATAATTCATTAATAACTATAAGTGTATACGTTATTAGAAAACAGGTGGCTTTAATTCAGTGGCGGCTCCTGCGTATTTCTTAAGAGGAGGAAAGAAGGTAACAGGACGAAATGACACCTTCTTGAATGAAACGTGCTACAAATTAGCCAACATGCATACATGTAAGACCAGGTAGTGTTGGGGTTGGTCTTCCCTTCTGTATAGCAATGATCTGTTCTTGTAAACTGAGTTTCCTAAATTTTCCAAAATATATTATGATTTCACTTCCATTCATTGTTGAATAATTGCACAAATTAACAATTACAAGGAAATTCACCTCGCAGCATTTTTCGAGCACACTACAGCATCACACGTGTTGGAAGAGACTAACTACTAACACGTAATCTGAACCGAGGAAATGGGAATGGGAAATAATCTGAGGAAAGCGAGAACACTGAACCCACCTACGTGGTCTGTGTTGTCACATGTACATTTTAAAAGTTCAGTATTACATGCTTTTGAAGAATATCAGTTCTCGTAAAGTCATATTACCATTATTGTTCACAGTTGCCGGTGGCCAATTAATTTTTTATGTTAAAAATAATGCAGTTTGGAGTACCTACTTTCAATTTCAAATATATTTGTACAAAACTGACAACTTGGCTGTTGCCCTGTCTAGTACACAATGAATGGAAGTGAATTTCAGGGGCCAAAAGATCTGCGATACTAACGTAGAACTAGGCCTACTTCCTCTTTGTTTTATATAAACCCGACTTTAACTTTCAAATATCCTTGAAAGTTTCAAACCATGAATAGTAGCTTATATAAAGTGCAATGAATAATATTTTTGATTTATAATTTTTAAAAAAGTTTATATGGTGTCTTTCATAGCGTTGCGTTAAAACTGTTTTTATTGTGCCTCCTCCTAGGTGTGTTGAATGCAAGATCGTTAGATGGCAGCGGTAGCGAGCTTGCTGCACGACCAGTCAGTTTCTATTTCCCGCCCATGCGCTGATTCAGAGGAGGATCTCCTCCCTCTCCGTTCATTTACTCGCTTCAAAACTCTGCTTCTTTCTCTGGCCGCTAGTGCGCTGTTGTCTATGTGTGTTAACTGTAGTAAAGGAGGAATGGATTGACTTTCCTCCACACAAACAATCTCGCATCTTTCTCACAATTTTCTAGCAGCACTTGAGCGCGCATCGTTTAAAAATTGGATCAACCGAGGTTTTCTTATAGCTGTGAACTTAAAAATTATCGAATCTTCCTTGAATTTCAAGGCACATATTTTATTTGGTATTTACTTCCAAAGGAAGAAAAATTTGAGGGGGACGTTCCTCCCTTCCCTCCCCCGAGGAACCGCCACTGCTTTAATTGGATAAGCTGTTTCTAATAACGCCAGTATACAAAGTTTTTCTATTTGAGTTGTAATTCTTCTCCACTGCAAAATATCACTATTTTCATTGTGCTATTTTCTAAAGATAAGATTATAGCACAGTCTACTATATACAGTCGCGAAGCTTGAGATGATTTTTTGCAAATCTCGTGATAAAGCGCTCCAAGCGGTTAGCAACTAGAAACAATAGACTGTCCACGGTCGACTTTGGACTGTGTCGTATTTCCATCGAGTGCTAGCTCGTTGCGTATTTCACGTTGATGCTTGTGAAATGTTCGTTATTGGTTGTAATGAAAATGTTAATGGCTAAAGTAGAGTAATTGGAATAATAATATTTTACTAGAGACGTAGAAACATTAAGTTTGTTTTAATGAAATTTATTGATCATGTTTTATTTTCAATTCTGGTGGGATTATTATTGCTTAGGCCTACTTTTTTTTTTCAAAGGATATGTTTTTAATTATAGCTGTTTATTCTGTTGTTATTTTTATTTGTTACTTTACTAGAGACGTAGAAAAAGTCTGTTACAATAAAATTTATTGATCACGTTTTATTTCCAATTCTGGTGTGATTATTATTGCTTAACCTCATCCCACTTTGTTAACTACGTAAGCCTACACTACAGGTACCGGTACACGTAAGTTACTCCATTAATTCATATTTTCATTATTATTGCTGTAAAGGGAAATGAAAATTAATATTTATTGGTTTCATATCGCTATAATCTTGAATGAGTGAAGCGATTATAGTAAATTTCAGTTCGTTTTGCACAAACAAAAATAATATTAACCTATTTCTTGCAGGTATCTTCGAGTTTATGGTGGAATTTAATATACTTCATTAAAATAATAAATTAACTTTATGCATTTCATATTTCAATAATGGAAGGAAGGTGTTAATTTTTCCAAAAGAACACAACGAAAGTGTAACATATTTTGTCGTCTACTAGGAGAGAGATCTGCGATGATGAGGCGATAGTAGCGATCCTAGTGGTGGGCAACTACCCATGTTCGCATTTTTACTACATATTGAGCTTCGCGACTGTATATAGTAGACTGTGATTATAATTTCTTTGTCATAATTTTTGTGTTTGTACGTAACTTATTTCCAGAGCAACAGTGATGTAAGTGTTAAGGTGGCGTTATTTGGTACGTGTCCACTAGTTTATGTAGTAATGGGGGAAATAGTTACAATTCACCCTTAGGGTATTAAGTAAGCTGATCCGGACTATATTTACAGGATAGTTAAGGATTAAGGAATGAATACAATACGTTTTCTCAACCCCGCAGGAGAAAGCTTTTCTCTAAACCGATGTTGTGATGACGTTACTATTCTCCCAGCACATAACATAATATACTCTCAGAGGACCATCTTGAGCTGTTCACCGGTTCGCCAGGCAGGAACAGGTAGGCCAACCCACAAGGAAACCTTCTCTGTGTATGTCTAAAGCATTAAAAAACAAATAATTATGAATTGTGTAACTTATGCTGACATTTCAAATGGCATAACAATTATTATTATTATTATTATTATTATTATTATTATTATTATTATTATTATTAATCACATAGGAATTAAGTTTCATTCTCTACTCACATTTCATCAAGCCTTGAAAGTTGGAGTGGATGGGAGTTGATGTATTTGTCGTTGATTTTCGTAGACGTGGACTCATTTTATCATAGGTAATAGTAATATCACAATCTACTATATACAGTCGCGAAGCTCAATATGTAGTAAAAATGCAAACATGGGTAGTTGCCCACCACTAGGATCGCTACTATCGCCTCATCATCGCAGATCTCTCTCCTAGCAGACGACAAAATATGTTACACTTTCGTTGTCGTGTTCTTTTGGAAAAATTAACACCTTCCATCCATTATTGAAATATTAAATGCATAAAGTTAATTTATTATTTTAATGAAGTATATTAAATTCCACCATAAACTCGAAGATACCTGCAAGAAATAGGTTAATATTATTTTTGTTTGTGCAAAACGAACTGAAATTTACTATAATCGCTTCACTCATTCAAGATTATAGTGAAAATTAACTATGAAACCAATAAATATTAATTTGCATTTCCCTTTACAACAATAATAATGGAAATATGAATTAATGGAGAAACTTACGTGTACCGGTACTTGTAGTGTAGGCTTACGTAGTTAACAAAGTGGGATGACGTTGAGCAATAACAATCACACCAGAATTGGAAATAAAACGTGATCAATAAATTTGATTGTAACAGACTTTTTCTACGTCTCTAGTAAAGTAACAAATAAAAATAACAACAAAATTAACAGCTATAATTAAAAACATATCCTTTGAAAAAAAAAGTAGGCCTAAGCAATAATAATTCCACTAGAATTGAAAATAAAACGTGATCAATAAATTTCATTAAAACAAACTTAATTTTTCTACGTCTCTAGTAAAATATAATTATTCCAATTATTGTATTTTAGCCATTAACATTTTCATTACAACCAATAACGAACATTTCACAAGCAACAATGTGAAATACGCAACGAGCTAGCACTCGATGGAAATACGACACAGTCCAAAGTCGACCGTAGACAGTCTATTGTTTCTACAGGGACATCATTTTATTTTTACTTCAATTTTTATTGTACCTGAGTTTTTTAATGTACTTCACTTCCACCCCTTCTACTAATGAAGTTCAACCGTCCTCCACACAGATCCAAGACCGCATATACAGTCATAGTAGCGTTTATGGTCATAGTAAACAGTACGTTTCAAAAATATGTTCGCGTTTTCCAGTGACGAAAGAGCTTTCAATACTGAATCATTTTCGCATAGGTACTGTCATCCATTTGCCTACATCGTATCCCGGTTTCCCCCACCAGCTTTTATTCGCCTGCTATTGGCTGGGCTGTCTTAGCTCTTTTCTGAGAACATTCATTTCTGTTAGGAATTGGACATCTACGTAATATTATACAACTGTTTAAAATAACTTAAATAATAGGGCCTCGTTAAGTAATTAACTGTCACGTGATTTCCTCCCTTTCTACGACCCTACGACATAACCACTTGGACGGACAGTAGATAGTATGTCTGAGTAAGTTTATCTTTTCGTATCGGACAGAAGTGAAAATTGAATTTACAGTACGTAAGGTACTCTTTTATAGAGTAGGTACAAAATTATTTCAACATGAGTTACTAGTACGAAGGACGAAACTGGTAATTGGGATTACGTACAATAGTCTATAGTGCGATAATATGCACAAATGAACTAAAGCCTGTATCGAAATGAAAGGCCACTATGTTCAATAATGTGTTTAAATATCAATATTATGATTATTTTTCAATTTAACTTTATTCTCTATATTGTACGCTAATGTGCTGTAGACAGTATAATATACACTGCATAATGAATACGTCCACATGGCCAGCTCAGTTCGTGAGTAAAAACACTCATTGTTAATACTGTACTGTATTTTGATTAAACAAAAACCTAATGAAAATGATCAAACTCAAAAGCGCGATATTTCCTAGTTTACGTAAATGGATGAACTACTTTTCTTCCCTCCTATACCTAGTAAAGTGATTTGTTTGTATATTACGCCAGTATCATCGAACTCCAGTGATGGAAGGGAATAGCAAACTGTGTTAATCCAAAGGTATAGCCAGGTTAATATTAAAAATGTTAGTAAAAATAAAATGATGACCCTGTAGTTGCTAACCGCTTGGAGCGCTTTATCACGAGATTTGCAAAAAATCACCTCAAGCTTCGCGACTGTATATAGTAGACTGTGGTAATATCACAAGAGTTCGAATTATCAAAAGAGCTGAGAAATCGCGATTTGGATAAGACTATTTCGTGAATAATAAAAATAAATACGTAAGTGGATAACATAATTATATCACGAAGAAATAAACTATTTAAGTTGCTATTATTTAATTTCCGGCGTGGTCTTGGCCTCCTGCGATGTGAAATTCATCGGTTAACGTTCTAGCAATAGCTGTAGAAACTATGATCATTGATCAGTAAAAAAAGAAAAAGTACACAAATACACTGCTCTGCCGATTTAGTAGAATGCGTATGAGTCCGAATCAAACAGCAAAAGAGTACAAGTGATCTTCTGTTGTGACAAGAGTCCAAGTCCCCGCATACCGGTAAGGCATCATGTCAAAAACACGTTCACGTCTGAGTATTTCTGACAAAGTAAATCTTATTCATGGACTTGAAAACGGCGCAAATACTAAGGATACTGCTGCAGAGTTTAAAGTGATTTTATTTATTTATTTACTTATTTACTTATTTAGTTATCTATTTATTTATATTTAGCCATTTATTCATTTTTATTTAAATATTTTTACTTATCTATTTATCTACATTTTCCTTCTTTCTTTATTTTTTATTTAATTCTTTATTTATTTACTTTACTTATTTATTTGCTAATTAACTTATTTACTTATTTAAATACTTACGTCCTTACTTATTTATTTATTTCCTTACTTAGTTAGTAATTTACTTATTTACTTACTTGCTTCTTTATTTATTTATTTATTTATTTATTTATATTTAGTTATTTATTTACACATTTTTACTTATCTATTTATCTATATCTTCCTTCTTTCTTTATTTTTTACTTAATTCTTTATTTATTTTTACTTATTTATTTGCCAATTAACATATTTAAATATTTATTTACTTACTTATCTCCTTATTTATTTACTTTCTCATCTCCTTACTTATTTAGTTATTTCCTTACTTATTTAGGTACTTACTTATTTCCTTACTTATTTAGTTATTTACTTATTTCCTTACTTATTCGCTTACTTATTTAGTTATTTCCTTACTTATTTAGGTATTTACTTCTTTCTTTACTTATTTAGTTATTTACTTATTTCCTTACTTATTTAGTTATTTACTTATTTCCTTACTTATTTAGTTATTTACTTATTTCCTTACTTATTTGATTATTTACTTATTTCCTTACTTATTTAATTATTTACTTATTTCTTTACTTATTTCCTTACTTATTTAGTTATTTTCTTACTTATTTAGTTATTTACTTATTTCCTTACTTATTTAGTTATTTACTTATTTCTTTACTTATTTGCTTACTTATTTAGTTATTTACTTATTTCCTTACTTATTTAGTTATTTACTTATTTCTTTACTTATTTGCTTACTTATTTAGTCATTTACTTACTTCCTTACTTATTTAGTTATTTACTTATTTCTTTATTTATTTCCTTACTTATTTAGTTATTTACTTCCTTACTTATTTAGTCATTTACTTACTTCCTTACTTATTTAGTTATTTACTTATTTCTTTACTTATTTAGTTATTTACTTATTTAGTTATTTACTTATTTCCTTACTTATTTAGTTATTTACTTATTTCTTTACTTATTTGCTTACTTATTTAGTCATTTACTTACTTATTTACTTATTTAGTTATTTACTTATTTCTTTACTTATTTCCTTACTTATTTAGTTATTTACTTACTTCCTTACTTATTTAGTCATTTACTTACTTCCTTACTTATTTAGTTATTTACTTATTTCTTTACTTATTTCCTTACTTATTTACTTATTTCCTTACTTATTTAGTTATTTACTTACTTCCTTACTTATTTAGTTATTTACTTATTTCTTTACTTATCTAGTTATTTACTTATTTCTTTACTTATTTGCTTACTTATTTAGTTATTTACTTACTTCCTTACTTATTTATTTATTTACTTATTTCTTTACTTACTTATTTATTTACTTACTTCCTTATTTAGTTATTTACTTATTTCCTTACTTGCTTCCTTATTGTATTTATTTATTTATTTATTTATTTATTTATTTATTTATTTATTTAGTATTGTACTTTTAGATAGATATATTCTAGGATATAACATTAATTTTTATTGATGTTGTATCAGATTCACTTTTTTTATGAATTGACAACTCTTAAATATCCATTCCCATATGTTGAATTTTTACTGTCCATAATATTCCTTGATTTTCAAGTTCTACCTAACCATGATGCTTGCCGATTGCAGGGGACTGATTATCTGCTGGAAGTTAAAGAAAACTTTGACACTTATAATTAAAATTTAAACACGGCGAGTGAAACAATAGGGCAGGGATGTTTTAAGAGAAACGCGGCATCTACGCGTTGCTAAAGGAAAACGCCGATGTGCAATGTAAATACCAAACTTTGGCTTAGCTATTCACATATACGGCGATACTGCTTAGCATGCTTTTTCAGTAGATATTGTCATTTAAAATATTATTATCTCATCAAGGATTAAAGGCATTTTAACTCAGCCCAATGAAAAGAGCGAGGCCGATTTAGTGGGAAAACATATAGAACATAATATGACAAAGTTACTTTATGAACAACCTTCGTAAATCCAGATGAGGGAATAAGATACACAAAAAAAAGCAAACTTCAAACTTTATCTCTGTTATTTTAAGTACAGCAAAGTGTAGTATGTTAGTTCAAGGGTTTAGATAAAGTTTACAGCAGTAACATTTTTGGAAATATTCAACATTTTTTTCCTCCATTACTGTATTTTGTGCAATAATGAAAATTGGTATGTGTAAAATACTGTCCTCCTGCTATATGAAAATAGTACATCATGCAACGAGCCTATAATGATAGTAATTAAGACGCGAGTATGTTTATGAAACGAGGGCAAGCGAGTTTCATAATTTTCATACGAGCGTCTTAATTAGGCTACCATTATAGGCAAGTTTCATACGACTTTTTATGCACGACCATATTTCTAACTTGAAATTATTCATAAGTACTCATGTTATTCTTATCTGACTGGGGAGCGGAAATGACCTTGTGCAATATCCCGTAAATTGTGAGATGTGCGCAGACGCGAAAGTATTGATTTTTTCCGAGAAACAAATGTCATTGACCTTGATATAATCTAGAGAGTAAAATAAACATTAATCTTGATATAACCTTGAAATTGATTTAGACATTGAAAAACGAGATGACAAATTGAATTTATTTGAATATTATTTACAATTAACGCTGATTATTATAGTAACAGAACATAACCTTCTGTGACAGTATTGCTTTTCCAGCCTCCGTGACGTTTCGCTAGTTGTCTTTCGATTGCATATCAGAGAATAATCGATACTTGCGCTTTCATATTGCTACAATGGTGTTTTCTGATTGGTGGAACACCTGAACTTTAATGAATAGGTGTGCTTTAATGAGGTCCATTAAAGGGGTGCTGCCAGGTGTATAATTACTACATTTCAGCATGGTCAAGCATAAAAATATTTTTACCATTAAAAAAAAATTTTTTTTTTAAATTCAAAATGGTGGCAGTTTACTATGCAGTGATGAAGCTTTTTCCTTATAACTCATAAACTGATTAACTTTTTCTTGTTCTCTCTCTCTCTTATTTTATTGCTGAAACTCATGTTTACAATATCATGTTCTTTCAACTACATTCCTTAATAAATAATTTTTTTTATTTTGTGTTAGAAGAAAATATTGATATTTGACCTTTTTTAATGAATTTATTATCAGACAATCTATCAAAGGTAGAGAAGTGATTTTGCATCATATTGTAGATATGATATTCCTGCCCATAGAACATCCCACTATTCATCCTCTTTTACTGTCTCATTCCCCCGTGAATGGAATTCTCTACTTCAGAAGATTATGGGCTGCCAGACAATAACCACTTTCAAGAAAAGGCTAAACGATTTCTTACGGGCGCAGTCAAATTGAAGTTATAATTGTGATCGAGTTTAATAATTTAATTTAATTTAGGTATGACTGTCATTACTATTACTATTATTATTATTATTAATACTATTACTCTTATTATTATTATTACATAATTATTTTATTGGTACGATGAAAGAGTAATGGAACGGAGAAAAATTCACTCCGGCGCCGGGATTTGAACTCGGGTTTTCAGCTCTACGTGCTGACGCTTTATCCACTAAGCCACACCGGTTTCCACTCCGGCGTCGACAGAATCGTCTCAGTTTTAAGTTCCAACTCTTGGGTTCCCTCTAGTGGCCGCCCTCTGCACTACGTCATAGATATCTATGAACCTAGGACCGAAGTCCACATATGTGCTGAGGTGCACTCGTAATGAGTGACTAGCTGGCCGGGATCCGACGGAATAAGCGCCGTCTTAAATCACGAAGTGATTTACGCATATCATATATATTATTTTTAATGTACCGAAGTACATATGATGACGCAGAATATCTGCATGGAAATACCATATGTACTTCGGTACATTAAAAATAATATTTTATTGGTGTTGTGAAGATGAAAAGAATTGTCATTGTACTATATTAATTATGTATTATATTGTCTTGTGTTGTAGTATTATATTGCTTTGAATTGTATTGTATTGTATTGCTTTGTATTAATTATGTTATATTCATAGCATTGTAGTAATTTTCTATCTTACTGGTTGAGTGGAAGAGAAGGCCGAATGGCCTTAACTCTGAAAGTTAAAATAAATCATTATTATTATTATTATTATTATTATTATTATTATTATATGACATGCCTAAATACAAACAAAAAATTTCATCACAGAATGTAGGATAGTTTTTGAGTTTTGAGAGAAAAGCTTCATCACTACACAGTGAACTGCCACAATTTTGAATTTTGAAAAAATATATAGACATTTTTTTAAATTGCAAAAATATTTTTTTCATATAGCAGGACAGTATTTTACACATAATAATTTTCATTATTGTACAAGACACAGTAATGGAGGAAAAAAATGTTGAATATTCCTAAAATTTTACTGCTGTAAGCTGTACCTAATCCCTTAATAACATTATATTATTATTCTTGTTGCAGAAACCATCCCCGATGCATTGTTGACCGATTGCAGCAAGTGTAGCGAAATCCAGAAGAAACAAGCAGGGAAAGTCATGGCATACATACAGCTGCACCACCCAGATGTGTGGGAAGCAGTCCTCAACAAGTACGACCCTGATGGGACCTTCAGGAAGAGGTACGGAGTGGATGATGATGACGACGACGAGGACGACAAGTAGGGAGAGAGACTGTACTGACAACCAATGAGGCGTGACATCGCTCACTCTGCTATATCAGTCTCAAGTTGAGGACAGAAATGAGGTTAAATTCCTAGCAAAATTACAAAAGTATTACGTTGAAGTTCGTGTTGCGAGGTTTTCTGGCCTCGAATAAAAACTCTAAAAGAAAAGTCTTGCATTGTGCCAAGCAGTGTTTTGTGTATTCTACAGCTGGAAGAACATTAAAATTGATATAAAAAGTTCATTGTATATGCCCGATCATTCCATAGTAAAGTTTATGTATATACTGAAAGTTGTTAACATAAAAATTATAACAATCAAAAAAATTTTATTGGCACAAGTAAACGTTGTTTCCTTAAGATCTGATATTATTTTATTAGTAATCAACTCAACCTATATAGAATTTTCCTACATTATGCAACGAGCCTATAATGGTAGTAATTAAGACGCGAGTATGTTTGTTTATGAAACGAGAGCAAGCGAGTTTCTTAATTTTCATACTAGAGTCTTAATTACCATTATAGGCAAGTTTCACATGACTTTTTATGCTCGACCATATTTCAATTATTCGTAAGTATTCATGCTATGGTTATGTGAGTGAGTGCAATAGCCTACCTCATGAATTGTGAGATGTGCGCAGACGCGAAAGTAATTGATTTTTTCCGATGCACGAATGTGTCATTGACCTTGATATAATCTAGAGACTAACATGAAGATTAGTCTTGATATAACCTGGAAATTGATTTAGAATTGAAAAACGAGATAACAAATTGAATTTATTTGAATATTATTTACAATTAACGCTAATTATTATAGTAACAGAACATAACCTTCTGCGACAGTATTGGATTTCCAGCCTCCGTGACTTTTCGCTAATTGTCTTTCGATTGCATATCCGAGAATAATCGATACTTGCGGTTTCATAATGGTACAATGGTGATTTTCATTGGCTGAACGACTGAATTATAATGAATAGGTGTACTTTAATGAGGTGCATTAAAGGGCTACTACCAGGTGTATAATTACTACATTTCGGCATGGTCGAGCATAAAATAAATTTAAAAACATCGGTGCCATGTAAACTGTTGGCCTATACAGATGTGCGCAAACGCAAAATTAATTGATTTTTTTCCGAGGCCCGAATGTGTCATTGACCTTGATATAATCTAGAGAATAACATGAAGATTAGTCTTGATATAACCTGGAAATTGGTTTAGAATTGAAAAACGACATGACAAATTGAATTTATTTTAATATTATTTACAATTAACGCTAATTATTATAGTAACAGAACATAACCTTCTGCGACAGTATTGGATTTCCAGCCTCCGTGATTAAGACCACCCGTAACATTAATTTATTTCGGAAATCAGTGCATTAAAATTTTCGAGACAAAAATATATATTACTAAAGCACATGTCAACTTTTACTTGAGTTTAATTTCATTAATCAGCCTTAACAGGAAGTAGGGTCAGTAGCGTATTACTTTAAAATTTCAAATGTGAGTTGTGGTCAAATATAGTACCGCTGAGATATCACAGGATAATCACAAGTCAAGGAAAAATATCCTTCATCGTGAACGGAAGATAAAGTTCTGCCACTGTCCACGCCGAGAATCGATTCTCTGACAGTTTGATTGGGATGGACAAGTGATATTCACACAGTCACAATGGTGGAATTGACTACTCTTTGATGTAAATTTATATTATTTTTATAAAAATGAGATCAGATCAGTGGAAATATCAAAGGACTGATGGCATAAGCAAAATCGGAGATATCACTGTCTATAGGCAGGTAGAAAAAAACAGCATGCCGAAAACCATTCAAAACCAATTTCTTTGGCATAACAACGTTTCTTGCTTGTAATTCCTGTAACTAGGAAGTGTAGAATAATTAATGCCAATATTAACCATGTTTGTCATTCCAAGAACTTTGATTCAACCTCCGCCACTGATTGGAGAGATGCTTGTGTTTGACGAGGATTTTTCCCAGATTTTTCCCATTTTCCTCAACATTACATGCTTTACTTATTTTATTTCACTCAAATTCTCCTCATCCTATATTTCTCTTCATATCACATAATTTTATGTCATTCATATAAATATGTTTTCAGACCAAGATGTACGAGCTACGGTGATGCCAGTTGCAGATGACCAATCAAACTGCTGCTTCTATTAGAAATTGTAATGATCTTGCACCGATACCGACGGAGACTCTGAATGGGCAATGCCTTCTGGCATTTCGGATGTTTCCGGTGCTGGAAAGACGCCTAGCGGCGAGACTCGCTAGAATTCGAATAAACTTAAAGTAGCCGACCAGTTGAAAGTTATGAAAATTATGTTTTATTTGCATTTGGGGAAGTTTTTGGTGTCTTAAGACCGAAAAGGCTCTCACAGGTCATCGATACGGTATCTCCGGAGATAAATACCCATCGATAAGATTTCAAACTCGACTCACGTCTATCTCTTCGGGATTATTTGCATGAAGGACTTAAGGGGAGAGGATGATATTTTTCATGATAAATGACTCAATTAAAAAAAAAAAAATTCTTTAAAATACTCTGTGATATGTGTGGATCGCCATTTTTATACTTCCTGCATTATGGATTTTTAAATCATTCGCCCACTTTTATTGTTGTTTCCGGTAAATTAAATTTTCAAAAAAAAATTCTTTAAAATACTCTTTGATATGTGTGGAATGCATTGCGTAACATTTTGTGGGTATTTGTGCCCTTATCGGATGTTGAGACGTCATTTTTAAACTTCCTGCGCTATGGATTTTTAAATCATACGCCCGCTTTCATCGGTTTACAGTAACTTCATTTTTTTTTTTTTTTTTTTGCTACATTTCCAGACAAAATGGATATAATTTCTGAACTATTAAAGATACAAGCAAGAAATTTAGAACACATATTCTTTAGACTATTAGGAAACTTTTCTCTGTAACAGAATTTTGTTAATTGATTTCATTTTAAAAATACGTTCGTTTGTTTGCAAGAAAGGAAATCAGAAAATTGTTACTAAATTTTAATTGTTTATTTTACAAACGTAGGGACAAATATCAAAATTCTGTTACAGATAGTTTGTAGAACATGCTTTTGCAAATATATTGCAAAAACTGTTTGAATCTAATTTTAAAAACGGTTTAGATATATCGGTTTTAGTACAATCCTGCATTGGGTATATTTTTTTCAAATTTGGGCCCCCAAATAATTTTTTTCAAACTATTTTTATTTGGTTGAGTCGCCACACCTGTGAGCTCTCTACATACAAAAAATTAATAATTTACACCAAATAGGAAAAAAGTTTTAAAAATACCATCCTCTCCCCTTAAATAACTGATCTACTTGCAAAAGAACTTTCTTCTGCCCCCTTTACATAATCTACATACAGACAAACCCCACAAACAATTTTAATATATTCAGTTACAATGATATTCTAAAGTTATGTATTTCGTTCAGTCTAAACCAGTTAAAGTTTTGATCTCTGTTTCAGGTCCCTAGATCGCTGCACTCCTTCGAGACATTTTACTTACCCTCTTAATACTTTTGAGTTGTCAGGGATCTGTGTGATATCACAAAATGTTCTTTTATAGAGAAATCTGTAATCTCAATCAAGATTATAAATTACATAACGACATCTGACAGCAGAGCATTTGACAGGATGCGAAACAACTTTCTTTTAATTTTTTCTATTTTCACTTATTTTTAAAGCATGTCACCAAATACCTTACTAGCTATACTAGCAGTATTGACGTGAGTGCGAAATGTCGCGGACTTGACATCTAGCGGAGTGGCGTGGAATTACGTCCACAAATACAAATATTAATTGAATAGTACCGTATTTAATGTAACATCATTTTATATCCAAGCTGAACGTTACGAGAAATATTGCATGCTTCGTATTATTTTCCGTAAATAATTGTTGCGTATTTTTTCTTTCCATTAGTTAGACAAAATTAATTCTGACATTAAGAATGAATTTAAAATAACGCTTTATATACCCATTGCTGACAACTGCAAAGATAAAATTGATAGTAATCTGATGCTTGTAATAATTAGTAAAGGCATGTGGACAACAATAAAACTTAATTTGCTAAAACCTTAAGATTTTCAATATATTTTAACTTCTATTCAATTATTAGGCCTGAATAAAAAAAATATAATTTTTATTGTTCTATCAACACAGAGACAAAGACATTAGGCCTACTAAAGAATTTTGTTGACTCACGTTTTATGAACTCTCGGAAATCGAAAGTACGATTTGGAGCAATTTTTAATGCTGTAATTAGCAATTATAAACAGCACACATACATCCTGACATTTTAACACAGCACTAATTAATGAAAATATTAACTAGCCCAGCAACAATATACATTGCAGTTGATTACAGCTTGTTTCGCGAGTATCTCTTCACCGGCCGCCTAGGTAGCAGCACCAGCGTCGTTCGCGCGCAAATCTGCTATAGCTTTCCGGTATTATTAGGCCTATAGTAAGGTATTTGATGTCACGTTAAAAAAATTTCAATGCAGCTTAGTGTAGCTAGCTGTCGAACCCTGAACCACTGGTATAGTAATCACTGTAGTCAAGAAAGATTATTATTTTAGATAAAGAAAAGCATCTTTAACATAACTTAGAATCAGAAGCACAAGAGTCTGTAAAATAATACGAGGAGATTACTAATCATGAACATATTAAATTCAATGTACCATCTTTTTTTGAAAAAAGTGGCAAGGAATTCATCGAATCGCTAAGAGCATGAAACGTTTATGCTGTTCGTGATTGTTATTGTGCCCGTGGCTAGGATTGTAAGGATGTTTTGGATTCGAAATAATATTTTGATATAATTTTTTTTTAGTTTCTGTCTTCATACTCCCCGCATTTAAATTTAGCAAGGCGTGGCCTTCTCGTAAACTACTTCATAATCGCGTCCTCATTCCACGAGGCCTAGTCTACAGACAACAATGCAATTGGCAGTCGAAACGATTCACACATCAATATGACGCCAATAAGTTGCTTGAATAATAATATGTCATTACCAGATGCAGGTATTTATGAAGATTAAGACGCATTATAGGGGCCACCCATCACATATTATACGCAAAAAAAGGTCAGCGGAAATAATGGTTCGATTAGCATGTTTAGCATTCGATATTCGATAAATATTAAATGCTACCAAATTAAAAAATTTAATAAAAAAATTTAAACAATTTGTTTCTACTGATGTGATTTTAGTCACTTTGTATTATATTTTTGGGTGAATGTTACTTATGTCTCGCCCACTATACGAGACATAGGCCAGTTTTACATTAATCCTAAACATATTTAGTATAACTTGTTGCTTGTGAGCCATCCCAAACCCCGACCTCCACCCATAAAAGCGCCAGTCCTTATACAGACGTGGACAAATTATTAACAAAATTGACGATTTTTATGATAATTCTGTTTACAAAATTTGATTTTTCAATTTAGACTACAGTTGACAATTTTGCATATTTCTATCATTACAGTAGACAGAAATATGCAAAAATGTCAACTGTAGTTTAAATTAAAGAGTTAAATATTGTAAAAATATATAATAAAAATCTTCAATTTTTGTTAATAATTTGTAAATTAGCAAAAATGTCAACTACAGTCTAAATTGAAGAGTCAAATTTTGTAAAACTATAAAATAAAAATCTTCAGTTTTGCTAATAATTTGGAAATATCCAAAATGTCAACTGTATTCCAAATTGAAGAATCGAATTTTGCAAAAATATGCAATAAAAACCTTCAGTTTTGCTAATAATTGGTAAATATACAAAAATATCAAATGTAGTCCAAACTGAAGAGTTGAATTTTCTAAAAATATACAATACAAATATTCAATTTTGCTAATAATTTGGAAATACGCAAAAATGCCAACTGTAGTCTAAATTGAAGAATCATATTTTGTAAAAATATATAATAAAAATCTTCAATTTTGATAATAATTTGTCCACGTCTGTATACCCGTCAGTCAATGCCTACTGACAAATAAAAGCAATTGACAATAGATATCTCAACGATAATTTGGTCCAGGGAGCATTCTCTTTTGGCACAAGGATGATTTATGTAACATGTTTCTAAATTAGTCTTTTAAATGCCGGTACATTCTTTAAAAAATCACTGAAAAACAAATGTGAATATAGGAAGTGGAGTGAGTACGAAATTATTATTATTTTTTGGCGTGTCATTTTTACGTAAATAACGACAAATAAAAAGGGATTATTAGCAAGTACGTACACTGCGTTTGTCAAATGCGCATCACCATGCTTTCGAAAAGGCACTTTTCAGTGCCCGACACCCCGCTCTTTACATCATGTGCTACACGTCGAATCATCATCATCATATCGGTGTCGTTGGAGATTGATTTGTACTCTTGGCGGAGATTAATGGAAATTTTTGAAAATATAATTATTTTGGATTGGAGTATTAACTCAGTATGAATATTACTTTCCAAATAATTAACATTAAAGGTTCATTGGATTCCGGTAAAGGTGCGGTATGGCCAATAGACAATATTTGTTGGATTGAAACTATATTTAACACACATTCATTAAAAACGAAAAAAAAAAAAAAACTTGCGGCCCTCAAATTAACACTTTCAAATTATTAGTGAAATGTTGAATTCTCCCTCTTTTGAGTTCACTAATGTAATCAGAACACCTGGAATACCATGTAATGTAGTCTACTTGGACATATAACAAATTCAAGTGAAAAAAAAAAATCCGAAAAAAAAACTCAGAATATGAATGAAATTCGCTATAAAACGACGCAATAGTAATAATTCGCGAATGTGTTCATATTTCGCTATTAGAACTCTATTTCGTGATTTGTCGAGATTGTTTTATTCGAATATTATTAATCAGAATCGCTGAAGCATTACTCAGGTGGGGTGTGGTAAACCCCGGTGCGTATATTTCAACGAAAATCTAAGAGATGGAGCTAGTGTGTACTCTGTGCATCTGTATACTTTTCAATCACATCCAGTTAGTGAACTAAGAATAGTATATTTAATTGCGTTTATCTGATTTCTGAAACTTGCGGAAAAATATATTAGTTATTTAAAATGGAGTTTGTGAAACCCCACCTGAGCAATGGTGAGAATATTTATAACATGAGTAACGCAGGGTTAATTCGTAAAGATTAGTAAAAATCTGTTGTATATCTATTACAGCGGTGACCATTGCGGGTGTCGTGATTACATCGTGTAATCACAGACATTCAAACGGGTACGAGGAGTTTCCTGTACATTGCTGTGTGTTTCATTCACGTACTGAAGGCAAGCAGTGGCGGTATCATGTCGCTCTACAAACTCTGTCTCTACAAGCAGTAAGAGGTGGTTTCGTAAAGAATGAGAAGGAGAACTTTTTTGTTGTTCTGTCGGACAAAATATAATACGTTTACTTTGCTCAACGGTTCAATTAGGAGTATATAGAAACATTAATTGCCACACTGGATATGTGTTATTACTATTATTATTATTATTATTATTATTATTATTATTATTATTATTATTATTATTATTATTATTATTACTGATCACTAAGTATGTGTTTCTATAATTCTTCTGTACGTGCACGAATGTTGATATTTATAGATCTTCTCTCTAGAAGGATAAAATTATTAGGTTTTATCTCAATTTTAATCTTCATAATCTTTAAATGAGGGTAACTATTTATTAGTTATTCATTTAATAATAATATTGTAGGAAAACTAATTCAATATTATGTGCCAACGAACTGTTAAACGCCAGGTATTGACATGTCTTAAATCATAGCCAGGAAGAGAAAGATGAGATAAATAAATGTAAGGAAGTCGGCTATCTAATGGGGTTTGAAATATCTCGTGCTCTAAAGCCTTTTAATAGAACAGAATTTCTCAAAAGAGTAATGATTAAAACAGCTTAAATAAGTTGTCCTGAGAAGTTTTTAATTTTGAAAAACTACGAATTTCTCGACCAAGTATCGAGAGAATAATTTAGAAAATTTCTGATTATATTCAAGAGAGAGGTTAAAAAAAGAAGCAAGAAAAATCGTATATTATTCACTGGCTCTTGATGACAGCAGTGACATTACTGATACAGCAAAGCTTGAGATTTTTATCCGCGGGATTGATCAAGATGTTAGTACAGGAACCACCACTGGTTGTAGTTTTCATGCCAAGCACCTTTCCTCCGTCTCCTTACTTCATAGGCTGTCTGTCGCATGTAATCACTGCAGCTCGAGTTTTGGTCACCGCTGATCTATTGTGTCGTGATTTTCGCGATCTCCATAAATACGCGGCCCTGGCTATTACAGACAATTTGTTTCATTTGGAAATTAATACCACATTTAAGTACTTTAAAATTAGGTAATGTTGAATTAAGTATTTCTGTCTTTATATTATCTACATATTTTATTAATCACACAACTGTGTATGTACAGGGACATCATTTTATTTTTACTTCAATTTTTATTGTACCTGAGTTTTTTAATGTACTTCACTCCCACCCCTTCTACTAGTGAAGTTCAACCGTCCTCCACACAGAACCAAGACCGCATATACAGTCATAGTAAACAGTACGTTCCAAAAATATGTTCGCGTTTTCCAGTGACGAAAGAGCTTTCAATATTGCATCATTTTCCATTTCCCCCCGGTTTCCCCCACCTGCTTCTATTCGCCTCTCTGTAAATGCTAGTGGCTGGGCTGTCTTAGCTCTTTTCTGAGAACATTAATTTCTGTTAGGAATTGGACGTCTACGTAATATTATACCCATACAATTGTTTAAAATAACTTAAATAAAAGGGTCTCGTTAAGTAATTAACTGTCACCTGATTTCCTCCTTTCTACGACGCTGCGACGTAACCACTTGGACGGACAGTAGATAGCATGTCTGAGTAATTTTATCTTTTCTCTTTTATAGAATAGGTACGGAATTATTTCAACATGAGTTACTGATACGAAGTACGAACCTGGTAATTGGAATTACGTACAATAGTCTATTGTGCGATAATATGCACATTAGAACTGAAGCCTGTATCGAAATGAACGGCCACCATTTTCAAAAATGTGTTTAAATATCCATAATATGATTATTTTTCAATGCAACTTTATTCTCTATATTGTACGCTAATGTACTGTATACAGTATAATATACACTGCATAATGAATACGTCCGCATGGAAAGCTCAGTTCGTGAGTAAAAACACTCATTGTTAATACTGTACTGTATTTTGATTAAACAAAAACCTAATGGAAATTATCAAACTCAAAAGCGTGATATTTCCTAGTTTACGTAAATGGATGAACTACTTTTCTTCCCTCCTGTACCTAGTAAAGTGATTTGTATTTTACGCCAGTATCATCGAACTCCAGTCTTGGAAGGGGGAGCAAGCGGTGTTTCCGGTTCTAGACCTTTAATCCAAAGATATAGCCAGGTTAATATTAAAATATCAGTAGAATAACAGCAAGTGAGATGAGGTTCATGAGAGCAACAGCTGGATATACTCGCTGGGATCATAAAAAAAATGAGGAAATAATGCAAGACCTTCAAATAGAACCCATTATACAGTTCATCAGCAAATATTAACTTCAGTGGAAGGGTCATCTCGAACGAATGAATCGATGCAGAATTCCAAAAGCACTGTTTCATTACCATCCATATATCCATATGGCAAAAGATCTCTAGGCCGTCCAAAGAAGAGATGGACTGAAAATTCTAGTTTGAGACCGTAACAGGCCACTTGGCCTAATACTTGTTAGGATGATGATGATGATGATGATGATGATGATGAATATTAAAAATGTTGGTAAAAATAAAATGATGTCCCTGTACTTCTTGATTCAATTAAAAATCAAGTATACTGATATTACAACATTATTTTCTGTTTCCATTGCAATACTAAATTAACGCTAGGTAATTACACAGATAGAATGTGTATAATTTTAACATTTAGAACCGGTGACCCCATAGTATAACATTACTCAATGTGTTGTAACACAACGGTAAACGGTGAAAGCGCAGTACTGATTCATCGACATAATAATATGGTAAGATTTAAATGTTAATAATTAGTCTTCACGTCTGAAATGCATACATACAGTACGAATACATCCTGGAAGCCTGCCCTTATGGAGAGACATTGCGTTTTACACAGACACCTTGCAATCAGATAATAAGATTAAATTCCCACAGTCTAAGAAGAAGTGAGCGAACTTGGGACAATGGCAGAAACGGGGTATTGGCATAATCCCTGTCTCAAGGTCTGCTCACTGACCCTACCATCAGGTTCGAGACATACAAAGGGCAGTCTCAAGATGTGAACGAGGAGAAACGGGCACAGTGTTGCCAGGTCTCCGGAAATTTCCGGAGATCTTCGGAATTTTTTAACTTCCCGGAAAAATAGGAAATTATGTTGTAATCTCCGGATTTTTTAATGTAGGAAATTATTTACTTTTTTAGAAAAATCAATCTCTGGCATATATTAAAACTGATAGATCAACATTATATAGTTAAAGTTTTGTTAATATTTTATAACTTGACTATTAAAGTTTCCCTAAATATAAAATATGTAACACGTAAAAATGAACATATCTGGTCTGGAGAAACATCTATGAGGAGAAGAAGGTGGTAACTACTAATCAAATTGGTGATTAAAAAAATTAAAGTAGAAATCTTTTTATTATAGGTTCATGTTTTGTAATAGAAGGTCAAAATAACATTTTATGTGATTTTCGAAAGTGCCTCCGGAAATTGTGGACAAATCTCCGGATTTTTTTCATTACAACCTCCGGAAATATTTTTTAAAGATCTGACAACACTGAACGGGCAATCTACGTACAAAAATATACTTACTTACTGGCTTTTAAGGAACCCGGAGGTTCATTGCCGCCCTCAAATAACCCCCCATCGGTCCCTATCCTGTGCAAGATTAATCCACTCCCTATCATCATATCCCACCTCCCTCAAATCCATTTTAATATTATCCTCCCATCTACGTCTCGGCCTCCCCAAAGATCTTTTTCCCTCCGTCCTCCCAACTAACACTCTATATGCATTCCTGGATTCGCCCATACGTGCTACATGTCCTGCCCATCGCAAACGTCTGGATTTAATGTTCCTAATTATGTCATGTGAAGAATACAATGCGTGCAGTTCTGCGTTGTGTAACTTTCTCCATTCTCCTGTAACTTCATCCCTCTTAGCCTCAAATATTTTCCTAAGCACCTTATTCTCAAACACCCTTAACCTATGTTCCTCTCTCAGAGTGAGAGTCCAAGTTTCACAACCATACAGAACAACCGGTAATATAACTGTTTTATAAATTCTAACTTTCAGATTTTTTGACAGCAGACTAGATGATAAAAGCTTCTCAACCGAATAATAACAGGCATTTCCCATATTTATTCTGCGTTTAATTTCCTCCCGAGTGTCATTTATATTTGTTACTGTTGCTCCAAGATATTTGAATTTTTCCACCCCTTCGAAGGATAAATCTCCAATTTTTATATTTCCATTTCGTACAATATTCTGATCCCGAAACATAATCATATACTTTGTCTTTTCGGGATTTACTTCCAAACCGATCGCTTTACTTGCTTCAAGCAAAATTTCCGTGTTTTCCCTAATCGTCTGTGGATTTTCTCCTAACATATTCACGTCATCAGCATAGACAAGAAGCTGATGTATCCCGTTCAATTCCAAACCCTGCCTGTTATCCTGAACTTTCCTAATGGCATATTCTAGAGCGAAGTTAAAAAGTAAAGGTGATAGTGCATCTCCCTGCTTTAGCCCGCAGTGAATTGGAAAAGCATCTGACAGAAACTGACCTATACGGACTCTGCTGTATGTTTCACTGAGACACATTTTAATTAATCGAACTAGTTTCTTGGGAATACCAAATTCAATAAGAATATCATATACTACTTCCCTCTTAACCGAGTCATATGCCTTTTTGAAATCTATGAATAACTGATGTACTGTACCCTTCCACTCCAATTTTTTCTCCATTACGTAGAAAAATATCCGAGGAAAAAATTAATTTAAATACTCGTACGTACGTATAGCTGTAATGTTGAAACTAGAACTTTTTTCGTAGAGCAAAGACCAGATTTGTATCAAAAAGAAAAGCTCGCAAAAGAAGCTCACATATGAAGCACTTTTTCTTAAATGGCATCAGTCAAATGACGTATATTTTAGAAAACCAACAAAAGAAAACTATATTATGAGATTAAAAAGAAATAATGTGTATTTCTTCAGTTTCTTAATAATGTATGTGATATTTTGAGAAGGATTTGTAATGTATTAATGATTTATTATTTTTTATGAATTTTCTTAATTTTCAAATGATGCAAAGTAGTGATCGATGTCCTTTCAAAACAAATAGATACATTTATGCAAAATAAGTTCCTCATCAAAACAAACGCAGGAAATCTCCTGAACTTGAAAAGTGTACGTGCGTGGGTGCGTGCGTCGAATACAGAGTCCAGATTTGAGAAGCCACTTTGTGAAAAAGGTACATTCATCACACTAATTATGTTTTATTTTATAGCTACCGAAACATTTTCTATTCCAAAATCTCCAGAAGTCACTCAGCGCTCGTTTCTACTTTGTTTTATTTCGCAAATCATCTCGTTACCCCCCCCCCTCAGCTCTTGACACCACACCCCACGGGGTCACGATGCCAGGATTACCTACTGAAGAATACGATACAGCCATTTACATCCCACTGACGAAACAAAGATGGCAACGATAACGTAGTATAATAATTATAATGCAAGGCAAATCAAAAGCCTCAACAAAACAAACAAAACCTAACCTAACCTAACCTAACCTGCCACTGATTCGGGTGTCGTCCTTACGAAAACTCTCAATCTATTAAAAAAACGTGAAGTTCAGTATCATATTCTCTAATAGACTCGCGACCCCCACTTTGGAAACCGCTGGTTTAAGTAGTAGCACAGTCTAGTATATACAGTCACGAAGCTCAATACGTAATAAATATGCATCCATAGATAGTTGCTAACCACTAGGATCGCTACTATCGCCTCATTACAGACAATGGGAAATAGTACCTGCACAGTCTATTGTTCCTAGTACCCTCATAAACTCAAGCTTCGTGACTGTATATACTAGCGGTCTTACTAATAAACCGTGTATAGTTTTATACGAGAGTTATGCAGAGTTAAGACAGAAAACTTTACTAATAAACCATGCATAAGCGATGGATGTATAAACAATCTGTAACTATACAATGGGAATTACTTTGCAGTAGTTATATACACGAAATCTCTTGTTTAAGCATTGTCTATAGAGAAAAAAATGGCCGCCTCTCTAACAGCTGTTCGTATCGACTGTCATTTTATGATTATGGATGCCTTGTAACCACAGAAGAACACGCCAAAGAGCACAGAATAAGTAGAATAATATTGCTGTAGCTTGTACTCTTTGACCAAAATATAGTGTGTAATCGATCAGAGCCAGTGGTACTATCGATACTTAACACGGCACACTAGAGCGCTCTACCGGATGCATTAGAGAATCTCAGATATTCTATTACCTTTTGTAATGAAGTAATGACGAAACTATGACGTAGCTGCGTTAACAGTTATACTGTTATACACGATGAATGTAGTGATTATTAGTAAGGAATTTACACACGACTTATAAACGAGCTACTCATTGTATAAGTATAAGACAGTTAAACGTCTGTATATAGAGTTTTTATTAGTAAGACCGTAGAACTATACTGTGGTAATAGTTAAACGAAAGGAAGCGAAATTTTCCTTCATTAACAATGCTACGTACATCTTTTCACATGTTGGTAACATTACTTCTACCACTTCCGCTAGAGACCGCTCTAATAGAATGAGTCTCACGCAGCCAATCACAACACTCTTAATGGATACAATTGAGTATAATAAGTGCAACACGATCATCAGGATCAAACACTAACATTAATGTACCTGTATCCATGACAACATAAGACAAATGACAAGGAAATTCATTAATGATGTATTCTGAAGGAAAGCCTTTCCATATGGATTTTAGAAGTTCTGAGCATGTATAATTTTATTATTCTATATTAAATTTCCATCATTTATATGCATAGATTGTTGGGGGAGTAAACTATGATTTTTATATAGTTTAGATTTTTGAAGTTTTACGTAGTTTTGGATAGTAGCATAATGTTATGTTTGATGATAGGCGATGTTTACTGCTTGGTGGCGATTGGAGTAGGTTAGGTTAGGTTAGGTTAGGTTAGTTCGACTTCTCTTTTAATTTTTTTCTGAAGGCTTGCACTGCAGCCTCTTACCATTCCTATTCTGTGAATGACTGGGTAGCCGAACGGCCACACTCTTGTACAAGTACAGCACGCCGCACCGTGTACATAACCCGGGCTATGGTATGCATGATGATTTTTTAGTTGGTTATTTAACGACGCTGTATCAACTACGAGATTATTTAGCGTCGATGGGATTGGTGATAGCGAGAGGAGGCCGAGAATTCGCCATAGATTACCTGGCATTCACTTTACGGTTGGGGAAAACCTCGGAAAAAACCCAACAGGATAATCAACCCAAGCGGGGATCTAACCTGGGCCCGAGCGCAACTTCAGATCGGCACGCAAGCGCCTTAACCGACTGAGCCACGCCGGTGGCGATGATGATGATTTATTTTTTTGGGTTATTTTACGACGCTGTATCGACATCTAGGTTATTTAGCGTCTGAATGAAATGAAGGTGATAATGCCGGTGAAATGAATCCAGCACCGAAAGTTACCCAGCATTTGCTCGTATTGGGTTGAGGGAAAACCCCGGAAAAAAACCTCAGCCAGGTAACTTTCTCCGACCGGGATTCGAACCCGGGCCACCTGGTTTCGCGGCCAGACGCGCTGACCGTTACTCCACAGGTGTGGACGACGACGACGACGATGATGATGATGATGATGATGATATGTAAATTAATGATAGCGAAATGAGTCCGAGATCCAACGCAGAAAGTTGCCCAGTATTTCTGCTTCAATTGGTTGAGGGAAGACCCCGTAAAAAACCTCAACCAGGTAACTTGCCCCGACCGGGATTCGAACCCGGGCCACCTGGTTTCGCGGCCAGACTCACTGACCGTTACTCCACAGGTGTGGACGATGATGATGATGATGATGATGACGATGATGATGATGATATGTGAATTAATGATGGCGAAATGAGTCAGAGGTTTAACGCATTAAGTTACCCAATAATTCTGCTTCAATTGGTTGAGGGAAAACCCCGGAAAAAATCTCAACCAGGTAACTTGCCCCGACCGGGATTCGAACCCGGGCCACCTGATTTCGCGACCAGACTCACTGACCGTTACTCCACAGGTGTGGACGATGATGATGATGATGATGATATGTGAATTAATGATAGCGAAATGAGTCAGAGGTCCAACGTACAAAGTTACCCAGTAATTCTGCTTCAATTGGTTGAGGGAAAACCCCGGAAAAAATACCAAGCAGATAACTTGTCCCAACCAGGATTTGAACCCGGGTCCGGTCGTTTCACGATCAGACGCGCTAACCGTTACTCTACAGCGGTTGTTTTAGTTTAGCCACAGTCTAGTATATACAGTCGCGAAGCTCAATACGTAGTAAATATGCAAACATTAGATAGTTGCTCACCACTAGGATCGCTAATATCGCCTCATTACAAGCAAAATAGTACCGTCACAGTCTATTGTTTCTAGCACCCTCAAAACTCAAGCTTCGTGACTGTAGATAGTAGACTGTGGCTTAGCTTAGTTTTGCTTGGGTTAGTTATTATTGTATCTCCAATGGGGGTAGCCCAGTTAATTAAATTGGGTTCGTTAGATTGTAATGGGTTATGTTAGGTTACAGTCGAAATTATGTTTTTCAGATTTTTTTTTCGTATTACGTACCTTACGAAAATGGAGCATAAAATTGTGGTTTGTAAAACAAAATTAAGTTCGAAAATCGTGAAGTTGTCTTTTCTATAGACCTACAAGAACATCAGAACCAACGCACCAAACTCGGTCACCTACATACTGTACCTTAAGGTCGTAAATACTAATTATATAAAATGAAAATTATTGCTTTCCGAGTTTCTACGTATTCCCGAAGCCAAATTATGCAGTTCTAAATCAACTTCATCGAGAAAAGACGCTGTCAGCTAAAGTAAATAACTGCAGTGAAATTAAACAAGAAAAATTATCAAAGTAATGTTTTATACTATCATTCCTTAGACACAGCATGAATTTTAAGACTCTTCGAATTGGTAAGTTAAAAGAGTTTCGACTTACCTTGTTCTATGAAGGCATTGCACAACTACATTGCAGGAGATGTGTAGAATATTACGAAAGTTCCTTTTACCGTTTGGCGTAGGCTAAAACAACCATATGTCCTACAAGATCTGGATCATACACTAATCACGTATTCACTCACAGTACAACACACATAGATAAAACTCATGCCACGACAGACATTACACACACTGGATATGTTAATATGATAGTAATGATTGTTCTCTAAATGTTCTTAAAAGAGTCCAATACGACATTCCAACCCAGCGACAAATATTACATCTACTACGCCTTGCTTTTGTTCCACCAAATTCAACATTTCTTTCCCCTGTTGACCTATTTCATTTTGTGTTTTATTACTATGGTTACGAAAACCAGTAAATTAAAATCGTGTCGAGATATTCGTGGTTAAAACACTTGGGCACATTCTAATATACACAAGCAATAAATAACTTCACAAGAAACTAAATTGCACTGGCTTAAAAATCAGATTCACTTCCATCCCCCGGATGTGAACACACGCTCAGCAGCCTGTCTGCTGTCTGCCTTAGTACTGCTCGCTTAGAATACAGACACGAACCGAACTGAAGGGACAGGGTTGCCAGATGCCTCATGTCACCGGATAACGATACGTTTTAATCTTTTTATTTAATTTGCAAGAAAACAGTTAATTTTATTGAAAAACTATAAAGAGACAAAACATTCCTTGAAAGTTTCTCTAATGATAAGAGTAAAAATCAGAATTGTACGGGTAGTACTTATCGAGTAAAACAAAATTCTATTACAGAGAAACGTTTCCTAATACTCTAAAGAATGTGTGTTCTAAATTTCATGCATGTATCTTTAATAGTTCAGAAATTATATCCATTTTTGTCTGGGAATGTAGCAAAAAAAAAATGAAGTTACTGGAAACCGATAAAAACGGACGTGTGATTTAAAAATCCATAGCGCAGGAAGTTTAAAAATGACGTCTCAACATCCGATAAGGGCACAAATACCCACAAAATGTTATGCAATGCATTCCACACATATCAAAGGGTATTTTAAAGATTTTTTTAAAATTTAATTTACCTGAAACAACAATAAAAGTGGGCGAGTGATTTAAAAATCCATAACGCAGGAAGTTTAAATATGGCGACTCAACAACCGATAAGGGCACAAATACCCACAAAATGTTATGCTATGCATTCCACACATATCACAGAATACTTTAAAGAATTTTTGTTTTGAAAATTTACTCATTTTTCAACAGTAATCTCACTAGAGGTTTTGATTTATCTAGAGAAAATCAAAACTCGAGTGGGATTTAATTGACTATTACACGATTAGAAGAAAGTATATAAAGATAAGAAGTAACGAAGTACTCCAATACAATAAAATATTAATTGAATTACGAAAATACAACTGTCTTCAAATGTATTATTGTATCATCTCAACATTACAAATATTACGCTAGATGCATGCTAGATGGCAGTAGTGAGTACTAGCAATGCCTTCTCGTCGAGAAGTTCTCGATCTATATCACGATGGCAGTGTTACTAGTCAAGAAGGCTTTGTTGATTCAGTTTCATTTTTATTAAAACAGTTGCATTCCACTTCAATTATCCGAATCCCAGTAATCAACGTCACTTGACAGATGATTTTCAATAAATCTTAGTATTAAACAATCTCTGATACGTGACTATCCATAATATCATATAGCAGAAGCTATAACATAACCTAAATAATATAAACAAGTGTTAGAAAAGTTTTAATTAACGACGATGACATAAAAAATAAACATGAATAATTTTAAAAGGAATAATTATTGAATGTACAATTTTCAAATTTGAATGTGGTTGGTGGTTCAATTGATGTTATATTGGACGTGTGCGTAATAGAAGTGGAACTCGTTGATGTAGGCCTACATGATGTATTCAACTTATTCAGGATTTCCGAATGGTGCTCTTCATTTATTTGTAGGATTTCAGAAGATGCATAGGTATGATCAGTGATTTTTATTAATTCTTGTTCTTGAATGGCAATGCGAGTCATATTTGAAACTGCTGTGCATCGACTGGAGTGGTTTGTAATTTTCTTTTTTTTTTTTTTTTTTTTTGACGTCCAGACCAGCGCAGTTTCAAATGTTGGCAATCAAAGAAACAAATGCTAGGGACGCGATAAAATTAAACACATGCTAGGGACGCGATAAAATTGTGCGATAAGCAGCCATGATTGGTTGAAATACGTCCTTTCATACCGTTTTATTGGTCAAAAGTAGTATGACGTAGTAAAAGTGTAATAGTCACCAAAAAATACCATCCTCTCCCCTTAATGTCACACTAGACTTCTGATCCCTATTCTGGCTGATATGTACATCTGTGGAGTGGAATGGAATTATAGGAAGGTGGCTGTATGACCTAGCACTGCGACCTTTCACGATCTACTGCGCTAACCCTCAAGCTATGCGTATTCCCACACCGACAGACTACACCAAGGTTCTCTGCGTATCCAGGTTTCGAACAGGCAACCCCCAATCGTGCCTAGGCCAGCCCCCTCCGTGCATCGCCAGCCGGGGAATGCTGTGGAAAGATGACGGAATGATGTGGATGCATAATACGGGTAAACGACAGAACCCCTATGTACATCTGATACACAGTACATCTCGCTTGACGATATGTGTCAGAGGAAGAACAATAAAATTGTGTGTATAGCCTACATCTGAAGTCTGATTAGTGTAATATGTTACTGGTCAGCGATGTAAGCCACGGAGGGGAAAGGAACTGGCCTCCCTAACAAATTATCTCCTGACTTAGTTGTCTCTTTCTTACTAGCTTATTTTACGACGCTGCATCAATATCTCAGGTTATTTATTGTCTGAATGAGATGAAGGTGATAATGCCGATGAAATGAGTCCGGGGTCCAGCACCGATAGTTACCCAGCATTTGCTCATATTGGGTTGAGGGAAAACCCCAGAAAAAAACCTCAACCAGGTAACTTGCCCCGAACGGGATTCAAACACGGGCCACCTGGTTTCGCGGCCAGACGCGCTAACCATTACTCCGCAGGTGTGGACTTGGTTGTCTCATGAGTGATGTCTTATTGGTGTCACATGAGTTTCAAACGTGTCTCCGGACAGTTGGTTAAACAATAATTTCACGAGAGGACCTCTGTACCCTGGTATGTTTCATAAGTCCTCAGAAAAAGACATAGGCCTACATTTTTCTCGGGAATACTGATAAATTCTTCTATACTACGTACAGTATGTATGTATGTATGTATGTATGTATGTATGTATGTATGTATGTATGTATGTATGTCTGTGGATGGATGGATGGATGGATGAATGGATGGATGGATGGATGGATGAATGGATGGAAATCAATGGAATCTCTGTTCTTCCAATTCTTTTTCTTAAGTAATTACACCAGCTCAGAATCTAGAATACAGTTCTGAAACCAATAATCCTCTCAGGTGGCTTAGTCTATTGTATTGTTGCAGTTTGACTGCTAGTTTTATGCCAGATATCTCGATGTAAATAAATATCATCCTGGGTATACAGAATATAATAATAGTACATTATGCAACGAGCCTAAAATGATAGTAATTAAGACGCAAGTATGTTTGTTTATGAAACGAGCGCAAGCGAGTTTCATAATTTTCATACGAGCGTCTTAATTACCATTATAGGCAAGTTTCATACGACTTTTTCTGCTCGACCATATTTCTAACTTGAAATTATTCAGAAATATTCATTTTATTTGTATCTGACAGAAGATCGAAAGTGACCTTGTTCATAGCTCGAAATTGTGAGATGTGCGCAGACGGGAAAGTATTGATTTTTTCCGAGGAACAATAATATCATTGACCTTGATGTAATGCAGAGAATGTATAACCTGGAAATTGATTTAGAATTGAAAAACGAGATGACAAATTGAAATTATTTGAATATTATTTACAATTAACGCTAATTATTATAGTAACAGAACATAACCTTCTGCGACAGTATTGGATTTCCAGCCTCCGTGACGTTTCCCTCGTCTTTCGATTGCATATCCGAGAATAATCGAAAACCTGAACTTTAATGAATAGGTGTACTTTAATGACATGCATTAAAGGACTGCTACCAGGTGTATAATTACTACATTTCGGCATGGTCGAACATAAAATTATAATACGTATACATTATCATTGGTAGTAATAATAATAATAATAATAATAATAATAATAATAATAATAATAATAATAATAACTTATTTAGAAGTGATTTATTTCAAAAGAATTTTATGCATAATTTCAGTACAGTTATGCTTTTCACAGATCAAACCTTATTAATGTAGCTTGGATGTCAGACACTATGAAGACATTAAAATGAATGGAAGTAGTACTTAAAATAGTATCTTTGATCAGTCCTCAACACCTCGATTCATTGGCTAGAACCAACGGACAGCAGTCTTCATTCTGTTAATTTATTTGTCCGATTATTATAAGACAAATTTAAAATCATCACTTTCATTAGTCTAAATGAGATTTATTACTGAACGTCAATTATTATTTCTGTAACAAAGAGTCCCAATGGACTAAACGACTCTGTGAACGGAAACACCGTTTCGGTTTAATTACTCTTAGTACATTAAGAAGAAATACCCTTATGTTCAAAGTTCTCTGACAGCTGAAAGTCAAAATAAAAATCAATTTACGAAACAGTCAATCATATTCTTCTCTTGAAAATGATTTTAATGAGATGAATACGTTTGTAAGAAAAGTTAGATTTATTAGGCTTTTGAGTACGGCGAAGTTACTCATAGTTTTAAATAAAACTTGAGATCTCTAAGCTTAAAACATAAGACATACAGTTTTAAACATAGGTCTACATATTACGGTCAATGTCAGAAAGCATCAAGTTCAGTAAAGGCCCATTCACAATGAAAACTTTAGCGCGTTAACTTGAGAATGTAAACGTCTCAGTAAAATCAAAAAGTCATACCATCATTCACTACGGGAACATAAACCTAACTACAAAGATACTTGGTAACCATGGAAACATAACAACTACGTCATATCATAGACCATTCTGTTGTATACTTCAGCGCTCCACGATTGTGCGTTGTTTCCAAATCACGAAAGCACAAACGTGAAAGTTTGGAGTTTGCAAGCGTTTATGTTACTTTTACTGTATGTTTAATTTTAATTGTGAATGGGCTTTTACTCAGTTACATTTTTAACGTAATATACTAACAATAGTACATTTTGTTGTGATTTCCATTTTATAACAACTTGCAAAATTATATCCCAGTTTATGTTGCAAAGATATGACATTTTAAATTAAATATCAAAAGTGGATAAAGAAATATCTAGTAGTTAGACAAGGGATATTAGCGCTGCTGAAAAGATGTGCCAAAGTCAAAAAAATGTATTTTTTTAGCTTCAAAATGCACCATCCCATTTCAGAAAGTAAAGAAATTTGGAAGGAGTTAAATACCAAAAAAAGAGGACTTTGTGAAGACTTCCTCTTTATATGGCTTTAGCATATGTGTTTGCCGTGATTTGATTATTTTTATTTTATAGACGAATCGTCTCAATAAACATTATTCAGGTTCAACTTCTCATCGACTTTGTAAATGACTGGTTCACATTTTTGTCCCCCCAATTTACTGTGTCATTAACTTTTGACTGCACAATCAACAAAGCTTTCAGGACTTCTTGACCAGTGCTTCATATCGCTTCTTGTACTCTCCCGACGGGTCGTATTTGGCGACGAGTCTCTCCCAGTCTTTGGTTCGCTCCTTCATCAGATGCTTAATCACTTTCTCTGAAGTAGTCTTTTGTTTCTCGTTGCATTTCTCGCAGCCTGTCTGCAGAGCATCAGGTAGGGTTTCTGAAACAGAAAACAGTGATCGGTTCAAGCGAAATTGTAATTAAAAAATTGTGTGTGTCTCGGACATCTGACCTCAACCGAAATTTAGATAGCTGTGGTTTTTTATACAATTTTTCATGCTCTTTCCAGTTATAGTGAAACCATATGCAAACTCTAACACTACATTTATAAAATAAATTGTGTTAAATATTACAAAGAACACTGTGAATTAAAAAATTGCCTCTAGATCAAAACTATGGAGACGACAGATGTCCGTCTTTGATATTAAGCTACTCATATATATATATATATATATATATATATATATATATATATATATATATATATATATATTCAACCAAAAGCCAGAAACTAAACACACTAGAACAATACGAAATATACAGACACACAAAAACACACCCACATGAAATTCTCAACACACAACTCAATTTCAGAACACACACACTCTATGACTCCACATTATACTATACAAACACACCCCCACAGGAAACAAAACAAAAGGCGCCAAGACCAGCAACAACCAGTTCTGAAGATGGCCAATAGCAGGCCGAAACATGTTAACAAGGTAACATAAAATTTAACACGTGAAAGACACATAATACGTCTTTCGAAGTGATATAGTGTTAAAAGTTGCGTAATCAAGATGTATAACCAATATGTCTAAAAATACTAAAGTTATGCGCTTGTAGTTTCTGGATACATAATAACCAGGGAAAGGATTTATATGTAAATACATATTTACTTATAAAGCTAATATAATTTATATTTTGCATTATCTTTATGTTTCACAATGTGTAGGGTTGAAAAATCCTACTTTTATTTTCCATATTTTTCCATATTTTAGAGTTTAGTACATATTTTCGTTAATTTCCATATATTTTCCATATTTCATATAAAACAGTCCATATTATATTAGGTTTAACAATAAAACAAAACAAAATTCCATTAACTTTTAAAAATACATTTCAACAATAGAGATTTAAACACATGTTCAGTAATCCCTTTAACATCAGAGTTATTTGAAAATTAGCAGTCCTATCAACAATGGGAAAGTAAGTTACAAAACTGTATTAATTTAATTAAAAATTTTTAACAGACTTCAGTTGTGCAGCTCAACAGTTAAATGCCAGTCAGAGTACACATAGGTTCAGTTTTGTAAATCATACTATAAAGACGGTAAATATGCCAAAAGTACGTCATTCAGTCAATTTAAAATCAAAACTAACAAGTTACATTTCAGAATTTAAAGAAGATGGTTTATCAACTGACAATAAAATATTATTTTGTAATTTGTGTCAGTGTGCAGTATCATCTACACAAAAGTTCCTGGTGCAACAACACATTACAACTAGTAAACATCAGGCCAACAAACAACTAAATTCCAAGCAGAGACAATTGTTTTTAACACAACCAACAACATCGAATGTAAGATCTGAGTTTAACATCGACCTGTGCCGTTCTCTCATCTCTGCTGATATTCCTCTCTACAAACTAAAGAATAAGGTCTTCAGGGAATTCCTTGAAAAATATACTCAACATACAATCCCGGATGAGTCAACACTTAGGAAGACGTATGCTCCATCCATCTACGATGAGACAATACAGAAGATAAGAGATGAAATTAAAGATAGTTCAATTTGGGTTTCCATTGATGAGACTCCCGACAAAGAAGGTAGACTTGTTGGTAATGTAGTTATCGGTTTGTTAAGTGAACAATATTCTGAACGAATTCTTTTACATGGTGATGTTCTAGAAAAGTGCAATAACAAAACTATAGTTAAACTGTTCAACGAAGCTATGGGTATCCTGTGGCCAAAGGGTATTATGTACGATAATGTGTTATTCTTTATTAGCGATGCTGCCCCTTATATGGTGAAAGCTGGACAAGCATTATCTGTTGTATATCCTAAATTGACTCATTTTACTTGTGTGGCGCATGCATTTCATCGTGTGGCAGAAGTGGTCAGAGACAATTTCCTAAAGTAGATTTGTTGATTTCATCAGTGAAAAAGTATTTCTCAAAGCTCCCAGTAGAGTTAACGTGTTGAAAGAAATGTACCCTGAAATTCCATTGCCACCAAAGCCAATTTTAACTAGATGGGGTACATGGCTAGAAGCAGTTGAATATTATGCCGAACATATAGACTCTATTAACAATGTTCTCCTTGCATTGGACTCTGAAGATGCAGTCTCAATTGATACTGCGAAAACAGTTACCTGTGACATAAGTGTGAAGAATGACTTAGCTCACATTCAGCATACATTTTCATGCATCATAAAAACGCTCAAAGTCTCCAAAATAGGCACCTTTCACTATCTGAAAGTTTTGAAATTATAAATAGTACTGTGGAACAACTGAATCGTGGTAGAGGTAAAGTTGCAGATGCAGTAAGAGCTAAGGTGGACACTGTACTTTCAAAAACCCTGGATATGAAGAACTACAAAAGGTTGTTGCTGTGATGAGTGGTGAATCAACAGTGAAGATTAACTTGGACTTATCCCCAGCAGACATTGTGAAATTGAATTATGTACCAGTTACTTCTTGTGACGTCGAACGCTCTTTTAGTCAGTATAAATCTATCCTCAGAGACAATAGAAGAAGATTCACTTTTCAGCACTTGAAAGAAATGTTTGTAACCTATTGTTATGGTAACAGACAATAAAAATTGTGTTTTGTTGAAACTACATTGGAAGATAAGGTACGTCCATTATATTTTTTGTTTAGTTTGATTAAAATGTACCAATATTTAACGTACATAGTCATTTTTTTATAATTTTAAGTCCATATTTAATTCCATATTTTGGTAAAAATAACTACATATATATTTACATATTTCATATATTTTTAGTCCATATAAATCCGTTCCCTGATAATAACATATTACAAATAATAAATGAGTGCAGTTTACAGTTTCTTGGCAACAGAAAATCTACTTGATATTAATTTTCTTTCATGTAGGCTAATTTGCATGAAGTTTTATTTCAATATTGACAAATTCTGGCATGATTATCCATGCAAATACAATCACCATGCATTAAATTCTTCCCAGTTATTTGTATATGCATGTGGAAATTTCATACGCGAAATACTTTCAGAGATAAATGCACCAAAGCATAAAAAAATATAATTTTGAGAAACAAGTATGCTACTTTATAACTTGGAGTGATATTTAAAGATCCTTGGCACGCTGTCTTTTAAAAATACAACCAGGAGCATTTAAAAATGGCGGAACATAAACAACTCATATATAACAACGTTCAGAATTTAATGGGGAATATTATTTTATTAAAATTTGAGAAACAATGTTTTTGCCGATTTCACCACATGGATTTTCGTAAGGGAAGAGTATACTGAAAATTTGAAATTCCATGTTTCCTCCTTGAAACCTACAATTTTTTGTGTACTGAACCGAACGTAGGGGAGAGTCGGGTAGTATCGGACATCGGGTAATATCGGACAGTGAGTTTCTTTCATCTACCACACGATGATAGTACCTGATTGACATGGTTACGTTTCTGTGATGTCGCATAGAGAAACGTAACCATGTCATTCAAGTACTACCATATGGTGGTAGATGATAGAAACGCACTGTCCGATACTACCCGCTGTCTGATACTACCCGACTCTCCCCTATAACATCTAAATTTGAGTATTAGGTTTTTAAAAAAGAAGTAAAAGTCGGCCCAAATTTGTTAATTAGCCCCCATATGTAACTATTTACAAAAATTGATATAACTCAATCAGTTTTCTTTTAATATTTGAGAAATTCTTTACCATTAGATTCACAAGAAGATTTACTACAAAATGGCTTCACTCGGTTTTTAATATGCTTTCCAGGAACATTGTAACTGATTTTATAATATCATGGATTTCAGTTTTTGAGTCCACTTCCTTGTATATTATTATTTTCATATTCAATTTAAACATCAAAATTCTAATGAAGCCACATCTTTTTAAATAGTCTGTTTAAGATCTGTATAAAATTTTAGCTTTCTGCTACCTATAATTTCTGAGTTATATCAATTTATGTAGAGCATGGTGACCAAAAAATCAATTTACGGATAAACACATTTAAACATTCACTTTGTATAGACTTTCACTTGAAGGGCCAGGCAATGATTACTATATTTACTACCTTTTTCTATATTTTCTGCATCATTTTTTGAACAGTTGCTCACAGTTTTCATATTATTTACAAGTCTAGCCTTCTGTTTGCTAATCCTGCCCACGATTTGTAACTTACTTACTTACTGGCTTTTAAGGAACCCGGAGGTTCATTGCCGCCATCACATAAGCCCGCCATTGGTCCCTATCCTGAGCAAGATTAATCAATTCTCTATCATCATATCCCACCTCCCTCAAATCCATTTTAATATTATCTTCCCATCTACGTCTCGGCCTCCCTAAAGATCTTTTTCCCTCCGGCCTCCCAACTAACACTCTATATGCATTTCTGGATTCGCCCATACGTGCTACATGCCCTGCCCATCTCAAACGTCTGGATTTAATGTTTCTAATTAGGCTATGTCAAGTGAAGAATACAATGCGTGCAGTTCTGTGTTGTGTAACTTTCTCCATTCTCCTGTATCTTCATCCCTCTTAGCCCCAAATATTTTCCTAAGCACCTTATTCTCAAACACCCTTAACCTATGTTCCTCTCTCAAAGTGAGAGTCCAAGTTTCACAACCATAAAGAACAACCGGTAATATAACTGTTTGATAAATTCTAACTTTCACATTTTTTGAGAGCAGACTGGATGATAAAAGCTTCTCAACCGAATAATAACAGGAATTTCCCATATTTATTCTGTGTTTAATTTCCTCCCGAGTATCATTTATATTTCTTACTGTTGCTCCAAGATATTTGAACTTCTCCACCTCTTCAAAAGATAAATTTCCAATTTTTATATTTCCATTTCTTACAATATTCTCGTCACGAGACATAATCATATACTTTGTCTTTTCGGGATTTACTTCCAAACCTATCTTATGATTTGTAAGTAACTACATAATGATACAAATGCATTATAAAACACTAAACTAAACTAACTACAGAAACAAAATATCAGCCTAGAGATAATTTTTAATGGTTCCGAGCTCTTTCTGTTATTTATCCTATTTTCGTATAGAAGTTCTCTCCAAACAGGTTACGCATAAGATTCTCTTCTGTATGAGTTAATATTTACAGTCGAGATGCAGTTGTTTCTCAGTACCGTTGACCTGCTTATTACAACGAGTAAAATTTCTCATTTCTGCACACAGACATCTTTGCTTTCAGGTGAAGCAACACTCAGTCGAGTCTTGAACCAGGAACCTCGGAAGCGTGGCATTAACTCCTTTCCCTGGAGACTTTTTTCTCGTCGAGATGTTCTATTGAAACTTTCACCATTTCGCGACCGCAAAACAGAAAGTTTATAGCGGCATTTGTTTAGTAAATCAATTTAAAACAAAAGACTGTAGTTACGTGTGATTGTTATAAACTCCACAATATTCCAACGGGTAAATAATATCTTTCTTAAATATATTGGCATACAATTTAAAATTAGGTTGTAGACTAGTAATTTAAAATAAAATATAAGTTAAAACAAGGCTTCCTTAAAAGTTAATTCCACATAGTTATAACTTCAACCGTGAAACGTTAATGCGCTAGATATTCAAGAAATCTGGTCACATTTTCTATTAATACGATAATGTCATTAGGTCTTGGTGACTGAAATTACGACGGATGTAAAACCAACACAAAGGGAAAACAAATGAATGTGATAACTAAGGAGCGGGTTCCTATGCAATCAAATATTTTTTGCGTGTGATAAAACACAATTAACAAAGTTAAAAATTCCGAATATGAAGTTTCAAGTTTAAACCCCGAATTTTATTTCACATAAAAGCACATATTTTCACAAAAAATTATGTAAATACATATTTTCAGGAAATCTATTATAAACACATAAATCTTGGAGTTTTTTTACTTAAATATTTTTTTTACAAGAACTTTTAAACATTTTAAAACTAAATCAATTATGTCACTCAGAAGTTTGTTATCTTTTTTAAGAATTCTTGGTTGCTTCGTGTTTCTAAGCGTTGTGTGGTGTATCCGTGATCCATTTTTGTAGTAGTATCGCCTCAAGTTCTGAGAACTGCTAGGCAGCATATCAGTGTTATTATTAGAGAATAAATTAACATGGACAAGGAAGAGAGATCTTGCAACACATAATTAGGAATGTTTATTGTTGCTGAAGATGATTTCATTCCACGCTTTGTTTGTGAAACACAACAGATAAGAGCTCGGGTATGAACATTATTTAATTTAAATAAATCTCTCGTCTCTCGCTCGTGTCCATCAAGTAAGGCAATACGTCTTGTTGTGATTCCCTGTTATCGGGCTTCGTCAATCGATATCCTTCAAAATATACTGAAAGATGGTTGTTTAAAAAACGATTTGGCTTTCCTATTAGCAAATCTAAGCTTTTTGTGTGACTCCATAAAAAATTCGAAACATCCAAAAACCTGCTGTGGGAGGTGCGTGCCGTGAAAATTAAACTAGACTCGCTACCAGGTTCAGAAATACAAGTACTAAGGAACAAATTCCAGAATGTGTTTGGGAAAAACTGTTGATATAAAAAATGTGTAAAGTTGCTCAAGTATTGGAGGGTTTGCCTGTAGGTGAAATTGACGGTGTTTGTGTTTGTGACATTCCTCTCTTTAAATATGCAAGTCTGATGTCCTGTGATGTGGAAAGATCGTTTTCATAGTATAAGTCGTTGTTCAGAGATAATCGGCATGCATTTGTGATGGAGAATTTGGAGATGACCTTTGTTGTTCACTGCAATTCTCGGCCAACTACTAGCACTCAAGTGTGGTTGGTGAGTACCTAGTAACATTTTTTTTTTTCCAAGCTAAGTAAGGTATTTTTGTCATATTAAAAAAAATATTTCTTTTTTATTTTTAGCAAATATTTTCATACTTTTTAGCACATAAAAATAAATATATTTAAATTTTTAGCACATAAAAATCCGCTCCATACTAATAACATACTTAGTATCCATGATCAATTTCAAACAAATCGGATCAATTTTGTGGATTTTGAAATATTCACTTCTGCCTCCCCTTAAACGTTAATTCAACATAGTTACAACTTCAACCGTGAAACGTTAATGCGCTAGATATTCAAGAAATCTGGCCACATTTTCTGTTAATGCGATAATGTCATTAGGTCTTGGTGACTGAAATTACGACGGGTGTAAAATCAACAAAAAAGGGAAAACAAATGAATGTGATAACATAATTAATTCATTATATCCTATCAGGTAATCAACCCAAGCGGGAATTGAACCCATGCCAGAGAGCAGCTATGGATCTGCAGGCAAACGCGCCTACTCTAATAGGTAATTTACAGGTCGGAATAAAGGCTGAAACCTTTCTTGTGGATCTGATTTCATAAATTTCCTGACAATACCACAAAAAGCCACGAAGATCCTTATATAGCGTCGTTCGCTCAAGGTTTTTCTTGTAATTATTTCCACTCAGCCTTGATTTGGATGTTAATCTAGCCTCGAGCAGAATTCCATGAGGCCAGATTGCTTCGGCAATACTAATAAGCAAAGACAATGACGCCACGCGAAGGCCACAGATGGTTGACTTGCTGTGAGATGTTGAACCTGGTTCTTACTCCTATGTCGTTAGCCGAAGATCTACACACCACATTTGTAGTGCATTGCTTTCCACTGTGGAGGCCCGGGTTTAAATAACTCAATGTTACAGTGAATGAAGACGGTATTTGATGCTAGGTTTTTACGGGGTATTCCAGATTTTCCTGCTCGAATTCAACCAATAATACACAAAATTATCTTTCTATTGTTAAGGGGACACTCAACAATATTTTGGAACTTTTCTCCTATTTGACCAATCTTTTTCAAATTTGGAGAAAAAGGTTAATATACACATGGAAAGTAACATACAAAATCTCAGCTCATTCGATCCAATACTTTTTAAAATAAAAAATATTTCAATTTTTAATCAATCATTAATTGAAATATCACTTTTAATTATCATTTTTTATTTTTTGGCTTTGTGCATTTGACTGCGACTTCTCAATTAATAGGGAAGAATTCTCTGTATTGATTTAGTTCTGTCACGTGAATTAGTATAGAAATTTAATTTTTCATTTCTATGTCACTTTTTCTCCAATTTTTAAGTTTAGTGACCCCTTAATGGCAATATCAATGCCAATGAGAAAATGGGACAAAAACATTTAAAAGGTACGCGAAAATGCGTCCTTGGAAGAGAATTTCGAACTGAGAAAAATAGAATATGTGAGCTCCAACACTGTTAGCCACTTGTCTCACTCCGAGTTTCATCGTTTTGATAAAGAAACTTGAGAACATTTTGAAGGAGAAAACTGAAAATGGACGTAATTAACAGCTATCACATGAAGAGGATAGAAGTATGCCAGGACAGCAACAGATGTGGATCGCCAAAGATGTTAAAAGCCTCAAATTTTATGGGACAGAAATTCATATAGAGTGTTAGTTGGAAGACTAGAGGAAAAAATAACTTTGGGCAAACCGAGATGTATTCATTCATTATTAGTGTTCTGCCCAAAGGTAGATCCAGAATTCTCCAGTCTTTCCTATTTTCTGGCGTCCTCTTTGTCTCTGCATATGATCCATATATCTTAATGTCGTCTATCATCTGATATCTTCTTCTGCCTCGAACTCTTCTCCCGTTCACCATTCCTTCCAGAGCATCCTTCAGTAGGCAGTTTCTTCTCAACCAGTGACCCAACCAATTCCTTTTCCTTTTTCTGATCAGTTTCAGCATCATTCTTCCTTCATTCACTTTTTCCAACACAGCTTCGTTTTTTAATCTGTTTGTCCATTTCACACGCTCCATCCTTCTCCATATCCACATTTCAAATGCTTCTATACGCTTCTCTTCACTTCGTCGTAATGTCCATGTTTCTGTCCCATACAATGCCACACTCCACACAAAGCACTCAACTAGTCTCTTCCTTAGTTCTTTCTCCAGAGGTTCGTAGAACATGCTCCTTTTTCTTTAAAAGCTTCCTTTACCATTGCTATCCTCCTTTTGACTTCCTGGCAGCAGCTCATGTTACTGCTTATAGTACTCCCCAAGTATTTGAAGCTGTGCACTTGTTCTACTGCCTCATTTAGAACTCGCAAGTTTACCTTCTTTACTTTTCTTCCTATGACCATGGTCTTCGTCTTGTTTGCATTTATCTTCATCCCATACTGCTAACAGCTGTCATTTAGCTCCAGTAGCCTATCCTTTAGTATCATCTCCTCTTCTGCTAACAACGCCATGTCATCAGCAAATCTTATACAATTTATTCTTCTTCCTCCGTACTACCACTCCTCCCATGTTATCAAAACAGTTCTTCACTAAATCCTCCAAGTATATGTTGAACAGGGTAGATGATAAAGGGCACCCTTGTCGTACTCCTCTCCCTATTTCACTTCCTTCTGATATTTCTTCTCCTATCCTGACTTTCTGAGACGTAGATGGGATGATAATATCAATATGGATTTGAGGGAAGGTGGGACATGATGGTAGGGACTTGATTAATCTTGCTCAGGATAGGGCCAAGGTGGCAATGAATCTACGGGTTCTTTAAAAGCCATTTGCAAGTAACTTCTTTTTACGGTACATCATAGAAATTGTCAATCTCATTGTCCTCAAAAGTGGTTTTTACATTAACGTTCTAGTACCTATTGTACTAAGATCCTCAACTGATTGGAATATAGAGTGGAGTATAAATTATTTCATTGGTCAGGTGTAATGAAGATGTGTAGGGGAGTAGTGGGTACAGTGAGACACAAAATATTAAGACATATGTATGCAAGTGATAATTGAAGTATTTTTAAAATCAAGTGCAATAGAAATAGACATTAAAACATGGAGTATAATAATACATAAACAAAAATGTTAATAGATAAAGGATATAATATACAATACGTGTTTCTCAAAAAAATGCAAATGTCTCACTGTTCCCATTCAGGAGGGTACAGTGAGACACCACAGTGTCTATTAACGGACATTGAAATGATTTACATTTATTTCAAAAGAAAACAAAAACTTGCTGTCTCTTTATCTTGACATGTTCTGTAGAATTATTTATAATCATTTTGATGTCTGACTTCCAAACCATTGAAACATCTGGAACATTTGCAAAAGTGAATTTTCCATGATATTTCAAACTTTTGCGAAAAAATGAAATGAATTTTTGGTGACAACAAAGCTTATAATTATAAGAATTTAATGTAATTCTTTATTATTTTTTAACATTTTCTTAAATTTTGTGAATAATTTATTATTTATGAAACCATTAATATGTAATGTATCCATTATTTTAAGCTATAATTCCTAAATTGGTTACTAGTATGTTCATTTTTAATGTTAGTTACTGGTAAATGTAATATAATTACAGTTTGTTTTTGCAAATCATTGGTACATGGGAACAATGAGACGTCTCAGTGTACCCTTCAATGGCATGTCTCACTGTTCCCTTTACGCATAGTTCATTTAAAAATGACGCCATCACTTCAAAATTAAAACAAGAAAGACGAAACTTTGCCAAACATAATCTCAAATACCATAGTATTAGGTAACAAAACATTCATATTTATATCTCATTTGTATATCCAATATAACCTTCATTAAACACAAGCCAAAATTTTACTTCTAGAGTGAAAAATTACGAATTATTTTTTCATCACTCACCTTTATAACTACAATCAAATCGAGTATGAAAATACTGTTACTTTAGTAGTATTAGTAGTATTAGTAGTATTTATTTATTTAACCTGGTAGAGATAAGGCCGTCAGGCCTTCTCTGCCCCTCTACCAGGAGATTCCAACTACAATATCAACAATAAAATTACAATTAGTATTAAATTTACATTTACAATTACAAATAATATTACAGTTAGTATTAAATTTACAATTACAATAAAATCAAAGTACGAAAAGATTACCTGAATAATTAAAACTAGATAATTTATCATAGAGAAACAAAGAATATTTTATATTTACTGAATTACAAATTAAATCTAGAATAACAAAATTGTATAGTGATGAAATGACTGAATATTGAAATATTTTGTGATAGATTAAAGAAACTATTTACAAGTAATCAATTACTGACCAAGTGCCTAGTAAGTTTTCGTTTGAATTCAATTTTATTTCGACAGTCCCTGATGCTAGCAGGTAGCGAATTCCAGAGTCTTGGCAGGGCTATTGTGAAAGAAGATGAGTATGAGGAGGTGCGATGGGATGGTATTGTTAGTATTGTTTCATGACGAGAGCGTGTGTTCAGATTATGGTGGGAAGAAAGGTAAGTGAAGCGAGACGACAGGTACGAAGGAATAGAAGAGTTCAAGATTTCGAAGAGAAAGAGAAGTGAATGTACTTTACTCATGCAACATACAACTCCACTGTTACCAACATCTCAACATCAAAATTTACCATCTAATAAAAAATGTCTCACTGTTCTCCCTTTCTTACTGTACCCACTTCTCCCCTATATCCATTAAAACCTTAATATTTGATTTTTTCCGCATATTTGAAGGACTAACGGGAGTCGATTCCGTGAACTATGTGGGTGTGTTGGAACAGCTGTTGTTCCGGCCCTCATCTGCACAGACTGACCGAGTTGGGATCTGCATTGTGCAGTGAAAGTGAGACAGAGGCGCTCAAGGCAGGGCGTTCACCCACGAAACCAAACCACTCGCACTTTCCCAGAATCCGGGACACCAATCAGTCGTGCAGCTTTGGGCCAAGTCCAGCTCATGAGTTTCTGCATATTAATGCCGCGACAGAGTTTCGTAAGACATTTCTTAACAGCTTCGCTGCCAACTGCCACACTAACTGTACCGTACATGTTGATTAGCTAGGTTTTTGACAAAAAATACGTCTTTCCCCGCACCGAATACCCACAATAGAATGCAAATGCTATTAGTAATTAGGCCTCTATGTGGATGACGTGAATATGTTAGGAGAAAATCCAAAAACGATTAGGGAAAACACGGAAATTTTACTTGAAGCAAGTAAAGCGATCGGTTTGGAAGTAAATCCCGAAAAGACAAAGTATATGATTATGTCTCGTGACCAGAATATTGTACGAAATGGAAATATAAAAATGGGAGATTTATGCTTCCAAGAGGTGGAAAAATTCAAATATCTTGGAGCAACATTACCAAATATAAATGACACTCGGGAGGAAATTAAACGCAGAATAAATATGGGAAATGCGTGTTATTATCGGTTGAGAAGCTTTTATCATCTAGTCTGCTGTCAAAAAATCTGAAAGTTAGAATTTATAAAACAGTTATATTACCGGTTGTTCTGTATGGTTGTGAAACTTGGACTCTCACTCTGAGAGAGGAACATAGGTTAAAGGTGTTTGAGAATAAGGTGCTTAGGAAAATATTTGGGGCTAAGAGGGATGAAGTTACAGGAGAATGGAGAAAGTTACACAACACAGAACTGCACGCATTGTATTCTTCACCTGACATAATTAGGAACATTAAATCCAGACGTTTGAGATGGGCAGGGCATGTAGGACGTATGGGCGAATCCAGGAATGCATATAGAGTGTTAGTCGGGAGACCGGAGGGAAAAAGACCTTTGGGGAGGCCGAGACGTAGATGGGAGGATAACATTAAAATGGATTTGAGGGTGGTGGGATATGATGATAGGGACTGGATTAATCTTGCACAGGATAGGGACCGATGGCGGGCTTATGTGAGGGCGGCAATGAATCTTCGGGTTCCTTAAAAGCCATTTGTAAGTAAGTAATTAGTAATTAGGCCATTAACCAAAGCAATTTGTGTGACCACGTACAATGACATCACCTTCTCTCGCGCCGAATTTACGTATATTAGCCTCTCTCAGTAATATACAATCACGAAGCTTGAGTTCTGAGGGTGCTAGGAACAATAGACTGTGTCGGTACTATTTCGCATTGTCTGTAATGAGGCGATATTAGCGATCCTAATGGTTAGCAACTATTTATGGATGCATATTTACTACGTATTGAGCTTCGTGACTGTATATACTAGTATATTATTTAATGTACCGAAGTACATATGATATTTCCATGCAGATATTCTGCGTCATCATACGATAAAAGAGTAATGGAAAGGAGAAAATTCTCTCCGGCGCCGGGATCTGAACCCGGGTTTTCAGCTCTACGTGCTGATGCTTTATCCACTAAGCCACACCGGATACCCACCCCGGCGTCGGACAGAATCATCTCAGTTTAAGTTCCAACTCTTGGGTTCCCTCTATTGGCCGCCCTCTGCCAATAATAATAACATACCAAGAAATTGCACCGTTTAAATCATATCCTATGTTATTTTGACATTTCTAAACCTTACAGTCATTTTAGAAGAACAAACTGAAATTCTCCGGATCCTGTACAAAGAAAAATATTCTGAGGATTAATACAAACACAATCTCGTATATTCTGAAAATTAAAATTAGTTTATAAGAAAGCTGAAAGTTTTACGATATTTGTACCATCGTAAACTTCAAAAGTCTTTTAACTTTCAACACAAAAAGTGCTAATAAAAATGAGTCTGCAATCTCAAATATAGTGTCACCTCTCTGCTTTTAAATATTCCTTTGCGGTTATTTATTTACCGCTTGTGCGATGGAAATAACATTATGACTGGGTAGTCAGAAACGATGTGGTTGTGGATTGTCCTCAAGGACAGCATAACGGCTTGTAGACGTCCTTGTTCAGAGACAAGTCTCCCAAGAAACAGAAAAGAAAGTTTTCATAAATGACGCATTAAAATGTTATTAATTAATTTTTGGTGCAACAAATCTTCAGTGTTTAGCAAAATATTGCCCACCACCACCATGACAAACATTGCAATATGTAATTTAACATAGGCCTGAAAGTTTAACAGACTATGCGAAGTTTCTTCCCCGGACTCATCATTTCCCTATCTGGTGATATTCCATGGCCCCCGTATTCACCAGATTTCACAGCTTCAGATTAAGGGCAGGTCTCTTTGAAACAGAAGATCTTCTGCAAGAGCTGAAGAACAAGATTCCGAAAGAAATTTAACACATTGGTCAAGATTTAATGTGTTCGTGACATGACAAGTTTCCAGAAGCGACTTCTGCAGTGCAGGTTACCTGGAGGATATTTACTTACTTACTTACAAATGGCTTTTAAGGAACCCGCTTGTTCACTGCCGCCCTCACATAAGCCCGCCATCGGTCCCTATCCTGTGCAACATTAATCCAGTCTCTATCATCATATCCCACCTCCCTCAAATCCATTTTAATATTATCCTCCCATCTACGTCTCGGCCTCCTCAAAGGCCTTTTTCCCTCCGGCCTCCCAACTAACACTCTATATGCATTTCTGGATTCGACCATACTTGCTACATGCCCTGCCCATCTCAAGCGTCTGGATTTATTGTTCCTAATTATGTCAGATGAAGAATACAATGCGTGCAGTTCTGCGTTGTGTAACTTTCTCCATTCTCCTGTAACTTCATCCCTTTTAGCCCCAAATATTTTCCTAAGAACCTTATTCTCAAATACTCTTAATCTCTGTTCCTCTCTCAGAGTGAGAGTCCAAGTTTCACAACCATACAGAACAACCGGTAATATAACTGTTTTATAAATTCTAACTTTCAGATTTTTTGACAGCAGACTAGATGACAAAACCTTCTCAACCGAATAATAACAGGCATTTCCCATATTTATTCTGCGTTTAATTTCCTCCCGAGTGTCATTTGTATTTGTTACTGTTGCTCCAAGATATTTGAATTTTTCCACCACTGCGAAGGATAAATCTCCAATTTTTATATTTTCATTTCGTAGAATATTCTGATCACGAGACATAATCATATACTACTTCGTCTGAAGGATATTATTGAAAAAATAACTTAATTATTAATAAACTTATAATGTCACATATTTTTCTAATTCATTTGTGGTGAAGGAACATCACTGAAATAGAAAATTGTGAACCGCGCTTTTAATTTATAATTTATTTCGTTTACTTCCGTTCTATAGACATCCTGAATGTAGCATAATTTGTTTCATTCCCAGGTAAATGCAATCATAGATACTATAGTCGAACCAAATCCGACCAAATGTTTTGAATGCGTACAGACGGGCAGACGATGTGTGCAAAACTACTTTCCTGATCGTAGGAATGATAAAAAACTGTACTGACTAATAAGAAATTAAAAATCCGCATCAATTTCCGGGCGAAAAAGAAGATACTTCTCGTCACAACTGAAGAAAACTTGGTACAGACTAACAAGTAAACGGTCAACACTGGAAGGTTGCGTAGGACTTTAAATTTTGCATAATGATACGTCTTATTAGTACAGGGACATCACTTTATTTTTACCAGCATTTTTAACATTAACCTGGCTATACTCGGAAACACTGTTGCCCCCTTCCATTACAGGAGTTTGATGTTACTAGTGCAATATGTAAACAAATCATTTTACTAGGTATAGGAGGAGAGAAAAGTAGTGTATCCATTTATGTTGTAGGGAAATACGATATTACGATTTTCAGTTTGATCATCACTTTTACGGAATTTATCAAAATACAGTAGAGTAGTAACATTTTTTTTTCAAAACTCAACTTTTCAGGCGGCTATGTTCGTTATGTAATGTCTACTTTATTTAGCATATTAATTATTGGTGTTAACATACAATATAGAGAGTGCATTTAAATTGAGGGGGTCATAAGTAAAGGGCTGTAAGTGCACTTAAGTTACTTTTGAGAAAATGGGCTTTAAATATTTAAGCTTTCGTAAAATCGGTGAAATTTTTATTTAAATTTTAATGTGTGATGCGATTAAAATATCCCTTTGCCACTAAAATTTTAGATACTTTAGCTTACACTGGATGCACTTAACTCATGTTATTACAAATGTCACTAGCATTCCTTTGCTTCTAGCCACCTCAATTCAAAATAAGCTAATCTGAATTTTTAAACAAGTTGCTGAAAATGGTTGCCGTTCATTACAATGCAGGCTTCAATTCTTTTGTGCATAACTTATTATTAAAAACATTTTGAAGCATATTCTCTGAAATTAAATTTATCGTTTCTTGAATATAATTTTTTAGTACGATATTATTAATATAGGTTCTTTCTTCGATAGAAAACGCAACCATACTTCTGAAACACACTATACACTGCAGTGTTTACTTCAGTGCTTGAAGACTTCGAATACAACAGCGGCCGTAAGTTTGTGTGTCTGACGGGAGCAAGGACATTAGTGAAGGGGTGGGAGTGAAGTACATTCAGAAATGCGGGTACAATAAAAAATGCAAGTAAAAATAAAATGATGTCCCTGTATAAGATGTTGTGCCAAAAAAAGTTGCGATAATAATATGCAAGATATTGAAACGATGTTCCGGATATCGCTGTGAATCTAGTAGTTGAGGAGCCTTTTGAGTGTAGCGTGTGGCAAAGGTGAGAGGGGAACAAGGCTGAAACTGAACGTCTGTGAGCGCAGAGTTAAATAGGGTGCATCATTACGGACAAAATATGAACTGATTTCATGGAATTAAACAAACTCATAGTACATTAAATTGGTAAGATACGTTTAATAGTCTCACAAATTAAACCTATAACAGTATATATAATACAAAGCCACCGACACGAGGTTCGACTTTCTTATTATCTGTCCCTACCCCTTGTTTAGTTCTCTTATTCTGTCCTTCCACCCCTTTTGGTTGTCTATACACACTACAGCAGCCGTGGCGAAAATGACATCGTGCGCCGAGCCACTGTGTAACCTGCAACGTGCATAGCACCTATGGAGGGAGGCGGACACCTGAAGGGGAAGTGAAGCAACTGTCTGACTTATTAACGGATTTTCATTTTCCTTACGTCAAGCACTTAAATAAAATTATATACAGTACAAGGCTACAAACTAATGTTTAGTACGTGTAACGGAGAAATAAATGAACAAGATAACATAGGACACATTATCACAACCTAAAATTAATTGTCTTCAGAATGTCTCTGCGACAAAGTTTCAAAATCAGGAATTATGTCACTTACTGCCAGTCGTAGTTGATCACGAAGGTATTTGTCTGTCAGTCGTGATCTAAATCTGATTTTTACTATTTTCATTGTTGAAAATAATTTTTCACAAACGTGAGTTGTAGCGAACATGGCTTCAACAGAGCAAGCGAAAGAACGAAGCTTCAAATATTTATTTTTTGCCAAAGATTTGAAAAGTTCAACATTTGTCAAGTCCTTACATCTAGCTTTCATTTAACATCACATTGTAAATCTGTGAGTTTAAATTGAAGATCTAACCGTATTATTCGTACATCTGCTGAAAAAGGATCGACGTACAGAGATATAATAATAATAATAATAATAATAATAATAATAATAATAATAATAATAATAACACAACCTTTTAATGTTTCATCAGTAACATGTAGTAACTTATAATGCCGTTTTATGTTATACAACCGTTTTCCTCGTAATACTTGTGAACAAATCATACATTTAATATTCTCATCATATTGTCAGCAAAAAATGCGTCCTCCCATCCTACTTGAAACTTTCGTTTTTATAGAGGTACATGGCTTCGAGAGAGACATTGCGACGATATGCCACTCGCAGGTCAGAGACAAATACAAATGGAACGGAGTTTGACTCCAGTGAGTGAGAGGGTGGGGGTTGTGGGTAGGAAGCAAGGGAAATGCACTGCGAGCCACAATGTGCTCGTGAGTCGCATTTTCGCCACGGCTGCACTACAGTCTCACTGAACATAAACAGAAGAAAATTGTGAATTGTTCATACAGTGATGAAAGCACAAATTCTTATTGCACAGGAAATAAAACTGTTGTTGCTACATCCTACATAGTGTATTTTTAATCCGTAACATGTTTAATGAACTCACTTTTTATGTTCAGAACCAGAGATTTGTATTGTATTGTATTGTATTGTTAACATTCCATGGTATTCATACATGCTTCACAGCTAGAATATGGAACAAGTAAAAAAACTTAATACTATTATAAAGTCTTAATTTATGGTCACAGCTTAGATGAAATATATACAGACGAGATTTACAATATAGTCTACTAGTACAACACAAAGTTTTAGTATCAATTTCATGAAGTGTTATTGAATGTCATGAATTCACTTACAGAATAGAAGGCGTGAGAAATTAGGTACTTCTTTAATTTGCCCAAAATAATTTTATGTTTTGAGTTTCATTTTTTATATCGATAGGGAGGCTATTAAAAATTTTTACTGCCATATAACGCACTCCTTTTTAATAGCACGATAGACTTGCCGATGGAGTATGAAAGTCATTTTTTGACGTGTATTAATGCTACGAACTGTTGAATTAGTTACAAAGTTTTCACGATTACATACGAGGAAGATTATTAATGAAAAAATATACTGACAAGCCATGGGCATTATTTGTAGTTTTTTAAAAATAGTCCTACAAGATTCCCTAGATTTGGCACCTACTATTATTCTATTTACTCTTTTTTGTAATAAGAATATACTGTTACTATATGTGGAATTTCCCCAGAATATTATTCCAAAACTCATTACCGAGTGGAAGTATGCAAAGTATATTGTTTTTAAGGTATTGATATTTAATATCTTTTGCATAGACCTAATAGCAAAACAAGCTGGATTTAGTTTGGGGGTAATTTCTTTAATATAATTTTTCCAATTTAACACATTATAGATTTTTAAGCCAAGAAATTTGGTTGTTGTTGTTTCTAATAGGGATCTATTGTTGATTATTGCGCTAGAAATTTGCGAGGTTGAATTTGGACAGGATTTAAATTGAATTATGTTAGTTTTGTTACAATTTAATACTAATTTATTGACTGAGAACCAGTCACATATTTTGAAGATAATTTCCTCTGTTGAAGATTGGAATGTGTTGGAGTTATTGGCTGTAATTACTATACTTGTGTCATCTACAATTTAAACTACTGCCCATAGGAACATACGCTAGGATGGTACGACGTTCAGGAGACATTATGTTAAGTGATAAATTTGTAGTAAACAATTATGCAATGACCCAACAATTATTGCTATGTGTTATATTTTTGATATTATGTCTCTTGCGCTCAACGTAAAATAAATTTAATAGTCATAGAAATAAAATAAACGCTTTCTTTAAAAAATCTAATGTAATTTTCAATACATTTATCTATGTGAACTTACCTTCAAACCTCAAAATTATTTTAAGTATTGTACAACGTGAATTTTATATTGAATCACTAACTAGGCAAATTAATAACTTACCCTACCTTTATTTTAGGAATTATACATCGATGTAATCCTCTCTCTTTGAAACACAAAAAGAAATAGCTAACAAGTAAGCAGTATTTCCAATAGTAACTCGAGATTATCTTTAATTGATTAATATAATTTAATTCAAGTTAGTAACTGCTTCGTGTATACGAGTATATGGTGAAAGATTTCATCACATGAACAATTACACTACTATGGTATTCAATTTCTCCCAAATTAAACCTATAACTCTATAGCTACAGTACACTGTTATGTTCGATGTTAAATTCTTTACTTCCCAGTCATTGCCTAGCAACAAAGGTACTACACAGAGCTTACCTTCTTTCGGGCGACAGAATCAGGGCTTTCAAATTATCAAACTACTACTAATATTCCAAGTAATATTTACCTGTCTTATAGATCGATTTCAAACAATTTTTTTCATGGAAAATTCATTATAAATGCGACCTTTCAGTGTACAAAATTTAATGTCTTATCCAACCTTCCAGTGTTGAACGTTAGGTGTAAGTTTGCACATTGTAAGATACTCTTTTTTTTTTAGTGGGTTATTTTACGACGCTGTATCAACTTGTCAGGTTATTTAGCATCTGAATGAAATGAAGGTGATAATCCCCATGAAATGAGTCCGGTGTCCAGTACCGATAGTTACCCAGCATTTGCTCATAATGGGTTGAGGGAAAACCCCGGAAAAACCTCAACCACGTAACTTGTTCCGACCGAGTTGTAAAGTACTTTGTCCTTTCAAAAATAACCGCAAGGCCATCGAAACGGGTAAATCACGTGATAGTTACTTACTTAAAGGCCTATTTTTCCTTCAAAACAACTGAAAGAAAAGTGTCCCGTGAAGTAAGTAACTGTCTCTTTCGATGACCCTGCGACATAACCATTAGGACGACTGTATTCGTTTCTCTCATTAAGAAGTTCTGGATTCAATTACATATGAAATAGATACAAAAATATTTGCTAAAAATATAAGTCACTGTTAACAAATATTTGCTATCTTGAAAAACAGTTTCAAAACTATATTTAACAAAAAAATAGAAACAGTTTTTTTCTCGTGCATTTGAGTATTAAATGCTCATTTCTCATCAAAATAAAAAGAATATGTGGCCCTTGTAATAGTAATATGCGTTACAAGAGCGGTATGTTAAAGTTTTCATGTTCGAGGAAAAGTTTGAAAGAGCGAAACGTAGTTGAAATTTTTTTAATTTCCGAGAATTGAAAGAAAACATATCGCTCGTGTATCGTACATTATTTTGTGCAAAGATCGTTTATTACATACCTGAAAGAGGAATTTCTAATTAGTTGCAATGAAATCTCCATCTTGGTTTCTGTTCAATGACAGCAAATTTGCAAAACAAAAATATCTATCTTCAACATTGTTGCTTTAAAATGTTTTCTGTGTTCACTATACTCCAGCAGGCCATGATATACGTCTGTCTTTTTTTCCCCAGTCTATAAATGCGAACTTAAAACAAACGGCTTCCTTAATGTTACTTGCATCACGAATGCAGTAACTTTAGTGGAATTGTAGAGTTTACTTAATTTTTCAAAATTTTAAAAACAATAATTAACAGTGCAATTTAGGTGAAATTGCAGTGGTAAGTTTCCAATTTATAATTATTACTATATTGAACGTCTCTAAAAATAATATGTTAAAAGCCTAAAGCAGTAACATCAGTATGTCACTTAAGCGGTAAGAAGAGGGAAATTGTTATGTGTGTTCGGTTGGGAATACTGAATGTGGAATTTTAGACTTTCCGCGGATTGGTTTTGTGCGGAAACCAAGCAAATACGCACGATCTCGCACAAAATAATTTGGAACCGCTGATATAAAGTCTAATTTTGATGCAACTGGCTAGGAGTGCCACTAAAAGTGTTAGGTGTATGACACACGTTATTCATTAACACCTACACAGCAACAACGGCCAATGACCTTGATGCTAAATTAGTAATACATTTAATGGAGAGATGACAACGTTAAGGTGTAGCCATGCAATAAGATAAGAGGTTTCGTCGATTGTTCTGAAGCAGATGGCATATCCGGCGTTACAGGAAAGCATGTGCAAACACATCCCTTGTACGGAGTGCCTAAATCATTGGAGAATTTCATCAGGGAAGAGTTATATCTCACATACAAATTGCGTCCAATTCATGTCCATTTAAAGATGTAACTGTTAACGCAGACGTTCTCGATGAGAAAAGGATTGCCGTGTTCGTCAAGGAGAGATGAAAATTGAAGAGTTCGCGGGAAAAACGACGAATGTCACAGTTTTCTTAAGGTTGATGTCATTATCTAATTCAATGGATCACAGCGAAATTTAATGTTCTTATGAAAAATGGTAAAAAGGAGAATTATCACCACGAATACAGTAATCCTTTCCTTTATTTTCTATAGAAACAGCACTACATCTTGCAGTTATAGACTCAATTAGATCATTATCTAATCCTTAATGGAAATGTGACATTCATCGTTTTTCTCGCGAACTCTTCATTATTATCTCTTTTCGATACTAGATGAAGTCAAGGAATCCACGTTGTAGATTCGTGCCAGTTAAAGAAATTTTGACCTTGCAAGTGAGAACTGTGAACAAAATCCATCGTCCTTTTTCTGGTCCACTAAGTATCCTGCTTTGAGGACAGATATATGTACAGGTGCAATTCAGCATCCTTCTAGAGTGCCTGTATACTTGAGAGTTAAGATTCTATTGAACAAAAATCTTTGCTTACTTTAGCTATACCATATTTAAATCACCTAATAACTAATTTACAAGCGGCTTTTTAAATTATACTCTGCTTTTATCACAAGACAGAAAAACAGGTGCACATACATGCGTTGTAATGCGTCAAAATAAAACAAAACATAATGAACAGGGATTTAAGAAAATGTCTGTGCCCGGGGTTGAGGATTCGATCCCGGCCAAAGTCTATGGCATTTAAGTGTACTTAAATGCGACAGGCTCATGTCAGTAGATTTACTGACATATAAAAGAACTCCTGCGGGACTAAATTCCGGCAAACCGGCGACGCTGATATAACCTCGGCAGTTGCGTGCGTCGTTAAAAAAATGACTGCATGAAATGTCTCTACTCAAATTGAAGTGTGTATACAACATGTAATTTCTTTAACACTATAATATATTTTATTTTATATTCATGAATGAATATCATATATATATATATCCATATACTCAATATTTCCATGACTATTGTGCCCTGTTTCCATAGTACCACGAGTGACGTCGGAATAAAATTTCCTTGTCAAATCGTTATCATTTTCTTCTTGTATTTCGGACAAAAACGTTTCCGTGGAAACAAAAACAAAAGCCATCTGTAACTTAATTTAGTTTATTAGAGGTCTAAATATGGTATCATCGGAGTAAGAATGAATTTGTTTGGCCAACCAAAGAGAATTGGTTAGGTTATAGCATTGTCTACTTGATTCTGAAGTAAAATATAAAGGCCATGTTTTTGGGCTGCATGCCTAAACTCTTAGTAGGTACACAGGGGTCTAATCTCCAACGCGCCGACTCAATACGTTTTTTTTTTATCTGGTTAAAAAGTGTAGGCCAGCGGTGACCAAAAATCGAGAGAGAGATACATGGCATGAAAACTACAACCAGTGGTTGTTCGTACACTAACATTGATTTCTTCATCAACTCAGCGAATAAAAATAGCAAGCTTTGCTGTATTAGTAATGTCACTGCTGTCATCAAGAACCAATAAATAAATAAATATATATATACAAATTTTCTTGATTTTTTTTTTAAATATTCCTCAATGAACACAATCAGAAATTTCCTGAATTTTCTTCTGGATATTTAGTCGAGAAATGCGCAGTATTTCAAAATTAATTAACAACTTTCATTGGACAAACTATTTCAGCCACCTTGATCATTACGCTTTTATAAAACTCTCCTTCGTTGGGAGGCTTAAGAAAACGAGATATTTCGTTCGCGACTAGCTAGCTGGCTTCCTTTCATTTATTTATGTCATCTTTCTCTTCATGACGATGATTGAAGGCTGATTTCAGTTCTTGGAGTTTAATAGCTCTCTTCATTACTATACTAGCACGTAATATTCAATCAATTTCTCTATATAATTATTATTATTATTATTATTATTATTATTATTATTATTACTATGCTGCTACTGCTAAAGCTATCAGTATTGTTATTACCATTATTATTACTATTATTATTATCATCATTATTAAAATAACAATTAGTAAATAACTGATGTCATAAAAAGATTAAAAAAGAAATTAAAATGAAGATATAGCGTAGTAATTATTTTATCATTAAAGGAAAGATGTAGGCCTATATATTGAGGCACGTATATAAGAATTATGGCAACACTTTCTGATAAATAATAATAATAATAATAATAATAATAATAATAATAATAATAATAATACCTGTTATGCCTGCGTATTCAGCGTAATTCCCTGTAATGTCGCTTCTATAGCTATACGACTACTAATTGAACCGTTGAGCAAAGCAACATATTACATTTTCTCCGACAGAACAGCGAATAAATTCCTCTTCCCATTCTGTACGAAACCTTCTGTTCCTGCTAGAGACAGAGGGTTTGTAGAGCGACATGGTACCGACACTGCTTACCTTCAGTACGTGAGCGAGACAGAGAGCAATGTACAGGAAACTCCCCTTACCAGTATGAATGTCTTTGATTACATGATGTAATCACGACACCCAGTTTGGTCACCGCTGGTGTAGGTCTATACAGTCCGCGTCACCGTTTTTGGCGTGTGAAATAAGTAATGGGAACGTTAAGTGCTAGTGTTTTACATTTGCCGCAGTCAGACTGACAACTGTGTTTGGCAAATGGCTGATGTGACGTGTATAGGAAGTGGTACCATTCTCAGCTACACAAGCAACATGCTCATAAACTGGGCTATATATCTAGGACAAACGCCAAAAACGCTGGCGTCAGCTATAACAGCGTGTAGAGCGCCATGAACCTAAGGAATGTTAAAATTATCTGCGACCTCTACTCAAAAAGGTTTCTTTTGTCGTGTGTCTATTAGCTGTTCATATTTTTACACAGCTTGATTTCCAACTCGCTGCAACACTGCATTCTCATTAAATAACTTCACGTGTTATAAGATTTTGTTTATTTTTCGTGAAAATATTGCCTCCCGTGTATTTTCAAAACGTTAAAGAAAGCTTTTACGACATCCACGTGCAGTTTGAGATTAATTCTGTGGCCGGGAGGAAAAAAGGTCTTAAGTAAAAATTTTATACTTTTCAGGAGAACAGTAGGAAGATTGAAATTGGTGTCAATTACAAAGTTTTTTTAATTAAGAGGTTTTTCCTGGATATTATTTGTTTATATTCCTTCTAAAACAGGTCATGTTGCTCATTTAAGAATTTTCTTGATTATTTCCAAAAACAGCCGCACTTAAGCCCTTTTAAGACTAGAAGCCAAACTGAGTAGAAGGGACTATAAAACATAAGACCTTTTTCATATCAAAATAAATGAGAAATGTAAATTATTAGGAATGCAAAATGGATCTTATACAGATACAGTCTTACTAATAAACCGTGTACAGTTTTTATACGAGACTTATGCAGAGTTGAGACAGAAAACGTTACTAATAAACCGTGAATAAGCTATGGACGTATAAAGAGGCTGTAACTATACAATGGGAATTGTTTTGCAGTAGTTATATACACGAAACCCCTTGTTTAAGCGTTGTATATAGGGAAAAAAATGGCCGCCCCTTTAACAGCTGTTCGTATCGACTGTCATTTTATGATGATGGTTACCTTGTAACCACAGAAGAACAAACCAAAGATCATAGAATTATTAGAATAATATTGCTGTAGCTTGTACTCTTTGACCAAAATGTAGTGTGGTAATCGATTAGAGCCAGTTGTACTATCGATATTTAACACGCCACACTAGAGCGCTCTACCGGATCCAGTAGAGAACCTCAGATATTCTATTACCTTTCGTAATGTAGTAATGACGAAACTATGACGTAGCTGTGTAAGAGTTATACTGTTATACACGACGTATGTAGTGATTATTAGTAAGGAATTTACACACGACTTATAAACGAGCTACTCATTGTATAGGCTAAGTGTAAGACAGTTAAACGGCTGTATATAGAGTTTTTATTATAGGACTGTTTACCCTGGTGCTTAAAGTTTTAAAAGGAAAGGGCATCAGTATGTGATAAAATGGCTAAAATACAATTTAGACCTTTTAACAGGGAAGCATGGAAAGTAAACATGTGATGGTTTGTAAGGAATAAAGTATTAAATATTCTTAAGTCCTTTATTCTGTGTGTGCTCGATTCAAAAAGTACTTAGGACATTTGGTAACGCTCTATAAATCCAGTCAGGAGTCTTATTTGACTTTAGCTGTTTTACCAGATTGTAGAGAATTGTTTCAGCTTTCAGAATTATAAAAATCTCATTTCAACAAAAAATTGACTGAAGACCTTTTTCCTCCCGGCCACAGAATTAGTATTACATAGGAAACGTAAAGGATGATGCAATTGGATGTCGGCTTATAGCCTCTTATTCAACATCTATAAAACGTTCCGACTGTACGGAGTTAGACGACAAGTTTACGTTATTGAGAGGCAAGGTGGGGTACAGGAGAAAGTAGGCGTGATTAGTTATTGCTCTGGGAGCGCCTGGAGGTACAAATAACTAGAAACTCGTATAGACACAACCACTTACGACAGGGTGTTTCACAAGCGCGTGTAAATAAAGAAAACTGTCGTCATTGAAATCCGGAAACACGCGACACAACTGGAATTGCTGCATGACACCTCACAACCGGAAGCGGAACTTACTTCTTAACAACAACTGACAAAAAAGATCAGTAAATGTTGGCCATACACCCTGTTAGATTCTGAATAAATCCCATAACTAATATGGAATTGACTGTCTTCTGAAATACAGGAATGTAGAACATTGCACAACAGTTACCATCCAAGAAGAAGTGTATTGTTTTACAATGGATCTCTGAACATTTCTGTGTGGAAGGAAACGAGATCGCTGATGTCCTTGCCTAGAAGGACTCCCACATCCTACAGCCTAAATATGAACCAAAAATTCCACACACAAAATTTAGCTCGTTCTTTTAAGAAGGAGAGTTTTATGAAAGCGTATTGATTAGGGCTAGGATTTTTATGAAATTGCATCTTTTTTCTAGTAAGCCAGAAACATAGCTGCTTTAGTATTTATGGGCCATATTCATAGACATTCTTAGCGCGGGCTTCCGGTGGATGTTCAGCGAACTAACGTTTTTCGTATTCATAAACCAGTGTTAGCGATATGATATGATATGAATCCTGTACAAGTAATCAGTCGATAGCCGGGGCTAGTTTAGCACGCTCGTAGCGCGGGCTAGCGAAATATCTATGCATAGCACCCTACTGTATGTTATGTGATAAACTGAATGTTTTAAGACACATTTATTAGGGAATTTTTTGCCTGTTTCAACTCATAAGAGCATCTTTTGTTTTATTTGGAGATTTTTTTAGCCATTTTCATTTAATTTCGGCCATAAATCCCCATTATTAATATAAAATGTTTATTTCCTTTGATATTTTATCTACATATTTTGTCCATTAATACCCATTATTTTTTACTTGGTTATTTAACGACTCTGTACCAACTACGAGGTTATTTAGCGTCGATGGAATTGGTGATAGAGATATATTTGGCGAGATGAGGCTAAGGATTCGCCATACATTACCTGACATTTGTCTTACAGTTGAGAAAACCTCGGAGAAAACCCAACCAGATAATCAGCCCAAGCGGTAATCGAACCCGCGACCGAGCGCAATTCCGGATCGGCAGGCAAGCGCCTTAATCGACCGAGCTACGCCGGTGGCTAATACCCGTTATTTTGTATAATATTTTAATCGTTTTTCTACACAAATATTGCCCTTTTAACGTAGTACACTCCAACCACCCCTTCAATGTAGACTCCTTTATACCTGCTAAATTCCGGATAAGAGTGGCCTTGTGATGGGCTACATGAAAACTACATCAGGTAAAATAATTAGTGAAAGTGTACCACTTAGAAAAAATTATGTAAAATGAAATAACTTAAATGTTGGTACTAGAATTTAATTTAATTACTAGTCTAAATATGAAGCAGTACAAAACCTCTTTTCCTACTAAGCCAATTATGTAAGATAAATTTTTATGGCATTTTAAGGGAATGTTTTAAGATTTTCAGGTCATAAATGCATTGTTTTTAGGACATTTTTTTCATGATTTATAGGTCATCAAATTCCTAGCCCTAGTGATGATCAAGGTGGCTGAAATAACTTGTCCAATGAAAGTAGTTAATTAATTTTGAAAAACTGCGCACTTCTCCACTAAATATCCAGAAAAGAATTCAGGAAATTTTTTGCTATGTTCATTCAGGAATACTTACTTACTTACTGGCTTTTAAGGAACCCGAAGGTTCATTGCCGCCCTCACATAAGCCCGCCATTGGTCCCCATCCTGAGCAAGATTAATCCAGTCTCTATCATCATATCCCACCTCCCTCAAATCCATTTTAATATTATCTTCCCATTTACGCCTCGGCCTCCCCAAAGTATTTTTCCCTCCGGTCTCCCGACTAACACTCTATATGCATTTCTGGATTCGCCCATACGTGCTACACGCCCTGCCCATCTCAAACGTCTGGATTTCATGTTCCTAATCATGTCAGGTGAAGAATACAATGCGTGCAGTTCTGCGTTGTGTAACTTTCTCCATTCTCCTGTAACTTCGTCCCTCTTAGCCCCAAATATTTTCCTAAGAACCTCATTCTCAAACACCCTTAATCTCTGTTCCTCTCTCAAAGTGAGAGTCCAAGTTTCACAACCATAAAGAAAAACCGGTAATATAACTGTTTTATAAATTCTAATTTTTAGATTTTTTGACAGCAGACTGGATGGTAAAAGCTTCTCAACCGAATAATAACAGGCACTTCCCATATTTATTCTGCGTTTAATTTCCTCCCGAGTGTCATTTATATTTGTTACTGTTGCTCCAAGATATTTGAATTTTTCAACCTCTTCGAAGGATAAATCTCCAATTTTTATAGTTCAATTTCGTGCAATATTCTGGTCACGAGACATAATCATATACTTTGTCTTTTCGGGATTTACTTCCAACCCTATCGCTTCACTTGCTTCAAGTAGAATTTCCGAGTTTTCCCTAATCGTTTGTGGATTTTCTCCTAACATATTCACGTGTTCATTGAGGAATATTAAAAAAAAAAAAAAGCAAGAAAATTTGTATATATTTTTTATTGGTTCTTGATGACAGTAGTGACATTACTGGTACAGCAAAGCTTGCTATTTTTATTCTCGGGGTTGACGAACTCATTGTCAGTGCACGAACAACCACTGGTTGTAGTTTTCATGCCATGTACCTCTCTCCTTTCTCCTTACTTCATAGACTGCCTCTCTCGCGTGTAATCATTGTCGTTCGAGTTTTGGTCACCGCTGGAGTAGACACGGCTGATGAGAGAACAGAATTCTACAACGACTGGCCTACACATCTTGTGAAATCCGGAATACATTTTATGGTTTTACTCCATTGTTTGCCTTCAATTGCAATTCGAACACGAGCCCTCGAGATTAGAAACGAAATCTCGCTATCAATGATTTCTCGCGATCCGCCACTGAATGTTCCCTCCCATCCGCAGCTCAGGTGTGGTGGGTTTATGTCGATTACACAAGCTGATTGCAGACACTGAGCAAGTATTCGTCTGTACACGTACAGCACAGCATGAAAGTCTGTGTGGAAGCACTTGGTATGCATCACACAATACAGCTGCTAGTAACATCTACATCTCCGACGATCTTCAAAGCGGACAGAGTTTGGTTTTGCTTCTTCATTTATTTATAGAAAGTTCATGTAATTCCTTTCCAAAAAAAAAAAAAACAAAAACAAACAGGCCTACTTATGCACTTACTTACTTACTTACTTGCTTACAAATGGCTTTTAAGGAACCCGCAGGTTCATTGCCGCCCTCACATAAGCCCGCCATTGGTCCCTATCCTGAGCAAGATTAATCCAGTCTTTATCATCATATCCAAGCTTCGAGACTTGGGACCCGATAAAATAAGTTTACTGTGCATGTACTATAGGTTGTTGGCTCGCTGCAGGTAATGAAAGGTAGAGATGTGTTGAGGTAACAACGTTGCTATTTAGAATAGAGTACGGTAGTATGGGGAAACACACACATATGTACATTCTGAAAGTAAATATACATTACACAATGACAATGTCAAAAGAATGTGAAAAGCATTTATTCTCCTGTCTTTTATAAGCATTTGTGTTTAATTATACACAGTGTTAATGGTGGAAATAAACATGTAGTAATTATAATTTCTTCATTTATCCTATTGGTCGTCTTTAGGAAGTGCAGTTACAGTACCGAATTGCAATGCACTACAAGATACATTTTCAGTGTCTCAAACGTAAATCTTTTTCGGTTATCTGCCAAACACACTTTGTACTGTGAAAAGCTGCGCTCTACGTCGCATGACGAAAAAACCCAACATCATTGCAGTCTCTAAGAGACGGTCCTTTATTCTCGGGTGACTCTGTATCCACTAATTTACTGTTTATATTACACAGTGTTACATATCCGTTACTTTTACATAAAATTGATTTCCACTTCTGTTTTACACGTTCAGTAACGGGTGTACTTGGTGCCTCATTCATTCTCTGTGTCATTTCCTCAACTAATTTGAGGGCTTCCGGCATCTCTTGCTCTGACCTTTCTAACCGTGTAATAGTTTCAGACAGTTTGAAAATGAGTTTCTATAAAAACCAAATTATTCGTCAGAACCTTCAAATCCAGAGCGTTTTCCTTTGCGTATTTGTTGGCATTCATTCTACAGTACCCCCACCCACTGTACGCTTTACCACTATACTCAGTACGCCGTTATGCGGATTTCCCACTGAACTGCTCTATCGGGTCCGAAGTCTCGAAGCCTGATCATATCACACCTCCCTCAAATCCATTTTAATATTATCCTCGCATCTACATCTCGGCCTCCCCAAAAGTCTCTTTCCTTCCTGTCTCCCAACTAACACTCTATATGTATTTCTGGATTCGCCCATACGTGCTACATGCCCTGCCCATCTCAAACGTCTGGATTTAATGTTCCTAATTATGTCAGGTGAAGAATACAATGCGTGCAGTTCTGCGTTGTGTAACTTTCTCCATTCTCTTGTAACTTCATCCCTCTTAGCGCCAAATATTTTCCTAAGCACCTTATTCTCAAACACCCTTAACCTATTTTCCTCTCTCAAAGTGAGAGTCCAAGTTTCACAACCATACAGAACAACTGGTAAAATAACAGTTTTATAAATTCTAACTTTCAGTTTTTTTAAAGCAGACTGGATGACAAGAGCTTCTCTCCGCCAAACCCCCAAGCTGGAGGACCACCTCTTATCGGTTGTCCGCGACTGCTTATTCAATATATTAGCAGGTATATATAGAGGCTCTCTCCTCTATCCGCAACCTGAGGACGCGCCATGCCATGTTGATACCCACAATACATGAAATGTATGACATTACATGATGATAAACGTTACCACGAAATTACTGTCACATTTTAAATAATAAGTAGCCAACGATATTTTATTTATGCAAATCAAGCTTTCAGGTATAACTCCCTGTAAAGTTGATCTGAATAATTCCGAGGGAAAAATTGTTCCGGAGCCAGGAATCGAACCCGGGACCTTTGGTTTAACGTACCACGCTCTACCAACTGAGCTACCCGGGAACTCTACCAGACACCGATCCAATTTTTCCCTCTATATCCACAGACCTCAAAGTGGGCTGACAACCGTCAAGCAACCAACGTTGAGTGCACACTAACTCTGGTACGTTAAACCAAAAGTCCCGGGTTCGATACCTAGCCCCGGAATAATTTTCCGCTCGAAATTATTCGAAATTTTATTTAATTTTTACTAAAAATTTTCAAAAATTTTTTCACCAAAAAAAAACCTGGCCCTGATGATGATGATGATGATGATGATGATGATGATGATGATGATGATGATAGTGATGATGATGGTGACGACTTACTCTTGAGCTCCCTGCCGTCCGGCGTGCAGGGCCCCTCGTCCAGCATGCACTTGATGTAGTTGGTGAGAATGCGGTTGTTGCTCAGGATGCTGTCGACGTCCACGTTGTCGTACTTGCTGGTGTACCCCTTGGGCTTATCCCCGGCGGCAACCACGGCGAGCAGGCCTAGCAGCAGGAACCACCTCGGCGACATGGCGAAGTATGTGACGGCGCGCGGACAACGCCTCCTATATACCTGCCCTGCCCTCCCACCTCCACGAGAAAGTTACGAGACGCGAGGACCACGAGCAGATCTTCTGGAGGCTTCCACTAATCAGAGGTGCATACCTAAGTCCTTTTACAAGAAGATCCACTCATACAACCCGAAGGAAGTAGTAACGGCTTGAATAGGAAATAATACAGGTGGTTTTTCGGACCGGAATATAATGTGTTCATTTCAAAACTTCACACCTTGAATAATTCTGGATGTACAGAGGACACTATTTTTGAGGAGAAACACGTCAATTTATATTAGGAATATTTATTTTTCACTCACTGACTTTACTGCAATATATGTAAGGTACAAAACCTTTATGTTACATGTTTTAAAAATCGTATGAACGTTTTCGTTGGATTATGCCAACATCATCAGATACGACATTCATTCTAGCAATATCATTAGTCTCTACAAATACAATACAAATTAAATAGCATACAAAGTAATAAAATAGTACATTATGCAACGAGCCTATAATGAAGGTAATTAAGAAGCGAGTATGGATATTTATGAAACGAGCGCAAGCGAGTTTCATAATTTTCATACGAGCTTCTTAATTACCATTATAGGCGAGTTTCATACGACTTTTTATGCTCGACCATATTTCTAACTTGATATTATTAATTTTATTGTATCTGATCTGGAGCAATGTCCCGTATGTTGTGAGATGTGCGCAGACGCGAAAGTATTGATTTTTTCCGAGGAACAGATGTCCACAGTGACCTTGCTAGGCCATAAGAACCTACAGAGATAACATTCAAATAAAATTAGACATTGAAATACGAGATGACAAATTGAATTTACTTGAATATTATTTGCAATTAACGCTAATTATTATAGTAACAGAACATAACCTCCTGCGACAGTATTGGATTTCCAGCCTCCGTGACTTTTCGCTAATTCTCTTTCGATTGCATATCCGAGAATAATCGATACTTGCGGTTTTATAACGGTAGAAAGCTGACCTGTCATTGGCTGAACAGTTGTAACCTGAGTCGTCATTGGCTGAAAGACCTGACCTTTAATGAGTAGGTGTACTTTAATGACATGCATTAAAGGTCTGCTACCAGGTGTAGCTATAATTACTACATTTCGGCATGGTCGAGCATAAACATACTAAAAATCAACATAATTAGGATACAAAATGTCATTCTTGTGTGACTGCCCTTATTATTAAATAGTTAAAAGTACACGTGTGAATTACAATCTATAATAAGGGCAGTCACACAAGAATGACATTTTGTATCCTAATTATGTTGGTTTTTAGTATGTTTTTATTACTCTGTATGCTATTTAATATGTATTGTATTTGTAGAGACTAATGATATTGCTAGAATGAATGTCGTATCTGATGATGTTGGCATAATCCAACGAAAACGTTCATACGATTTTTAAAACATGTAACGTAAAGGTTTTGTACCTTACATATATTGCAGTAAAGTCAGTGACTGAAAAATAAATATTCCTAATATATATTACAGACTTTTCTGAAAATCAATCAAAATGAATTGCAAAATACGTCGATTTAGTTTTCGAGAGAGAAGTTGAAAACCACTGTTGACTGAATTTTCTGTTCCAACCCTTCACACCCACTCACTCCACTTGTGAATTTCAAATTACACTCCTAACTTCAGACACATGATTATAAAGGTGATGATAAACCCTATCTGTCTACCGAGCCCTTGCAGTGTGCGAGCGACAATGGAGTGAACGCCCCAGTGCACTGAAGACGTCATACAAAAGCCAAGGTTCAGATTTTAGGATACAATTTAGAAATTGTCAAAATTTGTATGGGAGGAGAAGTAGGTTCGAAGATGGATAGATGGATGGATGGATAGATGGATGGATGGATAGATGGATAAATGAACGAACGAATGAATAAACGAAGGAACGAACGAATTAATTAAATTAATTAATTAACAAATGGACTAAGAAACGAATGAACGAACGAGCACAGGAACAAATGACCGAAGGAACGAATGAATTAATTAATGAACGAAGGAACGAACGAATGAATAAACAAACGAAGGAACGAACGAATGAATTAATTTAATTAATTAACAATTGAACTAAGAAACGAAGGAACGAACGAGCACAGGAACAAATGACCGAAGGAACGAATGAATTAATTAATGAACGAAGGAACGAACGAATGAATAAACAAACGAAGGAACGAACGAACGAATGAATTAATTTAATTAATTAACAATTGAACTAAGAAACGAAGGAACGAACGAGCACAGGAACAAATGACCGAAGGAACGAATGAATGAATGAACGAACGAAGGAACGAATGAATGAACGAACGAAGGAACGAATGAATGAACGAACGAAGGAACGAATGAACGAACGAAGGAACGAATGAATGAACAAACGAAGGAACGAACGAACGAAGGAACGAATGAATGAACGAAGGAACGAATGAATGAACGAAGGAACGAACAAATGAATGAATGAATGAACGAAAGAAGGAACGAACGAATTAATAAACGAACGAAAGAACGAACGAATTAATTAGCAAATGAACTAAGAAACGAAGGAACGAACGAACACAGGAACAAATGACCGAAGGAACGAATGAATGAACGAACGAACGAAGGAACGAATGAATGAAAGAAAAATTTTTAAATTATGGTTTATTTAACAACGCTCGCAACTGCAGAGATTATATCAGCGTCCCCGGTGTGCCGAAATTTTGTCCAGCAGGAGTTCTTTTACATGCCAGTAAATCTACTGACATGAGCTTGTCGCATTTAAACACACTTAACGAATGGATGAATGAACGAAAGAACACAGGAACGAACGAGTGAATGAAGGAACGATTGAATGAATCAACAAATGAACGAAGAAAAGAAGGAACGAAGTAACGAACGAACAAACGAATGAATGGATGAATGAATGAATGAATGAATGAATGAATGAATGAATGAATGAATGAATGAAATAGAAAGGAAACTGTTTAAAAGCGTCCTTGCAATGGAGACTAGATTCCGATACTCACACTAGTTCCCAAAATTCTTCGCGATGCTGGGTTGGCACCTGTTCCGTACACTGCCGAACTTTCATGAAGAAATTTCTTCATTTCATAACACTATTTCGAGACATAACGCCTTAGACCACGCAGCCGGCCGAATAATAGTAGTGGCATTATTTTAGAATAATAATAATTAACGATACAGTAATACTCAAGGCCTAAGCGCGCAGCCTAAAGGCCCCAAACTTCTATCTATAAATTTTGTAAGTTACCTGAAGATTCTCTAGAAAATTTATATACACATATCTTTAACAATGTAAAACAGGACCTATTTATAGCCAGTGCTGAAAATATTTCTCTTCCACATCTATACACGGTTGTACCTTCCAATTTCTGACATATTTTTCTTAAATGGCGTCGATAATGGCTGCAGTCTCTTTACGTATAGCCTCTTTCAGGGTTTTAATTGCACGAGGTTTATTTCTGTATCCTTTTCCCTTAAATCACCCCAAAGAAAGAAGTCAAATCGGGAGATCTTGGTGGCCATTTGTTTTAGATAATTCTGTCTCCAATTTTTTTTTATTTCTCTCATGCTGTCATTTGAAATATGAGATGTTGCACCGTCTTGTTGGAAATATCTCTCAGTTCATCATCTATTAACTGACTGACAGAATCATAGAATACTTCCAGATAGACTTTTGTGGTAACAGTTTCTTAAAAAATAAAATGGGTCTATAATTTTATTCGTCTACGAGACGCTCCACATTATAATTCGATTTTTTAAGAATACAAAGACTAATACATGCAGTGCATTAGGATTTCGTTCTACCCATGTAGCCCACGGGTGTTTTGAGTGTTTGCATAGCTACTTAGATGAAACTATGCTTCCCAGGATTCTGCGTAAGAAAATCTTGAAACTACAAACAATACCACACGCGTTTTTCATGGTCCGTAGGTTGCAATTCTTGAACACAGATGAACTGGCAACACTGGAAGTGAACAAAAGTAGAAGCTGAGGGTTAAAAGAAAATGTTGGAATAGATTATATGCTGTTTTCAACAGGGGAAGAGAAAGAATTTCTTAAGAATTCCGTTACAAGTTACGAAACAATAGCCCCAAGAAAAAAGAAAGGGAAGTCGACCTGATGAACGATAGCAAAATCAGGACGTGCAAACAAAACACGAAGAGGAAGAATAGAGTTGCCACCTTTCAAGGACTGCTGGGCTGGATAAACCCCTCAGTCACAAAGATCGAGGTACGAACAGATTCCTTTTTTAATTCAGTCTACCTTATATATCTCACAAGTGAAAACAGTTTATATAAAACTCAATTTTTCCCATTTAAACATGAAAATAATTCAAAAATAAAGTGTCGATATTAACAACTTAAGGCTGAAGAATGTCCCTTAACACCTACACTGTTCAACATCTACTTGGAGGATAGTGCTTTGTGTGGGGTGTGGCATTAGAAACATAGACATTACGACGAATACTAATGCATGTGCAGTTCTTGAGGCTGTAACCAAGGCACCGAAGAAAGTAATAGTTTGGTCAGGCGGCAAATTTTCCGAAAAGATATAGAAGAAAGTTTTTCATTTGAGAAAATTTTCCTTCTGACGGGTTTAATTGAATATCACGGTTTCTAATCTACCGACAAAGTCAAATATTAATTTATTTTTTAAATACCATCTATCACCAATTATCGACACTATACAGGTTGTTTAAATAAACGCATAACACATTTGCACGTCAGATGGTATTGGTAAGAAATGAAAAAAGTTCACATGAACGTGTATCTCCTAACAAATACACATTTAGATATGGGATATGTTATATTGAGGCTATTATTCTCATCTGTTCGTTGAGTAGTCACTATAGCAGGTGCTCTACTGGGTGTTCAGTTCAAAATGTGTCTTGGCTCGCTGTATGCCGTCATGTGGCTAGCTGATGAGCCTAGAGAATTCAATCTTCCTACACTTCCGCAGCTCAGGTGTATAATCTAAGAGGCAGAGAAGTTGGCTAGCAAGTACGGCGTTCATTCTGAAGAGTACGTGCCGATACGTACGGTAACGCCGGTAGTGGCAGGAATGTGAACTGTTTGGAAATACGTACTGTCGGGATATGGGGAGAGGGTTAAGACGATTACTTACGTATTTGTTGACATTAACTTCGACGGTCAACATGGACACGGAGCATTTGATTTGTATTGTGGAATGTTACCGTACGCAACCGATGATAACAAATACCCTGCATACGACTTGCCGGCGCAAAACACAGTTCGAAAGAGGTTATGGTAGCACACAGACCGTACAGACCGCCATCTGTTGCTACGACGTTCAAGTTATACCGTACACGTTCTCAAGTTCAGATTGAGGAACGCCTTAAATAATAGGCAACTTCTCTAACATATAAGCTGAAACTCGCTTCAAATCGGTGACCCAACAGCAGTGACGTCATGACACACTTTGAAATGAACACCCAGTATGTCGGTGGTCGTCAGCACTCGCTGAAATAGGTAAAGGGTAAGCGGAGCCGTCCCGTGTGCCCCGTCGTGCAACAGGAAGAGGTAGAGAGCACAACCGCTAGCAGCTACGAATGCACAATAGTGCAATGTGTTCTCCGCGGGTAAGAGACGCTAGCCCCAGGGTGCTCTGTGCTGATGACCGCTGCTCTATATGGTTACACGTATTGTCGAACATCCTTCAGCCCTACGCCTCAGAGAATTACGTACCGGTATTCTAGCGAACAAACCAGGATGTTTTTAGATTTACTGACATACATTGTACACACGCTACTGAAATGTTTGTATGTTGTCGTTGGATGTGGCACACACCATGTGTCCCCATAGCCCAAAATCCAAAGGACTAACGTCAGACTATCGGGACCTTCTCGGCCAATCCATCGGGCATTAAATGTGTAAGATAGGAATATAGGTATTGTAGTACTACATGTAGAAAATGGAATGATGTCCCATCGTGCACGTCAATAAATTATGAGAATAATTTATACTAATTAATCTACATCATCATTTCCCCTACACATTTTACCTGTCTCAATAATAGTGTCATCTATTGAGAAGCAGCGGAACTATTTCAAAGTCTGTCAATTTGTTTTACCTTTGGTTCTGACTTATCACGTGGTCAGAGACTTCGCTTACACGATCAGAATATTGTAGGTCAGATATCTTTGAACGCCAGTGTACTTCTCTATCACGTCTAGCATAAGACTGCAGGCAAGGAGAGGGTTGAGATGGGAGGTAAGATTGAGTGCTATGAACGAAATTGAAGTACAGCACGCAACAGAATGATATGACTTCGTGTTATTTTTAAGTAACTAGTTTCAAATTTATCTAGAAAATCATGTTTACTGGCTGAGGTTTGTAATGATTAGACATTGGATACGGGATGACTTATCGTTGAATGTAAGTGCACATTTACTATATGTTACATTTTTTTCATTCAGACCATTGGCTGAACAGGTTTTAAACGTAAACAGACGACATTACATGCTACTGTATCTCCGTACAGCCAGAAGGAAAAGAAAAATAACGTACTGTAAGGTTCAGTCCTCGTCATCATTGATGCAATTACCAGCGTTGCAGTTAACGACGATATATTCTCGTAAGTTGTCGAAGCTGAATCGTCTTCGCCTATCGCTTAAACAGTTTTTGTATCGAGAGAATTTCTGAAGAAAACCTCTGAAATGGGGATCACTCAATTTCTTTAGAGGAATATTTGTACTGAGCATCATGTTGCACGTGTCGTTTAGACCCGCACAACTAAATGATGATGATGATGATGATGATAATCTAGTCTTTCAGGTAAGGCTCCCTGTAAAGCAGGTTGAATAATTTCAAGGGAAAAATTGTTCCGGGGCCGGGTATCGATCCCGGGACCTCTGGTTGAACGTACCAGCGCTCTTCCCAACTGAGCTACCCGGGAACTCCACCCGACACCGTCTCAACTCTTCCCTTTATATCCACACAACTCGCGTGGGCTGACGAAACGCCAGAAACCCACATCGAGTGCACACAATCTCTGTGTGACTTGGAATTGTGGTTTTCTGTTAACGTACACAGTGACGTATATATTATGCAAATCTAGTCTTTCAGGTGAAGCTCCCTGTAAAGCAGGTCGAATAATTTCAAGGGAAAAATTGTTCCGGGGCCGGACAATTTTTCCCTTGAAATTATTCATGATGATGATGGTTCCTCAGATTTCATTTCAACGCATTTCCTGTGCGATGTACTGTTGCAATGTTTCTCTATAGCCTGAGTTATTCTGGGTTTTATTTCAATTTTACATACATTACACACGATATTGTCTTCGTTAATACATAAAATGTCACTCTCATACTTCTTAATTGCATTTCGTATCTCTAAGCGAATTTAACGTTTTGATTTCGACATTATGAATGGATCAGCACTACACTATTCAACTCGTACTAAATAAGAAACGTAAAAAATTATATATTACAGTTATATGAACACTAATAAATATAATATAATTATTAAAAAATTAGTAAAAGTCAGACATGTTCCGGAGATGCTTCTCCATCCTCAGTGACTTTACCACGACGGCTGGTTTAGATGATCGATCCGCGTTCTTAAAGCTTTAAGCCAAAGTCACTGAGGATGGAGAACCATCTCCGAAACATGTCTGACTTTTACTAAATTTTTTAATAATTATATTATATTTATCAATGTTCATATAACTGTTGCTTGGCTTAAAGCTTTAAGCCAAAGTCACTGAGGATGGAGAACCATCTCCGAAACATGTCTGACTTTTACTAAATTTTTTAATAATTATATTATATTTATCAATGTTCATATAACTGTTGCTTGGCTTAAAGCTTTAAGCCAAAGTCACTGAGGATGGAAAACCATCTCCGAAACATGTCTGACTTTTACTAAATTTTTTAATAATTATATTATATTTATCAATGTTCATATAACTGTTGCTTGGCTTAAAGCTTTAAGCCAAAGTCACTGAGGATGGAGAACCATCTCCGAAACATGTCTGACTTTTACTAAATTTTTTAATAATTATATTATATTTATCAATGTTCATATAACTGTAATATATAATTTTTTACGTTTCTTATCAAATCTATGAACACTGTATAATTGGCCCAACATGTGTGGTTTATCATTGAATATCGTACTAAATACTTGAGCAGGATAACACAATTGCACACATTGCGTTGCAATATTACTATGAACGGACCGGGGTTCCTTCGTTATGTACGCTGCTGTACTCGCCAGGTACACAAAAGACGGACGGCGCGGCACGTGCCATATACTCTGATACGAAACAACCTCACTTTTCCTTAAGTCATCCCGCATCCACTGTCTGGTAATGATTTTCTTTCCTGAAAAGGAACATTTACAACTAGCACATAGTTTATTCTGTAACAAAGTTTGAGTTACAACTTCATTGGTATACATAACAAAAAGAGATCATCCGTAGCGAGCCACGATGGAATTGTAGTCTTGCGGATAGTTCGTACGGACGAGCCTGAGCAAGACGCGAGCGTTGGCTGCTTGCTGAGGGGAGCAGGACCTGCAGTTCCTCCCAATGACCTCCGGGAGGGCCGCTGTCAACAACAGAGTTCAGCATGCATCACTAACTGTTCGTCCTTAATATTAATTTATGTAACAATTTACTTACGTAGCTTTCAAGTCATAAAGGCTCAGTACTAAACACTATACCAGGCATGGGCATAATGGAGAGGAAGCAAATATGATCCAGTCGCCCCTTCCATAATATTTCGGACGTGTTTGCATCATATGAACGTGGCTTCTTTTTCACTTAGGGATGTACAAAACTAATATGACATGCCAATACACGAAACATTTCAAATCAAGTAAAATCTAGCCTACATTAATAATAAAATTGTAACATAACTTTATCTGGTAATTTTCTCTTTTGCAATAATAAATACGTATAAACATATAGCGCCTAATTAGCTTTCATGAGACGAAAAATAGCATTTTTGAAATTTCTGTTTTTATGTCTGTCTGTATTACCTTCTCACGTGATACTGGTCGAACCGATTTCTGTGAAAATCTGTACATAAATCACGTTGGATCCCACTTAAAATTCAGGCTATATGGCATTCATAATACTTTCTTTAAAATCGGGGGTTGTAAGGGGGCCTGAAGTCAATACCATCTAGAGGAGCTACACTCTGTGAAACTTGGACTCTCACTTTGAGAGAGGAACATAGGTTAAGGGTGTTTGAGAATAAGGTGCTTAGGAAAATATTTGGGGCTAAGAGGGATGAAGTTCCAGGAGAATGGAGAAAGTTACACACCATAGAAATGCACGCATTTTATTCTTCACCTGACATAATTAGGAACATTAAATCCAGAAGTTTGAGATGGACAGGACATGTAGCACGTATGGGCGAATCCAGAAATGCATATAGAGTGTTAGTTGGGAAGCCGGAGGGAAAAAGACCTTTGGGAAGATAATATTAAAATGGATTTGAGGGAGGTGGGATATAATTATAGAGACTGGATTAATCTTGCTCAGGATAGGGACCAATGGCGGGCTTATGTGAGGGCGGCAATGAACCTCCGGGTTCCTTAAAAGCCCGTAAGTAAGAGGAGCTACACTTTTCAATGGTGAAAAAATTATCCCAATCGGTTAAATATTTTCTGACATTACTTCATACAAACACACTCTCTCTTTACATATTAATATTGATAAACATTTATATGCATATAGATTAAAATGATATCCATATAACAACAGTGTTAATCGAACCTATTACGTTTGTTGTGCAAGGCCGCCTTAAATAAACGCAGAGTCATTTGTTTTTACTTCATTGAATTAGTCTGATTGAGACGGCACTGATATAAAACGCAGTGTTATTTTAAAACTCATATATCTCGTTAAATATCAGTCCTATCAAAATTTGGCATAGAATAAAACTTGTCGGAAATATTTTACGAAACAATTTTTGTTATGTAACATTTTTTTTATAAAAAAAACACTAATAAGCGAGATATTTCGATTTATTTATTGACTTCAGGCCCCCTTATAACCCCCTCATAAAGAAAGTATTTTGAAAGCTAATTTTAAGTGGGATCCAACGTAATTTATATACCGATTTTCATAGAAATCAGTTCGGCCAGTATCACGTGAAAAGGTAACATACACATACAGATAGACAGACAACATACAAAGAAATATAAAAAAAAATGCTATTTTTGGTCTCAGGAGAGCTCATTACATATGTTTAAACGAATTATTACTGTAAAAGCGAAAATTACCAGAAAAATTTAGGCTACAGTTTCATTATTAGTATAGACTTTACTTGATTTGAAATGTTTAATGTGTTGGCATGCCGCATTAGTTTTGTACATCCCTAAACGGAAGAGAAGCCAAATTCAAATCGTCATTGTTCCTGCGATAACTCCTATGTGACATATTTATCTATTTTCAGATTTTTGCTCTATTAAATAACTTAAATACTGATACAGCAAATAATAAAATCTCCTATATGTAATATTATATTTCTTTGTTTCGAAAATGTAAGAATTCAGTCTCCTATGTACGGCTGCTATAGGATGAATAAATGTGTTTTTTCTTCCTACTGAAAAATTTTATATTTTGCACATAGGAATTATTATAGAAACGACGATATGATGTAAACACGTCCGAAATATTGTGGAATGGGTGATTGGATCACATTTACCTCCCCTCTGTTATGCCCATACGTGGTCTAGTGTTTAGTATTGAGCATTTATGATTTGAAAGCTACGTAAGTAAATTGTTACTTAAATGCAAAATTACGTAAATAGCAAATTTATTCTTCAAAATTTCTTTAATCCTATTAAAAAAAAAAAAGAAAAGCGATTTTTTTTTTTTTTTTTTTTTTTTTTTACTTTCTAAAAATTCTACGTGTCCTGGTTTTGTTGTGTTCCTGCAATTTTCTGCAATTCATGTAACTTATTGTGGCTGTGAAATATAAACAGAGTTCTGAACATGTGGAATTTCTGCACATCAAAGGCCTATGTATGAATATTACAACCATATGAAAAACTGAATATGAGAAAAAAAAAATGTGGCTCGTGGGGTATCTGCAATAAGTAACGATTCAATTGTGCAACGGATATGAACCCACCATATCACCGACTAAAAGGTACGTTACAGTATTTGTTCAACTGTTGCAACACACTTTATGTGTTTTAGGCTAAATTTCTGTTTAACATCTTTTAGTGTTTGTCGAACTCCGTTTATATAGACACTGAGCTTTGCAGATAAACAAAGACCAAAAATATATATACTGTATAGTTTCCATAGAAATAGCATTAGTGTTTGAATAACAAAGTTATTGTATTCTTTTTATAACTAAACATATACGACAATCCATTCCGAGAACTGGCTTTAAATAAAGTTTCAGATTATTCGGATATTATTTTCAATCGCTTAGCTAACTTTCGGTTAATTTATGTCGGTTAATAGATCCTGTACCGTAATCGAAAATCCTACTCTACAGCAAGACTCACAAACAAATCCAACAGTAACTTGAACTCTATAATTTCATTATAGAACTAGGGTTTTCTTATATTATTTAATCCCAAACCGGGACAAATTCTAAATAGACTGACTTGTAAATATGAGTACATTACATTATGCATGAAGAAGGGAATACATGAGAAAGAGAGTAAAAATTTATTTGCATTTCTTGTATTTCACAACTTTTAAACTGGATATCTGAATACAAATATCAGTAGAACATTTTGTATAATACTAGTGGCTTGTGCAGCAAATGCTGCAAACTAAGTTCATTAGACGTTCAAATAAACATTTTTCAGATTTATTTTCAATGAAGAATACCAGACATTCGGAAAGTTATTTGCTTCCATAACAATGAAAGATACTCTCTCTCGAGCCAATACTGAAGAGAACCACGCATATAAATATCTACACCACACCGCCATTAAATATATGAAAAAGACCCAACCCTACATGATTAATAACTATAAAAATATTTGATTTTTAATAATATTATCTTACGTAAGTTTTATAGCTTTCAGTAACATATACTATATATACTATATAGCCGCCACTCAGTAAAATATAGAAATCAAAATCTAATTTAAGTTATTCTCTACATCTACTTTTATAACCCCAAAACGTTTCACTTTCATATCATCAATATAGCATTAATATGTATAATTAATGAAAAATAGTCACATCATGGCATTAACTACAATAATATTTCATTTCTAATGGTAATAATGTCATCAAACCACCTCAAGTTTTGTAGTTTTTAATATCGAATACACAGCTGTACCCAGAAAATTACACACCACAGAATCGAACCTGTAAATTATTTTTTGTGAGTTAAGTTTTTAATAACCAATTCAATTTGAGCTCTAAATATGTCAGCATTCTTGCAGATCATGGCCTTCGTGTAATATTGTTTCCTGTAGTGTGTGTTTTGTTTTATTCTGAAATGCAACACGGCCGACTTGATGCTCGCTTCGCTTCTCCTTTACAAAAAAGCGAAGGGAATATTAAGTCGGCCGTGAATGCTATTAGCTAATTCTCAAAACTGACGACAGATGGATTTTGTAAAATAGGAAAATTATGTTTAAAAATTGACATTTCACTAAAAACTACTATTTTTCCGAAAAACTTTGGATTCCAAGCTTCAAAATGAGGGGTCATTTATTAAAATCCGTCCAGCCGTTTTCCTGTAATTTCCGTTACCAGTTCAAATTATATATATAGATGGTAGAATCAAGATTTATACGTACGTAACACATTTTAAGCTATTCATATTTTAATTTCCTAATAGAACTGATTATAATTTCGTGTTTTAAAATACAATTATAATAATAATCCGTGGCGCTACAGCCCGTCAAGGGCCTAGACCGACCAGCCGGTTGCTGGCCTCACGCCCACATGCCGAAGCAAAGGTGGACGATCATCCAACCAGAATGGAGGTATCGTGTGGTTAGCACGATGATCCCCCCAGCCGTTATAGCTGGCATTCGCAACCGGATTTCGCTACCTATCGTAGCTCCCCAAGTGCATCACGATGCTGGATGGGCACCGGTCCCATACACTGGCCGAAATTTCATGAGAAAATTTCCTCCCCCATGAGGATTCGAACCAGCGCGCATTCCGTAACGCGAGTCCTAGGCAGTATGCCTTAGACCACGACGCCACGGCGAGGGACTTTAAAATACAATTACAAAATTCAAAATATGATGCAATATATTTCACATTACTGCAATAGTAATGAAATGGATAGCTAATCTACTTTAACATCAATATGATACGAGAACACAGAAAAAAAAAAACATCGCAATACGCACATATTGATTATTTTGCGAAGAAAAATAAAGTCTATTTCACTTATCAAAGTTTACTTCCAGTAATTTTCTTAAAAAAAAAAACGAATTTATATGATTTTCCCTCTCATTTTGGACAGTAAAATTTCTAAAAACATGTAAGTTGGATAATAACGACTTTCTGGGACGTATGACAGCCCTACCAGACATTTGTGTGTTTTTTTTTTATACTCGCTTTAACATTTCTGGTCATATCGCGAGTTAATGCTCATTCACAATGAAAATTAAACATAACGTAAGCGTTAACTTAAGAATATAAACGTTGGGGTAAAATCAAGAAGTCATACCATCATTCACGATGGGAACATAAACATAACAGGAAACATACTTGGTAACCATGGAAACATAACAACGACGCCATTTCCTCATATTCTGTCGTATACTTCAGCGCTCCACGATTGTGTTCTGTTTGCAAATCACGTAAGCATAAGCACGAAAGTTTGGAGTTTGCAAACTTTCATGTTAACGTCTTACGGTAATGTTTATGTCAATGCTTATGTGAATCATTGTGAATGATCCCATTTGGTAGCCTGGGCGCAAACTTCTGTGTTTATGTTACGGTTATGTTTAATTTTCATTGCGAATGGGCCTTTAATCTTTTGAGTGAAATCCGAAGGCCTGTGTACTATTGTTGAGACTCGTTCTATTATTGTGAACTAGATGGCGTCTGTAGATATATCACTGATTTGCTATGAATATGATTTCGGTGATGAATGAGGCCGGTGATTTTCAGGGATGTTGTGGCCCGTATTTCCTGGCATTTGCCTTACGGTTGAGAAAAACCCTGAAAAACCTTAACCAGGAAACTCAACCCGACCGGGAATCGAACCCGGGCCCTCTGCGTAAGAGACCAGCATGCTGACCTCTACACCACAGAGGTGGTCTTGTGTCTCTGTACATCCTGTTTTTTATACATTTCTTTCGGACAATACGGTCTGAAAACATCATCATCACCATCTGCAACATTATATATATATATATATATATATATATAGGCCTATATATATATATAGAGAGAGAGAGAGAGAGAGAGAAAATAACTCGTCCGGCCTTAATTAAGGATCACCACGAGGATCCGGGAATTAATAGCAAATAAATATAATCAATTAAATATGAATATTGTTATAAAAATAAAATGTAATAATTAAGCACCATGATTATCAATTATAAAATAAAATCTTAGAAGATGACTATAAAATTATACTTATAAATAAAAGATTTTAATTAAAATTAGCATATCCTTAATTAAGGTCTTCTGAGTGGTATAAATGAAACTGTATAATCTGCAGGAAATCTTTAAGAATTTGCGAGATGATTTTTTGAATTTCAAAAGATGATATTGATAATTGTTTTCTTACCTTCTTACTAGCTTTTGTTACAAGTTGTCTTTTAATAACGTAGTTTTAAAGTTACAAATTGAAATTGCAAATTTAAATTGTATAAAATTATAAATTATGAATCAGAAATGTAGCCTACCTAATTGTGAACTAAGGTAATGGATGTTCTAGAGTTCTTTTGCCTGCATCTTCTTGAATATGCCACGTAATGTCTGTTTTATGAAAATAAAACGAAGCAAATCTTACAACAATGTCATTGTCACTAAATAGGTTCGAGCTATCGCGAGTGAAAGTTTTATAATTTGCAACTGATTCATCTATTCATATACTATGATGTTAACACACACAACTTTCTATTGCTCATAAGTTCACAACTGATAAATACAATTTAGTTCAGCAGTTAGGGTAGAAATCCTTTCTCTCTCATTACTTTTACAGAAGATTAAAGACGTTAAGCAGATTTTCTATTTCGTAAGCGTGAAAGTAAAATAGACGAAGTTCACAGTTAAAGGTGGCTTACAAGCATTCTCATGCGGGCAGATAAAAAAGTTATTTTTTTTTCTTCCATCATGTTAATATTGTCAAAACAAGCGCTCATACAAATTTTGGCCACTCGAGAGCAATTACGAGGGCCGTCCAGATAGTAGGTGTCCCTAGGGCCGTTTACAGGAAGAAAACAATTTCATAGAAATATTTATTGGAACAGAAACAGAATTGTTGAGCTATTTTCAATATATTTCTAACTGGAAATGAGACTGTGCTGTTTTTATTTTGATTTTGTACCAGTGTTTGTTTACAAACAACGCAATGACAAGACAGTGGTACACAGTTTTTGTTTTGATTGGACGCGGTGGTCCAGTGTCTATTTTTCAATACATTTCTAACCGGAAATGAGACTGTGTTGTTTTTATTTTGATTTTGTACCAGTGTTTGTTAACAACAAGACGGTAGTACATTGTTTTTGTTTTGATTGGACGTGGTGGTCCAATGCCTTGGCCACCCAGATCACCCGACTTCACCCCATTCGATTTTTACCTTTTGGGTCACTTGAAGGCTGTCGTATATGCGACACCAGTGAATGATGCAGAGGAGCTATTGCAACGTGTTGAAAATGCATGCCAATTGATCCGTGATGACAAGGTGTTTGAGCGAACTCAAACGTAAGCGTTAAATGACAAGTTTCCAAACATGTATTTGTGATACAACAAAAAAAAAAATAAGGAACACAAAGTATGACCATTTCTCTAATAAATAAGCATTTTCCGTCCTATTTTCACATAAGGAATTGTTTTTATTTTTGATCCAGGAGGACGTTCACTCGTTTTCCGAACATACTTATCACCAAAGCTCGGATCTTGGGGACTTGTGTGTCGTGTGCTTGAGTAAGGTTACAGGCATAACGTACACAAAGCTCACGCTGCAAGTGCTCAGGGACAGTCGTTTGTACTAAGAAAGTGGTCACATCGAATGGCAAGAAGACGAACGAATAAACTGTGTCACGTCGAAGCCAATGACATTAAGAGAATTACAGGTAAACGGTCTGTTTGAGGAATTAGAAAATACGTGTTATTCGAATGGGTGTTATGGAAGTTTGAAAATGCATTTCTTAAATTTTAGGTACAGAATTTCGTGGAGGAATTCTGAGGAGATACATTATTTTCTTCTAATGCAGAGTTTATATCTTGTAAGTTGTACCACACATAAACTAGAGCTGGAAACGGGCATTCATTGAAAGACATTGCAGTCCTTTAAATTGATGGAGAATTTGTCCATAGCCATGGATCAAGTCGTAGAGGGACCTTCCCTAGTAGTGATACACTAATTGAAAACTATTTGCGAGAAAAATTTAGGATATACTTATCTTTCTCAGATACGAGATCTGCTGAAAATCGAACAGGAAACAGTGACAGTGAAATATTCAGTATTTTATTTAGGCCCAAGACTTTATAATAAAATTTCAAACCATTTTCCAAATTTGAAATTTTTTAAAATTGAAACTTTTAAAAAGAATTTTGTAAAATTATCCATGATATATAATAGTAACAAATGTACTTTTTTACCTTTTATTTCTATCGACTATATTCATGTTTTTATTGAATATCACTGGCTTCTGTCGGATTGTCAATTTATATTAAATGTGTATTTTTCTCTCGTTTTCCTTTCTTCTTTATTCTTGCTCTTGTGTTGTACTTATTGGTTTGAATTAAGTTAATTACTGTATTTAGTAAACTGTCCTTGTAAATTTTATGTTATATTATTCACTAAGACCACACCGTACACGATCCTGACTCTTACGGTAGTGGCTAGAAACATTTTTATTTTATAAATGCAATTTGTACTCACTAGGTAGCTAGTTAAAATAAATAAAATAAAAAAATTAAAGTTTGCTCCCGTCACTTCATGTGACGTGGAAATAAGTTTCCTTCGTTTCAAATCATGTTTAACTAACAGACGAAGAATTTATGGGTTCGAAAATCTTCTAATGTATGTAGTCATACACTGTAATGAAATGTACAGAGCAGAACTGTAAATTTGATGTATTTTGCATGTTTATTTATATATATGCTATAAAATTAGATGTTTCAACCTATCATAATATTATCATTATGTTGTTCCAGCCAGGAACCACTTTTATAGCAGACCTGACAGTACCTCCGTGCTGGAAGCGGGAGTTTGTTGACATTGAAGTCCGGTCGCTTAGCCACGTTCAAAGACACAAGTCCCCAACTTCCGAGCTTTGCTTATCACTCACCCTGTATAAGCAGAGATAATCGGTCTCCCTTGATGAGTATGATGATGATGATGATGATGATGATGACGATGGAGATGATTATGATGATGATGATGACGACAATGAAGATGATGATTGTGATGATGATTAAAAATGTTAGTCATTTACTTCGAAATTTAAATCCAAACAAATAGTTACAAATGAAATAGTGAAATTAAATTTGATATATTTATTTATAATTATGAAGTACGTACATTACTAACGATTGCACAATACTGGATAACCTATCCGTGTAAGCATGTTTTTACAATGGTTAGTATGTCTTATTAGCATTTCACGCACGTATCCTCAGAAATTGGTGGGATTGCCCCTCTTGAAGCAGCTGTCATTGATCTCTTTTGACTGAAAACTCTCACCTATTCAGATCTATAAATGTTCTGTTTCACTTAAGTATAACATTCCGGCACATATAAGGAAGTCCACAGATGCTGTAACTGTCAGGGGTGGTAAACATTTTGAATACCAATGTCAGCTTTATTGTCGGTCTTCAGCATCTCCAGGTATTGTCAAGTTCCAGCGTTGCTGGTGATGGTAAATGTAGAACGCACGGGATGACATCGCCGGTTTAAATTATCCGCCATACTTTTCTCTATAATCTCTGCAATTTCTGTTTCAATCTAGCAACTTTAGAGGTATCGGCAGCAGTTTAAATGAATCAATGCAAAGATTATTTACTGGCTTTTAAGCAATCCGGAGGTTCATTGCCGCCCTCACATAAGCCCGCCATCGGTCCCTATCCTGAGCGAGATTAATCCAGTCTCTACCACCATATCCCACCTCCCTCAAATCCATTTTAATATTACCCTCCCATCTACGTCTCGGCCTCCCCAAAGGTCTTTTTCTCTCCGGTCTCCCAACTAACACTCTATATGCATTTCTGGATTCGCCCATACGTGCTACATGCCCTGCCCATCTCAAACTCTAGATTTAATGTTCCTAATTATGTCAGATGAAGAATACAATGCGTGCAGTTCTGCGTTGTGTAACTTTCTCCATTCTCCTGTAACTTCATCCCCTTAGCCCAAAATATTTTCCTAAGAACCTTATTCTCAAACACCCTTAACCTCTGTTCCTCTCTCAAAGTGAGAGTCCAAGTTTCACAGCCATACAGAACAACCGGTAATATAACTGTTTTATAAATTCTGACTTTCAGATTTTTTGACAGCAGACTAGATGACAAGAGCTTCTCAAACCCATTATCTCCTGGCTTAGTTGCCTCATGAGTGATGCCTTATGGTGTCACTTATGATGTTCAGATCTGTCTTCGGACAGTTGACTAAACAATAATACTAACTTTATATTGTAACCGTAAATATTTCTAAAATTGATATTCGTTTCAAAATTCAATAATTACGTATATTACGGTACCTGAAATATTTTTGTTTTTGCTGGAGCTTTAATTCATTTCGGTGGCATTTTGGCGGAAAGGGGCATATAACATACTTGTTTAAAACTCTGTTCTATTAAAATAAGTGTAGGCTTATATAAAATCCAGAAACTAAATGCAATGACGAAGCTTAGAAGTAATCCAGAATGTGAGAATTATAGTTGTAAAGAAACAAATTAACCCCCTGAAATATAAAGAAAATTTCAAACCTGTTTATTTTAAAGCATGATTTCCATCTATTTGCCATTTTTACAGCGACTGCTTCCTCTTGTTTCTATGGTACACTGGCGTTCAAAGACACCTGATCCCTAACAATCGATAGTGACCGAGATTTGTTGGTGTAAATGTGGCTTCTTTAGTTATTACTTCTACGAATAGATGGCAAAGAAGTTGTCAATCGTTCATAACCCGCATTTTAGAATTCAATATTTCGTCCCCCTCAGCTGATTATAAAACAACACTGGATTACCTGGAAATTGCTGATATTATCAGTTAAGGGGAGAGGATGGTATTTTTTGGTGAAAAATGAGTAAATTAAAAAAAAAATCTTTAAATTACTCTGTGATGTGTGGAATGAATAGCATAATATTTTGTAGGTATTTGTGCCCTTATCAGATGTTGAGACGCCATTGTTAAACTTCCTGCGTTATGGATTTTTAAATCACTCGACCCATTTTATTGTTGTTTCCGGTAAATTGAATTTTTAAAAAATCTTTAAAATACTCTTTGATATGTGTGGAATGCATTGCGTAACATTTCGTGGGTATTTGTGCCCTTATCGGATGTTGAGACGCCATTTTTAAACTTCCGCACTATGGATTTTTAAATCACTTGCCCCCTTTTATCGGTTTATGTGAACTTCATTTTTTTGCTACATTGCCAGACAAAAATGGATATAATTTCTGAACTATTAAAGATACATGCATGAAATTTAGAACATACATTTTTTTTAGACTATTAGGAAACTTTTCTGTGTAACAGAATTTTGTTAATCGATTTCATTTTTAAACTACGTCCGTTTGTTTGCAAGAAAGGAATTAAGAAAAGTGTTATTAAATTTTAATTGTTTATTTTACAAACGTAGAGACTAATATCAAAATTTTGTTACAGACAGTTTGTAGAGCATGCTTTTGCAAGTACATTGCAAAAAACTGGATGAATCTACTTTTAAAAATGGTTTAGATCTATCGGTTTTAGTAAAATACTGCATTGGGTATTTTTTTTTCAAATCTGGGCCCCCAAATATTTTTTTTTTTCAAATCTGGGCCCCCAAATATTTTTTTTTTCAAAATATTTATTTTTGGTTGAGTTGCCACAGCTATGAGCTCTCTACGTACAAAAAATTAATATTTTACACCAAATAGGAAAAAGTTAAAAAAATACCATCCTCTCCCCTTAAGAGAATATATGCTTGGATGTACATTTCTCAAACTTTTTAACCGTGTAGTGAGAGTACAATATAATAAGTAAATCAACTCAGAAACAGTTTTATTTCTAGTATGAAAGATACAAATCAATTAGCAACAAACCGTTGCCAAGGAGAGCTATATTTTTCACGGTCCACTCCGTTGTGTAATGAACACAGACGTAGGCCAGTCGTGAATGCAGAACTCAGAGCCCTGCAACCGCCTCAATAATGGTGCCACCTATTGAGAACTAGCGAAACTACTTGAAACTTTGTCGATTTGTTATATATTTGGTTCTTACTTATCCCGTGGTTAGAAAATTCGCTTACACGATCATAAAATCGTAGGTCAGATATCTTTGAACGCCGGCGTACCATGAATGACGTCAGAGTAAATACCTCATTTCGAAACGTTACAGTTTTTCTCATTTGAACCTCGAACATACCGAACACCCGCGTTAAAAGTATGGCCCATCTTCTCATCGTTAATTTTTAGTAGTTGTAGCAGTTTCAATGTGAAGCTTTCTTCTGAATAATTAAAACTATTTATAGACTTCAATCTGTCCGAATTAGAAGGTTGGATGTGGCACCAAAGAAGCTTTATCACTCCTGAAGAGACCCGAGCTACAGATTTGTCATTCACTGAATGTTTTACCTAATGGCCAGATCGGGAATTTCTGATAGCATTTAACGTCAACTCGCTTTCTGCCTCCATTACGAGGCAACCTTCTGTTAATAGAGGAGAGAGTGCGGGAAAACCCAGCTCCGCAGTGACAGTACCGCCTCGTCATAACCTCCAACCCTGCAAGTGCAATAGAAAGTACCCAAAAGCTATTTAACGGCGTGGATCGAATCTACAGAATAGGTTTCTATAGACTTTCACGCTAAATCGCACATCCTGAAGTGGGCGGACAACATGACTGCAACGCAAGTGAATTGCCTTCGCTTCCTATGCACCATTGCTTGGGGTCGCACAGAGAAGATGACAGGGTTGAATGGCCTTCTAACTTTATACATCTAGTAGGATATGAACCGCTGGCCTTCCGGGTCGAGTTCGAGATGCAGCGAGTAAAATAGGGATATCTTATGCGAAGTTTTACCGCTAGATGGCAGGAGCGTTCCATGCGGCGCAACATATTGTAGGGCTATGTTATGTTATAATTACGTTTTCCCACTTAGTTTTCTGTGCGTGTCAAAATTATATTTACAATTATTTTTATAACCTAGTATAATTTAATATAATTCAATATTTTCTTACCTCATAATTTAACTTAATCTATACTAATAATAAATCTGTAGCCGAAATTTTTCTGGTAATTTTCGATTTTCCAAAAATAATTGGTCCTAACATATACAATTAACCACCCTGAAACCGAAAATCGCTTTTTTGAAATTTTTGTTTGTATGTCTGTCTGTCTGTATGTATGTTTGTTACCTTTTCACGCGATAATGGCTGAACGGATTTCGATGAAAATTGGAATATAAATTAAGTTCGTTGTAACTTAGATTTTAGGCTATGTGGCATTCAAAATACATTATTTAAAGGGGGGGTTATAAGGGAGCCTGAAATAAATAAATCGAAATATCTCGCTTATTATTGATTTTTGTGAAAAATGTTACATAACAAAAGTTTCTTTAAAAATAATTTCCGATAAGTTTTATTCTTTGACAAATTTTGATAGGACTGATATTTAATGAGATAAATGAGTTTTAAAATTAAAATAACTGCCATCTAAGGCCGTGTAATGAATTAAGAAACAAATGACTTCGTCTATGAGGGGCCTTGGACAGCAACAATCGAAAGCTATGAAAGATAGCCTACAGATAATGTTTCTGTGTTTGTATGAAGTAATATCAGAAGATAAATTAACCGATTTGTATAATTAATTATTAATTCACTATTGGAAAGTGTAGTTTCTCTAGATGGACATAATGCTATAATGTTATTACAGTAACTTCTGAGTGAATCGAGGACAGGTAAGATTAAAATAGCTTCTTATGCACAGAAAACTTGATAGGCTATTCTGTACATTCGTTTCCTGTATTTCCTAAAATAATTTTATGACCAAATGAGTGCTCTCTGGATCTAAATGATCGCATTTTAATTATGCAAATACAATTTAAATTAAGTAACATAATAAACGATTTATCCTTATATCAAACACGAATGTTCCCTGGATCAAATGTCCTATTTTAATTATATAATTACTTTATATTTATTTCTAACGGGTGCAGCGGAGCGCACGGGTACGGCTAGTTTACAATAAATAATAACGTAAACCTGTATAATATTGAGCGATTCCCCGAGATGGGTGGGGAAATCTGCAGTATGCAGAATATAGTTACGAGTAAATTGAATGTTCATGAATCTAAACGAGAACTTTGAGAACGAGGTGCACGAATAAAAAAATAGGAACTATGTCGAAGGTGAATATTACCCTCTTTAATCATTGACATTTAAGAACCGTACGCTAAGAACAGGATATGCAGCCACCAATGTGGTTTTCTTTTTATAGGGAACGGACTATCGAGATTGAATTCCTTGTATTTTTTTCTGTAGTTGCAGAAAGATCAAATGCAATTTTTAATAGGATGATATAATGTGATCGCACTAGTATCACGATTAGTCGTGCGATTTGTAGGTTAAGGACATGCAGTTTTGAACACTATGTAGGATGATTTTGAAAATTTGAAGTTAAGACATGGTTTTAATAATTAGGGTGCAGTACATTAAAACATTATTCACGAAATGGATTTCACTACGCATCGTCCTGGATAATAAACATCCTAATTTATCAGGAATTTACTACAGGCGTAAACTTCGGAGACTCCTACAACTACTGCATATAATGTAAGCTAACATAGCTCGCTGTGGAGGTTGCATATGTTTTTATTAATTTTTCTTTTTCCTCTTCCAAAATGAAACTGTAGTCAACAATTCCTTACTTGAAGTACCGGTAGTTACTTTTATTTTTTAATATTTTCGAGGCGCAATTTAATTACTTATATTTTTTAAAGTTTAAAGCATATATTCAGAATATTTCGGGATCTGATTGAAGACAAAAAGCTTTCCCTGGTTTTTACTTATAGGAACATAACAAAAACTTGCCATTTTTAGTTGTTTTTAAGAATATTTAATATATTAATACACAACGCATATCCTCAATGTTTATATACCGAAAAACAAATGCACACGCAAAGCGCATCCCTCAAAGTACACGTGCGCTATCTGTTGGTGCTAGTTCAGGATATCCCTATTGGAATTAGCAATGAACAAAGATGGTGATGGGCAAGGTTTATTCTAGTTGCTCTTTTTTTAAGTTGTCATTAATTCTTGATTTCTTCACAATTCACCATCATTGTCACAGATATAATGACGTTCAAAGATACCTGACCTAGAAATCTCTGATCCTGTAAGCGAACTTTCTTATCACGGGATGCCAAAACCAAAGATTACTATACAAATGGACAAACTTGGAATTAGTTAATCTAGTTCTCATCAGGTGACACTATTAACCATGGTGCGAATTGAATTTTTTTTTTTTTTTTTTTCCAGGAGGGGGAGATATTACAATTTTAAGAAATCGGTGTTCATTGTATTAAACTGTTTTGTTTGAAATATCTCAAAGAATAACCCTCTCAAATTAAATAACATTACTTAGGTTCATTTTGTAGGTTGATTTCGACTCACTATGTCTCGAAATTGATATTTACAGAGTTTTAAGAAGTGTACCAAGCTTATACAGGGACATCATTTTATTTTTACTTCAATTTTTATTGTACCTGAGTTTTTTAATGTACTTCACTCCCACCCCCTCTACTAGCAAACTTACAACCGTCCACAACACAGAACCAGTCAAAGATGGCTGAACAAAACTGAGTTAGTGAGTATAGTGCGTTCCAGAAATATGTTCGCGTTTTCCAGTGACGAAAGAGCTTTCGATATTGAATCATATTTTCGCACAGGTACTGTCGTCCGTTTGCCTACGTCGCATCCCGTTTTCCCCCACCCGCTTCTGCTCGCTCCTCTGTAAAGGCTAGTGGCTGGGCTGTCTTAGTTCTTTTCTGAAAACATTAATCTCTGTTAGGAATTTGACTTCTACGTAATATTATACAACTGTTTAAAATATCTTAAATAAAAGGGCCTCGTTAAGTAATTAGCTGTCATGTGATTTCCTCCTTCTACGGGTCTGCGACAAAACCAGTTGGACGGACAGTATATAGCATTTCTGAGTAATTTTATCTTTTCGGATCGGGCAGAAGTGAAGATTGAATTTACAGTACGTAAGGTACTCTTTTATAGAGTAGGGACAGAATTATTTCAACATGAGTTACTAGTACGAAGGACGAAACTGGTAATTGGAATTAGATGCAATAGTCTGTAGTGCGATAATATGCACAAAAGAACTGAAGGCTGTATCGAAATGAACGGCCACCATTTTCAAAAAATGTGTTTAAATATCCATATTATTATTATTTTTCATTTTAACTTCATTCTCTATAGTGTACGCTAATGTGCTGTAAACAGTATAATATGCACTGTATAATGAATACGCCCGAATGGACGGCTCTGTTCGTAAATAAAAACACTTATTGTCAATACAGTACTGTATTTTGATTAAACAAAAACCTAATGAAAATTATCAAACTCAAAATCGCGATATTTCCTAGTTTACGTAAATGGAAGAAACTATTTTTCTTCCCTCGTATATCTAGTAAAGTGATTTGTTTGTATTTTATGCTAGTATCATCGAACTCCAGTCGTGGAAGGTGGTAGCAAACGGTGTTTCCGGTTCTCAACGTTAATCCAAAGGTATAGCAAGGTTAATATTAGAAATGTATGTTATTAGAGATCTAAACCAAGCTTATCAGGTTGATCAGGAAAAGAGGGCCATTTATGAACCTTGTATTCCCTACCTTAGTGCCAAGTATAACATCCCTCTCTTCAATTGGTCAGTGACAGGTTTATTTTTTGGTGCTCGGAGTTCTTTACCAAAATTTACATATCATTTTTTAAAACAATTATCAATATCATCTTCTGAAATTCAAAAAATCATCTCGCAAATTCTCAAAGATTCCCTGCAGATTATACAATTTCATTTATACCACTCAGAAGGCCTTAATTAAAGATATGCTAATTTTAAATAAAATCTTTTTTTATCAGAATAATTTAGTCATCTTCTAAGATTTTATTTTACAATTAATAAGCAATGGTGCTTAATTATTACATTTTATTTTTATAACACTATTCATATTTAATTAATTGTATTTGTTTGCTATTCATTTCCGGATCCTCGTGGTCATCCTTAATTAAGGCTCTCTCTCTCTCTCTCTCTCTCTCTCTCTCTCTCTCTCTCTCTCTCTCTCTCTCTCAATGATGTCGTGGATAAAAACATGCATTTGCATGGAAATTCTGTCTTTACTGATGACTGATTCATCTGCATTCTATCTCCGAGACAGTTGAAGATTGAAAGCAACTGCAGAACTTACTTATCAAATTTCTTCCTACGTCGTCGCAAGGGCTTCGACTTAGGACACAATCAATCTGTCTTTCGATATAGTTCCTATTGCCCACAACACTCGAGATGTCCCCACTGCCGAAACCAGGAGCCTGCGCACGCAAAAGCGCGAACACGGCGCACGTGGTGATGAGTGCAAAGAAGATCTTCATCTTGACGTTCGCAACAAGCAGGTACTGATCTTGACTTTACCGCATCTCTCGTTTTATATCAACAGAAACTTAATAGAGGGGTTGCAAAACATCCCGTTGGGAATAATGACTTTCTCCGTTTGCGTCCGACCTTGAAAGAGCCACCAATAACAAGGAATTCCGTCATTTATCTACCAAAAGCAATTTAGGAAAATATAGGTATCTGTACCATGTCGCCATACTTTATCCATCTCGGGGAAACCACACGATAAAATATACAATTTAACGCTTGCGCAAAGTCACCATTATTTTCTACATTTCTGATAGTCCAAATCCGGCTAAAAGTCAAACTTGAAACTCCGATCCATACAGGCAGGAACCAGAAATGTATATATGTATTTATTCACACTGCAATGGATATATACCCGGTGGCAGTGGTAACTAATTACACTCAATAATGACAATAATAAACTTATTAATTAAAAATACAATAATAATACTAATAATTAATACTAAGAATAATAATAATAACAGGGAACATCCTAAATTAAATGAAGCACGATCACTTAAAATAACATTTAAAATAAATCTAATTTGTATCTTAAACCTAAGATCGAACTAAAACCCACGAGTATGATATGTTCATATCTGCACAAGTACCTTTCAGCACTACACTCATTTCGCTGTCAACTCACTCACTGCACTGGAACTACGACACATTTCACTGATTCTATCCTGATTTCACTAACACTTCAAAAACATTTCACTGTCCAAACACTTTGCACTGCCACTATAAACTATAAAGCTTCACTGACAGGAACACGTTTCACTTACACAACACACTTCACTGACACAACACTTCAATAACAAAATATCATTTACACCCTTTAAATACTGTGTATAATTACCGTCTATTAGTAAAGTCCTTAAGCCTATTTTTAAATACATTTTTGGTTGTTGGTAAACAGCGTATTCCGAATCTCACCGGTCCGGTGGCATCAAAGACGTCACGTTGCAGCGAAATAAGGAACAAAACTGCTGGAAGGATCGATGGCTGTCATGGCGACTGTACCAAGTTGTTGTCTGTGCTACGCTAGCAAAATTTTGCGAAATTTTCGTACTCCCATCTCGTTCAAAGAAAAGATAGCATAAACAATTTATTTCTTGAACCGGTAGTAATAACTGGTCCGTTGACATGTTCGCTCATAAGCCATTAACATATTGTTTTTACGTTGTGCTCATTACAAACAATACAGCAGAACACACCGCCATGACACAACAGTGCACGATGTCATTCGTCTGCTAATTCCCGCCCTATACGAGAACCAATCAGATTCACTGATGGCGGCTGATGGAGACTGCCACCACCTCTGCAAGTTGATGGCACCGGTGGAGCATCAATGACGTCATCGGTGGAATTCGGAACACCGTGATGCCATCGGATTGCTCACTGGTGAGATTCGGAATACGCTCAAAGCATTTAGTAAGTCTGCAGGTAAAGCATTCCAGTCCCTGATGGTACGATTGAGAAAAGAAAACTTTCCAGTGCCCGTCCTCTGTCTTCTTTCCCTCAATTTATACGAGTGGTCGTTCCTTGAAGAGTAATTTGGCGGCTGCAACCTATTTTTTATTTCTCTCCAGGCAGGCTCACCTCTGTATGTTTTGAACAGTGCGCATAATCGAATTCGCGTTCTCCTGTCCGTGAGTGTGTCCCATTTTAATGGTGAATTTTTCCGACAGCACTTGAGAGCACGATCCTACAAGAAACATAGGCTTTTTCAACATGACACTATAATTATGCCGGTGAGGAAGCTAAATAGAATTTGGAGATCTTCAACTACAGGGCGACCCATTAAAATCTTTACCATTTTAATGAGTTATACAGGTGTCCCAAAAGACTAAACCCATTGCATTTCCTGCCGTTGTAAGTGAATGATGCCACTGAGTAAGGAGGAGGGAATACAAGTTATTTTTGTTGGTGGGAACCCATTTAAGTGAAGATTATCCTGATAGACGAATGGAGTTCTATGAATGGGCAGAAGAACAGTACGAAAATAATCAGATGTTTCCATCACACATTCTGTTCTCTGATGAAGCTAAACTTTTATGTTTCGGGAAGTCAACCGTCAGAACACCCGATACTGGTCACCATAAAATCCTAGTTGGTTGATTGCCTTCAAACGATTATGGACGTAACAGAATCATGGTGTAGTGCAGGATATGGAAAGACAGAATCGTTTGTCCCTTCTTTTTTGACAAGACGGTAACCGGTAAAACGCATCTGAGGACGTTGCAAAAAAAAAAAAATTTCCAAGTTTACTGAACCCAGAAGAATACTTCCCGGAATGGTTTCAGCAGGATGGTACACCTGCGCATTACACACGAACAATACAACGGTACCTTTATGAACAGTTTCCCGAACATTGGATTGGACGTCGAGGAGCTGTGGAATGGCCTCCAGGGTGCCCAGATCTTACGCCGATTGATTTTTATCTCTGGGGCAATATCAAAGCCAAGGTATACAAAGTCAAAATTCAGGACGTTCGTCATCTCAAAGAACGCATTGTGCATGTGTGTCGGGAAATTTCCGCGACTGAGTGTAGTTTCCTGTCCCCACCCCTCAGACAGCGCACTGAATGGAACACTGTAGGTAGACAACGTAAACGTCAGATGAATACAGTATGTGTAAGATGTACAGATAAATACACATAAATAAGGTGTACAGAGGAATGAAATTATTCAATTTACAAACAAATATTTGTCCTTGTAACTTTCGACTCAGTCATTTCCGAACCATGGTTCCTTATCTCAAATTGATACATGTGCCCTTCCCCATCATCCCTGAAAGTTTGTAACACCAGCTCGGAAACACCCTGTGTAAGTAATTCATGCATGTGACGTTAATTCCATACTACTGCTGTGGTGATGAGCTAATCATTGTAAGCCTAGTTACAGTTCAAACTAAAACATCGTGTACATGTTTTTATTTTACAGGTGTATATTATGCGATATGGAAGCAGATTAATACAGGGTTATTCGTAAGCCCGTAAAACATTTTCAAAAATCATAACTACTAAACTATACAATGAATAACAAATTATTTTACCGTACACTAAAATAAAGAGAAACTCTCCAAGTTTTGTTACATACCTCACAGATGCTCAATGTGTCCACCTTTACGACATACATCCATGTGGTAATCCATCCCGTCCCATACACGCTCCAGAATGTCACGGTTGACCAGAACCACGGCAGCTGTAATCCGGTGACGAAGTCCCTGAAGATCAGCGGAGGCACATAGGCAATATCCTTCACATATCCCCACAAGAAAAAATCACACGGAGTTAAATCTGAATGGCCACTTCATTAACGCGTCATCTCGTCCTGTGCGTCCGATCCATCTCTGTTGAAAATTTTGATTGCTGTGATAGTGACAATTTGTAACATGTCCAAGTAAATCATCCCAGTAAAATGGTCCATACACCTTCTCTTTCGAAATCAAACAGAAGACATCCACCTAAGGTTAGGTTCGCACATGCTCTAGAACTACGCGGGGATTTTCAGTTTCTCCTATGCGCACATTGTGCCGATTAACTTTTTGATGAAAAGTTGCTTCGTCACTAAAGATGAGCAAGTCAGCAAAACCGTCTACTTCAAATCTTTGACGAAGTCCTTGCACATTCCAACACACAAAACAAACCGATTGCTTACATTTAGTAAACGCCATTTTGCCACTATTGATAACTACTGCCACCTAGCGATAAATCATTGCAACTAAGCGCGGGCTTTTCATATTTAAAAAAAAACTTTGGGAGTTTCTCTCTTTATTGGCATATCAATTACCATGATCTGCTGCGTACTTTATTCATTATTAAACTTTAAAATGTTTCACGGACTTATGAATAGCTCTGTAGTTGTTAGTTTCTCGTCCACATCAAAGCAAACATATGTTTACAACATAAGCCTAATGTACTGCCTTACATAGCAGGCAGTGTTTTGTGAATAATAGTTAGCACTAATAATTTTCCTTTCATCTGAACTATTACTACAAAATGCATTTGTATTTCTGTTCGCTCTATATATTGTCAAATAATTGTACAATGTCTTTGGTTACAGTATAAAATTGTTCCAGTCTTCTTTAATTTCAATGTCAAATTAATGGTAACCAAGCTTGATTATGTCCATAACGTGGTCACTTTAAATGTTAATAAGATTTTTTTTTCATTTATCCATTCACATTGATTTATAAGTAGAGCCCGGAATTTTAGGTGCTAAGTTAATATTGTTCCTCTGTATAGTTTATAAAATAGACACGTCATTCTTGTCATTCATTATTTTCCTTTCGGTACCGGTACTGTTAAAGGTCTCTAATCCTCTTAACTACCACTTACAAATTAGCGCACAGTTTACAAGATTCATTACCCAGTCCTTGTGACTCTGTTGTCTATTATTAATTTATTACATATCGAACTTCTGTGAACTACACTTGAAACCCTCTTCATGGCACAACATCTATTCAACTACACTCAGTGTCATTCTTAACTTTTAGCACCTAAAATTCCGAGCTCTATTTATAAGATACACCAAACATATTCAGAGAATGATGCAAACCACAACGAAACTAGTCAGCCAGATAATTTACCATAATATTAACACAATAAAGCAGTTATCATTTGTTCAATAACGTTAATCAGTGATTAAATTTTTCCTTTCATTATTTCATATTTACAATAGTCTGCTTGTTTAATCTACACAAAGTATTCGGAAAAATGAAAATAGCCATCATATAAATAACTCTAAATTTAATATTATTTCATTTATTTTTAACTTCCTGAGAAGAAAATATAATGTTCAACAATGCAGGACTTAAGAAAACTATTACAAGAAGGCAATTAAAATGCTTATAGTGTCAGTAGGCGCATAACGGCAAATCTCCTGCAAATGAATAATAAAATTAGTTCAAAGTAGAGCAATATAACACAAAACAGATAAAGTGCCGAAAATTCGAACTATTCTCGGAAAGCGTCTGCTTCTGTGAGCCAGAAGAGATTTCCAGAAACAAAGAAACAACTTGCCCCTATAAGAAAATTTTAGGAACGTGAAGGAAAGCTCAAACGGATACATCTGAGGAAACCGCAAATGCATACACGTACAAGAGTAACCTCTTGGAGCATATAACTAAATAATAATAATAATAACCATCATCCAAAGACGTATAAGGCCTAAGACCTGTTACGGTCTCAGTCATTCTCAGCCCACCTTTTTTTTGGGCGGCCCAAAGATCTCTTCCCCTGGGGGCAGTATTGAAGCATGGCTTTTGGAAGTCTATTACAATTTATTTGTTGGACATGGTTTTTCCACTGCAGCTGGTACTTGTTTAAAAACTGTGAGACTGGTTGTAATTGGAGTTCTGGCATAATATCCTTATTTACATTGCGGATAATAATAATAATAATAATGTTTTATTTTTCCTGGCAGAGTTAAGGCTATCAGACCTTCTCTTCCACTCAATCAGGTTGAAGGCAGATAAGGAAAATATATACAGAAGTATATCCTCTGATTGAGGTTCTGACATATATACAGGGTGTTTCCGAGGTGGTGTTACAAACTTTCAGGGATGATGGCGAAGGGCACATGTATCAATTTGAGATAAGGAACCATGGCCCGGAAATGACCGAGTCGAAAGTTATAAGCAAAAATAGTTGTGTGGAAATGGAATTTTAATTTGATACCACGTGCCCTTCTTCCTTTAACCTTTGGAACAGTCGTGGAAAGATGGTATGGGTCGGATGTCTCCTACATGGGTACTTGCCCCGATACAATCTGTGAGCTTGTCTACTGTTCCCATTGGCTCATCCGTATTCGAAAATCAGTTCTGCTTATTCCGCTCTCGTACTCCTCCTTTTCACTAGGACTGATCGACTGGACACTGCAACTTGTACACATACACTGCTGTCTACAGACGTGCATATCAGGACCGACCATGTCCGTTACACATTACGCTATCTGCATTGCTTTAGTGTAGTTTCCTGTCCCCATCCCTCAGACAGCGCACTGAATGGAATACTGTAAGTAGACAACGTAAACAACGTCAGATGAATACAGTATGTGTAAGATGTACAGATAAATACACGTAAATAAGGTGTACAGAGGAATAAAATTATTGCATTTCCACACAACTATTTTTGCTTGTAACTTTCGACTCGGTCATTTCCAGACCATGGTTCCTTATCTCAAATTGATACATGGGCCCTTCGTCATTATCCCTGAAAGTATGTAGCACTACCTCCGAAACACCCTGTATACACCTATTATCAGGTAGTACATGTCACTTGACGATATGTGTCAGAGGAAGAACGATTGTTTGTACGCATTTGAAGTCCGATTAGTGTAATATGTATATAGTTGCCGATGTATGCAATGGAGGGGGGGAAAGGAACTGGCCGTCCTACCCCATTATTTCCTGGACTGTTGGCTCATAAGTGGTGCCTTGTTGGTATCACTTGTGAGGTTCAGACCTCTCTTCGAACAGTTGACTAAACAACATATAGAAATATTAACTTATGAAAGAAGATAGAGTACACATGAATGCTATCACAAAAAAAAGTACAATTTGTATAATCAATATGAATTATATTGAAAAGATGACATTTATATATTAGAAATCAGTGTTAATGGAAACAACAGAGTTGAAACTACACATTAAACATTTTGGGTGCAAAAAACTAATTCTGTGTATTAAAAATATTTCTAAATAACTTAGATTTAAAGGTACGAGGACTAAGACGCCCAATGTCCAGCAGCAGCGAAATCTAGGAGCGGGCCATGGCTATTGAGAAAGAACTTGAATACAGAGATGTCTGATGACGTGGTATCGATAGCAACAGATTGTGCTGTGAACGTCTATTATGATTATGATGTGAAGCTAGGAGAGTAAACCGAGAGGCAAGGTAGTTGGGTGTGGAATTATGTATAATTAGATAGAGCAAGCAAAGAGAATGTACTGAACGTCTATCTAGCAAGCGGAGCCAGGAGAGTCATAGAAAATATTCCGATATATGATCATGTCGGCAGATATTGAAAATAATGTGCATGCAGACATTACGCACATGTTGACGTTTGTGTGAAAGTTCAACACTTAGATCACTATAGCTACTAGCAGTATTTTACATAAATGTTCACATTTGATTAAATTACAAAAGTAAGCTACAGCAGTTTATACTAAGTGAATTTTATTCACTAAATCATCAGGAGTCTGAGGTAAAATAAATATCTCACAACATCGAACGGTGAATAATTTTTAATCATATTTATTTCACACAATTATGACATTAAGTTTCTTACAAATAATATATTTTACACGTAAGTACATTTTAGAGTCCGCCAATGTGTTTACTGGCCGGAACTGGTTGTTTCTTCTTCTATTTTTGCACCAGTCATCTGCTGTAGCAAATTCATGAGTATTTGAAATCTGGTTTGGATCTGTAAAAAAGAACCAATGTAAGGATATACGGACAAATCAGAAAATAAATTACATTATACCATACTTACATCACTTTTCACCAATTTTCAGTTTTCTAAGTTTTTTAACCATATAAGGTTACATCCTAGCAAAGTGCAGATTTAATTTTACAATCTTCTATTTTTCAGCATCCTGTCTACCAGACATAAATATCCTTCATTTTTTTAATATAATGCACAGAAACTTGAGCATTAATATAAAAATTTAAACAATAAAGTTACCTCTTCTTTGAATTATGGAACCTAAAAGGCATGTATATGAACCAAAATTTTTTATTTTTTTTTCTAGGTAAGCCTACCATTGCATTTCATATATTTCTAGTACAAAGTGATAACAACAATTACCTTTTCATTGGTTAAAATATCTCTTAATAATAATAATAATAATAATAATAATAATAATAATAATAATAATAATAATTAATAACAATAATAACAATAATAATAATAATAATAATAATAATAATAATACGTGCTACATGCCCTACCCATCTCAAACATCTGGATTTAATGTTCCTAATTATGTCAGGTGAAGAATACAATGCGTGCAGTTCTGTGTTGTGTAACTTTCTCCATTCTCCTGTAACTTCATCCCTTTTCGCCTAAAATATTTTCCTAAGTACCTTATTCTCAAACACCCTTAACCTATGTTCCTCTCTCAAAGCGAGAGTCCAAGTTTCACAACCATACAGAACAACCGGTAATATAACTGTTTTATAAATCCTTTCAGCTTTTTTGAGAGCAGACTGGATGACAAAAGCTTTTCAACCGAATAATAGCAGGCAATTCCCATATTTATTCTGCATTTAATTTCCTCTCGAATGTCCTTTATATATGTTACTGTTGCTCCAAGATATTTAAATTTTTAAAGGATAAATTTCCAATTTTTATATTTCCATTTCGTACAATATTCTGGTCACGAGACATAATCATATACTTTGTCTTTTCGGGATTTACTTCCAAACCTATCTCTTCACTTGCTTCAAGTAAAATTCCCGTGTTTTCCCTAATAGTCAGTGGATTTTCTCCTAACATATTCAAGCAATCCACATAGACAAGCAGCTGATATAACCCATTCAATTCCAAACCCTCTCTGTTATCTTGGACTTTCCTAATGGCATACTCTAGAGCAAAGTTAAAAGTAAGTGCATCTCCTTGCTTTAGCCTGCATGGATATCGAAAAAATCTATTTCTGTAGTCAACTGCAGCAAAAATGGAAGAATGTTGTAACACAGATTTATGTAGTTGATTGCAGAAAAGATAAAAGAATTTTGTATGTCAGTATGTTAGGCACTGAAGGGTATATTTTGATGTGAAAAGGTTTTGGGATTATTAGTAGAGGACCATCATGAATTTGGTGTAAATTGTTTGCAGGAAGTGTGGCTCCAATCAGTTTAATGTGGACAGTAAAAGGGGCTTTTCTGCATATACGAAAATACTTAGTATGTGGCATAAAAGTTTGTGTGGACAATGTGAAAACCATACTTTATTTTTCTTTATATGGAGGAAGGGCTCAAAAGCTAGCACAACAACCAGAGGCAGAAACCATACTTGGGTTTATATTTTGGTGATGCGTAGCGTTCAGAAGCAAACTTATTAAGCATTTTCTTATTGCGTAGAGTAGGCTTAATTTTTACTTAATTAATAAACTGGGAGCAACAGTAACAAACATAAATGATACCCGGGAGGATATTAAACACAGAATAAATATGGGAAATGCCTGTTATTATTCAGTTGAGAAACTTTTATCATCTGCTGTCGAAAAATCTGAAAGTTAGAATTTATAAAACAGTTATATTACAGGTTGTTCTGTATGGTTGTGAAACTTGGACTCTCACTTTGAGAGAGGAACAGAGATTAAGGGTGTTTGAGAATAAGGTTCTTAGGAAAATATTTGGGGCTAAGAGGGATGAAGTTACAGGAGAATGGAGAAAGTTACACAACACAGAACTGCATGCATTGTATTCTTCACCTGACATAATTAGGAACATTAAATCCAGACGTTTGAGATGGGCAGGGCATGTAGCACGTATGGGAGAATCCAGAAATGCATATAGAGTGTTAGTTGGAAGGCCAGAGGGGAAAAAGACCTTTAGGGAGGCCGAGCTGTAGATGGGAAGATAATATTAAAATGGATTTGAGGGAGGTGGGATATGATGATAGAGAATGGATTAATCTTGATCAGGATAGGGACCAATGGCGGGCTTATGTGAGGATGGCAATGAACCTCCAGGTTCCTTAAAAGCCAGTAAGTAAGTAAGTAATAAAAAAATGTCTTTCTTCTTAACTTTTACAATAATCTTTCTAGCTTTTATTAGTCAGTTAATCTTTTAGTACTTTGATTTTTATTGTATTTGTAAATTTAATATTAATTGTAATTATAATTGTAATTGCATTCTTAATATTGTAGTTGTAATCCCCTGGTAGAGGGAAAGAGAAGGCCTGATGGCCTTATCTCTACAAGGTTAAATAAATAAATAAAATAAAAAATATGTGTAAACAAAAACAGTAATAAAAAGTTTTATATTAAACATAACGTAATGCATTTAATTAACATCTTATTTTACGAAATATTCACCGAAATCGTGGCAGGTTTAACACCTAAAATCATCCATTTCATTTCACCAAAGATGCAGTCCTTACTAATAAGTTAAAAAAGATTGAAATTCTGCAAGTAACAAATGCAACTACTATACTACTTTTTTAAATATATTTAGAAACGAGTATTTTTAAGTCTGTGATAGTTACAAAAAGGAAATAGTACAAACCTCTTCCAAAGTACGGCTAGGGAGCTGTTCGCCAATCCTGATGAATGTCTGCTCCACGCCACAGTCTAACTGAAACATTTGGAGTATGATCTTGTCTTCTTCCCTGGTCCAAGAGCCAGAAGTGGCATCACTATCGCATTTCTCTTCCTGGGATGTCTGGTTTGAAGGCTGTAAACATAATCCAATACTTTCCTGACCTACATCTAAAGAAGCATTATCACTCTCCGAACCTGATATCTGGTCTTCATTTTCAGACATAACCACATCGTTTGTTGTTGAATCACAGGTAGCAACTTTTGTATCTGAAACGAGATCCATTACTTCTGTGGCAACTAAACCAGGTTCGCAAGAGGTTGTATCATAAACATCGACTGCATCTTCTTCCATTGGAACTGGAGGTTCTTGTACGGTATCTAAATGATCTGAGTGATTATCCTCAACTCCTACCGAAACTAAAGAATCATTATCATTCACTGCAGGTTCTTCATTATCGTTGCCCAGTGTTTCTCCTGCAGTGTCTGAAACTTTTAATGTTTCTGTATATGTTTCCATCGAAGTTACAGGTTCTTGTTTACTATCCACAACTTGACATGTAGTATTAATTGCAACTGTTGAAACTGCAGTTTCTACTACTTTAGCCAATGTGTGACATGAACTTTCAGAGTCATTTTTTCCGTGGATAGAATCGGTCTGCAAAACATGTGAAAGTGTGCTGAAGTCTTTGATAGTGGTGTCCATAGCTGCAATGTCCGGGGGTAAGATCGCACTTTCGTCATGCACTAAAGTAGGGGGTATGTCTTCCTTACTACCAGAAGTAGCTGTTACTGGAGAGATTGCACTGCTCTTATCTATATTAACGGTAGGGATGGTCAATATTACATTCTTTGCAGTATGCGAGATACCAGTTAGAGAAGAATCTGAAAGAGTAGCAGTGGTGGAAGTGGAATTCACAGTTCCTACAAGTGGTCTATCAGTAAGTGTGGGACACTGAAGGGTGTTACTGCTCTTATGTGTGACCTTAGGCACTGTAATACAAAGCGAGGTGCTACTACTGAGGGTGTTTGACATATTACATGATGATACCGCAGGTTGTGATGGCGGAGCCACTTGCTTTTTACACGAAAGTCTACTAGGACGAGCAGAACTTGATAGTTTTTGTCCCTTCGCAGCACTTTTATGACTTGTAGGTTCTTTAGGTTCATACGTCAAAGTTTTAGCACTTGCAGACTTTGAAGAATTCGTCTTTACACGGTTTTTATTAGCTGCAGGAGATTTTGTTTTGGTTGTACGAGCATGTTTAGGTGGTGATGATTTTGATGCATTATCACCACTGTTTTCATTTGTCGTACTTTTAGTATGTTTTGCTGGTGATCTGCTTTTCCTACAAGCAGCATTCACGTGATTAGCTCCTCTCCTTCTATTTCGTCCTTTGGAATGATTTTTGGCTGTCAATCTATTGATACTGTCGTCACTATTCTCAGTATCGAACACAACCTTTGCAGGTCGCAGAACTTTCCCTGTCTGCATAAATACTTTTCCATGTATAAACTGCAAAATAAAAAATATACTAACAGTAATGAATATATTTCTATGTACATCCAGGGCGAGCAGGCATTCGGCCTTTGGAGGATATGTCCTCTTCTTTCGACCTTGTCCTGTGAGTCACAACTATTTTGTCAATAAATCACAAATAATTAATTATATTCCTGATTACTGGTTACTGTCATGAAGAATGTTTCTACATGCAATAAATAAGAAAAAAAACTGTCTTTGTTTTGTTTTAGTATATCTAATAACTTCATAAATGTGGCTGATGTAAAACGTGAGTTACTGAGGAATGACTCCTATGCATTAATAGTTATTTATAGTACTTGTGAGGTAAGTGCATCTTTATTGCACGAGTGGAAAGATTTAAGTACGAGGCATCAGCCGAGAGCTTAAATTACACGAGCGCAATAAAGATCACGCTCACAAGTACCATACGTAATTTTATCCATGACCATAACGAAAAATTCTGTTTTATAAAAGAAAACAAGTTGAAAATAAGTCCTCATATAATCACATATCATGACATGGATTTTAGAATCGATACGTGTACTAGGTAGGTCATGATGTACGAGGTCATGATTAGTGAAGAATGGTATCCAAGGCGTTGGATAAATTACAAATTATAATTAATTATATAATTTTAATACAGATATTTTTCATTTTAAACGTGTATTTTCGTCTTTTTGAAGTTTCAGGGATTATTTAGAAGCATTCATGGGATTAATGTGATTAAAATAATTTCACATTTTACTTCTGTAAACTTAAGAGGAATATTAAAACGTAATTTATCATCATGTCTGTTTAGCTCAGTTGACTAACGCGTGTTGTTTTAAAATCCTATAAACCCAACTTCGCAGGTTCAAGTCTCCACACATCCCAAAAGGTAAATTATTACAGAATTAAAAAAAAATACATATTAGATATGGATGCAATGCACAAATTACGACGTAGTAAATTCAGAAAAGAGGAGGAGATTGAGTGTATGTATATTTAAGAGATGGTAATAAAGAAGTAGAGGTAGTGACATCTAGTAACTAATATATTAACTTCTTGAGTAATAGTTGAATGGAAAAGTATACGTGTGTGCCCCGGGTAGTAGGAAAATACTAATGAACTGTGAGATAAAGTTCAAACTGTGAGGTAAAGTCTTTATCTCACTAGTGGAATAAAGTAATGTTGAATAAAAGCCTACTTTACACACGCAAAAGCATTCAGTAAAGGCATGTTTTTTCGTTATGGTCAAGGATAAAATATTTGTCAAAATAACTAACATTGTTCCTATAGTTCTGTCATTTTTATATTGTTATATATTTGCTATTTTTTTATACTGGTTGAGTGGAAGAGAAGGCTTTATGGCCTTAACTCTGTCAGTAGAAATATATCTATTAAATAAATAACGTTCGATGTTTTTTATTACGATTATTCTATTTTCGGATTGAGAATTGAGATAATATTGTCAAATCAACATCATAAAAACGAAATATATCCTATGCAACATTTAAATGTTCAAAATACAGTAAAACCTCGATAAGACATGCTCACTTATTACGCTATCCCGTGTAATACGCTTTTTGTCCGGTCCCTGCACATTTTATATTTAACGCCTTTATAAAACACCCTGTTTGTTGCCATCAAATCCCGCATAATACGCTATTTTTGTGGAATATTTTTTATGTAATTTTCAGCAATGTACTGTAACAGCAATGAAACATTTTGGCCATTAAACTTACTGGTGCCATTAACCAGGAAAAGACTGGTATTCGACCCTTTACCTTCGCATTTAAACCTTCATACTTCATACCTTAGTATATCCCACCCTCTTGTTATGTTCTCTTACTCGACTCTTTACCTGCGCTTAAAGCCTACATACAGTTACAATACCTCACCCTCTTGCTAACCCTCTCTCTCAAACAACGATCCCCAGTAGGCCGTGAGACGGTTCCTCGTATAGGATAAGGAGATTTTCATTAGATTAGTATTTCGTGTTAATATTCTCATATGGATAGTAAGAAGCATGGACGTGTAAGTTACAGAATGTGAGACGGAAGTAACAGGTGGACAGGAAGGCCGAAGGGAAGCCAGGCTGACAGGAAACATGTGTCCAGGCGTGGAGTTGACTGATGAGGGAATGTATGGACTTTGCATGCGGGTGGTCAGTAAGATGACGCCAAGCCAGGTTCCAAAAGAGATGATCTGGTATATGTCAGAGAATTGTCAGGACGCCGGAAGTAGGAGATGTTCTAGTTAACGAACAATTTTTGAAGAACGCGTCTTAAGTGACGTAAGTGTAATCGTGGCCAATCAGGATTCTTAATAGAGACACGTGATATATAGATAGGAGGGTGAAATTCTATGTTTGGTGGTTGAAAGTAGAGGATAGATTTGGCAGATAGACAGAAGGCAGATAGACAGTGTTCGGAGAGGTCGAACTCCACATATTCTCGGCAAACCTAACTCGGAAGTATAACAATTTACGGACTTAGAAATTTTTAGTGGGTGTAGTAAGAAGTCGTGTGTTGCATTATTATTATAAGTCTGAATTCTTTCCTCTCATCACGTTATCAACTGTCCATTATATTACTGGTGTTTTATAGTACAAAATATATAATTACGTGAACTCAGAAATTAGTATACCAACTTGCGGGAAGTGAGAGCGAGATATTATACACTTGGACGCGCATTTCTGCTAATCTGAAACGAACACTTAATAATAATAATAAACGTTTTCATAGTTCTTACCAACAACTTCTGGTGTGCGCCTACATCATTTCAACCTACGAGCATGTCTCCCAAACCCCATGTCCCGACCGTTTTGCAGCTGACCTGGGAACCTCATCCTCTACCGGAGTAATCTCGAGGAGGCTGGTGCCCAAATTAATCAGTGTACATAGTTAATTATTGACATCGACGTGCATCCTCGAGATACTTTCCATATTTCGGAGCTGGCAGCCGAGGGCGACGACGACTGTTACAGCCGTAATAAAATTCTGCAAATTTTTGCTGGTCAGTTTGTTGTCCTTAGTGTATTGAAGTGTCTGTGAGTGTGATTACAATGAGTGTTAAATGAAAAGCCCTTTCTGTGTCTGAAAAATTGGAAATCTAACGAAAGTACGATGAAAACAGTACTCTTTATCAGAAACAACTGTCTGATTCATTAGGAATCCCATTATCGACATTAAGGACGATAATAAAAAATCGCGACTCAATCACTGCAGCTGCGATGTCGGGAGGGTGTAAGTGCAGGAGAGTGAAGTGAGGTAAACACTCGGATAACACGCACACGGCAATCAACTATAAATTACTCTTTTCGAAAGAATTAAGTACAGTACATACGAGCTATTCCATCTCAAATCAACCGAAATATAGAGAAAATTGACCTTACAATTTCTAAATACAATGAAACTATTTTTGTACGTAGAGAACTGTGATACAATGCTTTGTGCAAAGTTTGAGGCATCAGAACTTCATAGTGTTTAAATTAAAAATATTTAAATTTATCGTATTTTCATAAAATTAGCAACTTTAAACTGTTGTGGCTCCGAAACCCTTTCACCCAATGATCAAAATCATGGTTTATTTTGATGCTGAGAAATTAAAGTTTATATTGACATATACACAGATTTTCTTACTTTTTATGGAAATGGACAAATTTAGATTTTTCCTCATTAAGACGCCTTTGGCTAGGAAAAAATATTTAAAAAATATATAGTTAGATTCCGCATTGAAAGTACAAATAAACACATATTTTTTTCTGATGGTATGTTGATAAGGAAGTATTGAAAATATCAAATAAAGAAAATAAATAGTACGCGCGTTAACTAACCAGCTGACTGTGAGACTGGAGCTAGCCGAGACAAGCAAGGCCAGGAGACATGTGATGTTTCGTCTAGTAGCGCATAGCTGGGCTAGCTTTATCACAAGTTTTCATAAACACAGGAGTAAAATGACGCCCAACGCTCGCTTATCTTCAGCTCTCGGCCAGTGCGTGCGGTACTGCGCTGTTCAAGTCCAGGCATGTGAAAATAATCTATTTAATACCCTCGAAACTTACTGCCATACCACTAAGCAAACAATGCCGAATCCCTCTTAATAATGCAAGGTTTTTTTCTCAATATTTTTTTACATTTTTACAAATGGCCAAAAAGCCTAAAAGTAAGTAAAATCAGATTATCTGTCTCTCTGTGTACAATAAAAATAAGTATTACTTCTTATCATAACCTACCAAATGTCAGCTGCAAAATAAGCTCCCGTTCAATGTTCTGCAGTAAATGGTTCCAGAGTTCTGAGCGCTGAAAGAGGCTTGTTTTTATAAAATACGCTAAATTTGTCGCTCAACAATACCAAAACCGTTTGACTTTCGATAGTATATTTTTGAAAATGCACTCTCCTCAGTACCTTGTATAAATAGGGAAAAAATTAGAGTATAAAAAAAATGCGAGGTTTTTTACTGATCGATTTCATATACATACAGTATTGTAAATGTCTTTGACATACAATACAGTAATTACATAATGGAGTAATACTATATTACCTTTCATGAATCATGTATTTCAATAAAGAAAAATGCTAATAGATACTGTACATAAGTCAAAATTAGTATACCTGCTTAATACGTGGTCCCGGTTAATACGCGGTTTACACGCGATCCCTTGAACAGCATCTTATCGGGGTTTTACTGTAGCGTCATTACATGAAGACATGATGGATTCCCCAATGCCCTCCTTTCCCAGTAAAGTATTTCCTTTTTTACCCTTTTCTCCTCCAAAGGCTTTTCAGCACCTGCTCACCCTGTACAGCAAGATTAAAAAAAAAAAAACATGGATACAATACTCTGCTTACAATTTCCTATTGTAATTATTAAAGAATTATTTTACATACATAATAGTAACGGTAGGTACACACTTGATTTTTAAAAAGTAGTCGGATAACCATACAATAATGAAATTAAAGTCAGCAGTCTTACCATAAGAGAAAGGAATCAATGTATAATTTCAGACAATTTAAAACGACACAATGATAATCAAAAATCCATTCAAAAGAATAAACAATTTACATCTTTCCATCCTTTAACGCTAAATTGAATTCTACCACAGGAACAGTGGCTATAGTACAAAAAAGAACTAACTTTAGAACTACCTATTGAAATTAAGAGCTAAGAAATGAAAATTAACACAAGACAAATTTTCCAAGGTGTGCTTGGAAAGAGGAGGCTATTCAGTAATCTTTACATGAAACAATTCAAAGTTACAATAAGAGAAGAAATGCCAGAAGGAAGTGAAATAGGAAGAGGAGTACGACAAGGATGCCCTTTATTACCTACCCTGTTCAACATCTACTTGGAGTATTTAGTGAAGAACTATTTTCAGAACATGGGAGAGGTGATAGTAGGAGGAAGAAGAATAAAATGCATAAGATTTGCTGATGATATGATGTTGTTAGCAGAAGAGGAGATGATACTATGGGATATGCTACGGAAGCTAAATGACAGCTGTGAGCAGTATGGGGTAAAAAGACAGGTAAAGTTATAATAAATTGATACTGTTCAAGAATTTAAATATTTGGGTAGTATAACTGACAAGGATGGTGGAGCCTTTGAGGATGTAAAGAACCGAATAAAAAATGCAAATAGTGCATTTGTCCAGTTGTAGCCAATATGGAAATCTTATATTATATCTAGATCTACAAAAATTACAATCTTTAACAGTAATGTGAAATCAGTCTTATTATATGGCTGTGAGACATGGAAAACAAGTAAAATTATACAAAATAAACTGCAAACATTTGTTAATAGATGTTTACGAAGAATTTTAAAAATTAGATGGCCAGATATAATCACAAACTCAGAACTATGGAAGATAACAAATCAGAAAGAAATCACAATAGAAATCAAAAGACGAAAGTGGAATTGGATAGGGCACACAATCAAGAAAGAAGATGGAGCAGTAGAAAGAATGGCTTTGGATTGGAACCCCCAGGGTAGTAGAACAAGAGGAAGGCCAAAAAATACATGGAAGAGAACAGTTTTGGAGGAAATTGCTAGGGAGGGGAAAACATGGAGCAAAGTGAAGAAGTTGGCTACAAATGGGGTCCGATGGAGGCACTTTGTGAATACCCTATGCTCCTCATGAGGAGATTTAGGAGTTTGATTGATTGATTGAGCAGTATGGGATGAAGATAAATGTAAAAAGACGAAGATCATGGTCATAGGAAGAAAAGTAAAGAAGGTAAAGTTGCGAATTCTTCACATGAAGAAGAATGGAGCATGTGAAATGGACAGATAGAATGAGAAATGAAGGTTTCCTAGAAAGAGTGGGTGAAGAAAGAATAATGCTGAAACTTGATCATGAAGAAAAAAAAGAAATTGGCTACGTCACTGGCTAAGACACTGCCTACTGAAGGATGCAATGGAAGGAATAGTGAATGGGAGAAAAGTTCAGGGCAGATGAAGATATCAGATGATAGACAACATTAAGACATATGAATCATAAGCAGAGACTTAGAGGCAGGCAGAAAATAGGGAAGATTGGAGAATGCTGGGTTTGCAGTGAAAGATCTGCTCTTGGGCAGAGAACTATGAATGAATGTCTCAAGAAATAAATCGACAAAATCTTCTGGAATGTTCTTTAATTGAAAAGAACACAATAGCAAAAGATTTCAATCTTCTAACTGAAATAGTTCTTGAGGTATCCAATAAACATGGTTTGTGATTAGGTAGTGGTTGGTGTACATCAGACATCTGTTTACCACCTGGCATCGAACTGTTCAATTAACTTTCCATGGAATCACAGTTTAGTATATACAGTTGCGAAGCTTGGGATGATTTTTTGCATTTCTCGCGATAGTTGCTAGCCGTTTGGAGCGCTGTGAGTACTAGGAACAATAGACTGTGTCACTGCCATCGTGATCTAATACAGGCCGTAAGACAGACCATGTGACTCGCTTAACCCGATCACGAAGGGCGGCGTTTCAACCATATAAATTAGTTGGAATGCATATATTTCTCTAAAATGTAGTGTAATTGCATTAATAAAATTTAAAACAATGATTATGAGACACTTCAGACATAAATCACTTCTGAGTTAAGATGAAATATTATTTTTGTTGTGAAAATTACGTTGTTTGTATGTGTAATACCTGCCTTTATTTCGATTAAATATTGCGAAATTCTTGTACATTCATTTATGCACACTTCAATAATTTTCAGTTGCACCGCACTGATATTTAGACATGTTGAAATTATAGGTTATGTTTACTGTACTAGTTGCCCCTTTCCGTCTAATTTTAGTGGTCTCCAATGCCCTGCCATTCATATGGAAATATTATAGGTTATGTTTATTATATCTTATATTCCTAAATTCGCAATTATACATTATAATTAAGCATAATGTCATGTATGATACTCACCACATTCAATTTGTCTATTTTAATACTACAATTGAGTATTGAATTATTGTATTTATCTACTACCTAAGAGACGAAGTAACAATCGTACGTACACTGACTTCATAGGAGTGGTATGATAAATTTTCTGTCTTTATTAAGGAAGGTAGATGTGCTATATTAAATCACAATATAAATTCTTTTTTATTAAACCTCAAAATAGCTTCCATTCTAAACTTAAAATGTTGATGCGAAAGATTATGTTAACATGTAAAATTCTCTTCACATTAAAATAACACAGTTTTGTAATTATTTCTGCAACATAGGCTATTATGCAACAAGAAGTAAAGGGGTAATTCTTGATGAATAATTCAGTCTTTAATATTTCTTTTATGTTTTTTATTTATGTTTTCTATATCCTTATGGATACAGTACACTAAATAAAACTTAGCTATGATACGCAATAAAGTTATAATATAATAATTCACTGAGCTCCATACACTGAAAGAGAAAACCCGAACATATATTACGGGCTGGTCTAGATCGAAAAGGCATTGACTGTGCCGTATTTCGCATTTTTGTGAAAGGCTATGTAAACTGTGAAATGTTCGTTATCGGTTGTAATAACTGTAAATGGCTAAAACACAAGAATTTGAATAATAATATGGGACAAGGAGACGTTTGTAGCACTATAAATTCTAAGAAAAACAGGTTAGAGTTATCCTTCTTCCGAAAGATCCAGGAAGGTGAGTTTATAAAATATAATATGTACTTTATGAAAATATAAACCTATGTATTTCATATTTCAATAGTGGAAGGAAGGTGTTAATTTTTCAAAAGAACACGATATCAAAAGTACAATACATTTTATCGTCTGCTAGGGAAAGAGTCTTGTGATGAGGCGAAAACTAGCGATCAGGTAAAACTAGCAACTATCTATGGATGCATATTTCAACTGTCTATGTTTGCATATTTAGTAAGTATTGAGCTTCGCAACTGTATATACTAAACTGTGACGGAATCCAAGAAGAGCTCTCCATACACTGCCTAATCACTCTGAGATTGAGTTACATAAATTTACCTATTAAAAAATTGGAAGCCATTTGAGCGAAAAGAAACAAAACATTGGGAATGTTTTTGCTACAAGTAACACATAACCTCTCCTTTATTTGATTGTCTAACGGTTATTATTTGGAGTGGGCTTTAACAAATTCATAGTAATGGTAACTTGAAAAATATTGTGACAGCGACAAGAGATTGAACTCATACCAGCAATGTTTTTGAAAGAGAGAAGATCGCTCACGGGCTCCACGGAGCACTGAGGGATGGCGTCCCTACCAGAGTTATCTGGGGGAACTTTTAGGGCCTACAGTCACGAAGGAGTTGTGCGTGACAACTGCTGCGTGCGGAGTGAAGGGGCACGGACCCTCCCGACTCTTCGAGAAGTCCGTCGAAGTGGAAAAATCGGGAATTCGAACTTTCCAGGCTACGTCGCTGTGCAATAAAAGAAGAAACGCCAGCGAACTCGGGCAGTTTTTCAGTTTATTCAGCCATTCAGTGAGTAAGCCAGAGCAAGCTAGCCAGTCTTGTGTACCGGAGTTCGACTTGAGTGTGCGTCTGCAACTGTGTCAGCATCCGAAGGCCTGAGTTCGAGTGCAGTGGACCACAGTTGGAGGGACCTGAGTTCGAGTGCAGTGGACCGCAGTTGGAGGGACCTGAGTTCGAGTACAGTGCACTGTCTCTGAAGGTCTGTGGTTCGAGATACTGTGAACTCGAGTAAGTGAGCTAGAAGAACTGTGAACTGAGAACTGACAGTTCTGATTTGTAAATAGTGCTTTGTAAATATTAGTTAAGATTAACAGTTCATTGTTGTTCGTAATAGTCCAAGTAAATTGTCATTGTCGTCAGTGGAGAGCAAATCCCATTGTTGCCGAGAGCATTTAAGGTGAATTGTAGAAAGGAATTATTATTGTTGGAAGAATAAAATCCTATTGTTGAGTTGAAATAAATTCACAATATTTTAAAAAGGACTGTGGGGGTTTTCACTGGCATATTCCTTTACTCTGTGGCTACTATCACAATTAATTTGTTGGTCTACTTTTGAGACACCCTGTATATGTATATGTATAAAATGGCTTTTGGTGTCTCTGTTCCTGACATCACAAGAGTCACTCTTTTATCTCATAATCAGCACTGAAGGGAAATGTGTAGAAATAATACTTAAACCATTACAGACTGTTTGCTCCTTGATGGTGTAGACACAATGTGCTGTATTCAACTTACCCTTGTGCCACATGATAAGCAGTGTGAAGAGCGGTCGCGAAATTTGTCATCACGGGAATCATGACAGGTGCAGGCACAACGATCACCACCATAAGCATCTTCCTGATCTGGCACAACCAATGTCTCATACAGCTCTTTCTCTCCTAGGTTTTTATTATCCACATCTCCAAAATCCATTTCTTCAAATTCCGTCATCAAACTAAATCGAAGTGCTCAATTATTACATACAGTCTAATTTTTCAACAAGTGTTAACGGCTAATAATGAGTTTACACAAATCCATTTTCAGTGACAAAGTGTACAAACATAATGCAACAACGAAAAGATCTGTGATGGATTATGATGGGTTTACAAATGAAGCAGTCTATCCCTGCCAAACAAGGCAGGGCCAGTGGTAGTAAGTCAATTCGGCAAAATTTCCATTTTCCTCTGTAGGACTGTGCTCAAATTAAAAAAAAAATAAATTGTAGGGGAGACCCGGGCAAAGAGAATAATGCCTATTTCATAGAAACGCCAACAGGTAGCACTTTCTGCTATGTTGGGGAAGAATTTCTACCAGATTTTGCTGCTGGAACTGACTTGTCGTCATTCTAGCTAGTAAGAGAAGATGTCAGTGTGTGTTTGAAGAAAATTGACTGTTTTCTTAAAATATTTAAAGGTAAGAGAAACATATATACAACAAACAGTAATGTAGAAACTATTTGTTATGTGATAGTAATATATAGGCGATAGAATTAGTTCTAAAATGCAGTACTTATGAAGAAGTTTTTGATGTTTATGTTGTATAAACTTAAATGAAAAGCAAAGTGGCGTCTGTGGACAAAGTGAATAGGGCAAAGTGGATAAAATGCATCCAATTTGCCCTTCGCCTTAAAGAATGACAATTATAGTCTTATTTGACTATATAAGTGTCAGCTGCATTTTTGTATGTATTTGTCTATTGTAATAAAGCGTGTTAGATCATTTTACATAGTGGAGGCATTAAGTCACACTAATTAAATTATAAAGTAAAGAGATAGGTTTGGAAGTAAATCCCGAAAAGACAAAGTATATGACTATGTCTCGTGACGAGAATATTGTACGAAATGGAAATATAAAAATTGGAAATTTATCTTTTGAAGAGGTGGAGAAGTTCAAATATCTTGGAGCAACAGTAACAAATATAAATGATATTCGGGAGGAAATTAAACACAGAATAAATATGGGAAATGCCTTTATTATTCAATTGAGAAACTTTTATCATCCAGTCTGGTGTCGAAAAATCTGAAAGTTAGAATTTATAAAACAGTTATATTACCGGTTGTGAAACTTGGACTCCCACTTTGAGAGAGGAACAGAGATTAAGGGTGTTTGAGAATAAGGTTCTTTGGAAAATATTTGGGGCTGAGAGGGATGAAGTTACAGGAGAAGGGAGAAAGTTAAGAAAATTGACTGTTTTCTTAAAATATTTCAAACACACAGAACTGCACGCATTGTATTCTTCACCTGACATAATTAGGAACATTAAATCCAGACGTTTGAGATGGGCAGGGCATATAGCATGTATGGGCGAATCCAGAAATGCATATAGAGTGTTAGTTGGGAGGCCGGAGGAAAAAGACCTTTAGGGAGACGTCTGAGACGTAGATGGGAAGATAATATTAAAATGGATTTGAGGGAGGTGGGATATGATGATAGAGAATGGATTAATTTTGCTCAGGATAGGGACCAATGGTGGGCTTATGTGAGGGCGGCAATGAACCTCCGGGTTCCTTAAAAGCCAGTAAGTAAGTAATTAAATTATAAATCAGCAACACTGATCTTAATTTTTACTTAAAAAGGTCGTAATGTTTTCAGATGGTTTAATTTTTCAAGAGGAAGACGGAACAAGCCAAATGGTCTGAAGAAGCCATGAAGAAAGCACTTGAAGAAATAAAATCTTCCAATCAGTGGTTCTGCTATCTGGCCATACAACAATAACGTGTTTGTTGATGAAGATTTTGCTCCAGATAAACTTACAGATTGCCCACTTGAGACAGAAACCAGCGAAACGACAGCTGGCTCAGATTTAACAAATTCTGCGGTGCCAGCTTCTTCAGCAGCTGAAAAAACAGTTAATGCTTACTCAGAATCAACCACATCTGTGATGTCGGCATCTTCAGAGATTGACGAAATATTCAATATTTCAATTACACTCAGATTTTCAGTTCTGGTTACACCAAAACCCTCAACATTGTCAGCAAGAAAATCCAAGTCAGTTCTTTTGATTTAGACCAGTGCCAGAAGTGGATGCTCGAAAAATACGAGTTAAACGATCAGCGATCTGAAGCTCTTACATCTATACCGATTAAAAACGTTGAAAGGGAAGTAACTTATGGGCAGGAGGAGAAGCAGAAGAAATCCAAGTCTTCAGTGCTAGTGAAACGTCGACTTGTTCAAATTTGTATTTTGTACTAATCTAACGTGCTGTAATGGGCTGTAATAACATTTCTTATCGTGTCATATGTCTCATTAACATCGTGTTTATGTGTTGATTTAATTTTATTATTAGTGAATAGAAATTAAAAAGGTGAAAATGTTATAGGAATATTCACTTTGCCCGGGTTAATTATATGCTTTAACTATATTTTATTTCTCAAATCATATCACTGTCCGTAGGTACGAGAAACGAATTGCTGTTTTGTAGATAGGCTATGTGGGAAACATGTGTCACAACCAAAGTCATGAAGTTTTTATTTCGGGAGCACCAAACTATAGCCTGTGGCATTGTTAATTCTTAGCTTATCCGCTTTGCCCGGGTTTCCCCTATCCTAGTTTTGTTGCAGAAGTTCTCAAGACTTCTACAGCACATTTAAAATTTGTGTAAGGTAAGGAAGTGAATCAACAGTCCCAGATATGTAATGGAATACAAAATATAAATTGTTAATTAACTTCTTGTATTAATGGTATTCTATTTAGAACCTCTAGCCTGTTTCAAATCTGACATTTCAGAACATTTTCAAACAAAAAGAAAAAGTTTTGCAATGGATCTCGATTACCATTTTTATTAATTTGTTCCACAAAACTACCAGAGTTACTGGAATTACATTAATTGAAACATTTAAGCTTATAAAACTAGTTTTCAAAATAAAATCTCTTCACAAATAAACATTTTTTTAGATTACAACTTTGAAGAGTATTCTCTTGTAATACAATCACATTGATTAAATTTAATAAAAAACTATTAAATTCATCATATTTCTAATGGAATTTTAACAGACAAGCTTAATAAATGTTGTATAATTGAATAATACGGATTTCATATTTCGATAGTAAATGCTCGCATTTTCATAGCAATGTCTTCACGCGTTTCCATTAATTTAATTGTCCCAGGAACTGGTAATTTCGCCAAATTTTCAAGATTAAAATGTACCAACACTTACCTCTCTGGTGGCCTGTCCTGAGGCAAGAGTTCCAAAAAGTTATCTACTAAGAAAGAGTTACCCTTCAGTAAAGGTAAAAGAGCTGTTCGTATATCTGTAACTGACACATTAGGTTGACTGCTCAGGGCAGAGAGATTGGCATAGAATTTACGCATTTGTTGCGGCTGCTTCGCAAAGAAAATCTGCAAAGAATCAAACGTAGTACTAATAAGGATCTATAAATATCGATATATTTTAATTCAAAGTGTGAAAGGAAGAAAATATTACGTACCTCCAATTTCCGGAAGAAATCTTTCATTTTAGTGATTATGAGGTATTCCATTAGTTTTCCACACTTCATAGCTTGCTCTGGCAGTAAGAAAGCTAGGAACTCTTCAGAGAGATCAGGATGTTGATTCAGTACAGCTGTCAGCTTTCTATACAAGTCACACACATCAACAATGCTTGTTCCAAATTCATTCATCGTGTGTAAGAATTCATGATAAACATCAGTACCTTCCAGTCTCTCCTTCACTTTCAGAAAGTATGCTTGTGCAAAACCTACACACATAATTAAAATCATAACATGTCTTATAATAAAATACATCAATATAACAGCACTTGAAATTTAAAAAATAGGTAGAACTTTATTGTCGAAGGCATAATATATGCATAGACATGGTCAAATATATACAATTACCAATCTCAAGGGAAAAAATGGACCTCTCTGCATCAAAATCCACAGTTAATTCCCGATTTACCACGAAAATCGTCTGTAGCTGCATTTAGATTGACAACAGGCCATGATTGTTTGGCCAAACACCTGCTTAGAATTGGAATATATCAGTCCCCTAACTGCCCATTGTGCAACTCAAACCAAGAAATGGATTCGGAACACCTCAAAATCTGTGCTTCAGTGGCTGGCCATGATAATATCTTTGAAAAATACTGGAGTGCAAGAGGTCAAATGACGTTATTGTCAAATGTCTGGCATTAGAAAACAACAACATATACAATTACAATTTAATTTAAAATAAGTCAAATATAAAAAACATTATTCATTTCGAAGGCCGGCCCATGCGTGCATCCTCAAGATTGTAGGGACACAATTTCGTTTTTATATAATTCCTAAATTTGAGAGAATTTTTTATATATTTGATGTCATCAGACAAACTATTGTACATTTTGATACCAAAGACCATATAGGTTCTACTAGTGTTTGTACTGTGCTCCAACCACGAGAAAGTCTCTGCCGGATGAGACGAAAGGGAGTAATGCAGTGAATGAATGTTGATGTCATAAGGTCACACACGTGGGTACTCATATCTCTATTGGCTTGCTGTCACAGCACAAACAATAACATTGATACACACATGTTTATACTACCCTAGTTATAAAATTAGATCACTGTTAATCTCCTGGCTTTTAATCTCTCCATACAGGAAATAACAAATGTAAGAGAGCGCATGGTTTTTAAACAGACGTTATAACGATAATATTATCTATCTACTTCGTTCCAATAGATGAGGTAATAGTAAGCACATTCCTTTCACGGTTGATCTCCTGGTTGGAGAACAGTAAGATGGTGTGCTGGAATAGTTAAACTATTTTGTTACGAGTATCGTAGGTATGGAAGTCACAATTTTGGTGAAAATCAGACAGATTTTTATAAATTAGTTGTAAAACATTAAAAATATATAAACCATAAACAGTAAGAATATTATATTGTAAAAAATGTTCCCTACAAGAGGTCCTACTGTCAACGCCCGCTATGCATCTGACAATACGCTTTTGAGCAATAAATATATCATTCAGCATGGTTCCAGATCCCCAAGAACAAATATCATATGAAAGCCTTGACTCGATGTGTGCGAAATAATAAGACATTAATACATCGTGATTTATTATCGTCCTCAAAATTCTGATTTGATAAGAAATGCTATTGGGCTTAGAAATTAAACTTGTGCAATGGGGTCTCCAAGACAAACAATCATCAAATGTAACGCCCAAGAATTTAGTAGTTTCCCATTTACAATTTAAATTGCTAATCATTAAAGAAGAACAAAATGGTATCTTGCAAATAAAAATGTATCAATAAACGAAAATGATGAATCCCTATAGTTGTGGGGAACTTTAAGTGGTTGGTTGTCGTGTGATTTCAAATAATCGTAGATCCTTTCTTCATGAGAATTATCTTACAAGAAAGGCTCACCAAGTGATAATGGATTTTAAAAAAGATTTTTCCCCCATAAGTTTCATTTGAAATAAGAAACCTCACTATAAATCTTTACATCCTGAAAGGGCCTAGTTTTCAAGAAACGATTTTTTTCAAATTCTTCAATCCGAAGCCTAAACAGCTAATGCAAACAGTGCTATTTGCTAGACATATCAGGCAATAAATCTCGTCTAGCTACATACCGTACATCAAAATCTTCTTAAATAATAAGTTATGAAAATGACATACAGTAGAACCTCTATTATCCGTCGTAATGAAGGGGGTGGACTGAACGGTTAATCCAAAAAACGGATAATCCATATCATAAAAGAAGTGCATAATACTTTTGCCTACAATTTTGTGATTTCATGGTCTTGTGTTTAACGTGTTTTGTAGCAGATCAGGAGTTCACTAAAAGTTCGGTTGTCAACGACGGCTTCTTAAAACCAAGAGTTGTTGGTTGGTTGATTGTCTGTGGAAATACTAGAATAGTATAAGTCCCATGTTGGAGATTTACATACTTTGTACACCTTATCCTTTTTTTTTTTTTATTAAATCGCTTTCAGTTGTACTCGCGTACTTTGAACCAACATTAACCACAGTTTCTCCTTTCTCAAACCTCTCAAATATTTGTTTTTTATTTTTATTTTATTGGGTTATTTTACGACGCTGTATCAACATCTCAGGTTATTTAGCGTCTGAATGATATGAAGGTGATAATGCCGGTGAAATGAGTCCGGGGTCCAGCACCGAAAGTTACCCAGCATTTACTCATATTGGGTTGAGGGAAAACCCCGGAAAAAACCTCAACCAGGTAACTTGCCCCGACCGGGATTCGAACCCGGGCCACCTGGTTTCGCGGCCAGACGCGCTGACCGTTACTCCACAGGTGTGGACTCAAATATTTGTAATTTTTTCGATAATTAACACAATACGTTTTCTTTTGACACTTGTGGAAGACATTTTGCATAGAAATTATACATACGGCTGCTCAAATAATAAGGATAAGGTCTGAATGGTACACGGGTTTGTGAAAATTCTTGGGGTAATTTCTATGAAAGCAGATAGTGACTATTTTACAAGTAACTATTTCTGTTGCTGACAGCGAAGCATTTCTAAGTGTGTTTTTTATTTTATTTTAGTTGGTTATTTAACGACGTTGTATCAACTACTAGTTATTTAACGTCGAGATTGGTGATAGCGAAATGATATTTGGTGAGATGAGGCCGAGGATTCGCCATAGATCACCTTGCATTCACATTACGGTTGAGGAAAACCTCGGAAAAAACCCAACCAGGTAATCAGCCCAAGCGGGGATTGAACCCGCGCCCGAACGCAACTTCAGACAGGAAGGCAAGCGCCTTAACTGACTGAGCCACGCTGGTGGCTTCTAAGTACGTATATACTGGTAAGGGTGAAGGTACTTTCGGAAAACTACCTAGAAACATATTGTACAGTACTTCATATTTTTTCTGCAGCAAAAAAAAAAAAATGCCAGAAAAAAAAAAATCGGATAATACGACAATCGGTTATTAGGGTGACGGATAATCGAGGTTCTACTGTATCAGGTATTTACCCATTTGCACCTGATATTTACCCACTTGCAGTGTGAATAAATACAAACATACAATATAATATTAATGAAATTGACTATAAAATATTCTATAAAAAAATGTAAGCATACCTAAAATTACTCGCTGTACTGATCACAGTAGTGGAAATTGTTATAAAAATGCTAAAAACGGAGTGGAACTTTGCACCATGAACATTTCAGAAAAGTAAGTTTCTCACAGAATTCTACAAGAGTGACGAATTTATCAGGTTTGTTGTCAAGGTACCCAGCTTTATACCAGCTGTAAATTATTTAAACATATTCACATATCTAGGAGATGAAAAATGATTGTGTGCTAAGGACAGCAATTTTATCACATTATCTTTCTGATGCAATATAATATTCATGCCAAGTAACAAAACACTATCAGAGAATTTCCGAACGAATGAATGTTAAAATTACCATAAGACTTTTCCTCTCTCACTTCTGGTATTTCTGGTTGCAACAAAGCCAATGTTGACTGCATATCTCTCATTTGCTTTGTTTTCTTTTTCATGGGGTTGGTAGCACGACTCTTTGAAGAGCGAATAGTCGTACTTGCTAACATAAGTGCTTTAATCTCATCTTCATTATCCTACAACAATTTCACAACATGCAATAAAACAACACAGAAAATTGAGATCAACAGTTTGACTGAAGAAATAGACAAAATGGCACATGAAGAAAATAAGATGGTTTAGCAATTTAAAGTTATTTCCTTGGGAAAACATTCACTGCTGTGAATATGGCTGAAAAAACTTGAAATTTCATAACCTGAATTTACAATAGAAGTTTTTCTTCATGGCCATTTGCTGTACAAGCTTCATCAGCAGCTATGAAGAAAGATCTGCAATTCATCTTTGTCATTAGACATGAAGACGAAAACGTGCTCATCAGGATCACTAAAAATGGCTATTTCAATTAATTGATCCAGGTCCTCAAGAATAGCAGGTTATAAGAGTTCCAACAGTGGGTTCTCTTGGTAACCTATAAAGGAAGTTAGTTTCAGCCTTCATGCTGCTGTTTCTGAGATGTACTGTATTTATAGGAATGGAAAATCTGAAACAAAATTCAACACACCTAATATGTTCCAATAAAAGTGTCACTTCATAACTGAATACCAAATAAAAAAACATCTATTGAAAAGTAATGTCATTAATTTCAGATTCTTTGAGATACTTCAAATAAAAAAGTTAAATACAATTTTGCTCGTTTTTGCTTCCTTTTCGAGATAAAAATTGTTTTACATAAATATTTCATAGCAAGCTTTAGGAAAGCCATTGATTTAATTTCCTGTATGTTCAATTTAAGACAGCAGTGTATTATTATAATAAATGATTCAAAGAATTTTAGTTTTCTCCTTTAAATGTGTAGAAATTCGATCTGAACAAATGTAACTTTTTAAAATTGCTTTGTGGAACGAAAAGTTACATATGGTGAGATCAAATTTCTGCATATTTAAAGGACAAAACTACAATTCTTTCAATCATTTATTATCATAATACACTGCTTTCTTAAACTGGTTGAGCATATTGGGAATTAAATCAATAGCTCTGAAATGTTTCATATAAAACAATTTTTATCTCGAAAAGGAAACAAGAATGAGCAAAACTGCATTCAACTTTGTTTGAAATATCTCAAATTAATGACATTAGTTACAATTCACTTTGTATAGTTTTCTATGTAATTGCTTGAAGTGAAATGACATATAAAACTAATGACTGTTCTTTCTTATAATTGTGCATTTTAACTGTCTTACTACTACATTCTATTAACTAATGGCTGAAATCATTTCTTGACTGTAAAACATATTGTGACAGCGACGTGAGATTTGAACTCACGACCAGCGTCCCGCAAGAGAGCAGATCGCGCGGGCTTCACGGAGCACTGATGGACGGCGCGGCGGAGAGAGGGGAAAGGGCCTACGCGGCGAGGGAGATCGCGCGCCCAGCTGCTTACGGAGTGAAGGGGGAATGGACCTTCCCAACTCTTCCAGAAGCCCGTCGAAGTGGAAAAATCGCGAATTCGAAGTCTCTCGGTTACGTTGCTGCGGTTATAAATTACGGACGCAAAGGAGTGTGTGTGTCATTCATGATTAGTTCAGTGAGTAAGCCAGTGAACAGAGCAAGCTAGCCAGTCTTGTGTACCGGAGTTCGACTTGAGTGTGCGTCCGCAACTGTGCCAGCATCCGAAGGCCTGAGTTCGAGTGCAGTGGACCGCAGTTGGAGGGACCTGAGTCCGAGTACAGTGAACTATCTCTGAAGGTCTGTGGTTCGAGATACTGTGAACTCGAGTGACTGAGCTAGAAGAACTGTGAACTGAGAACTGATAGTTCTGATTTGTAAATAGTGCTTTGTAAATATTAGTTAAGATTAGCAGTTCATTGTTGTTCGCACTAGTCCAAGTAAATTGTCATTGTCGTCGGTGGAGTGCTATAACGAATACTGTGTTGAGTGAAAATCCAATTGTTGACGAGAGCGCTTAAGGTGAATTGTAGAAAGGAATTATTGTTGGAAGAATAAAATCCTATTGTTGAGTGGAAATAAAAGTCACAATATAAATAAGATAAAAATGACACATTACACAGTTTTTAATATTGTAACTTTATTACAATACAAGCAGGGAGATGTTGTTATAATATGGCTTACAAGAGATATTTAAGACAGCATACTATATATATTCTAGAATTTCCGAAGATTTTTTTTTTTCAGGAGATAGATGGAAGGAGTAATGTTAAAACTGAGGTTTCTGGTTTATTTGCTCATGGATTAATAAAGATACATTTCACCTACAAAGTGCTGGTCTGTCTTCTATACTTAAAAAATGCCAACATTTTATATGCCAGTATCTGAAGTTCTGGTAATCAGTAAATTTAATTTTTGGAACATTTAATTGACATTATAGGCCTATTACAAACACACTTAAGGCATATTAGTAGACTGGAACAGCTTACCTCCGGCAGTCTTTCAGGGTGGTCCTCTCAAAATCAATGCATTTAAGAAAAGGTTGAGAAGATTAGACTGAAAATGTAATTGTAGGTGCAGTGTAATTATCTAAGTTGTGTCATGTAATTAATTAAGTTCATATGTAATTAATTAAGTTGATATGTAATTAATTAAGTAAGGTGATATGTAATTACTTAAATTGGTAATAGTTGGGTGAAATAGAAATACTTATAAGTTTGGTTTACTTTTGCTTATTGTAGACGTTATTATAGAATAGTTTTTATTTATAGTCCTAGGTTTATTGCATCTATTTATTTATAGTTAGAAATAAATTTAGATTTACTTTATTTTATTTTTTTATTTTTCTTTTATTGCTGTAATTATTGTAGAATTATAATGGTATTATTGTATATCATATATCACTGCCACCGGGTGTATACCCAATTGTAGTGTTAATACATACATACATACACATTTGATACATTAGGAATATTTTTCAAAATACAATTGAATAACTTATTTTACAATAAAAAATCTAAAAAAAGGTTCACCAAATTAACGAATAATTAGAATGAAAAAAATCTAAATAAATAATTAAATTACATCACTGCTCAACATTCAGCTGCACTGTTGATCTTGCAACTTGGCGGCACATTTTCTTGTCGATTTCATCACCAATCCATCCAATGACTCCGTGACGGCAACACCAGTTTCCAACTTTACTTCTCGTCTTTAACACAACTCATGCTGAAAACTTCTCTCCCACTTCAATAAGTTATCTCTGCTTGGTGATGTCTTACAAAGCCAACCCTGAAATCCTGCATGATGTTTCTCATGGTTTTTCCAGTATGTAGTTACCATGACCCACATGAAAGTCACAAGTCTCTCCTCCACACTGAAAACTCTCATATTCGCCTCACCATCTTGTGACTCTTAAAATAGCTAGGAATTTCCATCTGTCATGGTTTCCCTCAGGTTCGATAGATGTTTCCTACCAGGATCACACTTGGAAATACGTCCACCAGATGTCATACAAGTATCATGGATATATTTTTCATACACAGATTATTTTGCAGAAAAAATAAACAGGTGTAATGGTGCCTACTCTGTATTAAATCCTGACCAATGGAGTGGATAACAAGAAAACTTTACATATTTACTGTATTTTCCTTCTTTCTCTCAGTATAAGGCTGGAAATACCTACTGCATTTAATTTAAATTCTTCACATATATTATATTCTTTGTAGTAACATGCAACATCAAATTTTGCTCCTTAATATATCAGAAAAATGCAATTTGTAATCTCATAAGTACAGTTGACAACAATTTTACCTTTTTTCCTGCTGAAGCATCATTTTCTTCTCGTACCTTGTCCTCTTCAGTGCTATTAGTACCTTTCTTTGCTTCTGAGGTATCACCATTATCATTTACTGCAGCCATTTCTTCCTTCACTTCCATTGAATCCCCCACAGATTTTTCACAACTACAACATTCAAGGAAAGAAATTAAGTACACCATAATGTGCCACCAATATAAGGACTAAAACATAAGTAATATCATTAATTTCAGGGGGTTGTTTAATACAATTTGTTACTTTCTTTTCAAGATAAAAATTGTTTTATATGAAACATTTCATAGCGTGTTTTGGGAAAGCCATTGATTTAATTTCTAATATGCTCAGTCAATTTAAGACAGCAATGTATTATGATAATAAATGATTGAAAAAATTTTAGTTTTGTTCTTTAAATATATTCAGAAATTTGATCCAAACAAGTGTAACTTTTTGCTCTTCAAAGGAATTTTACAATGTTATATTTGTGTCTATATGTAATACAGTACTCAAATTTATAACACATTCTTGAAGAATGTAAGATTATTTGTAGAAACTCTTAGCTCCTTAGAGCCACAGCTGACAGATATATTACATTTGGAACTCCAATCCACAAAATTTTACGACATTGACTTACCTTTTCTTCCAGTTTGATTTTCATTTATTAACATGTGATTATTTTACAATAAAGTTACACTTCCTGCCTGGGATCTGCAAGCATAAGTGACGTCACGTGGTGGGTAGAAGCAGTACAGGTAGTATATGCTCGCACATGCGCACTCTCTATTTTACAGGCGAAGTTAACAGCCACTATGCTTTCAGATTCCAGGCGACTAGTGTACGTATTTTGGATTGCTTTCTCCTTAGGAATAAATCATGCCTTCAAATTGTAATAACTCTTCCGTAACTTATTCAGTTACTTCGTGGTGTATTACAAAATATTTCACTGTTTCTAAAACAGTAACAGTAAAGGACACAAGACTGTTAGAGGCAAGCATGGGTAGCTTAGAATTTCCACAAATTTCAAAGAACATGTACAATATTTTTGCGATCTTAGATTTTCATGGCAAACTTAATTTCGAGCAAAATTGATTTATAAAAATGACATTTCGTATCTCCTGGGATTTAAAATACGATTGTATAAATATAAAAAACTAAAATTCTTTCAATCATTTATTATTAAATCTACGTATTACTCTGTGAAAAGATTTATTAAATCTACATACTTAGACTTCAACAAACAAAATTTGATAACACAATCTCAAGGGAAAAAATGGAACTCTCTGCATCTTAATCCACAGTTAATTCCCGATTTACCACGAAAATCGTCTGTAGCTGCATTTAGATTGGCAACAGGCCATGATTGTTTGGCCAAACACCTGCATAGAATTGGAATATATCAGTCCCCTAATTGCCCATTGTGCAACTCAAACCAAGAAATGGATTCGGAACACCTCAAAATCTGTGCTTCAGTGGCTGACCATGATAATATCTTTGAAAAATATTGGGGTTCAAGAGGTCAAATGACTTTACCGTCAAACGCCTGGCATTAGAAAACAACAACAACAACATATATATAAAAAAAACATATAAACAAAAAACGTATAACCAAAATAAATTAACATGGAAATTGAAGACCTAACATTCCAAATGTGCTAAGTGCCGATTTTTCAAATTTAAAATTTATTCAATCTAAGGGAGGAACATCCATATGAGACTATCATACTAAATTGTCTTTAAGTAATGAAAATTCAATTAGACCATCTCTGCTTATCTGTATTACAATTATAATTTATTGATGTCTTACATTAACGTTTTCTGTACCTCAGTGTACCATCTTCAGATGTATTTATGATACTAAATTTAAATTTAAACCTGGCTGATAGGTACATATGTTGTGGTCTTTGGATAGTGTGTGTTTGTGAATATACATACTATACCCATACATGTTTACAGTGGTTACATGGACCATACGACACTTATATATTATCGATTGTTAAAACATTCACAGATCATCAACTGACATTAATAAACTTTATAGCTTACTTTAAATTGTTCGCAGAAAGCAAGGCTTAACTGGAGCCCGGGGAGTGATAAACAACAACCAAATGATATTGTAAGTTAAAACATAAGAAGTGATTTAGTCAACTCACGCACAAAACTTCCATCAAAGTGTACGTTACGAATATTCAAAATTTCAAGTGCTCCAATATTATGTGTGTTTATCATCGAACAAACAATGTGAAGAATCTTCAAGATTTATTTATACTCAACGATACAGTGCAATTAATCCACATCAAATAGGCAACGACAGTTGCCCAACGAACAGTCATGATAAACATCCATAAAATTCACAGTGTTAAGTATTTAGATAACGTCATAGAACAATGACCACAAGTTTGTTAATTGATCTTAATTGATTGTTTTAACAATCGATAATATATAAGTGTTTTATGGTCCATGTAACCACTGTAAACATGTATGGGTATAGTATGTACTGTATATTCACACACACACACTATCCAAGACCACAACATATGTACCTATCAGCCAGGTTTAAATTTAAATTTAGTATCATAAATACATCTGAAGATGGTACATTGAGGTACAGAAAACGTTAATGTAAGACATCAATAAATTATAATTGTAATACAGATAAGCAGAGACGGTCTAATTGAATTTTATTAGTCAGCTTATCGGAACAATCAATACAAGATGAAACTAAATTGTTTTTGTCATAGCTCAACTGTAAGTGACTCTTTGTGCCAAAAAACTATGTTATAAGTATCTCAACATGCATTTCACAGTGTGTTTTTCATCAATATCTCAGAAAGTTGTTTCTGGCACTTAGCACATTTAAAATGTTGGATCGTCAATTATAAGAATTTTGCAAGGACTTCAGAAAAAAAAGTGCAAGTGTGAAAAATGTGTGAGAAATTTACAAAGAAGTTTTAGGGGAGAGTCGGGTAGTATCGGACATCGGGTAATATCGGACAGTGAGTTTCTTTCATCTGATTGGCATGATTACGTTTCTGTGATGTTGCATAGAGAAACGTAACCATGTCATTCAGGTACTACCATATGATGGTAGATGAAAGAAACGCACTGTCTCCCTACTGTATTAAGATGATTGGTCATTGAATATAAAATGCAGATTATTTAATCCTGTACGAAGGCCTAAAAGTGATACAAATTTATTTTATTTTATTTTATGGGGCATAACAATTTATACAGCTTCTATAGGAATTTTCCATACAAAATTGGTTAAATTGTAATTGTCTGAATAATTTGTAGATCATGTGATTCTGTTTATGCTAAAACTATCAGCTACATCACCACAAGACACTACAAATTTTGCAGGGAGAACGCAATATTAAGTCAATATTTTTTGACTGGCTGAAACAATCTTAATTTTTATATTAATGTAACAAATTTCAGATTTAACTTACGTATCTGATTTCTGGCAGCCTTCCTGCTGTGAAGGTGTAAATACAACCATAACAGGTTTAGGAGCAATTGCTCGAAGACACTGCTTTTCTGGTGAGTGCAATGGAGACTGTGAAAGAAATCACATTCAATAATGGTAACGTAAACAATTTTCTTGGTATCAAATGTATCTCATTCCAATCTAAATCAAAAGTCACTCTGAAAAATAAACCTTATTTTCTTATACCAGTACCAGCACCTAATAAAAATAAAATACAACCAGCTTTCACTGTGTAATTTATTCATATATTTCAGAGCTTTCTTATCATTCTAATATCAGTTTCACCCAACTTCAGCATGAGGTACGTAATGGAAACTCATAACTGAAGACAGGATTTTCATGCAAACGCATGTTTCTGTACAAGCTTGCTGCACTAGTGAAGCTTTGTAAATAGTCAGTCGAAATAAGTATAACCTTTTCCATGAATATTTGCATGTTTTGACCTTCTGAAGGATAAATTCATGCATAATGCATATTTTTAATATTTTACGTTTAATAAAGCATATGAGGTGTAATAGTACATTATGCAACGAGCCTATAATGATAGTAATTAAGACGCGAGTATGTTTGCTTATGAAACAAGCACAAGCGAGTCATACGACCTTATGCATCGTTCGTAAATTGTGAGATGTGCGCAGACGCGAAAGTATTGATTTTTTCCCAGGAACAATAATGTCATTGACCTTGTTATAATCTACAGAATAACGTGAACTAATTTTGATATAACCTGGAAATTGATTTAGAATTGAAAAACGAGATGACAAATTGAATTTATTTGAATATTATTTACAATTAACGCTAATTATTATAGCAACAGAACATAACCTTCTGCGACAGTATTGGATTTCCAGCCTCCGTGACGTTTCCCTCGTTGTCTTTCGATTGCATATCCGAGAATAATCGAAAACCTGAACTTTAATGAATAGGTGTACTTTCATGACATGCATTAAAGTACTGCTACCAGGTGTATAATTACTACATTTCGGCATGGTCGAGCATAAAAAGTTTTAAACCTGGGCTTGTAGTTTCAAAATGGCAGTACTTCCAGGTTATTGATGGAAAATGTTATGTTTTATTTAAGGATGCTCACAACTGCAGAGATTATATCAGCATCACCGGATGTGCCGGAATTTTGTCCCACAGGAATTCTTTTACATGCCAGTAAATCTACTGACATGAGCCTGTCGCATTTAAGCCATTGACCTAGCCCAGGATTGAACCCGCAACCTTGGTTATTGATGGATCTTTTTCAGATTAAGAAATCTGTGTATTATGACAATAAATGAGTGAAACAATTTTAGTTTTGTCCTTTAAATATGCAGAAATTTGATCTGAACAAATGTAACTTTTCGTTTCAAAAAAAAAAAAAAAAAAAAGTATTCCCGTAACATGCCATGAAGGCACTTGGGGGTCATGGAGGTAGAGCCCCATGCTTTCCTTGACCTCGGCACTAGAATGAGGTGTGTGGTCGGCACCACGCTCTGATCGCCTTTTACCCCAGGGAAAGACCCGGTACTCAATTTTATAGGAGGCTGAGTGAACCTCGGGGCCGTTCTGAAAGTTTGGCAATGAGAAAAAATCCTGTCACCACCTGAGATCGAATCCTGGACCTTCCAGTCCGTAGCCAGCTGCTCTACCAACTGAGCTACCCGGCAGCCTTTCGTTCTCAAAAGGAATTTTAAAATGTTACATTTGTTTGAATCGAATATCTGCACATTTAAAGGACAAAACTAAAATTCCTTGAATCATTTATTATCATAATACTTAAATTGATACAGCATGTTAGGAATTAAATCAATGGGTTTCCCAAAACACGCTATGAAATGCTTTATATAAAACAATTTTTATCTCCAAAGGAAGCAAAAACGACCAAAATTTGTTTTAAATTTCAAAGAATAAGCCCCTGAAATTAATTACATTACTTGGTTCACCCTGTATATCCGTGTGCACATACAAAGAAGAATGAAACTGATGCTAGTCATGCGTTTTTATACGAGCATTTTTTTAGTTGGTTATTTAACGACGCTGTATAAACACCTAAGTTATTTTGTGTTGATGATACTGGTGATAGCGAGGTGGTATTTGGCGAGATGAGGCCGAGGATTCGCCATAGATTACCTGGCATTCACCTTACGGTTGAGGGAAAACCTCGGAAAAAAACCAACCAGGTAATCAGCCCAAGCGGGGATCGAACCCGCACCTGAGCGCAACTTCAGACAGGCAGGCAAGCGTCTTAACCGACTGAACCACGCCGGTGGCCTTTATACTAGTATGTATATACAGTGAAACCTCTCAGTTACGGACATCGAAGAGCCGTAACAATCTGTCCTGGTAGGTGTCCTTTATTGGGAGGGAGGCTCCCCAATCTAATAATAAATTTGTAATATGCATTATGTATCCCTTCACTCTTTAAATGAAATGTATTACTGTAGTTTAATTCTAAATACAGTATACTGCAATAAATTCTTTGCAACTTTGAACTACAGTAGATAAGACCGAAAAAGGAAAATACAGTACTGTGTCATGCAACTTTATTCTAGGTCTACAGTTATGCAATACTGAAATTTACAGTTTTCAACTTAACCTTTATGTTCAGGTGCCATGTCTCTGGAAACAGAACAACTGATTGAAGTGAAGAGAATAATCCTACTAGTCCTATCATGTGTCGAATACAATTTCACGATCGCGGAAACCTTGGGCTCATCAGACAGGTTACATTTTATGACTTTGTTTATCCATCTGCTTCTAGCTAACAAGGGGCTAGTGGTAGCCTACGAGACCCTTATTGTCTTCTCTCATGATAAGGAATTTCTGTACAGTTCTAGAAACTAAATTTTCCACTTTTGCAACACAACCAAGTTCTGTCCGCAGTTAGGAGGTAAAGCAAACTTTAGGACTGTGAAACAGCTGTCCGTGTCCGTGTCTGAGAATGTCCGTAAACGAGAGTTAAATTTATCATTATTTCTATATTATTTCAGTTGGGATATAAAAATCTGTCCGTATATGAGGAGTGTCCGTATCTTGGGGGTGTCTGTAAGGAGAGGTTTCACTGTATGGTACTTTTATGTACAAACATGGAATAGATACACATTAATATCAAGATATTTTACACGAACAAACTTTAAATGTTTATGGTTATAAAAAGTTACACTGTCTTACCTGATCACCAACAATTCCTTTGTTAGTTAGAGGAACTTTTTTACTTCCTTTCCCTTGGCGATGGCAGTTGTATTTCTTAAGGATAGGTGTAACATGCTTTAATGGGGAGGACTTCTTTGGAGACATATTAGCTGGAGCACTCAAATCCAAAGCTTTTGATGAGATATGATCCAGATCTTCACGCTCGTTAGCCATTCCAGTGAGCATATTTTGATCTTGTGAAGGTGAAAGGTGATGCAGTAAAGAGCCTGATGCAGGTGACATATCCACTTGTGGATGACCGTCAAGATTAGTTTCAGCCAGAACATGAAGCTCTTTACATGGAGTAGATATTAAGGGCATACTAGGCAACATGGTTGCTGGCTACGGATATATTACTGGTCCACAAACTAAATGAATGAGAGTATGCTACTCGTCCACAAAATCACACACCAGTAATAATAAAAAAATCAAAGCCATGATTAGTTTCTAATGGTTACGATCACCAACAATCAAAGCAGTTCACATTCACATTGTTAAGGAGTGCCTTCAGAAACCTCGTGTAACTTTACTGCGAGTTAAGGTTCACATAATTATTCACCTTTTGATTCAATATACTTGATTGTCTCATGCTTTGTCTCCACTATAACATGTAGCTCCAAGACCCTGAGAAAATAAACATCATGTTTATGGAATTATATTTTCTCAACTAACAAACCAATAAAATTTTAATTTGAGTGTATAATCTCAAATCTGTGTATATTAATTTTATTTTTATTTATTTATTTCATCAAATGCTTCAAGTAGTGGTTTCCCTCACAATTCTTGTATGGTGCTACCACTACACTCAATGATACAGATGTAACACAAAGGTATGCTTAGGGAAATATTTCCCACATGTAGATGAAAATATGTCATATAAATATGGGTCCACTTCTCCTGCCCCTACCCTTATTTCGGTGCTAAATTGGTGTTGCCCGTCAATTTATTTTTTGTTTACAGTACGTATGACTTGGCTAGAAGCCAAGTATGTAAATATATCCTACCTCGTTTTGGTAGCGTAAATGTAGATAATTAACAATGTCATAATTAACAGAGCCAGCCAACGTAAAATGAAGACATATATGCAGTACTACTTGCCAAAGAAAACAATTTTAAGCTTTGCTTAAGGGAATCAACATTTATAGTCTGCAGTTCACACAAATAGACCTACCTTGAATTTGAACCTTGGTGATAGATTGAACGCAATGAAAAAAATGGAATTGAGAGTATGCGAAAGGATTTTCATCAAAGAAATTGAATTATCTGTCTAGAGGCTACAAAATTTCACATATGTTAATAGACCCTTATCACAATAATGTGTCTTAACATCTCTAACTTACATCATTAACTTGAATATGTCTGATAGACTATTCATGTTGTCATTCTTGCTTAGAATTGTATTATTAGTTATCGTGTAATATGTTCTGGCTTCTGTTCTTTGCGATTTTCCCAATGTTTCAGTGTAATTCTCCAGAAGAACTATACCAAACAAGACACATTCCGTCTCCATTTATTATTAATAATGCGAGAAGTTTAGTGTGAAATACTAAGACAACGGACTATTTCCATATTTATTGGTCCTGGACCTCTCTTTAATGTTATGTTGGCAATTAGTAGAGGCGGAAGAGAGATGTGCCTCCTTTAGTGTAGTTGTTCTGGAGAATTACAGATATTCATAACCTTCATGCATAAGAAACATGCACAAACTTAAAGATATGTCATATAATCAGAGTCAGTTAGCAAAACAAAAGTCAGTTACCCACAAGTCATTAATATGTATTCTGAAAACTCACCCAATTATGTTAAATATTTCATTGATATTATTTACAAGTTACAAAATAATGTGTGGCGATTTTTCCAATCACTTTCATTGAAACACCTAAAACCGGTGAACGGACGAAGATTTCCTGTCAACCCAATAATCATGTTGTAGTATATTCCCGTGAATTATGTTTTAATACTAAGTAATATTTTATAAAAGTTCACACTCGACGATAACTCACAATTATTTACAACACAGCCATTTACAAACATCAAAACAAAACACAATTACCTGAAACTTACATGGAGATGGATCTACTTACTAATCAGTGCTGCCAACAATTTTTAAATAAGAGAAAGTGCTTAAAGGGTATTAGTATCCATAATTTCAGTTTTCAGATTCATCTCTAATCACGGCAATATTCTTTCAGTGATTTTGCAGTTCTTGATCTTCACTGTGCAAAACAGGTACACTACGACGACCAATACAAGAGAAGTTTTGTTGTGTAGGAAATTTTATTTGTTTCTGCAGCAATTTTTCATTTCACGGCCGACTTAATGCTCGCTCTTCGCTTCTCTTTTAAGCGAGCATCAAGTCGGCCGTGCTAGTTTCCTACCATCATGTGCGCGGACATGCGCACATTTACTCTACTGCTCGTGCAGCGGTAACTTCAAACTCTATTTGTTGATTAAAGTAAAGCTTTCTAGCAGCACATCAATACGTCAAAAAAAAAAACATTTTCTGACAATCAGAAAATTTGCGGATGAAGTATAAAACAATCTCAAATCACACTAACGCGTGCGTATTTAAATAGTTATGCTTCACTTTTATTCACTGGACTGACACACATACATGCTATTTACATTAATATTTCATGTTTCCATGCTTATCTATATTTGGTTATTAAAGTCATCATCAAAGACATCAATATTATCATCAACTTCAAGGATTGGGCCACTTTTGGCCGTCTTCAAATTGTAGGCCTAGTAGTTTTACTGATTGTTTCATCTCAATTTTGTGCTTCACACATTCCTATATCCGTTTGGAGTTATTAAAATATACTGCGCAATTTAATTATATCTTCAATATACGAGATTAGTAAATTATTTTACAGTGCATGAGTGTTCGTGCATGAATGGTTTGAAATTTTAAAATTAATTTCAAACTGACCGTCGTTATCATGCACAATGATTGAGGTTGAACAGTTGTCAAATCGTCACAAACTCACTGCAGAAACAAACCCATTATAATGGCTCCGCTCTAGTGTACCATACGTACAAATATATAAATTTTACAGAAGAACTAGACCAAGAGAGGGACTAGTTTTTCTTCAACAATTTACGTCCTACTTATAGTATAAGTACTACACACGTGGTTTTACTTTCCAGTTCCCAATACTTTCCACAGAATAACTTAGAACTATTCACCTGTTGTATGTAGTAATGGATGGATGTATCGCTGCAATATTGTCCATATCAGATGTCATGAGCGAACAGATCACCATTTATATAATATCAAATGTGACCTCCTTTGATAAAAAATCTCTGTCTCCACTGGCACTAAAAATGTTTTCTTGCCTGGTGTAGTCCAGGTCTCCAAACACTGTGTCCAGAAATTTGTACCTCCACTAGCACTAAAAATGCTTTCTTGCCGTTGCAGTCCAGGTCCCTAAACACCCTCTGTCTAAAAATTTTCACCTGAATCTCTCGAGCGAACTTAAGTATTTGAATTTCATGTCTCATCAGCATGTACCACTGTAACAATGATATACGTGTCTGATAATGTATGTAAAAACACTTACATATTTAATATACTTATTGATAATTACTGCAGTCTACATATTTTCTTTCACAAAGTCTTTTCCTTGCATCAGTAACCTTTTTCCATAATCCATTACTATTATTATTGCACTTATAAGTATTGCATGTATAATAATAAATCTATATATATAATTTGAACTGGTAATGGAAATTATGGGAAAACGACTGAATGGATTTTAATAAATGACCCCTCATTTTGAAGCTTGGAACTCAAAGTTTTTCAGAAAAATAGTAGTTTTCAGTGAAATGTCAATTTTTCAACATAATTTTCCTATTTTCCAAAATCCATCCGTCGTCAGTTTTGAGAACTAGCTAAACTAGCTAATTGCATTTCAGAATAAAACAAAAGACACACTACAGTAAACAATATTACACGAAGGCCATGATCTGCAAGAATGCTGACATATTTAGAGCTCAAATTAAATTGGTTATTAAAAACTGAACTTACTAAAAATAATTTATAGGTTCGATTCTGTGGTGTGTAATTTTCTGGGTACAGCTGTGTATTGGATATTAAAAACTACAAAACTTGAGATGGTTTGATGACATTATTACCATTAGAAATGAAATATTATTGTAGTTAATGCCATGATGTGACTATTTTTCATTAATTATACATATTAATGCTATATTGATGATATGAAAGTGAAACGTTTTGGGGTTATTTAAGTAGATGTAGAGAATAACTTAAATTAGATTTTGATTTCTATATTATACCGAGTGGCGGCTAAATAGTATACATTACTGAAAGCTATAAAATTTACGTAAGATAATAATATTATTAAAAATCAAATATTTTTATAGTTATTAACCAAGTGGGGTTGGGGTCTTTTTCATATATTTAATGGCGGTGTGGTGTAGATATTTATATGCATCATTCTCTTCAGTATTGGCTCGAGAGAGAGTATCCTTCATTATTATGAAAGCAAATAACTTTCAGAATGTCTGGTATTCTTCATTGAAAATAAATCTGAAAAATGTTTATTTGAACGTCTAATGAACTTAGTTTGCAGCATTTCCTGCACAAGCCACTAGTAATTATTGATTTTGCATACATCAATCATAGTCTTTTGTTATTTCTTATATAATTGCAATGCAGTTTGGGAGCAAGATGGTAAAAAAATGTATTTAGAGGGTACTGAATACTACTTCTCTATACTATTCATAGTACGCGATTTTTAAAGAAAAATGGTACCTCCTTTGGTTCAGTTCTTCTATAGAATTACCATAAGTTCTGTTAAAATAATAAGTACACTCATTGATGTTCAGAACTTACAAAGTTTGTTTATGCAGCGATTTTCTGATGATTTGACAACTGTTTGAAATCTGTTCCAACCTCAACTACTGCACATGCTTAGAGAGGATCGGTTTGAAACCAATTTCAAACCATTCCTGCAAAAAGAATCTTGTACTGTAAAATAATTTACTAATCTAGGATAATGAAGACGCTATTAAATTTCACAGTAGGATATTTAATTATTATGGTTTAATGATCCTTGCACATTGCTGTGATAAATTTTCCTAATGCAACTTTGCTGCTTTTCATGATCCACAATCAAATCTGAAGGTGAGGTACGTCCTTTCGTTGTTATCGATGTTAATAAAAGAAAACTCCAGGAAAGAAGATACATTTATTCCACCATCAATTAAACAACTTTTGAGCATCTTTAGAAGAAGTGACTTTTACTTCACAACAGAATCCTTAGCATCTCTCATTAATTTTATGAAAAGTTCATTATTCTTCTTGAAATGTAGATGGACTTTACCTCGATGAAGATAATTTATTTGATGAAATTTCTTGCTTGAAGAAATATGTGACTGCAGAGAAAATAACAAAGTGGAATGAAGAAAATGTTTTTCATTGATCAAAATGGAGTGGATTTTTTTTTAATTACCTGTACACAACTTCAGAATATGATTGAACTATCTCAGTGTTCTGGAAGTAATGTTTCAGTGGAGACAGTATCTTCAATGAACATGACGTGAACATTTAAAAAAATCCAGAATAAGTTTAGAAATTGTTGTTGCCATGTTTGCTATCTTAGCCAACTTCATCAGCTGTCAGGAATTTGCTTAAAACTGGAGTCTAGAGAAGACATGCTTACAAAATTCACTCTTCTGTTGGGGGGAGGGGGAGGACTGTAGTTTTACGAGTAGCCTGTAAATAGATTTAGTACCAGTATTTTATTGGGTTATTTTATGATGCTGTATCAACATCTAGGTTATTTAGAGTCTGAATGAAATGAAGGTGGTAATGCTGGTGAAATGAGTCTGGGGTCCAGCACCGAAACTTACCCAGCATTTGCTCGTATTGGGTTGAGGAAAAACCCCGGAAAAAACCTCAACCAGGTAACTTGCGCCGACCGGGATTCGAACCCGGGCCATCTGGTTTCGCGGCCAGATGCGCTAACCACAGGTGTGGACACCAGTATTTTAATTCTTTAAATTGAGTACAAACAATTTTAAGTGAAAGGCAGACAAACTAATGGATATAATAAAAATATTTTTTATATGTTGATATCTGTCCCCGGAAATTGTGACAAAAATCTGGTAACCTTAAGTTAAGTACTATATTTATTATAAGCAAGAATGAGAATAAACCTACCTTGGGATTCCTTTTCAGCCTGTTGTAAGGCTAACAATACCAATTTTTCTTACAACTCATACTTTATGACAATCTCAACATCAATAAAATACACTATAAATAAAGAGGAGTCCTTGCAGATTACAAAATATAGGGTCTTCCAATAAAAGTGTCCTACTTTTAACATATAACAGCTGCAGTGTTTATGAAGGTATAGCAGTCATATTTTTCTCATGGTTACAGTTGTTGTTGACAAATAATCATGAAACGTTAAACCATTCCCCAAAACACAGAAATCATTAAAATTTATTATTAAAAAAATCATCCGTTCGCCAAGCATTCCTTGCATTACGTGAGGTGTACGGTGTGTGTAAGATACCGGGCTATGATGAGGGATTATTTTTGGCCTCAATTGAAAGGTATGGATCTCAGGAATGTCTTGTTTCAGCAGGAGGACGCCACTTGTTATGCTGCTCACGAAACAGTCGACCTTTTGAGGGAGAAATTCAGAGACTTCGTCATTTCGTGTGATGGTGATGTTAACTGGCACCTGAGATCATGTGATTTAATGCCGCTGGATTACTTCTTATGGGGTTATGTTAAGTAACGGGTTTATGCCAACAAATCAGAAGGCTAAGGAACAATATCAAGTGCGTTATTCGTGAAATTGAACCTGATTTATGTTCGTCTGTTACTGAAAATTGGAAGACCCATATACGCACTACCCAACGAAGCCATGGCAGCCATTTAACTGAAGTTATCTTCCATACGTAACGGCATTAAGTGTGCTTCAAAATATTAGCAATTAAACAAATAAACCTCTTTTGTTTGTACAGTTTATTTCATTTTAAAAGTGTAATACTCTTATTGGAAGACTCTATACTATTACTATATGTCGACTTCTATATATCAGAGAGAAAAAAAAACACCTCAGTGCACAGAAGTTTAATAAAGTAGTTTGTCGCTTAATGAGGAAAATGCTCACATTTGTGACAAAACTGAAACAAGACTATCACAAATTATCATTGAACATGTGTTTCAGGAAGATTTCGAAGTCAGAAAGAATGAACAGGAAAACTGCACCAACAGATATTGTCGGTTTTATACAAATACTTTACAAATGTGAGCAAAATGCTCATACAGAAACAAATGACGGGTTAAATCCTGGTTTCAATAGGAAGAAAGGAATGGGATTTCACATGTGATGGTTATTAAATGAACGAAATATAAGTGGTTTCTATTTTATTATTTTAAACAAAAAAGTTTCTTTTTATTTCATTCTTAAGACATCAACTCACCATTAAAATAATGGAAAGGGGTAACAAGTGTGCCGTTCTAAGTTACTCATATTCAAAATTAGATTTTTTTAAACTTCATCTAGTTTTTTACTTGTATTAGAAAGGTTTTGTAATGACAGACCTAGTCACTTTATTTTGTGTGCTGGTGGTTGCGTTAAGACCCTGGAGATGGGACGAAGAAGGAATACATTATGATGGTCTGGAACAAGTAATAATGGTGGAAGAAGAATCAATCATACACCCGACCTCTCAACACTAATAACATGAAATTTCTCGTCAGTACAAAAAAATGTGTTTCTAAAGCCATATTTCAAAAACAGTAAAGACCAGTGTTACAGTACGTGTGCTCTATTAGTTGTAACATAAAATTCATGCACATGGAACAAGCTCCACGACCGAATTATGTCCATTTCCTGAATGTAACATCATTTCATTTACACGTGTGATGTTTATGTTACAACTCCATAGGGCACAGCACTCCAATCAATATATTTATTAACTTAACAGCTGCATTATATAAAGGAATACATCAGCACCCACTTGAAAACAATAACACCAAGGCTTAGTGGATGATTCTTCAATCTGGTGACGTAAATGCCTGAATGAGTACTGTATCTATTTACCCTGACTGCTACTTTATTGTGGTTAAAGCTTCCGCAAATACATAACTGCGGAAGTTCAAAATGAATACTGAAAAACGTTTCCTATGTTGAATCGTCCACAGATTCAACATTGAGAATGATTGTATAAGTGACATGTTGCTTAAATACACTTAATGATCGCTCACCATGGCTGCAGAAATCCTGCGAGACGGCATGTTATCATTTGTGCCAAAAGTGGAAGTTATACGCTCGCCACTTCCGAAATTGATCTGCAGACAATTCAAATTAAACGCTGTATTTGTGACTAAAGGTAAAATATATTACAATCTCTTTCTAATACATTATCACCCATTCTTGTACCCCAAAAATACACAATAGAATGCAAAAAAAATATATATAAGAAATTAATACGATGCTAGTGTTAAACAGTTCGGACTCTGAAAGACTTGAAAATGATTTTTTTTTTTTTTGGAAATGGCCCAGTACGTTTTATAAACACATTCCCGCTATTAAAAAACAAGTGTGTAAAATCGAAATTTATACTAATCCATTAACAAGATCGATATTAATATAATGATACCAAAAAAATATATAATATATATATTCTGGATCAATTTAAATGGACATTAAACATCGTTAAACAAGAGGAACACACGAATCTCTGTAAAAATGTTACATCCGAAAAAAAAAAACATTAGGAAAAAACATATATACAACAGTTACAATGGTTTTACTTCATGGTAATTAGATATTAAATAAATTTTAAATTAAATATTAAAGCATTTTACAAATAATGAGAAAATAATAATAATAATAATTACAATAATTATAATAATTATATGATACAATATTATTATCACGAGTTAGTGATGGGCAGCCATCGCTGCGAGAGTTAAGGTAATACAAATGTAGCTGCGGAACGGAACACCCTCTCACAACTGACTAGCTTGTGAACCATGATATTAGACGGATAACGGTGGCAAGAAAAATCATATACTTGTGCACCTTATTAAATGGACATCTTCATAAAAACAAATACGAGAGAACCAACAGAGAAAATTATACTCGTGCATAAAAAATTAATCATATTTCCATATTTGCAGAGTTAAAGTACCGCTAAGATCCCAGCTAAATAAATAACTCTACAGAAACAAGAACACTATCTGGTTACCATCTCACAACACAAGATGCAGGCCTTCAAATAATATAAATATAAAATTACAAAAATACTGCATATTTCATTGTTATAATGTGAGGGGTTTTTAACGCTGTGTTGGTTTTTCAAAAATATTTGTGTTACCTTTCATTGTAACCTATAGCAAAGCCTGATCGTCATGTCGCGAAGATTCCTTGCAGCCATGGTTGAAATATTTAAAACAACCTGTATTCTTGATAATCTAGGAACATTAATGAAGACTTACTCTGGTTTATGTCTACTTACTTTTTTTTCACAATGCTTTTTTTCTTCCCATTATTTACTTTTTTTTTGGGCTACAATCTAACAAGGGCAGGTGAAGAACTTGAAAGTGTTTGATAAACACGTTTCAAGTACATTTTTAAACTTACATTATGTAGTGGATGTTCCTTGTACCATTTTCCCTTATCGGCTTGGGAGAACATTTTACCATTCGAGTACAGATGACAGAATGTGCCTCGCCAAAGCTTTCCTACGGAGAACAGAAAACTTGTGGGAGGCATTTCCTAGTAGATTATCTGACTGATGCTTTGGTATGAATATATATAATATATGTATAAAAAGGAGGTGACCTCTTTATTTCCTATTCTGAATCTTTGGTATTTCTTTAAACAATGCACGTTCCTCGTCGGGAGGGAAATGGAATACTTGTAGTAAAACTTAATTGCAGCCGAGAACTGAGACGTAAGCAAAAACAAGCAAAAAGAAAGCTGGAATGAAACTTCCACAAATCACCACCAGATGGAAATAGCTGCCAGAGAGGCCACCACATTTATGTACACCACGCACATCGGTAAAAAAAATAATTAAACCAAATTTAGCAAAGATATTATCTTCTAAAAATTACAATAAATTAGGAACATATTAAGAATTTCAGAAACTAGAAAGATTTCTTTTCTGTAGGATTATGGCAAAATTTGTACACAGGCAGAAATAAACAAAAAAGACATGATAATTTACGATTATCTACAAAATGTACATATCTGTGATTTAGAAAAAATTATATCGATTATGTATAAAAAGGATCTTGGCTCAATGTCTCTTCCCATGGGATGTTTCCTCAGCTGCCATGCATACAACGGAATGACTTCAGCTACTCTTCGGATAGGCAACGGAGCACTCGAGTCCAAGCCCACCCATCCTCCGTCTTGTGCAAGGTTCTGCACGGCGTCAGGACATCCTACGTGTGTACCGAGTTGAGTAGTAAAAACTGCGTCGACAGGTGGAGGGGAGAAAGCAACTCATCTACAGTTTCTTAAATTTCAATGGAACTAAATATAACCTGAGATTATTTGGTTTGGTGGTTATCGGTTTTTGGTGTGTAGAAGTGAACGCCATAGTCTTCCGGAATGTGTTATTAATAGTTAAATCCTACCTCTTGCACACTCACTCATACGAATCACATTCAATGATATACATTCCCGCGGGTCCACCCGATAGGCAGAAATATTGAGGCCATGGAAACAGATAAAGAAACTGACAACACCGTATTTACTTTGTGTAGACTCCAGAGAGAAAGAGAGAGAGAAAAAATAGTACACAATTTACACATTCTTCTCCATCCTCATCTTGTAAGCATATCAGTCGATATATGGATCCTCACAGACCCTGAAGCGTATTCTCGGTTGTTTCTAATTTCTTCCAAATCGCAGAGCTGCAGAATCTTGTGAGTGCTATTTACTTTCTCTGCTGCGAGGCAAAAAATAAAAAGGCATATCTGCCGTCACCAACCACGAACACCAGCACTTGTTTCTCGTTCTGCGACTTGCCAACAGTGCAGGCAACTGTTCTGTACAGTCTTCATGAGAGGGTAAATAAATTATTAAGATGTAGGTGTCGTGCCGTTCCCCCATACGGCAGTTCCATGCCATCCCGTTTCCAACGAGCAAAAAGTTTCAGAAACTTGGTAAAAAAAGCATTCGACACTCTTTGGCCTCCACACACATCATCAGACTCTTCCTCTCTGTTGCTAGTAACTAGACCCACAATATAATACACAATAAATACAATGTCTGTCTTGTCGTGCGAGTGAACGAGGGAGAGGGGACACTGGACTAGCGACACGCAAACACTACGAAGCATCTTCTCTTGCGCTGTCACTATGGGGGTGGCTGCCGTTGAATGCTGCCATGCTGTGTTGCCACTCTGGTGGCTGGATGGACATATAGCGATGATGTGCCTCCAGGGTCCGTTGGCGTTGAAGGCTCCTGCACACACAACATCATAACATTACAGGACATCTGCAGTATAGCAACTACCGAGCATCTTCTGCGGATCTCTGGAGAAAGAACTAAGGAAGAGCCTGTTGAAGTGCTTTGTGTGGAGTGTGGTATTATACAGGGTGATTCACGAGGAAAGGTAAAAAATTTAGGATACGATATCTTAGGCCATTTTGAGTGAAAAAGTTCATATGAACATAGGTCCGTTTTCGAACGATGGCGGAGCTATACTAAAAGCCAGGTTATGAACCGACTAAAGAGGAAGTAGTTGGCAGGGCGAGAGGAAAGTGCGGGTTAGAGGGGTAGCCTGTGCAGCGATGACACGTTGAGTGTGGGGGGTTGGAGGGGAAAGGAAGAACGGAGCTTTTCATTGGATCTCACGTGAAAATGTCGCCTGCTAACGAAAATCTAGCAATGGAATCACGGAGACAGTGTAGCCAAAATTCCCAGTTCATTTGCAGTACCACGTGCATTATGGGTCGCATTTCGTACCAGCGTCATTAGCTCGTGCTTTCTTAAAACAGTAATTTTAATTACTAATATTGTTGATAGTGTTATCGAGAACTATATACAGTAGTTATTTTAAACATATCGGTGGCAAATGCCGAACACGCTTTGAATCTCGCGCCACTATGTGGCAACAGAGCTCAGAAAGAGAGCAACAGAACGTTGCTTCCAGTTTAGTCGGTTCATAAACCTGGCTTTTAGTATAGATACATTTTTTTGGTAAAACATCTCGCCCCAATGTGAATCAGACGTTACCATATGCTGCTGACGTGAGACAAGGTCACCGATGAATGACGTAACATTGGAATCTACATTGTGAGCGATGTAGATAAGAGAAAAAAACCGGGTGGTGGGGCATTACAAATGTCCCAACAAATACGCTATCACTTATCGGTTCACAGCAGTCCAGTCAGCTACCTACAGTACAGTAGTTATACAGATACAGTTAAATGTTAAGTTGTATTTTTCAAGATGCCTTATAAATTTTCGACTGCAGAATACGCCGATATTGTGTCTGTTTATGGTTTGTGCGATGGAAGTACCGTGCGTGCCGTCGCTGAATATGAACGACGCTTTCCGAACAGAAGGGTACCATATCGAAGAGTATTTACTGTCTATGGGGTTGGGTGAAAGACTTGGTATAGCAAAGGAAGGTGGAAACGAGAGAAGCGCTAATCGACCGTATTTTGGATGCGGCATAAAGACAGCCACGTGCAACTCTCCCGAGCGATGAGCGCGATTCACGCCCGAGCGCAACAGTGCATTGAAGCAGAAGGAGGTACCTTTCAAAATGTGCTAAAACATCGACCCCGGCATCTAGAATATTAGGTATGTATGCATACGTGAATATAAACTTTAAATTTGTCCGTTATCTGTCTCTAAATGCGAGTTAGTACAATGGAATCTCAGAAGTTTTTGTGAAATCAAAGAGCCATATCTCCGTAACCGTTCGAAAACGGACCTATATTCATATGAACTTTTTGATTCAGAATGACTCCAGAATTCACATCCCAAATTTTTTACCTTTCCTCGTGAATCACCCTGTAGGCTATAGGGCAGGAACATGGATATTACGACAAAATAAAGAGATATGAAGTGTGGATATGAAACAGAATGGAGCGTGTGAAATGGGCAGACAACATAAGAAATGAAGCTGTGGTAGAAAAACAAAAAAATGAAGCTGTGCTAGAAAGAGTGGGTAAAAGAAAAACTAATGCTGAAATTAACCAGGAAAAGAAAAAAATAATTGGCTGGGTCACTGGTTAAAAAGAAATCAGATTACAGACAACATTAAGATATATGGATCGTATGCAGAGAATAAGAAGAAGGTGGAAAATTGAAGAATGCTGGGTTTGCAGTGAAGGACTTGCCCTTGGACAGAAAACTATGAATGAATAAATACTTACACATGTTGTATGAGTCTGATGAATCATAGGGATTGCCAGAGAACGGCTGAATGGTCGTCTTTCTCTTTCGGGATCTTGACTGTTACCGTCCACACAACTGAAACCAGAAAGATGATATGAGAATTTATGTCTCAAATATTAAGCAGTTATATTCTCAGACTCCAAAGCAGCTATTCTATCAATAGTCTCTAAACACACACCTTCATCTCACACAGCAGAAATAACTAAAATGCTCTCTCAATTAATATCACTCAATAAAAGAATTGTATTCCAATGGATACCATCCCATTGTGGAATCCTGGGAAACGAGAATGCGGATGCTTTAGCAAAGAAGGGCAGCACTGCTACTTACAGACCTGTTACTAAATCTACGTATTACTCTGTGAAAAGATTTATTAAATCTACATACTTAAACTTCAACAAACAAAATTTGATAACACAATCTCAAGGGAAAAAATGGAAATCTCAGCATCATAATCCACAGTTAATACCCGATTTACCACGAAAATCGTCTGTAGCTGCATTTAGATTGGCAACAGGCCATGATTGTTTGGCCAAACACCTGCACAAAATTGGAATATATCAGTCCCCTAACTGCCCATTGTGCAACTCAAACCAAGAAATGGATTCGGAACACCTCAAAATCTGTGCTTCAGTGGCTGGCCATAATAATATCTTTGAAAAATATTGGAGTGCAAGAGATCAAATGACTTTATTGTCAAACGCCTGGCATTAGAAAACAACAACAACAACATATTAAGCTAGACAATATAGTGCCAACAACAAATATGAGTCACATGGAAAACCTTGTAGAAAAACATTATTTATGAACAGATTCTATGTAAATAAGGACAAACATTACTCCAGTGTAAGGAAAATATGAAATAGTGAAGACTTGAAATTAATATTTAATCTTTTAATGACTATTACACTTTTACTACGTCATACTACTTTTGGAGAAAAAAAGGAGAACTCCAAGAAAACCTCTATCTCCACCTGGATTTATCAGAATCTGGACTGCAACATGGGCAGCCGTTTGGACAATGATGCACTTTTCAAATTTGGTGTCAGAATGTTTGGCATCTTTCTGAACCAGCCTTATCAGTGACTCTCATGCCCTGTTTGGGAACTCTTGTGGATTTTACCTGGCTCGTGTCTCTTTCTGTTTCCGCTGGAAGTGAATGTACGCAGCTATACACACGATGACGACCAGGAACACTGCTATAGTGGCGCCACCTGCTATGCTCGCTGTTTCCAGCATCACGCGCTGCCTTGACGCTGGAAAAATATTCACACATATCTTAGTTTGCTATATAAAATAACATTACCATACAATCTCTTTCACTAGGACACATCTTCATTTTAAGTGTTTCAAGAGCAATCCAACAAGAATTTTGAGAATTCACTGTACGCAATCCAACAAGAATTTTGAGAATTCACTGTACGCAATCCAACAAGAATTTTGAGAATTCACTGTACGCAATCCAACAAGAATTTTGAGAATTCACTGCACTCATTCCTATGACACGAGACAAGGAAATGATTTTAATATCATAACATGTAGACTTGCTAAATTCCAAAAAAACTTTTGTCAAATGCCATTGAAGGTTGCAAATAAATTTCCATCACATATTTTTAATTTAAGCAGAGCTGCTCTCAAATTTTACACCTATAGTTGGTTAATTTTAAATCCGTTTTATAATTTTGACGAATTTTTTAATTGTACAATCTCTTTGCAATATAACTGATCTTGTCTATACATTTTGATTTTAGACATGTAATTTAAACTATTAAAGTATAGTTAGTATGAAAATTTATCTTAAGCATATCATTAAAAAAATATTTTATAAAAAAAGTAATAATGATAAATGCAATAGAATACTTTTAAAATTTGTATTGTATATTTTTAAACATAACATCCTGCGCCCTATTGTGGAAACATATTGGACGAAGTTTATTATAACTCAGTGGAGAGTCATATGTCATTATTTGAGCCGTTCAGAGCAGAAGTGATGTAAGTCAAAAATGGGTAATGAGGGTTAAAGTAAACATTCTGTAAAATACAGCGCAAAGTAGCAATTAATATTCAATTTATTTAAACTATTAGTAGTCAATGGATAGCACGAAGGACATATTAACTGCTACTTTGCGCTATATTTTATAGAATTTTTACTTTAAACCTGATTACCCAATTTTGACTTACGCCACTTTTGCTCTGAACGGCTCATTTAACAAACTGTGTAATTTGTTCCCCCGAAAGTAAAACTTCACAAATAATCCAACATTATTAAACATGATGTATAATAAACATATCAATTCATGCAAGGCAATACTTGTGTTGAAAGAATATTTTTATTATTGAAATGTAGTGACAGAAAATACTGGCTAAATGTAGTATCAGTAAAGGGTAATAAATTTTAGATACTTAAATTAGAATAAATTTTATAAATATGCAACCAAAATTAAAGAGGAATTAGTAAAGTAAGATCAATAGAAAATATATTCATAAACCCAAAAGCGAAGATACATAGGGAACCTGTGACAATAATATAACAACAGGTTCAGCAAGATTTTGAATAACTGCAGAGAAAAACACGTTCTGTAATTGAATGTTTGGTACCATCGAATGTTATAATAAATGATATGAATGTTTATAATAAATGAAATCAATTCCATTTTGTGGTTGGCATTACGCAACCATTTAGATAATAACACTATCATTACCTAACTCGTTGCGTAATGAATATCTTTACAACATTTTATTAGTGATGTAAAGTCCATAGTACATAATCAAAGAACATAAAATGAATTTAAAATGAAATTAGGTACAGAGAAGATAAGTAAAAGATAGGCTGTCCCACAATATTTAAGAAAGAAAGAGAAATAATCGACTTACATTTGGTATAGCCATGCAATATCAACAGCAGAAAATCTTCTCTCAGAGATCGTACTTACGCAAATAGGATCCGTCCAGGTCTTTGAACTCGCATCTCTGTCCGATATACCCCTCTGCACACCTGAAACACAAAGTGACGAAATGCTGTAAACTTCCAATGTCAATTAATATACTCAATCGTATTCACTATTCAGCATTATCTTTTTATACCAATTGGTTTCAGAGCAATATCTACCTTAATCCTGTCAGATTAAGTAAATAAGTAAATAAATAAATAAATAAATAAATAAATAAATAAATAAATAAATAAATAAATAAATAAATAAATAAATAAATAAATAAATAAATAAATAAATAAATAAATAAACAAATAAATAAATAAAGTACTATATCGAAATGATAACCGTCAAAATCTTGAATTTAAAATATCGGCGTCCTAATCAATTCAAATGAACAAAAAGAAAATGTAAATTAATGTTAAAAAAATATAAAATGAAAAAAAAAATAATAATATTCTGCGACAAGATGTGGTAGCTATCAAAACGATAAAAATGTATTGAAAATAAATAATACACATTGAATATTATAAAGATGAATAGAAATGGTGATTGATGATGTTCAATGGAAATTTTAAAATGATTGATGAAATTGTCTGAAGAGTCTTTTCAGGAACCTTTAATTTTCTGAGGATCTCCAATGTAAATTTAGGAATTGTTCCTTGCGCACCAAACATAATTCCAATGACATTCCAATCTTGAATATCATAAACAAACAAACAAATAAATAAAATTAAAATAAATAAATAAGTGAATAAATAAGGTGCTTAGGAAAATATTTGGGGCTATGAGGGATGAAGTTACAGAAGAATGGAGAAAGTTACACAACGCAGAACTACACGCATTGTATTCTTCACATGACATAATTAGGAACATTAAATCCAGACGTTTGAGATGGGCAGGGCATGTAGCACTTATGGGCGAATCCAGAAATGCATATAGAGTGTTAGTTGGGAGGCCGGAGGGAAAAAGACCTTTGGAGAGGTCGAGACGTAGATGGGAGGATAATATAAAATGGATTTGAGGGAGGTGGGATATGATGGTAGAGACTGGTTTAATCTTGCTCAGGATAGGGACCAATGGCGGTCTTATGTGAGGGCGGCAATGAACCTCCGGGTTGTCTGAAAGCCGTAAGTATATATGTAAAGGTAAAAATGTAAAGGTATCCCCGTCAAATGCCATGAAGGCACTTGGGGGGCATGGAGGTAGAGCCCCACGCTTTCCATGACCTCGGCACTAGGGTGAGGTGGTGTGGTCGGCACCACGCTCTGATCGCCTTTTACCCCCTGGAGAGACCGGTACTCCATTTTATAGGAGGCTGAGTGAACCTCGGGGCCGCTCTAGAAGTTTGGCAACGAGAAAAATCCCGTCACCACTCGGGATCGAACCAAGTATATACTGTATGTATAGTATATAACTAGGTTAAGAAGTTAAAACCAGATGAAAACTGGAAATGTATCGGTCACAAAAACAACTGTGATGTCAGCCCTATACTTCAGAATTGGAAGAAAAATAATTAACTTAGAAACTAGGGATATACCCTAAGATCTGTTCCTAAAAATCTCGCCACCCTAAGCAAAAACTGAAATGACGGCCCTGATCTGTACACAAAAGTTATCCAGACCATGTAGACTATTTTGTCGTGGTTGGCAAGTGTTGTTTTCAACACACAAACAACAAACAGTAGGTACCAAATGAAAGTAGCGAATCTTGTCTTGACGTCACTGCCCAATAGATCGGGTCGCACATTAATAAGTTCCTTTGTATTCGATATAAAGCAAAGCTGGTCCTCACACGCAGTAGCTGTGGGGTTTACCTGAGGGATATTTATTGCGCCGCCTCTGCTAGCACGGAGAAATTTGGCTAACACCGCGGTCATTGCTGCTCTCTGTGCCAGTCAGAACAAACGGCGAGTGGGTGGCTGTGGAGTCCCATTGTCGCCCAGTGAGATGAACTTCGCTTGCTGTTAGGTAGGTGGCCTACCTCCGCCAAATACAGGATGTTTGGAAACGAATGCTACAAATCTTGGGAGCTGGTACAGATACCATTACAAACGGAAGGAATGAACTCTCTGTTAAGGCTCGTTCACAATAAACCGGAAACGGAAACGATGACGAGAACGGAAATAATATTTAAATACATTTTAACAATATTTCCGTTCTCGTTCTCGTTATCGTTTCCGTTCCCGGTTTATTGTGAACCAGCCTTTACAGTTCACTTCTTCTTATGTACTCACCGCGCTGACCTACAAACTTCTCTTATTTTATTATACACCAGCGCTCCAATCTACAAACAGCCGTCAGTGTCATACTCGCGGGATGAATTCCGATAGGTAATCAAAAGTCGGTCGCCAAGCAGCCGATATTAGGACGGTCAACTTTAAAATAGGCAGCATGTCTTGTGGAGCAATTATGTAATTCTGCAAGATATTTACGATGATTTGTTCTCCGATAATTTATTTCTCTGTCTCTTCTTGCACAATGTTATTAACAGGGAGCGAAACTTGTTGCCCGATGAAACAGGTTTGCCGTTCCTTTACTACAGATACGGATCTGTTTATTTACACGTGAGTAGTCATAGTCAGCGGTGGAGAGGGATAGGCAGAGACCACAGATTTCCGTATAATTTTACGAAGCGTAGAATGAGTACAGTAATTTCTAATAATGTAGGAGAGTCGGTAGGAAAATTAATTAACTATTTCAGTTTGAACTTAAAGACTGAGATACAAAAATTATTTCAGCATGTCAGTAAACTGGTGATTCAGAAAATTGAAAAATACGAGTTCCATGATTCATATTCATTATTTGTAAATTTAAGGGGTTAGGTACAGCTTATAGCAGTAAAATATTGGAAATATTCAATATTTTTTCCTACATTACTGTATCTTTACAATAATGAAAATTGGTAGGTGTAAAACCAGTGGCGGCTCCTGCGTATTTCTTAAGAGGAGGAAAGAAGTTAACAGCGCAAAATGACACCTTCTTGAGAGAAACATGCTACAAATTAGCCTACATTCATACATGTAAGGCCAAGTAGTGTTGGGGTTGACCTTCCCTTTTGTATAGCAATAATCTGTTTTTGTAAACTGAGTTTCCTAAATTGTCTAAAATATGTTTTCACTTACATTCGTTGTTGAATAATTGCACAAATTAACAATTACAAGGAAATTCACAACCTCGCAGCATTTTCCACGCACACTACAGCATCACACGTGTTGGAAGAGACTAGCTACTAACACGTAACCGGAACCGTTTTACGGAAATAGGAATGAGAAATAATCTGAGGAAAACGAGAACACTGCACCCACTCACGTGGTCTGTGTTGCCACATGTACATTTTATAAGTTCAGTATCACATGCTTTTGAAGAATGTCAGTTCTTGTAAAGTCATACTACCATTATTGTTCAAAGCTGCCGGTGGCCAATTAATTTTTTATGTTAAAATAATGTGGTTTGCAGTACTTTCAATTTCAAATATATTTGTATAAAACTGACAACTTGGCTGTTGTCCTGTCTAGTAGACAATGAACGGAAGTGAATTTCAGGGGCCAAAAAGATCTGCGATACTAAAGTAGAACTACTTCCTCTTTGTTTTATATAAATCCAACTTCAACTTTCAGATATACTCGAAAGTTTCAAACCATGAATAGTACCTTATATAAAGTGCAATGAATAATATATTTGGATTTATAATTTTAAGAAAGTTTATATGGTGTCTTTCATAGCTTTGCGTTAAAACTGTTTTTTTTTGTGTCTCCTCCTAGATGTGTTATAGTCTGGTTGATTGCAGCATCGTTAGATGGCAGCGGTAGCGAGCTTGCTGCAAGACCAGTCGCTTTCTATTTCCCGCCCATGCGCTGATTCAGAGGAGGATCTCCTCCCTCTCCGTTCATTTACTTGCTTTAGAACTCTGCTTCTTTCTCTAGCCGCTAGCGCGCTGTTGTCTATGTGTGTTACAGTGACTGTATGTGTGTTAACTGCAGTAAAGGAGGAATGGATTGGCTTTCCTCCACACAAACAATCTCGCATCCTTCTCACAGTTTTCTAGCAGCACATGATTGCACGTCGTTTAAAACTCGTTCAACAGAGGTTTTCTTATAGCTGTGAACTTAAAAATTATCGAATCTTCCTCGAATTTCAAGGCATATATTTCATTTGGTATTTACTTTCAAAAGAAGAAAAATGTGAGGAGGGCGTTCCTCCCTTCCCTCCACCGAGGAACCGCCACTGTGTAAAACACTGTTCTTCTGATATAATTTTAAACATTCAGAAGAAGCACGATTACCTCCTCATGAACTAATATTAGGCCCTATACTTCGGAAAACGTATTATGTGTCTTTCAGGTGTTAAATTTTACATTACCTCCTTAACATGTTTCGGCCTGATATCGGCCATCTTCAGAACTTAGAACGTAATGCAAAATTTAATACGCGAAAGACACATAATACGTTCTCCGAAGTGATATAGTATTAAAAGTTGTGTAATCAAATGTATAATATTATACATTTAGGAGTCGCACAACTATCTGTTCATGAACCGATATTACTTACTTACTTACTGGCTCTTAAGGAACCCGGAGGTTCATTGCCGCCCTCACATAAGCCCGCCATTGGTCCCTATCCTGAGCAAGATTAATCCAGTCTCTACCATCATACCCCACCTCCCTCAGATCCTTAACATTATCTTCCCACCTACGTCTCGGCCTCCCCAAAGGTCTTTTTCCTTCCGGCCTCCCAACTAACACTCTATATGCATTTCTGGATTCCCCCATACGTGCTACATGTCCTGCCCATCTCAAACGTCTGGATTTTATGTTCCTAATTATGTCAGGTGAAGAATACAATGCGTGCAGCTCTCCGTTGCGTAACTTTCTCCATTGTCCTGTAACTTCATCCCTCTTAGCCCCAAATATTTTCCTAAGAACCTTATTCTCAAACACCCTTAATCTCTGTTCCTCTCTCAAAGTGAGAGTCCAAGTTTTACAACCATACAGAACAACCGGTAATATAACTGTTTTATAAATTCTAACTTTCAGAGTTTTTGACAGAAGACTAGATGACAAAAGCTTCTCAACCGAATAATAACAGGCATTTCCCATATTTATTCTGCGTTTAATTTCCTCCCGAGTGTCATTTATATTTGTTACTGTTTTCCACCTCTTCGAAAGATAAATCTCCAATTTTTATAGTTCCATTTCGTACAATATTCTGGTCACGAGACAGAATCATATACTTAGTCTTTTCGGGATTTACTTCCAACCCTATCGCTTTACTTGCTTCAACTAGAATTTCCGCGTTTTCCCTAATCGTTTGTGTATTTTCTCCTAACATATTCACGTCATCCGCATAGACAAGAAGCTGATGTAAACCATTCAACTCCAAACCTTCTCTGTTATCCTGAACTTTCCTAATGGCATATTCTAGAGCGAAGTTAAAAAGTAAAGGTGATAGTGCATCTCCCTGCTTTAGCCCGCAGTGAATTGGAAAAGCATCAGATAGAAAGTGGTCTATACGGACTCTGCTGTAAGTTTCACTAAGACACATTTTGATTAATCGAACTAGTTTCTTGGGAATACCAAAATCAATAAGAATATTATATAAAACTTCTCTCTTAACCGAGTCATACGCCTTTTTTAAATCTATGAATAACTGATGTATTGTACCCTTATACTCCCATTTTTTTTCCAATATCTGTCGAATACAAAAAATCTGATCAATAGTCGATCTATTACGCCGAAAACCACACTGATGATCCCCAATAATTTCATCTACATATGGAATTAATCTTCTCAAAAGGATATTCGACAAAATTTTGTATGACGTCAACAAAAGTGATATTCCTCGAAAGTTACTACAGTTAGTCTTGTCCCCCTTCTTAAAAATAGGTACGATTATGGACTCCTTCCATTGTTCTGGTACAATTTCCTTTTCCCAAACTGCAAGTACAAGTTTATAAATTTCGCTAGATAATGCCCTTCCACCCTCTTGTATTAATTCTGCTGGAATTTGATCGATACCTGGAGACTTGTACTTTTTCAGATTTTCTATCGCAATTTCGACTTCAGAAAGTGTGGGTTCCGGTATGAATGGCTCAGCAGTTTGTATTTGAATTTCGTCCTGATCATTTCTATTTGGCCATGAACCGATATTAGGCATTCAAAAGTAGCACAACTACCTCCTCATGAAATACTCGTAATATTGGACATTCACAAGAGCAACTCTCTGAACATGGAATATTACACAACCAGAAGTAGCAGACTTTCCTGAACGCGAACCGGCCATTTTACTTCGACTTTTCTGTATCCAATTTAGAGAGAAGTGGGTCAAAATTGTGCAGAATCATAAACAATTTTAAAAACCTTACACATCTAATAAGACAGACGTGTATATTGCAACTTGTCGGACAATATTTACACCTACAGCTTTCATTGCAGCTAGCACGCTGAATTCTACGTCAGTAAATAACACTTGATGGTTCCCTTCATTATTGACTTGTGAGTCAATTTTGGGTTTGGACTTGCAGTCCATGGATCCGTCTAAAGAAAGGAATTGGAACTGTTAAGGTTGCTAGCTAATCCTCGGGAAAGTTGCCCGATCATGTCCCCCTTGGTGCACTACACTTCACTAAACCCAGCTACAATCAGGAATGATGGGAGAGGTACAAACCGTTCAGCTACACAAGAAAAGACACCTCAATTGTGCGTTGAAAAATACTCGCTCAATTCACCAATATACAATAATGGAATTTCACTTAAAAACTTATGGGCTTAAGGGGAGGCTATGATTTTGAGCAGAATGCTTGTAAAAGCTCTGTTCTCACGACAATTCAGGTAATCTCTCCGCATACCTGAAGCTTTATAACCCAACCGAAACGTGCTTCTACATTACTTGCGTATTTAACTAGGCAGAGGGTGTGTAGGCCCCGGCGTTGTTTCACACAAATATAGTGTTCACAAAAAGTAGCTCCCCACAGCTCTGATGCCGTGGCCTATGCGATGCAAGAAAAACAGCTGTCTTGTATAAAATAATGTGGGGACAACGGATCTTTTATTCCCTATTATTATTATTATTTATTATTATTATTATTATTATTATTATTATTATTATTATTGCTCAAACGTAAATATGCTAGGAGAAAATCCACAAACGATTAGGGAAAACGCGGAAATTCTAGTTGAAGCAAGTAAAGCGATAGGGTTGGAAGTAAATCCCGAAAAGACTAAGTATGTGATTATGTCTCGTGACCAGAATATTGTACGAAATGGAACTATAAAAATTGGAGATTTATCTTTCGAAGAGGTGGAAAAATTCAGATATCTTGGAGCAACAGTAACAAACATAAATGACACTCGGGAGGAAATTAAACGCAGAAGAAATATGGGAAATGCCTGTTATTATTCGGTTGAGAAGCTTTTGTCATCTAGTCTTCTGTCAAAAAATCTGAAAGTTAGAATTTATAAAACAGTTATATTCTGTATGGTTGTGAAACTTGGACTCTCACTTTGAGAGAGGAACATAGGTTAAGGGTGTTTGAGAATAAGGTTCTTAGGAAAATATTTGGGGCTAAGAGGGATGAAGTTACAGGAGAATGGAGAAAGTTACACAACGCAGAGCTGCACGCATTGTATTCTTCACCTGACATAATTAGGAACATAAAATCCAGACGTTTGAGATGGGCAGGACATGTAGCACGTATGGGCGAATCCAGAAATGCATATAGAGTGTTAGTTGGGAGGCCGGAGGGAAAAAGACCTTTGGGGAGGCCGAGACGTAGGTGGGAAGATAATATTAAAATGGATCTGAGGGAGGTGGGATATGACGGTAGACTGGATTAATCTTGCTCAGGATAGGGACCAATGGCGGGCTTATGTGAGGGCGGCAATGAACCTCCGAGTTCCTTAAAAGCCAGTAGGTAAGTAAGTAAGTAAGTATTATTGCTCAGACGTTTGAGTTGGGTAGGGCACGTGGCACGTAGCACGTATGGGTGAATCTAGAAATGCATATATAACATTAGTTCGAAGACACAAGGGAAAACGACCCTTGGGTAAGCCGAGAAGTAGATGGGAGAATGATATTAAAATGGATGAGAGAGGTGGGACATGATGGTAGGGACTGGATTAATCTTGCTCAGGATAGGAACCGATGGCGGGCTTATGTGAGGGCAGCAATAAACCTCCGGGTTCTCTAAAAGTTATTTCTAACTTGTAAATTATTACTATAACTATTATTATCATTATTATTTTAATATTTAGGTGTCGAAATTAATAAGGTTGTCACTTGCTAGTCAAGAAGATGATATTAAATATAGAATAAATAAAGGAAGATCAGCATAAACGATGTTAAATGGAATAATATGCAACACAAATCTATTTAAAGACATAAAAATTGAAATACACAAATCTATAGCTCGAAGTACGGTGTAGTATGGAGCGGAAACTTGGAAGACGAATAAGTTTGCGATCAAAATTATCGATGGAAATGGACTTTCTCATATGTTCAGCCAGACATTCTGGACGAGAAATAATAAGAAATGATATTATGAGAAAAAAAATGAATATGGAAAATTAAATTTTTTATTATGTACTATTCAGACAATACTGCAGTTGTATAGATATGTGAAACGGGTGGGAGACGAAAAACTATCAAAGTAAGCATTAAACTGGGAAGATTGAGGCAATTGGAGAAAGACGCTGCTAATGTTTTACAAATATGCATATTATTATTATTATTATTATTATTATTATTATTATTATTATTATTATTATCGTCCCGCGCCGTGGCGTCGAGTCCTCATGGGTAAAGAAATCTGCAATGCTTGGGAAAAGTGGCGTACGTCAGTTTTCACAATCATCTTTTATTAATTTACTGACAACTTACGTAACATCTGCTCGCTTGGGAAAAGAGACATAAGTATTTCTCCCATTACAATAATTCATACAGAAGAAAACCAAATCGACCTAAACCTTCTCCTGTAAAATTAACATTTTTGACTTGTGCCACTTTTCCCGAGCACTACAGAAATATTCTCACAAATGTTCGGCCAGTGTATGGGACTAGTGGCCACCAGAGTCGTAATGCATTTGACCTTAACTCAACCAAACGAATAAATTGGTAATAAATTAATAATAATTAGGCTGAAAATCGATTACTGTGAAGACGATTTGGCACATTTCTTACGCGATCTCACATAGTACGAGAAAATCGAATTGATTTTGATTGAAATTTATTTTAAAAGGACCGCCACAATTCCTGATAGGATTACAGAATTTTTTGCTATTATATTTTCTCTTCAAATTAGTGAAGACTAGCTGGCATCTGTAGGAGATTAGCAGTGCCCGAATGCCTTTCAAGTATGCACTCTTTCTGGTACTGGAAAGAAGAGTCGGAGAATGGAGTCGGCCTAATCCGTCGCGGAAGTCTTTCATGTTGTTTTGTAGCAAGCAAGGGAAAAAAACTTTGGCAAAGAGGAATGGCTATCTTTTTGTTGGTCAAAATCCTCTTGTAGTCGCCAGAATTTTGTGAAATATTTGGGGGCAGTAGGACGATGGCGAGTATCTTTACGTGTCGAGATTTTAAGTTAACCAGCCTAAGTAGCATTCCACTGTATTGTCATACAGTTCCGCTCTCTCCCCAAATATGTTTCCACAGCCTGTTTGCCAAACAAGGAAATGTTTGTTCACCTTACAATTCCGTTTACTTATTTTCCTTCTTACGAACCGGACGACCAGACGGTAGACTAAGCATAGATGTGTGATGCATGTTAATGAACATTTTGTCATAAAAATAATGCACAAAATAATTTAAGAATGTCTGTCAGTCTGAATTTCACGACCGTAGTTTTTTATTTATTTTATTGGGTTATTTTACGACGCTGTATCAACATCTAGGTTATTTAGCGTCTGAATGATATGAAGGTGATAATGCCGGTGAAATGAGTCCGGGGTCCAGCACCGAAAGTTACCCAGCATTTGCTCGTATTGGGTTGAGGGAAAACCCCGGAAAAAACCTCAACCAGGTAACTTGCCCCGACCGGGATTCGAAGCCGGGCCACCTGGTTTCGCAGCCACAGGTGTGGCACGACCGTAGTAGAGATGATAATAATAATAATAATAATAATAATAATAATAATAATAATAATAATAATAATAATAATCCACTTCTATAAACTCTTAAGAAATAAAAATAAGCCAGTTAATGAATTTGCTGAAATTAATAAGTTAGTAATACTAATACAGCAAAATATATCTCACTTCTATAAACGCTAGAGAAATAAAGAATAAGCTAGTTAATGAATTTGCTGAAATTAATAAGTTAGTAATACTAATAAAGAAAAAAAAATATATCACTTCTATAAACGCTTGAGAAATAAAAAATAAGCTAGTTAATGAATTTACTTAAAATAATAAGTAATACTAATAAAGAAATATATATATATATATATATATATATATATATATCTTCTATAAAAGCTTGAGAAATAAAAACTAAGCTAGTTAATGAATTTTCTGAAATTAATAAGTAAGTAATACTAATAAAGAAAAATATATCTCACTTCTATTAACGCTTGAGAAATAAAAATAAGCTAGTTAATTAATTTGCTGAAATTAATAAGTTAGTAATACTAATAAAGAAAAATATATCTCTCTCTTCTATAAACGCTTGAGAAATAAAAAATAAGCTAGTTAATGAATTTGCTGAAATTAATAAGTAAGTAATACTAATAAAGAAAAATATATCTCACTTCTATTAACGCTTGAGAAATAAAAAATAAGCTAGTTAATGAATTTGCTGAAATTAATAAGTAAGTAATACTAATAAAGAAAAATATATCTCACTTCTATTAACACTTGAGAAATAAAAAATAAGCTAGTTAATGAATTTGCTGAAATTAATAAGTAAGTAATACTAATAAAGAAAAATATATCTCACTTCTATTAACGCTTGAGAAATAAAAAATAAGCTAGTTAATTAATTTGCTGAAATTAATAAGTTATTAATACTAATAAAGAAAAATATATCTCTCTCTTCTATAAACGCTTGAGAAATAAAAAATAAGCTAGTTAATGAATTTGCTGAAATTAACAAGTAAGTAATACTAATAAAGAAAAATATATCTCACTTCTATTAACGCTTGAGAAATAAAAAATAAGCTAGTTAACGAATTTTCTGAAATTAATAAGTTAGTAATACTAATAATAAAGAAAAATATATCTCTCTCTTCTATAAACGCTTGAGAAATAAAAAATAAGCTAGTTAATGAATTTGCTCAAATTAATAAGTTAGTAATACTAATAAAGAAAAGTATATCTCTCTCTTCTATAAACGCTTGAGAAATAAAAAATAAGCTAGTTAATGAATTTGCTCAAATTAATAAGTTAGTAATACTAATAAAGAAAAATATATCTCTCTCTTCTATAAACGCTTGAGAAATAAAAAATAAGCTAGTTAATTAATTTGCTGAAATTAATAAGTTAGTAATACTAATAAAGAAAAATATATTTCTCTCTTCTATAAACGCTTGAGAAATAAAAAATAAGCTAGTTAATGAATTTGCTGAAATTAATAAGTTAGTAATACTAATAAAGAAAAATATATCTCACTTCTATGAACGCTTGAGAAATAAAAAATAAGCTAGTTAATGAATTTGCTCAAATTAATAAGTTAGTACTACTAATAAAGAAAAATATATCTCTCTCTTCTATAAACGCTTGAGAAATAAAAAATAAGCTAGTTAATGAATTTGCTGAAATTAATAAGTTAGTAATACTAATAAAGAAAAATATATCTCACTTCTATGAACGCTTGAGAAATAAAAAATAAGCTAGTTAATGAATTTGCTGAAATTAATAAGTTAGTAATACTAATAAAGAAAAATATATCTCACTTCTATGAACGCTTGAGAAATAAAAAATAAGCTAGTTAATGAATTTGCTGAAATTAATAAGTTAGTAATACTAATAAAGAAAAATATATCTCTCTCTTCTATAAACGCTTGAGAAATAAAAAATAAGCTAGTTAATGAATTTGCTCAAATTAATGAATTAGTAATAATATCTTAAAATACCGTCCTAATGGGAAGAAGTATGATCTAGTACAGTATGTGACGATGATATGTATCCTACGTTTTTTTGTAGTTCATTTATATTTTGTATTTTTTCTAAGCATTTAAAAATCTTATTTGCATTTCCCTATGGTATATCCTCTGAAAGAAAACAGCTTCTCTCTTTCGACCGCCGATATTCCTTGTAGCGTGATATTTAATCTATGGTTCAAGTAATTTAGGGTCTTAAAGAAGCAAAATTTCCTTAAAGTAACCTCACATCACAAAATACCTGTTAAGAAATTTAAGGTAAGAAGTTTGAGTTCCAGACTACAAACCATTCACATGGAACACGTTATATCAACACGAACATTAAATTGATTTATAAGTATATCGAAGTTGTATGAATATTTCCAAATTAAAAGTAATTATTCAATACTTCAACTTTTCCTTGGATACCAAATGTCTCAAGGTCATTCAGTCGTTGCTTTATGCGAAGAATAGTATTTACGCAAGCTACCTGCAGTAGTTTAAATCCAACATCTGCAACCTCTACGGCCAAGGTCACTAAAACGCCTTGTTCATTGTCTAACAACAGTCACTTGTGCCCTAAATAACAGAAGCATTTCTTACCAGAAGAACAAAGACGAAATGTAAAAAAGAATTTCTTGCAATATCCCTGAGTGCACAGGAGCTGTTTACTAAATTTCTCGAGTATGATCTCGGAGGAATTACTTTCGGAATGATTTTGAGGTTCTGGCTGATACGTACCTACATCTGTTATCAGAGAGTTCAGCTCACTTGACGATATGTGTCAGATTATTATTTGTAGGTTATGCATCTGAAGTCTGACAAGTGTAACATGTAACATGGAGGGGAAAATGAACTGGCCACCCTACCCCATTATCTCCTGGCTTAGTTGCCTCATGAGTGATGCCTTATTGATGTCAGTTATGAGGTTCTAACCTATCTTCGGACAGATGACTAAAAAGAACAATACAGGGTGTTTCAAAAATACGGGGCATAATTTCAGGTATGTATTTCCCACATATAGACAATCGAAATAGTTCATTACAACATGTGTCCGGAAATGCTTCATTTCCGAGTTATGGCCTTCACAACATTGAAATTCACCGGAACGTTTTTCTTTCCGCAGGTCGTTGTCATTACAGAAGATGTTCAAAATGTCCATCTCCTGCTTGAATACAGACCTCACATCGATGTCTCATTGACCTGCGAACACGATCCCAAACTCCAGGAGTATTGCGTATGTCCTCAGAACATGCCACAATTCGATTCCGAAGGGATTCCAAATCAGGCACCGGAGACGAATAAACCAACGATTTTAAATGGCCCCACAAGTAGAAATAGACAGGGTTCAGATCAGGTGAGCGTGGAGGCCAAGCAATTGGGCCACCTCTACCTATCCATCGATCAGGAAACCTTCGATCCAAGTACCGGCGAGCCGTACGACTGAAGTGTGCAGGAGCGCCATCATGCAAGAAGTGAATGTGTTGACGATTGATCAGTGGAGTGTCTTCTAAAACATGAGGTATGGTGTTTTCCAGGAAGTTTGTGTACGCCAGCCCCGTAAGTCTGTTTACAAGTACATGGAGTCCAACTAATCGATCACCAATGATACCGGCCCATCGATGTGAGGTCTGTATTCAAGCAGGAGGTGGACATTTTGAACATCTTCTGTAATGACAACGACCTGCGGAAAGAAAAACGTTCCGGTGAATTTCAATGTTGTGAAGGCCATAACTCGGGAAATGAAGCATTTCCGGACACATGTTGTAATGAACTATTTTGATTGTCTACATGTGGGAAATACTTACCTGAAATTATGCCCCGTATTTTTGAAACACCCTGTATATAAACAGAAATTTGGGACAATCAAGCAAACTTGGCTGTTTGTAAAGACTCCTAACGAGTAGATAACCCTTATTACACCATTTTAACCCGAAGACGACGAAAATGAAGCCAATCTTCGAAACATATTAAATTCCTTATTCATTAACAGCGATGGTATAAAGCCCACTCTACACCTCTTCTCGTATACGATGATCAGGGGTGATGATTTTTCGTAAAAGCGATAAAACGCACAATGTACTCAAAATGCGAAATTTGTTATAAAATACGGTATAAATGCGAAAATGACAATTTTTTTTAAATAAAATTTATCTAATAGAAAGTTGCATTTATATTTATATAATATTATACGCCGTTTTACATAAGGTTCTTTACAACTTTGATGCCATACATGTAAATTGACAAAAAGCAGAGCTTCCCAAACTTTCTAGTGTTATGGACCCCTTAAAGCTAATACTTTATTTCTGCGGATCCCGTAAAACATTTCGCATAATTTAGACTGGTAAATACATTCCACTCATTAAATATTTGTGTCATACAGTGAATTAAACATCCTTAATAAATTGATAGCGATATAAAACTTTGGTTTTAGTTTTTGAATATAGTCTGAAAATGCAGTAGTGACAAAAAAAAAAACCGGACCGACCCTTGTAGCTGATTTCAGAGTCTTGTTCACTCCAGAGCACGATAGACTGGTAACTAAGACTTCCGTGGTTCGAATCCTGCCTGGGAAGGAAACTTTTTTTTGTTCCTTATTAAAATTTATTCCCAATACTTTTCGAGTGAAGCGATATTTTACTACTTAATTAACTTATTATTCCCAGAACATGAATTTTATCAGCAATTGGAAAGTATTGGGAATAAATTTGAATAAGGAACAAAAAAAGTTTCCTTCCCAGGCAGGATTCGAACCACGAAAGTCTTAGTTACCAGTCTATCGTGCTCTGGAGTGAAGAAGGCTCTGAAATCAGCTACAGGGGTCGGTTTTGTTTGCCACTACTGTACATCAGTACAAGCTTATTTTATGTTACATTAAGTCTTTGTTGTGAAAAGTTAAACTAGTTTTTAGGCTAACAATAAGGATAGCAATGAAATGTACGATGATATTCGGGTAAAGGAGATTAAGTCATTTTTTTTTTTTTGGTGCAAATGGAGTTTTGTTTCCTAGGTGAATATACAAGTCAAATTCTACAAGCGACTGTAGGGAAAAAAATAATACTAGTATTTGGTGTGTTTTATTTTGCGTAGAAAATTATTTTCAATAAGGGTCCGAAGTTTAATTTCCATTTATCTCAAAACTAATTTTCATGACTTATCTCTCTTAGTCTGTTGATGTTGCTTTGCAGCTGCCGGTTTTGGACGTCTCTCTCAATTGTAGATATTTTAAGTCCTAACTCCGGCTTAACATTGAATTTACTACTTCTATTATATTTTGCTCTTCAAGAAGAATATAGCAGAAAATATACACTACAAAACTACTAAATAATATGTTGATGCAAATGTACAGACGTCTTTATGATTTCTGTCAATGGCGTCAATGATCCATGAACAAAACAAATAATTATCTCTATATAAGTATGATTTTAATTCCACACATATATCTTCCCATATTAAGCATATTTTCATTCAAAATTGACGAATATATAAATGCTACAACATGCTGAATTTTAAAATCAAAATGCTAAATTTATAATTTCAAATTGCTCAAAATCCCCGCTCTAACAATGATTTTGAAGTGTACAATGCGTGAATATGAACGATTTAATGTTATGTTTTGTTTTATTTAACGACGCTCGCAACTGCAGAGGTTATATCAGCGTCGCCGGTGTGCCGGAATTTTGTCCCGCAGGAGTTCTTTTACATGCCAGTTAATCTACTGACATGAGCCTGTCGCATTTAAGCACACTTAAATGCCATCGACCTGGCCCGGGATCGAACCCGCAACCTTGGGCATAGAAGGCCAGCGCTATACCAACTCGCCAACCAGGTCGACTGAACGATTTAATATATTTAGTACCGAGGATAGGGGCATAAAGAGCGATATCTCTTAGTCATTTTCACGCCTTCATGGTGTGCTGAAAAATCATTCAGGGGAACACTGCCTTTCACCCACAAACGTCACTATGCTCGATTTGTCTCGCATCTTCTAATATTCAATGGAGCTACTAAGAACCTTGGCCTAAATCCCTGCTTCGGATATTTTCTCGACTTAAAATACTGTGGGGCGTACTGCAAGATTTTTAGAGTTTTTCTCTCTGTCACAGAGGCAGGATAACCCTAATCACGAACTCACTGCCTCCATGAACATAGAACTCAATGAAAGGAGAACCTATCTGTAGGATCCACTGCTGTTCGAGTGCAATTGTGGAAGAATTTGATTCTTAGGCCTGCAACATACTGCCTAGGACATTCTGTCTATGTGACGATGATTAAACGTTTTCTTATGAGATTGCAGCAAACTGCATTGGACATTCACTCGTCCGATACAGATGCTTCAGTCTCATAACCAGGCTTCGAGACTTGGGACCCGATACAATAAGTTTACTGTGCTTGTACTATAGGTTGTTGACTCGCTGCAGGTAGTGAAAGGTAGAGATGTGTTGAGGTAACAACGTTGCTATTTAGAGTAGAGTACGGTAGTATGGGGAAACACACACATATGGACATTCTGAAAGTAAATATCCATTACACAATGACAATGTCAAAATAATGTGAAAAGCATTTATTCTCCTGTCTTTTATAAGCATTTGTGTTTAATTATACACAGTGTTAATGGTGGAAATAAACATGTAGCAATTTTAATTTCTTCATTTATCCTATTAGTCGTCTTTAGGAAGTGCAGTTACAGTACCGAATTGCAATGTACTACAAGATACATTTTCAGTGTCTCAAACGTAAATCTTTTTCAGATGTCTACCAAACACAGTTTGTACTGTGAAAACATGCGCTCTACGTCGCATGACTTTATAGGAGCAAAACGAGAAAACCTAACATCATTGCAGTCTCTAAGAGACAGTCCTTCATTCTCAGGTGACTCTATGTCGACTAATTTACTGTTTATGTTACACAAAGTTCCATATCCATTATTTTTACATAAAATTGATTTTCACCTCTGTTTTACACGTTCAGTAACCGGTGTACTTGGTGTCTCATTAAATCTCTGTGTCATTTCCTCAACTAATTTGAGGGCTTCCGGCATCTCTTGCTCTGACTTTTCTAACAGTTTATAGTTTCAGACACAGTTTGAAAATAGGTTTGTATGAAAACCAAATTATTCATCAGAACCTTCAAATCCAGAGCGTTTTCCTTTGCGTATTTGTCAGCACCCCCACCCACTGTACGCTTTACCACTATACTCAGTACGCCGTTATGCTGATTTCCCACTGAATTGCTCTATCGGGTCCGAAGTTTCGAAGCCTGCTCATAACAATGTATGTAATCACCGTCACATCGAACGGTCCGAAACAAACCCGTCCTGTCCGAGACAGAACGAGTTAAGGGTCCAATCTTTTAAGGATGATTTTTAGTTATTCGCAATTTTTCAAATAGTAGCGCTTTTCTCTATAAATACACAGGACCTGGGTTCGAGTCCCAGTACGAAATATAAACCTTTCTGTCCTAAGGACTGAGAAGTACAGCATGTATCCCTTGCATTACGTTTTTCCTCCTAAATAATAATTATCTGCCTAGAATACCGTGAATGTCTACTGTTGGTTCAAAATTGCCAACACAGGCCAAATGATCCAATCTTTTAACATTAGTGATGATGATTATGAAATGTGCAGTGTATCAATTTTTACGTTTTAGAAGAATTTGCATTTTTTACTGCAAGTCGAATGATTTCATATTGTAGAAAGTCTTTGAAGATATGCAATGTTAAATTCGTAATCAATGTCAAGCTTGTTATTAAAACAGTGTAATGAAATACAGAATATTGGAGAGCTTAATGCTAGGTTAAGTAGCGAACTTTCTAGAATCCGACCTACACACGAAAGAACAGGAAACAGTATCACAAATAGAAGGAAATTCTGCATTCATCCCATTCTTCCAGGCCGCACGATGGCTCTGGAGTTTTGAATTGAATTTCTGAAGGGGGATAGTACGAACCAACACTGCGACCTTTCAAGATCTATTGCGCTAATCCTCAACTACTCGGGCTCTGAAGTTTACTCAGCCTTTAACAGAAATTAATACTAGTGTCTCGCACCTTATATTGTTAAATGAATTTTAGCCTATAACGCTTTAAATTACCTCACTTATTTACAAATGCCTTTTAAGGAACCCGGAGGTTCATTGCCGCCCTCACATAAGCCCGCCATCGGTCCCTATCCTGGGCAACATTAATCCAGTCCCTACCATCATATCCCACTTCCCTCAAATTCATTTTAATATTTTCCCACATACGTCCCAGCCTACCCAAAGGTCCTTTTCCCTTCGGTCTCCCAACTAACACTCCATATGTATTTCTGGATTCGCCCATACGTGCTACATGCCCTGCCCATCTCAAACGTCAGGATTTCATGTTCCTAATTATGTCAGGTGAAAAATACAATGCGTGCAGTTCTGTACTGCGTAACTCTCCATTCTCCTGTAACTTCATTCCTCTTAGCTCCAAATATTTTCCTAAGCATCTTATTCTCAAACATCTTAATCTCTTTTCCTCTCTCAAAGTGAGAGTCCAAGTTTCACAACCATACATAACAACCGATAATATAACTACATTATAAATTCAAACTTTGAGCTTTTTTGAAAGCAGACAGGATGACAAAAGCTTCTCAACCGAATAATAATCGAATAATAATTTCCTCCCGAGTGTAATTTATATTTGTTACTTTTCTTCCAAGATATTTTAATGTTTCCACCTTTTCAAAGGATAAACTTCCAATTGTTAAATTTCCATTTCGTAGACTACTATGTTCTGTCACGAGAAATCATATAATTTGTTTTTTCGGGGTTTCCTTCCAAACCTATCTCCTTACTTGCTTCAAGTAAAATTCCCATGTTATCCCTAATAGTTTTTGAATTTTTTTCTAACATATTCACGTGATCCGCATAAACAAACAGGTGATGTAACCCGTTCAATTCCAAAATCTCTATGTTATCCTGGACTTCCTTAATGACATATTGTAGAGCAAAGTTAAGAAGTAAAGGTGATAGTGCATCTCCTTGCTTTAGCCTGCAGTGAATTGGAAAAGTGTCGGACAGAAACTGGACTGTACGGTCTCAGCTGTACGTTTCACTGAGACACGTTTTAATTAATCGAACTAGTTTCTTGGGAATGTCAACACTTCTCTCGCCTTTTTTGATGGAGCTCGTACTTCATGTTGGGTATTTCTGTATCGACCACACTTTGAAAACGGAAGACGCAAGGACTCACTAGTTCTGAAGATGGCTCCTACTAAGCTGAAACTAGTCAGCTAGGTATTTATAAACTTTGTTCACCATTAACACGTGAAAATGATCACCATAAATTATATTTCTAAGTGATATAGTGTTAAAAGTTGTGTAATCAAGATGTATATTTATTTACTTCTTGCTTGATGCATACTATGTCCTCTCTAAATATTGGAAACTTTTTTCAGAACACCCTGTATAGGCGGTTTATTGGATGTATTTCCTGTTTATGTGGTTTAGATGTGTGAAGAGTGGCTTCGTTTTTGATGTAGTTTAAACTGTGTTGTTTCTGGAGCGTCTTCGTAGGTGGAAGATTTGGCGGAGGATATGTTCTTCAAAATGGAACCAGCAGGTAGTTCCGAGTCATAGACAGACATTTGAAACTTCCAAAAACTACAGCAATGGCCAAGAAGAGAAGACTACTCTACTCACTCGCAGTTGTAGAGCAAGGACTCCCCGATCTTGACTGTGAAGCAGGTGGCCCCGTTGAGGCAGTACCAGGTGGCGTAGGCCGGCGGACAAGCGTACGTGTGGAATGTGATGTTGGGACGCGCCGTGGGGGACGGCGGTCGTGGCTTCGGAGTCGACCGGCTGGAGCATGCCTCTGCAACAGAAGGAAGCACTGAAGAAAACCACGACACATGTACTGTATATTGTGTATTCACTGCTAACTTACAGTATAACAACTAGATTGATTTTAGGTAAAAATATATTTTGCTCCTGAAGAGATAGACTCATTTTAAGCTGTATGAACACATTTCATGGATTGTTTTAAGTAATAGTATTAATTAATGGTTAAGTGTGGTTGAGAATAAGGTGCTTAGGAAAATATTTGAGGCTAAGAGGGATGAAGTTACAGGAGAATGGAGAAAAACACAGAACTGCACGCATTGTATTCTTCACCTGACATAATTAGGAACATTAAATCCAGACGTTTGAGATGGGCAGGACATGTAGCACGTATGGGCGAATCCAGAAATGCATATAGAGTGTTAGTTGGGAAGCCGGAGGGAAAAAGACCTTTAGGGAAGCCGAGACGTAGATGGGAAGAAAATATTAAAATGGATTTGAGGGAGGTGGGATATGATGATAGAGAATGGATTAATCTTGCTCAGGATAGGGACCAATGGCGGGCTTATGTGAGGGCGGCAATGAACCTCCGGGTTCCTTAAAAGCCAGTAAGTAAGTAATAGTATTAATTTTATAGAGCCCAAAAATGCATAAGTTGACGTTAAAGCCTATTTTAGCCTATTTCATTTTAAAATGTTAATATAACCTTTCTGTTTTATTTCTTTTTCCTTATGTTGGAATGATTGTTGAAGTCCATTCAGGATCGCTCTTCAAGCGCATGACTCACTGCATAGTGCCATCGTATCGATTCAGCCACAGCATCCAGTTCTGACTGGAGACCTGATCCTCCGCCTGCCTGTGATGTTATTCTGCGGCCTCCTCAGATCAATGGCATTCGTTTGCAATTCATGTACCTGAATCTCCTGCATCCTTAACCAAAAGAACATATTGTCGCAGTGGAATCCACGACTCACCAAGGCGCCATCTATCCGAGGGAGCTACACTACCCCGGTCGCTTGCAGTCCGCTTCGCTGGGTATGTGCTGCTCCCCGAGACAGATGCCGCCTATAGGCAGATCCCGGAAACACGTCCGCCATGTCCTCCTGGTCAACCTGTAAACTATGCTAATGAAGACGAAATGAGTCCGAGGTTCAACGTCGAAAGTTACCCAGAAATTCTGTTTCGAGTGGTTGAAGAAAAACCTCAGAAAAAAACCCCAACCAGGTAACTTGTCCCAACGAGGATTTTAACCAGGACCCGCTCGTTTCACGGTCAAGAAAGCTAACCGTTACTCCACAGCAGTTGACATTGACTAGCCTTACTAGTATCCCAAATATGAAAGAGTCGCATGTACAATTTGAGGGGTTCTGCCGGAAAAAGGGCGTGTACGTCAATATGGTGAATTGAGATACAGGCAATCTATGATTTTAAAACGCACCTGAATAAAATGTTATACAGATAGTGAACAAAATTATACATTAAATTAAAAATCTTAGCGAGTATAAATGTTTTGCAGCATTTAGGCAATTTATATTATTAAATTTCCTTCTATTTGTACCATATAAAACTTCGATCTATACGCCTTTTATCCATATAATGATTTGCTTAGGGGATTTAATGTAGATTTCAGATTTAAATTTCACACGGAATAGAAATAAAGATAGATTTTATGACATTTATTATCTACTTCTAAAGTAATTTACATTATTTCAGATATACTGAGTAGACATTAAGTACGCAAAGCAAAATCTCTGTATATAAAAGAAAAAGAAAATCTCCATTTTGTGTGAACATAAATAAATAAAATTTATTCTTTGTATAATCCTGATAACAATAAGCCCAAAAATCTGAATATTGTAACAAATCTCTTTATACTTACTTACTTACAAATGGCTTTTAAGGAACCCGAAGGTTCATTGCCGCCCTCACATAAGCCCGCCATCGGTCCCTATCCTGTGCAAGATTAAGCCAGTCTCCATTATCATACCCCACCTCCCTCAAATCCATTTTAATATTATCCTCCCATCTACGTCTCGGCCTCCCTAAAGGTCTTTTTCCTCCGGTCTCCCAACTAACACTCTATATGCATTTCTGGATTCGCCCATACGTACTACATGCCCTGCCCATCTCAAACGTCTGGATTTCAAGTTCCTAATTATGTCAGGTGAAGAATACAATGCGTGCAGTTCTGTGTTGTGTAACTTTCTCCATTCTCCTGTAACTTCATCCCGCTTAGCCCCAAATATTTTCCTAAGCACCATATTCTCAAACACCCTTAACCTATGTTCCTCTCTCAGAGTGAGAGTCCAAGTTTTACAACCATACAGGACAACCGGTAATATAACTGTTTTATAAATTCTAACTTTCAGATTTTTGGACAGCAGACTGGATGATAAGAGCTTCTCAACCGAATAATAACACGCATTTCCCATATTTATTCTGCGTTTAATTTCCTCCCGAGTGTCATTTATATTTGTTACTGTTGCTCCAAGATATTTGAATTTTTCCACCTCTTCGAAGGATAAATCTCCAATATTTATATTTCCATTTCGTACAATATTCCCGTCACGAGACATAATCATATACTTTGTCTTTTCGGGATTTACTTCCAAACCGATCGCTTTACTTGCTTCAAGTAAAATTTCCGTGTTTTCCCTAACCGTTTGTGTATTTTCTCCTAACATATTCACGTCATCTGCATAGACAAGAAGCTGATGTAGCCCGTTCAATTCCAAACCCTGCCTGTTATCCTGAACTTTCCTAATGGCATATTCTAAAGCGAAGTTAAAAAGTAAAGGTGATAGTGCATCTCCCTGCTTTAGCCCGCAGTGAATTGGAAAAGCATCAGATAGAAACTGACCTATACGGACTCTGCTGTATGTTTCACTGAGATACATTTTAATTAATCGAACTAGTTTCTTGGGAATACCAAATTCAATAAGAATATCATATAATACTTCCCTCTTAACCGAGTCATATGCCTTTTTGAAATCTATGAATAACTGATGTACTGTACCCTTATACTCCCATTTTTTCTCCATTATCTGCCGAATACAAAAAATCTGATCAATAGTCGATCTATTACGCCGAAAACCGCACAAATCTCTTTATAGAACATAAAATATTTCCGTCTGAATCTATGAGTTTCGTAAGTTTGTTTACTCTTTAAGCAAGGACAATAATGAACATAAAAAGCAGTCAAAGGAAACAACTGGACTGACTAAATTGAGCTATATATATTTGCTTAGTCTCTACCAAGAGAAAACACACACAGTGCAGTATGCGGTAACGCTCAGCACTAGCTCTACTTGTAGACTGACTGACCAAATCACGCACGCACGCAGCCCTGTCCTGCAGGTATGTACAAGACAATCAAAACAAAATTTCGCTACTATAATTATTCACTACATTTTAAACCGTTTTCCCGAAGAAGGGCGTAGAGGTCTATCCGCCTTTCTTCCGGCAAACCCCTCAATTAATCATTGAAATTAAAAGTTTCAAAGTTACTGATAAATAATTGTAAAATAAACGTACTTCTGTACCGAAACAGCACAATAAACAACAACATTACAGCTAAAGATCACAGAGAACTTTCATATAGTATACGTGATCCGGTGTGTTCTTCTGAACAAAAGATACATATGTTTTTTGGCATGACATCATCGGTTGGCTGGGACAGATATCAGTCAGTAGAGCACAAAAGCCGGTCTCCCAAGAGGTTGCAGAAGACCACCCACCGGAAGGAAGTGGGGGACAGACCTCTGCCCCGCTGCCGTGTTCTAGTTGACACAATACCGGGCCCGTGTCATCAATACATCGACACGCCATGGCAGCGGGAGGGGGCCTTGTAAACGTCTATATTCTTACACCGCGTTCCAGAACAAGCCTCAGCAAGAAATGGCGACTAAGCTTACCTAATTAATATTCAGCAGTACACGTTTTAATGCAATATTATCACCGATGAAAAATATAAATATCAACAATAACTTGCAAGAATTGAAGAAGCCTTTAACACATTCCGCCTACCGTGGTTAGTACAGTGACCGGGCAAAAGTTCAAGTACATTGGCTGATAACCGTTTTTTTTTTCTTCAATACATTCTGTAAATTTAAAGCGAATGTTAGGTAACGCCAAGACAAATCTTTAGATTAATTTCACCAAAATATATCACTATTAGCGTCGTTAAGTAACCTATTATAAAAGTCATAGGATATTAATCGAATCTCTATAATTCCGTGGTATATGATTATGTCTCGAAATTTATCTTTTGAAGAGATGGAGAAGTTCAAATATCTTGGAGCAACAGTAACAAATATAAATGATACTCGGGAGGAAATTAAACACACAATAAATATGGGAAATGTCTGTTATTCGGTTGAAAAGCTTTTATCATCCAGTCTGCTGTCAAAAAATCTGAAAGTTAGAATTTATAAAACAGTTATATTACCGCTTGTTCTTTATGGTTGTGAAACTTGGACTCTCATTTTGAGAGAGGAACATAGGTTAAGGGTGTTTGAGAGTAAGGTGCTTAGGAAAACATTTGGGGCTTAGAGGGATGAAGTTACAGGAGAATGGAGAAAAACACAGAACTGCACGCATTGTATTCTTCACCTGACGTAATTAGGAACATTAAATCCAGACGTTTAAGATGGGCAGGGCATGTAGCACGTATGGGCGAATCCAGAAATGCATATAGTGTGTTAGTTGGGAGGCCGGAGGGAAAAAGACCTTTAGGGAGGCAGAGACGTAGAGGGGAAGATGATATTAAAATGGATTTGAGGGAGGTGGGATATAATGATAGAGAATGGATTAATCTTGCTCAGGATAGGGACCAATGGCGGGCTTATGTGAGAGCGGCAATGAACCTCCGGGTTCCTTAAAAGCCAGTAAGTAAGTAAGTATAATTCCGTGAAATGTTTATGCTCTTTGTGATTGTTATTGTGAGCATGGTTGGGATTTTAAGATTTTTTTACTTGGTAATTAACGACGCTGTATCAACTACGTCGATGGGATTCGTGATAGCGTGATGGTATTGGCCAAGGATTCGTCACAGATTTATTACCTGAAATTCGCCTTACGGTTGGGGAAAACCTCGGAAAAAACCTAACCACGTAATCAGCTCAAGCGGGAATCGAACCCACATTCGAGCACAACTTCGGATCGGCAGGCAAAAGCCTCAGTCAACTGAGCTACGCCGGTGGCCTAAGGATGTTTGAGATTTGAAATAAAATCAAATAAAATTTCGATATTTCATTTAATTTCCGTCTTTATGCTTCATGCTCTTTTAACTGTAACAAGATAGAGCCTTCTCTTTAATTAGGTACTTCATAATTGCTTCCTCATTGCACGAGGACTAGCCTAGAGACAAGTGACAGTTGAAACGATTCACACATAAATATGACGGCAATGAGTTTTAAATTGTGATGAACTAATACAGTATTTCTCAACTGTTTTCATGATGAGGTCCCTCTTTTCCTCATATTGATTTAGTACGGTCTATTCGCGTAAAGTGGAGAGGAGAATGTAAAATACTGTATAGTGAAATTTGGTACCGCTATCAAATTAAGAAGAAAACAATTTAACGCAAAATAGATGTTTAAATTTCCATATAAGAGCTTTTAAAAATTAATACTATTACAAATAATATTACTATTATTTTTCCGCGGTTGCAGTCCCACCTCCCCCCGGTTGAGAATTACTGAAGTAACGAATAATAAATAAATAATAGGCCTACCTATGAAATTACAGAGAATTGGATTAATTTGCAAATTAATATCATAGTCAAGTTTTTTTTTTAATTAGACTATATGAAATAAAGTATTTCTGTCTTTATACTTCCCCAGTTTATCTCCAATTGCGTATGAAAAAAGATTCTTAATCAAATTAAAACTATGTTGAATATTTCGTTAAGCTTTTACATTTACGTTAAAAAGGAATTCATTATGTCACATTCATTTGTTTCCCTTTCCTGTTTTATCACGGCCGACTGGATTTCAAACCAGCCTACATTGTTTTAAACACAATAATTTAAGTCATTCAAGGCCTACTGCAATTAATAGTGTCACCGTATTAACAGAAAATGTAACAAATTTCACTAATATCAAGCGCATAAGCGTTTTACGTTGAAATAAATCGGGATAGGCTGTATTGGAGAGAGAACCGCAATTTTTATGCGTAAATACGTCACTGACAGAAATGCTGTTAGGGTAAACATCAGACATGACAATAAAATCTCTTCTTTTCAGATACCCTAAAAACCCGGTATACTTCGCTGTGATGGGACTCTTGCTAGTAGCCATCTTGTATGCATTGAGAGTAAACATGTCGGTTGCTATAGTAACCATCACGCTCTATCGTTTGCTTATATGCCAGCTTCACTGATTAATTCAACTTGTTTATTACTGATTGTTGCTCAATTGAGATTACAAATTGTTTGACAACACTGCGAATGTTCTATCGCTTCGCATTCTCGACTTACACTGTCTCGGCTGCCGCGCCAATTATAGTCGCGACGCTGTTATGACTCCTCCTCTTTGCTTACGCCTTAGGAAGTGAAGGCTCTATAAAGTCTGGGTAGGTGGTATCGTTCGCCATTTTTATTCGTTCGTTGCCGAGCTATCAGACGAGGAATCTATTTGCCGCACCGTTAAACATTATCATGTCGTAGCTCCTATGGTAATAAATCAAACGCACTGTAATTCAGTAAATAATTGAGCGGCAAATAACGTCCTCGTGTGCTTTCTGCGAACGCCAACGAAAGAGCCAAAATATCGGGCGATTATATTAAATATTTATCGAGCCTTAGAAAATGCATAACATCATCATCAGCGAATCACAAGACGCACACTTTTAAATGTAGCCGACCTACAACGTGATTGGCTGCCGGAAATAAGAGCGACGGAACTATAGTACAAATTCCCCCTCCTCGTATCGCTAGATGACGTCACCTACTTCAATTCAAGGTCACATTGGATATATTGATCCTTCATCTTTCGATCGCCGTTTACTTCACCGGAATATGTCGTGTAGTTTAGAAATTATAGGCGCGACAAAACTGGCCTGAAAATGTGTCGGTCGACTTCCTGGAATGGCATCGTAGTGCTGGACCGAACTAATAGACGTATTCACGAGTAAAGATACGGAGCTCCTGATCAGGAGGTCGGCATGACGGGGGGAGAGAGAGAGAGAGAGGAAGAGGGAGAAAGAGAGAGAGCGAAATCTCCATTTGTTTGCTGGGAATCGAAGCGTGCTCAGCTAATTCGTACCTCGAAATACCACTATGAAGAAAAAGTTATATAAAAATGACAAGATTGTGTCTTTTATAACAACTGGATTTCAACGTCAGGGCAGGCCCTACCCGGCTTTTGCGTGCTCGGTATGTTAATAACACTCCGAGACCTACATATTTAATACCGACAGGCACAATGACAAGCGTCCACCACAGATGGGTGATCAACAATGGATGTTTCTTACGTAATGGCCAAGACGACGTGAATATGAATGCACGTAAAATATCTTTCCGAGTTCACCGTGACGTGCAAGGACGGAAACCGATCCTCCGAAATCCCGTACTCCAGTTACTTGTCCCATTTCTTGCTGAATTATATTTACATGAACTCACTAGTACTACTCCATTCCCACAAGTACTCTGCAGAAACACGAGGCAATTCAACATTACAGTATCCGAGAAATGACAGTGCTAGATCTACATTTGAGTTGTTTTGTTTCACACATATCCTCATTATACTACTAGGTTCAAAAAGTTCCCGGAATTTTACTACCATTTTTCGTATTAATATATAACAAGGGATATTATACATTTGTTTTGTTGGTAACATTCATGATGTCATTTCCTTAAAGTTTGCTGATAATGGCAATTATTGGTTTTGAGTTGTAGGCAATTGTTTATCATAGTGTTTTGTTTGTTCGTCGCATTTTGTAATTATGTCCACAGAGCAAAGTACAAACATCAAGTTCTGTGTTTTGCTGGGGACATGATCAGTATGGCTGATGAAGATGGTGATTTCTTAAACAAAATGAAACTGGTGCTACTTGTACGACCCAGTCCCTAAACGACAGTCATCTGAGTGGAAATCGAAAACATCTCCTCGGAAGCAAAATTTCCTAGGGACACTTCCAAAGGCAAAGTTATTTTAAATATTATGTTTTATTTAACGACGCTCGCAACTGCAGAGGTTATATCAGCATCGCCGGATGTGCCGGAATTTTGTCCCGCAGGAGTTCTTTCACATGCCTGTAAATCTACTGACATGAGCCTGTCGCATTTAAGCACACTTAAAGCAAAGTTATGTTGGAAGTTTTCTTCGACTCTCAGGGTCTCATGCACCATGAGTTCATTCCAGAAGGTCGTACTGTAACGAAAGAATTGTACGTAGAAACCCTCCGTCGCCTCTGGGACGCAGTGAGAAGGAAACGTCCAGAAAAGTGGGTAGAAAACAACTGGTTCCTTATGCATGACAATGCACCTGCTCATCGCGCAATTATTGTAAAGAATTTTCTTGCCAGGCACAACATAACTGCTTTGGATCACCCACCATACTCTCCTGATCTCTCACCACCTGATTACTTTCTGTTTCCCCGTCTGAAAAGTCATCTGAAAGGACGGAGATTCAATGCTGAAGAGGTTATCGCAAACGCGACGAGAGCACTAAGACGGGTTTCACAAAATGGCTTCCAGGCCTGCTTCCAGGAACTCTACACGCGTTGGCAAAAGTGTGTTGTTGCGGAAGGCAACTATTTTGAAGGGAATGCTGTAGAATAGTGTTTAAGGTACGTTGTTTCTATGATGCTAGCAAATTCCGGGAACTTTTTGAACCTAGTATGTATAGTGGATTATATTGACATACCGAGCATAACAAGATGATGATGATGATGATGATGATGATAATAATAATAATAATAATAATAATAATAATAATAATAATAATAATAATAATAATAATAATAATTTATACTAATAAATAAATTTGTAGCCGAAATTTTTCTGGTAATTTTCGATTTTCCAAAAATAATTGGTCCTAACATATATAATTAATCACCCTGAAACCGAAAATCGCTTTTTTGAAATTTTTGTTTGTATGTCTGTCTGTCTGTCTGTCTGTATGTTTGTTACCTTTTCACGCGATAATGGCTGAACGGATTTCGATGAAAATTGGAATATAAATTAAGTTCGTTGTAACTTAGATTTTAGGCTATATGGCATTCAAAATACTTTATTTAAAAGGGGGGTTATAATTAAATAAATCGAAATATCTCGCTTATTATTGATTTCTGTGAAAAATGTTACATAACAAAAGTTTCTTTAAAAATAATTTCCGATAAGTTTTATTCCTTGAAAAATTTTGATAGGACTGATATTTAATGAGATAAATGAGTTTTAAAATTAGAATAACTGCCATTTAAGGCCGTGTAATGAATTAAAAAACAAATGACTTCGTCTATAAGGGGCCTTGGACAGCAACAATCGAAAGCTATGAAACATAGCCTACAGACAATGTTTCTGAGTTTGTATGAAGTAATATCGGAAGCTAAATTAACCTATTTGTATAATTAATTATTAATTCACCATTGGAAAGTGTAGTTTATCTAGATGGATATAATGCTATAATGTTATTACAGTAACTTCTGAGTGAATCGAGGACAGGTAAGATTAAAATAGCTTCTTATGCATAGAAAACTTGATAGGGTATTCTGTACATTCGTTTCCTGTATTTCCTAAAATAATTTTTATGACCAAATGAGTGGTCTCTGGATCAAAATGATCGCATTTTAATTATGCAAATACAATTTAAATTAAGTAACATAATAAACGATTTACCCTTACATCAAACACGAATGTTCCCTGGATCAAATGTCCTATTTTAATTATGTAATTACTTTATATTTATTTCTAACGGGTGCAGCGGAGCGCACAGGTACGGCTAGTAATAATAATAATAATAATAATAATAATAATAATAATAATAATAATAATAAATTAGAATTTTTTATCCTTCACCAGAAGAAGTTTTGGTACACCACAAATGTTTATCCAAAACATCTTCAGTGACATTTCTTCTATGGTCCGTTCTAGGAATCTTTAGAGTAGAAAGATGAAATAAGACCTCTGCACAAGTGGTATGTGAGAGGGCTAGGGCCAATGACAGCTTTGGGGGGAGGCATTTGTTGAACGAAGCTACCAATCGCAGAGAGGGAGTTCTATCACAGTATAAGAAGAATCAGTAGGGACAATTCTTGTCGGCTCCTTTGATGTTGTTGGTACTAAATTCAAGCTCAGTAAGGTCTAGTTCTCAATGAATCCAACTATGTCGCTAGTATCAAACCACTATCAAAATATTAGTAAAATATTTATTTAAAATTTATTTTATTGGTCAGTAATACGAATAATCTTGTATGTATATTATCTATCATTAATATTATGTCGCTGGGAAGTCAAAATACTTATATCCATTGTTGACGTTCATGTTCGCACTTCACCGCAACGGACGCCATGATGTATTATGTTGTACTTGGATCAATTTTACCAACATAAGCCTCAAACAGTGACCTGAACGTTAGCGTCAATTAGTGAATATTTTCATGATGATTGCATACGGAAGTAATTATTATTATGGTTATATTTCCATTCCTTTGCCTCATGTCTTTAAAATTGTTAAAAGATGAGTAATGAATGTTTTCATTTAATGTTAAATTATGCCAGCCCTGCGTAGATGGAGATCCATCTGGTGGAGGTTCCAGATAATACACCCGGTTTCGTGACATGCGCACTCAGAATTTGTTCCCACGAAATGGCTTAGGTGTCCTTACTGTATGTTCTCTATACTGTGGTTCTATCTGAACTCTCTACCACGAGCATTTTACCCCTTAGCGGCCTCGAGCTGATGCTGCCCGCAGTACACTCCGGCACAGACTCCACCCCATACAACTATAGTCAAACTATATTTCTGACGCCATCCATCCACTGTTCACTTGGTTTTCCTCCTCTTCTCATTCCATCTGCAGTCCACGCCAGCGTCATCTTCGGTATTCTTCCATTTTTTACCCTCTTCTTTTTTCATTTACTTCAATAAAATCCTTTTTACACCCATTTATATGCATCTGAAGTCTGACTAGTGCAAATATAGTTAGTCGGCGATATATGCAATGGCGGGGGAAAGGAACTGGTCACCCTATTCCATTATCTTCTGGCCTAGTTGCCCCATAAATAATGCCTTTTTGGTATCACTTGTGAGGTTCAGACCTGTCTTCGGACAGTTGACTAAACAATAATTTCTCGAATTATTTGATTTTCAATTTTTTCCTTCTTGATTTTCTCGCTGCTGTCCGCCTGAAGTCCATTTCAGTAGCCAATAATTTGTTTTCGTGTATTCTGTGTAATGTCCAAGACTCTGCCTCGTATAAAATAACTCAACACTTCGTCCCGATATGGCTTATAAAAGAGGGTTTTTGTTTTATTTAAAATGTTCCTACTTCAAAGAACTGAGTTCAATATGCACATTATACTCCTTCCTTCACTTATTATTATTATTATTATTTTTTTTTTTTTCAATTTCAGGTACACTCTTCCCATCAGCTATTTTTAATTGGTTATTTTACGACGCTTTATCAACAGCTATGGCTATCTAGCGTCTGAATGAGATGGTGATAACGTCAAAGAAATGATTCCAGGGTCCAGCGCTGAAAGTTACCCAACATTTGCTCTTAATCGGTTGAGAAAAACCCCGGGAAAAACTCAACGAGGTAACTTGTCTCAACCAGGATTTTAACCCGGTCAGGCATGCTAACCGTTACTCCACAACGGTGGACCCCATCAGCTTCTAAAATTGACCCCAAATAGGTCTACTTGAATTTTTTTACCATTAATAATAATAATAATAATAATAATAATAATAATAATAATAATAATAATAATAATAATAATAATAATAAAGGTAAAGGTATCCCCGTAACATGCCATGAAGGCACTTGGGAGGCATGGAGGTAGAGCCCCATGCTTTCCATGACCTCGGCACTAGAATGAGGTGGTGTGGTCGGCACCACGCTCTGACCGCCTTTACCCCCGGGTAAGACCCGGTACTCAATTTTTATAGGAGGCTGAGTGAACCTCGGGGCCGTTCTGAAAGTTTGGTAACGAGAAAAAAATCCTGTCACCACCTGGGATCGAACCCCGGACCTTCCAGTCCGTAGCCAGCTGCTCTACCAACTGAGCTACAATAATAATAATAATAATAATAATAATAATAATAATAATAATAATAATCTGTAACAAATCACTGTAGTTTTTACATAATGTTTATAGAAAAATTTACAAAACAAACCAAGTTTTCTCGAAACTTTTGAAAACGAGATACCTGAAACTACCATTCTGATAGCACGCATTAGTTACAATACATCGTGCCGCAGTTGTACATTAAAATGAGACGTGACTTAGCTAACTGTGTAGCTAAAACGCTAAAGATACTTTTGTCTCCTTCAAACTTAAACACGATCGGTTCCAGTCGGCGTCTGTCCTGGCAGGCGCTCTAACGGCTGGGGAAGCTCGCATACGCGACCGGCATATCCGTTATATGGGAGGTCAGCTTTAACAATTAAAGCGCACGCCATCACACCAGAGTCGGCGAGGTGGTTACGGGAATGCAGTACATTAACCACTCTGCTCCATCTCGTTTAACGCCACGACCATTATAACTATGTCACCGTACAGAACGCTGACGTTTTATGTTAAATTTAGAAACAGCTGGTCAACAGAAAAGATGAACATCGAAGCAGGAGTACGATATGAAAGAGTTAAAAGTTTCAAGTATCTGGGCTCCATGGTAACAGAACACACGGAAAAAGAATAAAATTAATCTAGGAAATAAATTCTACAGAGTATTCGCCCCATATTATGAGAAATGGTATTTATCACAAATTTTGAAAGTGCGCTTGCATAAAACTTATTATTGCTCTATATGGATCAAAAGCGTGGACCTTGACAGCTAAGTCAGAAAAGCTTCTTATGACTTGGGAGAGAAAAATACTTAGAAGAATTTATGGACCAATATACCCTATTGATATTTGAATGAAAATGAGTAGTAAAAGGAACTTTTGTTTTGTTGTATTTGTAACTATAACTAGTAAATAACTATTGCTTCTTGACCTTTCATGTTCTCATGTAACTGAGATCCTTAGGCAGAGAGAGAAGATATCCTCGGGGGAGCAGAACAGAATAATACGCTAATTCACAAATACGTATTCTTATAATGAGCCCACACGCATAAAAGGGTCAAATACATACAAATACATAAGGAAAAGATTAAAGTTCATTATATCTTCTGAGGAGGAAAGGAATTGGCCACCCTACCCCATTATTTCCTGGCTTAGTTGCCTCATGAGTGGTGCCTTATTGGTGCCACTTGTGAGGTTCAGACCTGCCTTCAGACAGTTGATTAAACAAACAATACGAAAATGACTCTTGGAGAATCAGAACAAGTAATGAAATTAGGAATAAGTATAAAGCACCAGATAATGTAGCATATATAAAGTTAAAATGGATTGAACATGAACAAAGAATGGATAAAATAATTGTGGAAGAAAAATTAGAGGTTGTAGAAGGAGAGGGAGACTTAGACTTAGATGGACTGACGACGTGAAAGAAGACTTGAGACAACTGGGAGTGAAAGACGGAGAAATGAGGTTTTTTACCGAGAAAAATGGTGGTCTGTCATCAGGGAAGCTGAGGCTAAACCAAAAGGGCTGTAGAGCTAGGATGGTGAGAATTTAGAAACAGCTGACAATATAAAAGTCATTTTTTAATATCTGAATTCCCTTCAAAGTCTGGGACTCGCGGCCCACTCTCTGAAAACTCAAGTTCATTAGGTAAGTGTTTTTTTTTTTTACAATTCTTTTATTTTATTTTTCAATTCATATTGGGGTTTGGTTCCGATAAATCAAATACTAAGGTAATGTAGCCTATATATTTTTTTAATTTTCAATCATAAAGACTTATCATGTATGAGTATGAAAATTGTTTTACCACTAGGCCTACACTATAAATAATTCAAACAAACATTTCGACTTATGGCATCAACAGGTTTTACATTTCTTTTGCAATTTTGTATATTTAGATATTACCAAGACACTCAGCAATACATCCACCAAACCGAACAATTCAATCAACCAAGCCACACGCTGAATAAAAAATTTAACAGACTTATCCGACACTCAAATGGACCCAGTAATACAACCAACCCACTCAATAATCAAACCAACAGAGCCACTCAATAATCCAACAATCAAACCAACCGATCCAACAAACCAGTCAGCCAACACACTCAATAATTCACAACATCCAACCAACCAAACAATTCAATCGACCAACACACACAATAAATAAAAAATCTAACAGATCTATTCAACAATCAAATGAACCCAACAATACAACAACCCACTCAATCAAACCAACCGCTCCACTCAACAATCCAACAAACAACCAACAACGCTATCCAACCCATGCAACAATCCAGTCATCACAATCAACAATAAGTTACATCCAACATTCAACCAACCCAACACTTCAATCAACAAACACAATACTACATCAATTAATCCAACCGACCCAACCAACAATAAAATGGACCCAACAATCCAATCACTCAGCCATCAAACCGATCGATCGACTCAAGAATCCAATCAAGCCGGCCAACAATCCAATCAGCCAATCCATCTACATATCGCAACGATCCGACTTTTGTTCTTGGAATTTTACGTATCGTATGTTTCAGTTAACAGAGTGTTATGGAATGCTCAGGAATTTATTCTGAAATTGCAGCAAAAGAAGTTAATATTTAAAATGTTTGATTTTGAGACTATCACGTTTTCATAAATGAAAAATATCGAGTATCACAACTAATACTGACGGATATTGTGAGTGATAATCTGCCATTCTAGTTCCACCACCGCGTCTTTGTCGTCGGTTTGTCTCCGAAAGGTAGAAGCGGAATAGAGGGAAGAGACCACAAGCTGAGAAGCGGAGTACTTTGACGCAAGTAGTTCAGATAATATCACCAACCAATTCCACGCTCTACCTTATCCTTCGGAATTTGACGACAAGAATTCGGAGTATCGAACCCCAGAGATACCGGCGGAGGAAGGGTGGAGGGCCAGTAGCTGTCGATACGGTTTGTGGACCGGCCAGGTGATGTGTGTGCCATACGGTCTGCGGATATCTGCTTCGGCCCTCTTCCTTCCAGCTGGCAGTTCGCTTCCCTTCGCTCCCCATTCATGGCCCACTGCTACCAGACACCGACTCAGAACCTGAGTGGGCCAAGTCCAGAAAGAAGCACCTTTTCCCGGAGCACTGACCTTCAGGCCGTCGTTCATAGCAATTTCAAGTTACATTACCGATTCATTTGATTCAGTCACCAGAAGGAAAAGACTGCTATATCTATCGGATCTTATTTTATGCACACGCCTCGCATTTGAAAGAGTTGTTTGAAAAAATATATTTAACTTTCTAGGGCAATGTACAACCAGCACGCACAACATAACTTATAATTTTTTCATTCGTAAAGTTAATTTGAACTACTTTTGATTCAGTGCGTAAATATATACAATTAAAACAGAAGTTTTCGACAGGCCAAACTTATAACTGCATAAAAATCTTAAATGTAATTGTTAATTAATACAGTAAGTTGACTTCCTCTAGTACTGTACCTAGCAGATGCTTGGATGAAGTTCTGAGAGAGGCTAGTTTGAAACATGACCATGAAATAGCTATGCTGTTAACTAAAGGAAACGAAACAAATTTTCGGAAACTGCCCGTTCGAACAAAAATAATAATCACTGGTGAACATCACTGAACAACTAATAAGTACTTCACTATGTTCATATTATGAATTTTTATGATAAATTACCCGACTGATTAGTTTCGACGTGGTTTTGCGCCATCCTTATTCAGAGGATGACACAAAACCACTTCGAAACTAATCAATCAAGTATTTTACCATCAAAATCCATAATATTAATATTGTTCAATAACGTTCATCAGTGATTATTTAAATGTTAAAAAAGGGTATTCAAAAACGAAAATAAAAGTTAAACTCAGAAGGTTTTGTATTGTATTGTATTGTATTTATTAACATTTCATGGTATTCATACATTGCTTACAGCTAGAATATGCGACAAGTCAAAAAACTTAATATTATTATAAAGTGTTAATTTATAGTCACAGTCTAGATGAAATATATACAGACGAGATTTACAATATAGTCTAATAGTACAACACAAAGTTTTATTATCAAGTTCATGAAGTGTTATTGAATGTCATGAATTCACCTACAGAATAGAAGACGTGAGAAATTAGGTTTCGAGTTTAATTTTTTATATCGATAAAGAGGCTATTAAAAATTTTTACTGCCATATAACGCACTCCTTTTTGATAGCACGATAGACTTGCCGATGGAGTATGAAAGTCATTTTTGACGTGTATTTATGCTATGAACTGTTCAATTAGTTACAAAGTTTTCACTATTACATACGAGGAAGATTATTAATGAAAAGATATACTGACAAGCCATGGGCATTATTTGTAGTTTTTTTTTAAATAGTCCTACACGATTCCCAGATTTGGCACCTACTATTATTCTAATTACTCTTTTTTGTAATAGAAATATATTGTTACTATCTGTGGAATTTCCCCAGAATATTATTCCAAAACTCATTACCGAGTGGAAGTATGCAAAATATATTGTTTTTAAGGTATTGGTATTTACTATCTTTTGCATAGATCTAATAGCAAAACAAGCTGAATTTAGTTTGGGGGTACTTTATTTAATATGATTTTTCCAATTTAACACATTATCAATTTTTAAGCAAAGAAATTTGGTTGTTGCTGTTTCTAATAGGGATCTATTGTTAATTATTGCACTAGAAATTTGTGACGTTGAATTTGGACAGGATTTAAATTGAATTATTTTAGTTTTGTTACAATTTAATACCAATTTATTGACTGAGAATCAGTCACATATTTTGAAGAGAATTTCCTTACAACTTACACTGTCTTGATGGGACATAATGTATCATTTTATATTTCAATTACAACAACGTTTTCTTTGCATTTCAAGGACACAACACCCGATAGATTAACAGTTATGGTAAACATTCGCAGAACGCGTTTTCACGGAACATGTGCCACTGTTGCTGCAAGCAAGCTTCTGCACACACCTGTTCAATCCGTCACACACTGCACCGGACCATTGTAATGCAGTCATCAACACAAAACTGATCACCATTTAGGGGTCTAGTTTTATTACGCACTTGTTCTTTATTTCTGTAATTACTACCGGCACTTGTAAGGTGGGTGCATGCACTTCAAGAAATTCCTTCGGTGCGGAATGAAAACAACTTGAACACAGACTTGGAGCGATATGGGCTCTATCTTGATGTAGTATTAATTTAAAATGCAAATGGCATTCTTCTATAAATTCTACTAAAGAGTAATGACACTTACAAAACATTTGTTTCAAGAGATTACAAGATTGCGTGAATATCATGAATAATAATGAAAATTGGGCCACGGATTGAGTTACGAGTTAAATTTAGCTGATAAGACAAAAGTAACAACGTAATACTAACAGCTATGAGAACCGCATAAAACACAGATTGCTGTACTTGCACACTATAAACGAATTTCCAACTATTATGAACAGGAATGCGAAGTCAACACAGAGGCTCCTCACCGTTAATTTTGTGGAACTTCCGAACTTAATAGGCAATTTGTTACAAATCAAAATAAACCAAACCAAACGAAGCTAAAACAAATGGCAGTAGACAGACGTACACGTACAGTCTTAGAAAAAAGTTTAGTCGCACAGATATCTTCAACAAAGAAGATAGATGCATTATTTATGTAGTATAAAGAGTATCACACAAAAACCTTTATATTTAAATAATTTAAATTCATTTTGTTTTATTAGAATTAATGTAAGATATCATTAAAAGATCTCTGACTTCTTGTGGCCTCCAGTCTCTTTTGGAACCACCAGGTATTAGTCGCGCAGATGGTAAACTATTCGATGGTCTCACCTTAATTCCATGGTCTAGAGGAAAATCTTTAATTTGGGACTCCACTTGCGTTGACACTCTAGCTCCATCTCACTTACCGAATACCTCCAGACGCGCAGCATCTGCTGCTGAATTAGCCGTGAAGAAGAAAGTCAATAAATATGCTCATCTTTTAGACAATTATATCTTTGTCCCATTTGCTGTGGAGACCTTCGTCCTTGGAGTCATGACGCTAAAGTTTTGGTATCTCAAATCGGCCAAATTTTGATCTCCATTACTGGTGATCGCCGTTGCACTACTTATTTGCGTCACCGCTTAAGTATTGCTATTCAACGCGGAAATGCAATGAGCGTTTTGGGTACTCTTCCAGAGTCCAGACGAACTTTTTCTCCTGTAAAATTTATTATCTCTATGTAAATGTTTATATTTAGTTTTTATATATGTGTAATTGTAACGGTGAAAATATTGTTAAATCATTTTTTTTTCATAAGTGTATATTATTTTGGGAATGTTTTTGTATACGCAAATGCATTATTAATTTGGTTATAACTTTCATATCACCTTTATAAAGGTAAACACACTTTGAAATATTTAAGTGGGAAAATCATCGTTATCTCGGTTATTTTGACAAATTTTATGTACATTTTGAAAATTAAACAAAGTTATTATATTACCTATGTAAGATTTCTGACGTTTCTAAAATGAACTTTGCACTAATAATTATAAAGTCTGTCTGATAATACGTTTCTGAGATACAGGAATTCTATTTACGTCTACGGAATTACCCCATAAAATATTGCATAACTTACTTACTGGCTTTTAAGGAACCCGGAGGTTCATTGCCGCCCTCACATAAGCCCGCCATTGGTCCCTATCCTGAGCAAGATTAATCCAGTCTCTACCATCATATCCCACCTCCCTCAAATCCATCCCTGCCCATCTCAAACGTCTGGATTTTATGTTCCTAATTATGTCAGGTGAAGAATACAATGCGTGCAGCTCTGCGTTGTGTAGCTTTCTCCATTCTCATGTAACTTCATCCCTCTTAACCCCAAATATTTTCCTAAGAACCTTATTCTCAAACACCCTTAATCTCTGTTCCTGTCTCAAAGTGAGAGTCCAAGTTTCACAACCATACAGAACAACCGGTAATATAACTGTTTTATAAATTCTAACTTTCAGATTTTTTGACAGCAGACTAGATGACAAAAGCTTCTCAACCGAATAATGACATGCATTTCCCATATTTATTCTGCGTTTAATTTCCTCCCGAGTATCATTTATATTTGTTACTGTAGCTCCAAGATATTTGAATTTTTCCACCTCTTCGAAAGATAAATCTCCAATTTTTATATTTCCATTTCGTACAATATTCTGGTCACGAGACATAATCATATACTTAGTCTTTTCGGGATTTACTTGCAACCCTATCGCTTTACTTGCTTCAACTAGAATTCCCGTGTTTTCCCTAATCGTTTGTGGATTTTCTCCTAGCATATTCACGTCATCCGCTTAGACAAGAAGCTGATGTAACCCATTCAACTCCAAACCTTGTCTATTATCCTGAACTTTCCTAATGGCATATTCTAGGGCGAATATTGCATAACTTAAGTATGAATAGACCGAAGAGTAGTAAATGTAGTAAATTGAGATCAAATCCTTCTTATGTGCTCAGCACTGTACAAAATGAAGATAATACAGACTTAAACAAGACGGCACACGTATGCTTGGTCCGAAAGGAAGGCGAAATGGAGGCTAATTTTTCGTTGGGGATTAAATCGAGATGCGTTAGATTCGCAACTTTCCTAATGGAATATTCTAGAGCGAATATTGCATAACTTAAGTATGAATAGACCGAAGAGTAGTAAATGTAGTAAATTGAGATCAAATCCTTCTTATGTGCTCAGCACTGTACAAAATGAAGATAATACAGACTTAAACAAGACGGCACACGTACGCTTGGTCCGAAAGGAAGGCGAAATGGAGGCTAATTTTTCGTTGGGGATTAAATCGAGATGCGTTAGATTCGCAACTTTCCTAATGGAATATTCTAGAGCGAATATTGCATAACTTAAGTATGAATAGACCGAAGAATAGTAAATGTAGTAAATTGAGATCAAATCCTTCTTATGTGCTCAGCACTGTACAAAATGAAGATAATACAGACTTAAACAAGACGGCACACGTACGCTTGGTCCGAAAGGAAGGCGAAATGGAGGCTAATTTTTCGTTGGGGATTAAATCGAGATGCGTTAGATTCGCAACTTTCCTAATGGAATATTCTAGAGCGAATATTGCATAACTTAAGTATGAATAGACCGAAGAGTAGTAAATGTAGTAAATTGAGATCAAATCCTTCTTATGTGCTCAGCACTGTACAAAATGAAGATAATACAGACTTAAACAAGACGGCACACGTACGCTTGGTCCGAAAGGAAGGCGAAATGGAGGCTAATTTTTCGTTGGGGATTAAATCGAGATGCGTTAGATTCGCACCACTCTGCCATGTCGGAGGCCACAGAACGCATCTTTTAACACAAATAACACACAGAACAGATGTACGAGGCCATGTAGCGAAAAGAGCAAATAAATCCACGCTTTGTGTTTGTATCTCACGTGGAGTTCTGAATGGTCTTGGCAGGGCTGTATCCCATTACATTCCTGACAAATCGGCACGAATCCCTTCAGGGTTGATGAGACGCAATAGCTCAGTGAAACGGACAGGAACACAAGGTGACAGAAGTGGGGCCCACTCTCCCCACTTCATTGTATCGAAAAATACCTCTTTACAAGGCAGGGATTAGTGAAAACAGCATGTTTGATCAGACGCAAGGGTTGGAATGCGTTGTGGGGTACTAACATGCTCTCATCGCATTACGACATACGAGGAACGAAGTTTACGTTATCGGGCTATATAATTTTCACAGTTTATATCATTGACACCCTGTATGTCACGGACGTGAGAGAAAACCTGTAAATAAACGCTGCTAGCAAAGACAAAATGTTGAAGAGATAAAGAAATAATTGTAATTAAGATAACAATGATAAATAAAAACAAGAGACGACTACATCTGAATAAAAAAAAGTCCGTTCTATAAAACTAGCTTCTTGTCAGATTTCTTTATTGTAATAGGTCAGCATAGCAAAGTAAAATATTTTAGTACATGCCCTCTAAAACAGTTGCTTTTTGGACTGTCATCAGTCCGAAAAATTGAACTTCAGCGGCCTAGGCCGCTAAAGTCGTCATGACAACCTCTAGCAGGATTTTAATATGCCAACATTGTTTCATTATGTTTACCAGACGGCGGTGAGAATATGACAGTTGACTATGCCTTTTATATTTACTTTTACTTTATTTTATTTCATATCATTTAGATAGCTTTTACTAAAAATCATTGTATGCTATGATATATACCTATATCTGACATGTCTGATATGTCCACATGAAGCACCACATAATTTTCAATTTCAATCAAAACAAATTGTCCACGCTTATTTATAACTCTTGAAAGTTTCTCTCTCTCTCTCTCTTTTTGGATACGACAGAAGCTTTCTCCATAGATACATCTTCTCTGGCCAGATCCATGAACTTCCACTATAGCCAACATAGGAAACAAAAACAAGATTGAAACTATCACTCAATTAAGGTTTAACTGTGCTGTTTATGGCAACATGTAGATTTTTATTTTAAAATGCTATATAATAATAATAATAATAATAATAATAATAATAATAATAATAATAATAATAATAATAATGTTTTATTTATTCTGGCAGAGTTAAGGACTTCTCTTCCACTCAACCAGAGGATAAAAAAAATACCTGATAATGTAATATAACATAATATATCCATATAATATAGGCTATATCTATGTCTCCTGGACTATGTTGCGTATTTTAACATACAGAAATAGACTTTATATGGAAAATAATTTTTTTTTCCGAGATCAATTGACATGGTCTGACCCATCTACAAACATGTTCCATATTATCTACTAGTTGTGGTAGAGAATTTAGCGGTCTACCTGCTCCAAGATTTGTCGTATCGGTATCTATCTAAGATGTTCATAGAGGGCAGACTTAATTAGCTTGGTGAACGTACTTTCGGTTAACCCTGTACCTGAAACCCAACACGGTTGTTGCCTAATCTGCATCGCCCTGGTGGCGCACGAGCGGAAGCACACACTTGGGGGGCAGATCGGTTACCCCACACGATTGTCTCCAGAATGCTGTTCTACGGAAAATTTACCACCCCCGAGGACTCCCATGCTTACATGTCTTATCTTTTTTATTTTTCTCCATGACGAACTACCGGATACGATCAGGAAAGTATGAACTGCCCGTTACATCGACTCATTTTCACCTGTTTATTCTTCAAAGACATCCTACATTCGTTTCAAAAGGTAAATCTTTAAGAAGAAGGACTTCCAGGAACTCTCTTTTCTCATATTATTTTAAGCAAAGCCTCTATTTCCCTAAAATAATTCCATATCAATGTATGAAGCTTTTTAAATACAACATTTTTATTTTTGCCCTTTATGGTAGTCACAGACATAAAAAAATTAAAAAAATGCAGTATTAAAAGAAAATGATATATCTGCTCTCAGGAGTATCACAGAATCACAAATCTTATCTGAAATAAAAACTAAAATACTGCTAATCAATTCTGTTTGATGATTTTCAGAAATTGTAATTTTTTTATTTTTATTTTGCATTTTCATGAACAGAAAGAAAAACTGCACGTCTGCTTTTAACTTATTCTTTAATTTGCAATAATTTGACAATTTCCTCTTACAGAATTATTCATGTATAATGTGAGAATATGCCCTGAAAATTTTATTCACTTATCTTTATTGTTGTCTGAGATATTACATATTAAATGGGGCAAAAATTGAAGAGTATAAACAACAAAGATTGGAAGAGCCATGTAAGTGGTTGTCAAAACAGATTATATGTGTGACGCCCGATAACTGTAGAACAGCAACCCCATATGTAAAAAAATAAACAAAATGAGATTTCACTTTATCCCTATAAAATAACTCTTTTCGAACCTTCTGCAAATACATCCTATGTCCAGGCATGGATACAAACTTTACAACAAGAGATTCAAATTTAACTACAGAAGCCATATCGATGGTGTAGAACCTTTTGTTTTGCAAATTTGCCGTCACTGAACAGAAACCAAGATGGAGATTTCATTGCAACTAATTAGAAATTCCTCTTTCAGGTATGTAATAAACGATCTTCGCACAAAATAATGTACGATACAAGAGCGGTATGTTTTCTTTCAATTGTCGGAAATTAAAAAAAGCTCAACTACCTTTCGCTTTTTCGAACTTTTCCTCGAACATGAAAACTTCAACATACCGCTCTTGTAACGCATATTACTATTTCGCTTTCCTGTAAAATTGAATATTTTGACATGGTTGCTGTTTATCGATATGTTGAAATTCAAAGTGGAAGTAGGCCATACTTAATGTTTCCAATAGCAGTTGTCACCAGTAATATATGATTTGAAAGGAGAAAATGCCTCTCCTGAAAAATTCTGTTTTGTGCACTTACAACCTTTGTTTACACTTTTCATTATTATGGAACAGAAACAGTAGGAATAAATATTCGATAACCTTCGTGATCAAACTTCGACCTTCTTTGTTGTGAAACCTTCGAAAAACTGACTTGGATAGAAAAAACGAGGAGACTCTCTCCTCAAATCGAACAGACGAGTAACATCATTTCAAAACGTATTAAGTCCACTTACTTACTGGCTTTTAAGGAACCCGCAGGTTCATTGCCGCCCTCACCGCCATAGGTCCCTATCCTGAGCAAGATTAATCCAGTCTCTATCATCATATCCCACCTCCCTCAAATCCATTTTAATATTAACTTCCCATCTACGTCTCGGCCTCCCTAAAGGTCTTTTTCCCTCCGGTCTCCCAACTAACACTCTATATGCATTTCTGGATTCGCCCATACGTGCTACATGACCTGCCCATCTCAAACGTCTGGATATAATGTTCCTAATTATGTCACGTGAAGAATACAATCCGTGCAGTTCTGTGTTGTGTAACTTTCTCCATTCTCCTGTAACTTCATCCCTCTTAGCCCCAAATATTTTCCTAAGGACCTTATTCTCAAACACCCTTAATCTCTGTTCCTCTCTCACAGTGGGAGTCCAAGTTTCACAACCATACAGAACAGCCGGTAATATAAGTGTTTTATAAATTCTTTCAGATTTTTCGACAGCAGACTGGATGATAAAAGTTTCTCAACCGAATAATAACAGGCATTTCCCATATTTATTCTGTGTTTAATTTCCTCCCGAGTATCATTTATATTTGTTACTGTTGCTCCCAGATATTTGAACTTCTCCACCTCTTCAAAAGATAAATTTCCAATTTTTATATTTCCATTTCGTACAATATTCTCGTCACGAGACATAATCATATACTTTGTCTTTTCGGGATTTACTTCCAAACCTACTAAGTCCACTGGTGGACGAAATTGAATTTGATAATTTTTCTTACTTTATCTTTCACGCTGTGAAGTCTGATCGTTTCAAGTGGCCATATTTGTAAACGTGAAAAAAGTGGTTGTGTGTAGTATAAAAAACCTTGTCCGGTTTACGAGTAACTCAGTTTTTCGCAATTCCTGTAAAAAATTGTTCCTTGGACATAACACGATTTGAAGCGATGCTTCTCGGCCATGAATCTAATCCTAGATTATGATGACAATGAGTACGACTGTGACAACAATGACGATGTTGACGAAAGTTGCGATAATGATCTCAAAACAAAACGCAGGCGTGGCAGATAATGGATTGTAAATGGCGACGAAAGATTAGAGACGATGTTTACGAATGTGATGATAATATCTGCGCGTGCAGAATGTCATCACAAAGGGAAGCGGCGGCACAGGAAGAGTTATGAAACCATATGCCGTCCTATTTTTCTCGAAAACAGTGATCGACATATTGTTCCTCCTTGAACACAAAAGGGGAGTTGGAGGGAGGTCCCCAGCTGCTGTGCTGGAAACTGTATCAAGTTGCACGTGGACATCACCAGCATGGCACGAGGACGGACGCTCTAGAACACACTCAAGATTCAATGGATCGTTCTCGAGTGTTAAACCATTTCTCAGCACTGGCACAAATATTTCGACACATATCAATATCTACACTACACCGCCATTAAGTATATGAAAAAGACCCAATCCCACTGGGTTAATAAGTATAAAAATATTTGATTTTTAATAACAATATTATTATCTTACTTAAGTTTTGTAGTTATATATAGCAGCCACTCAGTAAATTATAAAAATGAAGATCTAAATTAAAATATTAAAATATACATTTACTTACATAACCACAAAACGTTTCACTTTCATGTCATCAATATAGCATCAATATTATGTACAATTAATGAAAAATAGATGCATCATGATATTAACTATAATAATATTTAATTTCTAATGGTAATAATGTCATCAAACCACCTCAAGTTTCGTAGATTTGAATATCCAATACACAGCTGTTCTCAGAAAATTATACACTGCAGAATCAGTTTTTAATAACAAATTGAATTGAACTCTAAATATGTCGGCAATCCTGCAGGTCATGGCCTTCGTGTAATAGCCTATTGTTTATTGTAGTGTGTGTTTTGTTCTGAAATTTAATCAAGTCGGCCGTGATTCAATAAAATTAGTTCTCAAAACTGACAACAGATGGATTTTGGAAAATAGGAAAATTATGTAGGAAAATTGACATTTCACTGAAAACTACTACTTTTCCGAAAAACTTTGGATGCCAGGCATGAAAATGAGGGGTCACTCATTAAAATCCGTTCAGCCGTTTTCCCGTAATTTCCATTACCAGTTCACATTATATATATGTACATCGGTTCCGAAAGCACCCTCCTTCACCAAATATCTAGTATATACACTATTTGTAAAAAAAACCAGGGCATGGTTTAATCTTCCAGGTGGTCGAACATGACAACCAAGGGTAACCGCCTTGAGATAAGGGTAGTGACCAACTGTCAAACATTTGTACACAAATCCGAATTAGTGCACGGCTGGTTAGATGCTTAGAGGGCAACACAAAGCTGATTACTGTCCATTACTGTCAGGTCTGCAACACCTGCATTGGGTTTGAGTCCCTTGTCTCTTGTTTTCATGCTGCATTGAAAATGGCAATGAAATGGCGTACGAAGATATATTGTTTACGATTAAATTTAGAGTTTGTAAAAAGATATCTGCGTGTGCTAACTGTATAAAGTAGAACACTCATCAATACAAATGCATTACCTACTAATATGCCGATAAGGCTTCACATACCTGAGTTACAACTATACGTAACCCACCATAGGCAAACACTCACACAAAGACTACATTCTGGTAATGACGATTAATTCAATTAACAAATAAGAAAGATAGCCTACGCATTTTGTTTCCATAAAGCAATATATGTAGTAGTACACAGTAACAAATATAAATGATACTCGACAGGAAATTAAACGCAGAATATATATATAGGCAATGCCTCCTATTATTAGAATTGAGAAGCTTTTATCATCAATCTGGTCTCAAAAAAACTGAAAGTTAGAATTTATAAAACAGTTACATTACCGGTTGTTCTGTGTGGTTGTGAAACTTGGACTCTTACTTTGACAGAGGAACAGAGATTAAGGGTGTTTGAGAATAAGGTGCTCAGAAAAATATTTGGGACTAAGAGGGATGAAGTTCTCTCTAGCAGAAAATAATTTCTTGATACAGACTGAATACAACTGTGGGTTTTAATGATCTGGAGGCGAGATTAAAAAAGAATGCTCGAAATCACAGAACAGAGAGGTATACAGAATGAACTATAAGTAATTTTATTAATTTCAGGGGGTTATTCTTTGAGATATTTCAAACAAGGAATTTTTGTTCTGTCCTTTATATGTGCCGAAATTTGATCAGAACAAATGTAACATTGAAAAGTTCCTTTGCAGAACGAAAAGTTAGGGTCTATATTTCTTCGGATCAAATTTCTGCACATTTAAAGTATAAAACTATAATTCTTTCAATCATTTATTATCATAATACACTGTTCTCTTAAACTGACTGAGCATATTGGGAATTAAATCAATGGATTTCCCAAAAAATATTTCATGTTAAACCTTTTTATCTCTAAAAGGAAGAAATAACGAGTATTAAACTTTTTTGTTTGAAATGTCTTAAAGAATAACCCCTTTGAAATTAATGACATTATTTACGGTTCAAACTATATATCGCAAATATGGTCGCTCGTTCGGAAGAAGAATAAATTAATTAGAGGAAGTTTACAGTCATCGATATAGCGAGGGTAAACGCGTTCCAAAAAACCCTGACTGCGGTATAGACTGTACTATTTCTCTAACTTGTGATAAATAAATCTCCAAGCGGCACACAATGTTCAGTAGGCCTACTAAATCCTTTTATTCACACACTTTCTAGAAATCTCTATCATTTTGCCCGACAACAAAATTTTCACTCTGTAATATATACATTACCAACGGCAATTCCATGCAATTCAGGCACTGCTGATGATCCACAAGCGGTCAACAGCGAAACGAAAGAAGTCTAGAGTCCGCCGGAAACCATAAGCCCGCTATTATTTCAGCTAACCAGTGACTCAGATAAGATAAAGCCCATTACATGAATAAATTAAATGCAGCAAGAAAGATGTACCGAATCACGTAAACTTTAACCTACTAATTTCTGGCCTGGTTTTGTTTTCCAGGGTTACATCATCTTTGGGGCGTTATTCCTAAAGGTCAGTACCGACTATACCGTGTGCCTTAGTAGCCTGATTTCGTGAGTATCTTGCAATTAACGAAGAACTTTTGAATTCATTAGAATTAAAGAAATTCAGGACCTACCGTATTCAGACACGTTTTTATGTACTACTGCATATAATTTGTTAATTAATAATAATAATAATAATAATAATAATAGTAAAATAATAACAATAATAATCATAATAATATGTTAATCAATTATTTAACGATATATCGCACCCGCCATTGGATACAAAAAAAATACACTAACATCAAACTCTCTATACGTGGTTAGAATGTTGCAAGATACCGCTTTTAACAACACAAGCCAACATGATAAAAGAATGACTACATCCTTGTGAAAAAAAAATAACCTGAAACAAAGTCTAATTTGATACGTTTTTAATGAAAACATAGTAATTTGAGAATTCAGGATAACATACCTTTAAAATATTTTTATTTCCATATCTCTACATATATTCTATTTAAACCTAATTCAAATTGAAGTAAAGAAACTTAAGTAGGAGATCTTTGTGTTCAGCGCTACTGCAATTTATAAAATCCATAATTTTTTTTTAGCTAGAGAGTTGTTTTTCTTTAACTTCGCTTAAAATGTTTTTCTTTAACTCCGCTTAAATTATTTTATTTAACTCCGCTTAAAATGTTTTTCTTTAACTCCGCTTAAATGATTTTATTTAACTCCGCTTAAAATGTTTTTATTTAGCTCCGCTTGAAATGTTTTTCTTTAACTCCGCTTAAATTATTTTATTTAACTCCGCTTGAAATGTTTTTCTTTAACTCCGCTTAAATTATTTTATTTAACTCCGCTTCAAATGTTTTTCTTTAACTCCGCTTAAATTATTTTATTTAACTCCGCTTGAAATGTTTTTCTTTAACTCCGCTTAAATTATTTTCTTTAACTCCGCTTAAAATGTTTTTCTTTAACTCCGCTTAAATTATTTTATTTAACTCCGCTTGAAATGTTTTTCTTTAACTCCGCTCAAATTATTTTATTTAACTCCGCTTAAAATGTTTTTCTTTAACTCCGCTTAAATTATTTTATTTAACTCCGCTTAAAATGTTTTTCTTTAACTCCGCTTAAATTATTTTATTTAACTCCGCTTGAAATGTTTTTCTTTAACTCCGCTTAAATTGTTTTATTTAACTCCGCTTAAAATGTTTTTCTTTAACTCCGCTTAAATGTTTTTATTTAACTCCGCTTATTTTTCTCCAGAAGAAAAGCATTGCATACGTACAAATTGAAAACAATTTCTCTTTAAATTCTACAAACACTGACCTCTGTGTTCTCTCAGTATGAGCCATTTTGCACAAAGCATATAAAACACACGCGCACGGATTTCTGATTAAGATAATATTCAACAACGCACCAATACACGTATTATTGTGACAGAAGGCTAGCCTCGGTCCGTACGGAGATGTAGCGAATACATACCGCCTCCCCGGTCTCCCTCAAGCTTGATAGTCAAGGTCGTAGTCATGCCTTTAGAAGCTTTCTGCCACAAGCCTCGCACTTAACTCTCCATACTGGAATGGCTGCCAACAGTGAAGTTGATATATGGAAGGATCGGAGTGAAACCAAGTAATGCGATACAATGTTATTACGAAATTATAGGACTACTGTTACTGGGTATAAGAACTCAAATTTTTTGAGTAAGCTAAGCCTCAAAAGCTTTTTAGGGATTCGCATTGAAAAGAAATGCAACTAGGGAGTTATCTGTATTTGAAAATATATTAATATATTTGTGGAAGTAGCTGAGAAGTCATAGAAGATGACTGAACTGGTTGGGCATTCGTTAACACTGTGATAAACGCTTAAAAAATATTTTAACTGTCTCATGAAAATTCATACTCACAATTCTTAGTTGTTGTAGGAATTCTGTTGAAACTGCAATAATGCAAAATCTGCAGAAGATATGGCTATGTAGGCCCACTCATTTTCTTCCTCTGCTAGATATCAGACTGAAGAAACTTCCACCACGTGGTGGTAACCTTAGAACTTAATTCTCGTCACCTTTCCTAGTTTTATCCTGTACCGAAAGTGTATAATCTATTTGTCAACAATAAACCGTTATCTTCACTCGACATGGCAGCAGATTCTAAACTATATTTTCAGAAACTAATCTTAAAACTTAGTTGATGACCACCAGGACTTGTTATAGGCTACACTAGGGCAGTATCTGGATATGCAGGGGTTGCAGTGCAGACACCGGACGACATAAAGTAGCCATGATATACTGGGGCACTATAAAGGGGTGAATTGCATGCAATTTCCTTGCAAAGTTGTAAAACAAAAACGTATATTTGTTTACTACGGAAATAAGATAACCTAATCTTAACTATTTCACGACCGATAAAAATTACAAACGAGAGGGTTGTTTGCGAACCCACGTAACGAGGTTGTACGAAATGTTTCAACACATGCAATTGCACATGCATACAAACCTCGACATTTCATGGCCAATACACCAATCACTGAGCGAGCCGACACGAAATTCTGATCTCGAGGACAATTCTAAAGTTTTATTACTTTTCCCCATCCATTACCGAAAAACACGAAGACTATAGCTTCCAGATAAGCCAAAACCATTTACTTGTACATATTTCTAGCTATACGTAATGTTTCTTGTATGTAAAAGCCAGTAGTTAAATAAAAATAACCTAAAACGAAGGTAAGGAAAAAAAGAGGAGAATTTTATAGGTTGGAATAATATTGTTGATAAAGACTGCATGTAAAATACAACATTCTTCAATCTTTGCTGTAGTACGTTATGAAAGGGAGGCTATATTTTGATGCGAAAAGGTTTTGGTATAAGAAACAGAAGTGAATTTGATGTGAATTTGCAGGTAGTATGTTTTTTTTTACATCTAATGTATATAGTGGGAAAATACTCACAAATTGTCTCACAAATCTGTGTGCTGGTAATGTAAAAACCACGCTTAGTTTATACAGGGTGTCTTTAAATTAGACCGACAAAATTAGGGAGCAGATAGATAACCTTCGTGGAAGCATATTTTGTTAAGGAACCCATGGGCTGCGACGCTTCATTTCATTGCAAGAAGGCAGGAACGGATAATCACTCTTTTCAGTACAAGAAGGGTGTGTCATTACTACTACCACTCGGTTTGTTTACGTCCGGAGCCCAGTATCATTTGGTATCGATTACAGCAAGTTTGTTTACTTCCACTGGTACGACCTCTTGTTATCCGTGTTATTCGTCTACGTAGTGTAAAACTTGTACTGCACTCATTCTGTTGTAATGTTCAGTACAGTTTAATGCGTTGTTGGTTTCGTTTTTCTGTACGTATTTTTTCTTTGTTTGGATTAACACACAGAATCAAGCATGGTGGAAACATAGTAGAGGTGTGGGACAAGCTGTGCGTGTTTTCGTTCAGTCTGCGCATGACGTCACCTTTACTGCAGGCCGCACTCGAATGACACAGTCAACATAACAGATTGTTGATGGTTAGATCTGCGTCCATAGATTTAAATGAATAAATAAAAATCATGGTTTGTGTATTCAGTAAATATTGACAGTATAGGCTATAATAGGGTCTATCTTGAAGTGATAACATTATAAAATAGTGAACAATAAATTAAATTCAAGAGTCAAGAAATAATGTAATATGGTAGTGCAACGTTAATAATTGCCTTCTGTAATATACACGTACTTTTATAATAATTATAATACATTATGCTACAAATATGCACAAAATTAGGCCCATATATCACACAAATTATATTACACATGAATTCAAGTACAATAGGAACTACCTTGAAATGATAACGTAATAAAATTATGATTTATTACATATTAAACTCAAGTTTCAAGAAACAATGTGATATGGCAGTGTGTCATTAATAATATTGCCTTCTGTAATATACACGTGGTTTTATAATAATTACAATACAATGTGTAATAAATATATACATACTTAGATCTATACAGTTATTTATAACATACATTATTTTGTACATGAATTCAAATACTTTTGAACCTTCATTAACATATGTATATGAATTTCTTGGAATAATTTGTCATTATAGTAAACAAATATTTTTATGTATTCAGGCTATTGGAGACATAATATAGTCTACTACATTATTTACCTTATTATTCCATACACGACATAATATAATTTCACTATTCTAAATCCCACTCTGTTAAGTAAATACTTATTCTTATGCAATCTTTTTCATTTTCTTTATAATATTTCTCTTTGAAATTCCAGACATTTTTATTGTTTTATTAATTTCTTTAATTCTAATAAATGTTCTTGTTCTAACCAATGTAATTACTTCTGGCGGAAGAGGAGAACTGATTTCTGCTTCGTTTTTCATGGCAGAATTAACCAAATTTACAGTCTATTTTATTATAAATTTCTCATGAGAAACAGAATCTCCGTGCACATCTGAGAATATACTTCAACAAGCATGGCAACCAATTGCAGATCCTTAGAAGGGAGAATTAAGTTTCCACGGGACACTGTAGTAATCCAGTCTTTTTGATTAGCAGAAGTTGACAATTTTGTGGTAATTCCAAGATTCGGGTATTGCTCCATATGTTTTGATGCAGCATATCCTGCAATATATTTTAATCCTTCCTGGGATATCCGCTGTCTTGCAGAGATTTCATATATTTTTTCTGGGAGGCCTATATTTTCTTCAGGATCTCGATCGTTGGTAAATTTAATCGGTTTCAGAATGCCTTTAAGAAATTCTGCCGTTGCACATAGTTCTTTCTGCAGATTATCATTGACTTCTGATTGGCTTGTACTAGGACCCACTATTAATGCCTCTTCTTCCAAAAGCAAATCGGAGGTGTTTTTGTTCTCACAAAACTGAGATAATGGATTTCGACCTAGTACGTACCACTTCAGTCTATGTTTAAAATCTAAAGCAGAGGGATGATCGTTTGTTCTACCCATGCTTCTAATTTCCGAAAAAAAAAAAGTTTTCTACCAGATCTTGGTTAAGTTTTCTTGTGATGATGTATTCAATTTTATACTTGTACCTCATTGCCTCATACAACAATGTTAATGATTTATTATTTATTAGAATCCCCTCCTGATAAGGTAATTTCCTGTTTGCTTCTCCTACTTTAACTGTGGTATGAGAGTATAATATTCTGATCTTGAAGGTTTATTCCGTAACTATGCAGCCCACTGTGGGTACGAATTTAGAAACGGTATTAAATAAATCAAACCAATCATTAGTTAATTTTATTGCCTTTGAAGTTTCTTTCCATTCATTTGATCTCAACAGCTCGTTTTCACCACACCATTTCGAAGCCTTTGCAACTCTGTTGGAAAATAATTGTGCTGCCAAACTAACTTTTTGTCTTTGGGTACCACGGACACTTAAGTGTATCGGAGTTAACTTGTAAGCTAATTTTGTATCAGAGGACGAGGATGCACGTAAAAGTTCATAAATTGGTTCTGATGAAATGTTCAATCCGTTCAAGTTGAAACCATGATCTAGAAAGTGATTTCTGTGTAATTTCAATAAATGTGGAGCGTCTGAAAAAAAATATTTCTCGAGTTGAATCATTTGGATTAGGAAAACTGCAATTTAGTTTGGTAGAAATTTTCAAATCATGCCACAATTGTCTGTTACTTCCACCTAAATCTTTAACTGTGGCCATAACTTGAAAACCACTGCCTTCTAACTGGCAAATTATGTCTGTTAGGATTTCTTTTGTCATTGTCTGATCATATTTATAGTATACGGGCTGCTTCCACCTTGCAAACAAACCGCGTGCAAAAACAACTTGCACTGCCTTATGAGGTCCAATTATTTGTTCTTCCCTACTGTCAAAAGAAACCTCCTCATTTAAATACATTTCATCAAATGCTAATACTGTTACACGATCTAACTCCGAAATATTTGTAGCTCTCGCCTTCATTAATTTTAAGACATCATGAAGTACCCCTTCCTCAAGCGATAATTGTTTTATTGCCCATTTTCTCAGAGTTGACAAATCAGGTAACGGGTAATTTAATTTTGTTCTTAAGTATCGGTATGTTTTTGGACTTAGGTTTCGAAGTGTTATTGCAGTACCGTAATCTTCTACAGACCATTTCACCCTACGCTTTTTATTCAAAAGAGCATCAATTTGCCCAATAGTGAAAAATGGTTTCAAAATTTCAGCCACTTTAGATTTAACTTCTGTTTGTCTAATGTTTTTCAATGAAATTACATTCTCATGTAATTTTCTTTTGTCTTCTTCATGTTTCCTGTTGGCAGCTGTTAATTCCTTAATCCTCGTTTCTAGAGAGTAATTCTTCTCTTCTAATTCTTGAATTCTTTGTATTAGTATTTGGCATTCCTCTGTGACAGTAGACTCAGTGGCTCCGCGATTTTCCATTGTTACATTAGTGCTGGATGCTCCTGTTGCGCTGAAGTGAAAGAAAGTTAACAGGTACAGTAGCCTACATGCAATCAGGGGCGTATTTAGGCCTCGGCAGACTAAGCAGCTGCCTAGGATGGCAGATTTGAGGAAGCGACTTTTAAGCTATATTTTTATATGTTTTTTAAATTTTATTCATAACTCTTTTAAAGAGTACATGAACTTAAACGCACAATGAAAAGGATATGAATAACATTGGCAACAATCAGTTCAAATTATGTATTGTAATTAATGTCTAGTTAGGTTTATTAAAGAAAATGTACTCAACGCAATGAGCTGCGATCGCTGTCTGCAGTAAAGATGACGTCACACGCCTCGGCCGCTATCGCAACAGCATGCGCAGTCCCACACCTTTACTATGTTTCCACCATGGAATCAAGTGACACAGAATCGCTTGTTATTTGCACATACCTACTTATTTTATCCCGACCTGTAATTCCTTCTTGCACTGAAACGAAGCGTCGCAGCCCATGGGTTCCTTAACAAAATATGCTTCCACGAAGGTTATCTGCTCCCTAATTTTATCGGTCTAATTTAGAGACACCTTGTATTTTGGTGATGCTGATATGTGATATGCGTAAAAAAATAATAAAAAGTATTATATCAAACGCAACATAATACAATTAAGTCACAACTCATTTCACGAGGTACTCACCGAAATAGTGGCAGGTTCAAAACCGAAATCAGTTATTTTATTTCACCAAAATGTACGATCCCTAATAATAGTTGATGATAGTGTGATAATTCCGGCTGATGATAACGACGGTGATAATGATAGGGAGGAGGAGGAGGAGGAGGAGAAAATGATGTCTGGAAATGATGGATGATAATATGACAATGGTGATGGCGATGATCACTATATTGTCAGAGAAGAGGGACTGTACTAATGTACTTTAACAATCACAAAATTTCGCAGAACTCAACAGGTTTGCAATGTTGAGAAGTCATCACGTAACTGCGTAAAGTCTTATTTATTTATTTAATTTTTTTTATTTTATTGCTTGGCCATAAGTACATTATGCATAGCAACGTCAATATAAATAAAATCATACAAAATTATTTGCCAAGTTAAAATATTCGTTAATGCTATACAAACTGTGTTCATACAATTTTCTTTTAATTAACGACTTGAATGAATCGTAATTTAAATTTTTAGTTGAGTTAGGTAAGCTATTATAAAACTTCAGAGACATATAATAAAAACTGTTTTGTGTAGTCTTGTACCTGCATAAATCAAGTCTTATATCGTTACAACTTCTCGTATGGTGTTCGTGAAAATGCAAGTTCAAAGGGAAATTATCTATATTCATTTTGGTTTTATAACAAACACTGCAATATATATAGCGATATAAGAGTGAGAATTTTACAGGATTGAAATAAAGGTTTACAATGTTCTTCTGGTCCAACACCACAAATAATTCTCACTGCTTTCTTCTGTAATTTAAAAATATTAAAAGATGAACTATGATTCCCTCATAATAAAACACCATATTGAAGATGGCTATAAATATATGAAAAATATACTGTTAATAGCACTTTTATGACCACAGTTTTGGACAAACATCTTAACATACATATCCCTTTAGATATCTTACACGAAATCATATTGATATGGCAATATTTAATCAATTATTTGGCATATTTAACAATGCTTTATCAGCTAGAATATGTAGTTCTCGAGCACCGGACGGACGAGAAATGGCCAGTAATGGCTTCACAGGCATGTTTGCAGTATGGAAATATGAAAATTATTATTATTATTATTATTATTATTATTATTATTATTATTAAATTCCACTTCTATTATGTAGAAGACATACATATGTACACCCATATAAATCTTAATAATGCCAAAGCAAGTCCATCAGTTGGAGACTTAAGGACTTCTTAAGGACTGGAACAGTTGCATTCATTCTTTGTAAGGAAAGACAGAAGCAGTGAGTCTTGGAGCCGCTAGGGGCGTGCGCTCGTCGCGTGCGACAGTATCGTACTACTGCTTACTACGGTGGCGCATCTAACAACGTGGTAATAAGGCTGGCCATTACAGCCGGAGTTTAATCCCAGCACCCAAGACAGGCCTAAAGAACTCCGCGACTCCACTTTATATCAAAACTTCATTCCTTCGCAACACGGTTTAAATCTCCACCATTCCCAATGTAATTAGGGCAATGATCCATATTACCTGCAGTATCACCTTTACTTTTTAACTTCGCTTTAGAATATGCCATTAGGAAAGTCCAGGATAACAGGCAGGGTTTGGAATTGAACGGGTTACATCAGTTTCTTGTCTATGCGGATGACGTGAATATGTTAGGAGAAAATACACAAACGATTAGGGAAAACACGGAAATTTTACTTGAAGCAAGTAAAGCGATCGGTTTGGAAGTAAATCCCGAAAAGACAAAGTATATGATTATGTGTCGTGACCAGAATATTGTACGAACTGGAAATATAAAAATTGGAGATTTATCCTTCGAAGAGGTTGAAAAATTCAAATATCTTGGAGCAACAGTAACAAATATAAATGACACTCGGGAGGAAACTAAACGCAGAATAAATATGGGAAATAAATGCGTGTTATTATTCGGTTGAGAAGCTCTTATCATCCAGTCTGCTGTCCAAAAATCTGAAAGTTAGAATTTATAAAACAGTTATATTACCGGTTGTTCTGTATGGTTGTGAAACTCGGACTCTCACTCTGAGAGAGGAACATAGGTTAAAGGTGTTTGAGAATAAGGTGCTTAGGAAAATATTTGGGGCTAAGCGGGATGAAGTTACAGGAGAATGGAGGAAGTTACACAACGCAGAACTGCACGTATTGTATTCTTCACCTGACATAATTAGGAACATTAAATCCAGACGTTTGAGATGGGCAGGGCATGTAGCACATATGGGCGAAACCAGAAATGCATATAGAGTGTTAGTTGGGAGACCGGAGGGAAAAAGACCTTTAGGGAGCCGAGACGTAGATGGGAGGATAATATTAAAATGGATTTGAGGGAGGTGGGATATGATGATAGAGACTGGATTAATCTTGCACAGGATAGGGACCGATGGTGGGCTTATGTGAGGGCGTCAATGAACCTTCGGGTTTCTTAAAAGCCATTTGTAAGTAAATAAGTATGTAGTCATTTATAGCAATTTCAATGGGCGTATAGCATACACAATACAATACAATACATACATAGTGACGTCGATCTACAGATATGTTACGACAAGGTCCCGATGAGTGAAGTAAGGAACCAGCTGGCGGTGATATCCAAAGGAAAATGGTAAAGTGAATGATCAACTACTTCCAAAGGTAGTCTAACCAAGGCGTTCTTCCCTAGTGTCCCAGATAGATTGAAATTGAAGATAGAAATAACTCCAAACTTGACGACTCTGTTGACCGGACACGGAAGACTCAACGCATATTTTCATCGCTTTAAAATCAAGAATAGTGCAACATGTGTCTGTGGGGATGGGGATCAGACAGTGGATCATATTATTTATGACTGCACGAAATTAGGAAAGGAAAGAGGAACACTAATCCAATCTATACATAAATGTGGTTGGATGTGGCCTGTAGACAAGACAAAATTAGTGAAAAGTTATATAAAATATTTTATAAAGTTCGCAAATAGTATAGACTTTGAACAACTACAATTGGCTGGCTTGTATATAAGAATAAGTTATTTGGGAAGATACAGAGGTTAAATTCAGAATTAAGTGATAAGGGCCGAAAATAGGTTACTTATATTCTGTAAATAAGCTAAAACATTAGAGGATATAATTTACTTGAAAATAGACTCATCAAAAAGATAGTACATATGTAAACGGTGTAAATATTTAAATGCTAGAATATGTAAATAGATTCTTGTTCTTCATGGGTTAGGAATAGGAAAACAAGTTAGACTAAGAAGTAACGATATTATCTTGATAGTTACATACGTAGATGAACTATACTAATCCATACTTAACCTAGAATAGCAACATAACAATATACGTATAATATAAATTGATAATGTACTTGAAGGTAAACATAAGCATGTAGTAGCCTATTACTTCTCATTTGTAATGGAACATGCTGCTCAAAAAAGGTACATACATACATACATACATACATACATACATACATTCATACGAGAGTCATTTCATATGTCATGGCAATTTATTTTATTTATTTAAATTTAAATATACAGAATAAAGAATATAATTACAAAACAAACAAGAGAAATAGAAATATAATACAAGCAATTTAAAAAGAAGATACAGTAGTATTAACAAAATTTGAGACCGAATGAGCAGCGCTCGTGCTCGGTCGCAGTTCAGATATAATATTAAAATAAAAATAATAATAATATAAATAAATAAGTAAACTAAAATAGGAACTAAAATATATAATTACAGCGGCAATGGAATTATATAATATAATATTAACACTAGAGAAGAATAATATCGCACGTGAAAAGTAGGACTAATATATATTTCAAAATTATAGAATACAAATATAATATAGGTTGATTAATTCATACACATAGGCTATAAATTTATTTAATCAAATTGAAGATATTAACACGTTTCTAATTTTCTTGTTATATGTTAGTGGGTTACATGTTAGAAGTTCTGGGTGTAATTTAGTTAAAGCATTGTACAACCGAGGGCCAAAATTTATGCTATGCTTCAGACCAGCAGATGTGAGACATTTAGGTTCTACTAATGTTGAATTAATATTTCGTCTTGTGTCATAATTGTGTGTCTGTAATACAAACTTATTACGATTTTTATGATAAAATTTTAACAGCGTATACTTATAAATTTGCTCAATATTAAATACATTAAATTCAGAATAAATTAATTTAGTTGGATAATCGAAACGTTTCTTCAAACAAATTTTAATTATTCGTTTTTGTAGTAAATTTAACGGACTAAGATTAATTTTTGTACTTCCACCCCAAACAATTATACCATATTGAATGATAGACTGAATAATGGCCAAATAAACATTTCGTAGAACTCTAATATGTCAGATCTTCCGAATAACCGAAAATGTGGTTAGATCAGTATACTCAATGTACACTGTACGGGATACCACCGCCAGATTGCGTCTGTGTGCATTTGTGGCTAGTTGACACCACACGCAAAATTTAGTATGCTAGAGGCTGTGCTCCAAGATGGATGTAAGTAAAGTTAAACAGCGGTCACACGTGAAAATTGCAGTTCTTCGTGGCAGAAATGCTCGTCAGTGTCATTCTGAGGTACGAGAAGCATTGGGTGATAGTGCGTTGGAACATCCTCCCTACTCGCCTGATCTCTGTTCATGCTATTTTGATCTCATTCCGTAATTAAAGAAGCCGCTGCGTAGAAAGCGGTTTGTATACAGGGAGGACATCTTAACAGAGTTTCGACGAGAGGTGGTAAACATAGACGAAATCGCACACAGCCGATGGTATTCAACGCCCGAATCATCGTTGGCAAAGATGTGTGGAAGCTTTGGGGGATTATTTTGAAGGGTGTTAGCTGTAAGTAATGTACTTTATTTCCTTTTGTGTATAATAAAACAATGATTTTTATTTACGCATCTTTCAATTTCCCTTACCCATTGTCTCCTGTACCCGGACCCAATTTGGTACTAGCATTGTGAAGCACATTCCAGTGACCTTCAGTTGTATATACAGAATTTCTATTCCTGCAGCTTTATTGGCTGATATAATGTAGTTGCTATGACTTATGAAATTACACCCATATATACATAATATATACACATATCTATGTAAATAGATTATCAATACGTAGGCATATAAAGCTATAAAGATGTAAGTAGGTCTATATGACAGTGGTACATATAGAGAATAAATTATGAAAATGCAGATATACAAAAAGACATGGATAGAAATATAGATATGTAGGTAAATAAATAGATAATATAAATAGGTAAAGTATACATAGGCAGGCATATACAAGGTGATTCACGAGAATTTGCCGTCCCTTACGAAGCTTATTTCCGGAGACATTCTGAGCAAAAAATGCCATATAAACATGTGTCCTAATCTCAATATTTTCAGAATTACACTAATTTGAAATTGTTTGTAAAATACCATTATTCTTGACTTTTTAAGATAAAAGAATATTACAGAAAGAATGAACTATTCAGGAGTACAATTTCTTTAATTAGCTAGTATTCTAAAGCTAAAACCACAGTCTACTATATACAGTCACGAAGCTTGAGTTTTGAGGATGCTAGAAACTATAGACTGTGACGGTTCTATTTTGCATTGCCTGTAATGAGGCGATATTAGCGATCCTAGTGGTGAGCAACTATCTAATGTTTGCATATTTACTACGCATTGAGCTTCGCGACTGTATATACTAGACTGTGCTAAAACTGTGTTCTGAATTCCATAGTTGCTTCATACATAATTTTTTTCTCGATTTTTAACTACAAAATTGCATTTTCTTACGCACTTATCACAATTGTTACAAATCACGACACTCGTGTAAATTCTTCAAGACTGTACATTAGGATGCATAATTAAACTGTAAAGAATCAAGTTCCTAAAGTCGTATGATTTGTAACAATTTTTGTGATAAGTGCGTAAGAATGATGTAATTTCTAGTTAAAAGTTCAAAAACAAAACCTGTACAAAGCAATTAACAACACATTTTTAGCTTCAGAACACTAGCCAATTAAAGAAATGACACTTCTGAACAGTTCAGTCTCTATTTGTAACATTTTTTACCCTTAAAACTAAAGAAAAGGATATTTTACTAACAACTTCAAATTAGTGTAACTTTGAAAATATTGATATTAGGACAAATGTTCATATGACATTTCTTGCTCACAATGTCTTCGCAAATAAGCTCCGTAAATGACGGTAAATCCTCGTGAATCACCCTGTACAGACAGGCAGACAGACAGACAGACGGATCGATGGACAGATCGACGAATCGATGGACGGACATACAGATAGAGAGACAGGAAAGAAATGCAATATTTATGTGTAAGACTTGAGAGAGTAAATTAGTAAGAAAACTGTGCACTGTGAAGGAACACATGAAAGACACGGTCTGACTGGAGATAGGTGGTCGTATAATAACAAGTGGAACACCGTAATTTGGACTTCTCTCCTCCATCTACTGTACGGATAGTTAAATCAAAGGGGTCACGGTGGGGTAACCACGTTGTTCGGATGATGGAAACAAAGAATCCGTCATCTCCTGGAATATAAACCCGATGCCAAGTTACTACAGTACAACTTTACCATATTGCACACAAAAGCAGCATCAGCTAAGCTATGTTAACTGTGAACTACTGGTTATGGATTTTTTAACTTTGTTCTGCCATATTAGTTAGTACATGGAAGATACATAGTAATAAGTAAAGATCGACGCTCGGAAGACATTCTACATACTGACTCATTAATTAATTAATTTCACTCCAATCTATTCTAATTCGATCAGTCCAGTGAGGTCTAGACCACTGTCAGTCCAATAGAGTCAAAACAATCAGTCTGGTGTACTCACACGTATTAGCTCAGTCCATTTATTCTAGCAACAGCTAGACCAATCTGTCAAATAAAACATTGTCTAGTCAGAGCTTGACGCTATTCCAGCCCAGTTAAACCATCAGTCCATTACTCATGTAGGGGTGTGATTTTTGGTATTAACGAAATACACGAAATAGGTTAAAAACTTCATTATATTCCCAAAGAACACAAATCTCACGAGGGAAATCTAGAAAATGAATGACATTTAAGTATATATTGTCTCCCTGTTGGAAAAATGGAATTACTTTTCTTGAAACTTGATGAAATTTTATTTTAACTTAATTCGGTTTATTAAGGCACAATAAAATTCAAGATAGTAACTGCAAGCCATTTCAAAGTAAATCTGTTGGATGTAATTATTCCTCAATGTATTAGGATCATAAACATATTGTTCCAAGCGATAGAATGAATCATTTTTATCTTAATTTAATGTAGGATGATTATTTCGGGAACTGTTATGCTTTTAATTGTGAGGATATTTTAATGCTTTTTTATATAAATTTAGAGTTGGGGTTGGTTAGTTTAGGCTCTTTTACGCCCTGCATATACGATCAACTGCATCTCCACACACAAAAAAAAATCCCTTATAAATTAAACGGTTTTCACTTCAAGAATCAAAGGAACCACTTCAGCAGTACTTTCACCTAGGTAAGTAGTTAGCAGTTAATCATTTCAAAGCTCTTGTTATATTATGAAAAAAACATCACACAATGCTGCCAAAATAAATGTTCCCAGTGTTAAGATTACAGAGTGTAAATTTCACTCAGGACAGTTTTAGCTCTGGAAAATTAAAGGAAACAAAGCAAAACATCTGAAATTCGAGAGTGGTTAAAAATTTTAATGTTTTGTTCTTTCTTATTTACCAGAGTCAGAAGTATCAGATTTTTTGCAGAGCTAATATCAGAGGGCCCTCCTATTAGAGAATGTTTTGAATATTATTATATTCTTGAAAACTACATTGACACATCAACCTCCCACCCCCATGAATTCTGGGCTGAAGCACGACAATTTCGAAATGTACAAACTACAGATGCGGCAGAATGTTACCACAATGGTCTTCAGCAAGAATTTTGTAGAACATATCCAAATACAGTAACTTCATGGTCATATATGTATTAAAGTAAAAACATATACTACATGTAAAGTACCTATTAAAAACGCGAGAAATAGAAATGGGAAGGACAATAAAAAAAGTGGAATGCACAAACACTAAGAAACTATTCATCTTGAATCAGTATGAACAATAGGACACTTTTTTTGGGCCAGTGGTATAGAATATGAAATTAGGTAAGTTGTATCGATAAGTTTTCCAGTTTAGCATTAATTGCTTTAACCGCTTCACGAAATCTAACAATTTCATAATCACGAATTTATACTTGAAAACATGTTATTTTTCATTAAATACTCGCAAAAACGATCAGATAATTCTTTAAAATTAAATAAAAAACATAATTTGGCTGTCTTCTGAACTTTTGCGTCAGCTATAAATAACGATCCTACAACGTCTTTGAAGAGACCGAAGAGTTTGCATACTAGTTCTAATTTACAAGTTCTTTGAATCAGTCTAGGATCACAACAGTTTTGCTTCAACATATCTTAGACAGCTGTGGTTTTCTGTCTCAAACATTGATAGTGAGAGCAGATTTTAGACATATACAGATATTTTATCTGATCGACGAATTCGTTTATCATGTTCAAATATTGAAACTATTCACAGCCTTAACATTCAAGAGCAGGATGGCTAAGTGCTGTAAGATTTGTTACTTGAGATCAAATTGAACTCTCCCCGGGAGACTACTTTTCAATACTTTTTCTGAATACGTGTAAACTGATGTTAAACAATGATTGAAAGTCGGCCTACTTTTCAAGAAAAATATTTATGTAGGCTAATTTAATATTCGTAATATTGAAAGTGGTCCACCGCTGTGGAGTAACGGTTAGCATGTCTGACCGTAAAACGAGCAGGCCCGCGTTCAAATCCTGGTTGCTACAAGTTACCAGGTTGATGCCCACGTGAATCGACGGTGGATCGATCTCGATTAGGAATTAAATAGGAGGTTAACCACAGTAATCTCTAACCGGCCGGATCTATTTCAGTATAGTTTTATGTTATGAAGAATGGTTTCCATAGCAACAAGTTTCTCTGTGGGAATTCTAAGTTTCAAGGCCTAACAACAGTAGGTGTAAACACAACAAAAAAAAAACACGATCGTGCAAAAAAATCATTGTCAAAGAGCTTTGATAGTGTAATACCAGCCTTAGAAGGAATTAGAAGGCAATGACAGATTCTGCATTGAAGTCACTTTATTGGATAAACCTTACAGAGGGTCTGAGGCCTAGATAGGGCGGATGTGAAGGAACATATGCCGTTGTTGGAGTTTGTCCTTCACGGGCGCTGTGACCAGCCAAGCAAGCAGCAGCGGCGGCCAGGGCGAGGGATGACAGCGAACCAGCGCTTCTAATGAGATGACCAGGCCCTCGCGGAGCGGACTATCCATTGTAACACAAACACTGACCCCGTAAAATAATAACAATAATAAAAACAATAACAATAACATCAAGTGGCAGCATATCCGGCTGCAGATTCGGTAAACGCGAGTTCATTTACTGGCGCAGAAGGGGAGCTGTTCCTATTTTATGAAGACTGCGTCCACTTTGTGTTTTCTTAAGGCGTTACGCTACTCGAATTCCTAAAACCCACAATTTTTTAGCTAGAGAGTTGAAATTTTTACTGAATATGCATATCAATATCATAATTACATATTGCAAATTTCAATCTTTTCTCATAAGCACTTAAAAATTAAACATTTTGTTTTTTAGTGAAAACCCTATTTCTAAAAAAAAAAAATTGTTTAATCTAATTTTTTCTTAGAGGTGCAAAGAATCATTAGTAATGCCGTACTCTAATTTGTTAATTTGTAATATATATATATAATTTCTTCAATATTCAAACCTTAATAAAAATAATATATATCTTCATTGATTGAAATTCTCAATACACAACTCAATTTCAGAACACAAACTCTTTGCATATCAATATCATATCTACATATTGCAAATTTCAATCTTTTCTCATAAGCACTTAAAAATTAAACATTTTGTTTTTTAGTGAAAACCCTATTTCTAAAAAAAAAAAAAAAAAAAAAAAAAATTGTTTAATCTAATTTTTTTCTCAGAGGTGCAAAGAATCATTAGCAATGCCGTACTCTAATTTGTTAATTTGTAATATATATATATATATATATATATATATATATATATATATATATATATACAATTTCTTCAATATTCAAACCTTAATAAAAAATAATATACATCTGCATTGATTGAAATTCTCAACACACAACTCAATTTCAGAACACACACACTCTTTGACTCTACATTACACTACACAAACACACCCCCAAAGGAAACAAAACAAGAGGCGCCAAGACCAGCAACGACCAGTTTTGAAGAAGACAAATAACAGGTCGAAACATGTAAACCAGGTAAGATAGAATTTAACACGAGAAAGTCATATAATACATACTCCGAAAAAAGAATACAACTTTACGTAAAATTTTCTGACAAAACTATGCTGAATACGGTCAATAAAATGCTCCATTTCACAACAGAGATATTAATGAATAAGTATGCCAAGTTTCATCACTCTAGCTTTAACCACTGAGAAATAAAATTAATATTTGTCGTTGAAAACGTAGAAAATTTCTTTTTTGAGATAATTAAATTTAGAGTTTTGGTTACACGTAACTCGTGCATTGACAAAACTTGTACCAAATTCATTTGTAGACTCATCATACTGATAATATGCCATAAAATGTTCACAAAAATACTCCTCGTGAAGCCGTACATTTTTTTTTTTTTTTTTTCAAAATTTGACTATTTGAGTAGCGCAACGCCTTAAGCAGTTACTGTGTGAATAGAGCACTACGAACTGCTTTTAAATGTCTTTGACGTAAATTTGATCGTTTTATTGTAGTATGGCTGGGTTTGCAGAGAAAGACCTGCCCTCGGGTAGAACACGTATGTATGTAGGCCTATATATTTTATTATTATTATTATTATTATTATTATTATTGTTATTATTATTATTTGTGAACGAAAAAATAATGACTAACATCACTGTATATTTATCAAGCCCTAAATTTTATCAAAGATAATTCACATGTTGACACATAGTAGTATTAGTATTTATTTATTTAACCTGGTAGAGATAAGGCCGTCAGGCCTTCTCTGCCCCTCTACCAGGAGATTCCAACTATAATATGAACAATAAAATTACAATTAGTATTAAATTTATAATTACAATTACAAATTACATTACAATTAGTATTAAATTTACAATTACAATTACAATAAAATCAAAGTACGAAAAGATTACCTGACTAATTAAAGCTAGATAATTTACCATAGAGAAACAAAGAATATTTTATAAGAAACAAAGAAACATAGGAATGATGTTAACGTATACAACACCAGAAATCGTGACCTTTTTGATAAACCTAAATGTAGGCTAACCAAAACAATGAATAATTATCTTATGATGTCTTTAAAAATTGCAAATAAATTTCCGACACATGTTTTCAATCTGGAAAGGAAGTCTTTTAACAGACTTGTCTCTGGTTGGTTAATCAACAAACCCTTTTATGATATTAATGAGTTTTTGAATGTTAATGTTGTTGACTGTTTTTGATACAATTTTATAGATTTTATGTTTTTGTTATTTATTTTCATGTATTGACTTTGTCAAATGCACAAATTTGTGTTCACTGACCGTACCATATTCAATATACTCATTATTATTATTATTATTATTATTATTATATTATTATATTATTATATTATTATTATTATTATTATTATTATTATTATTATTATTAGTGAATGAAAAAATAATGACTGTAACATCATTGTATATTTATCAAGCCCTAAATTTTGTCACAGATAATTCACAAATGTTAACACATAGGAATCATGTTAACGTATACAACACCAGAAATCGTGACCTTTTTGATATACCTAAGTGTAGGCTAACCAAAACAATGAACAATTATTTTATGATGTCTTTAAAAATTGCAAATAAATTTCCGACACATGTTTTCAATCTGGAAAGGAAGTCTTTTAACAGACTTGTCTCTGGTTGGTTAATCAACAAACCCTTTTATGATATTAATGAGTTTTTTAATGTTAATGTTGTTGAGTGTTTTTGATACAATTTTATAGATTTTATGTTTTTGTCATTTATTTTCATGTACTGACTTTGTCAAATGCACAAATTTGTGTTCACTGACTGTACCATATTCAATATACTCATTATTATTATTATTATTATTATTATTATTATTATTATTAGTAACTCGTCTCACAAATCTTTTTCATGTCCCATCAACGGAAACAGAAGCAATACCAGAAAGAGAAGGGAAGAAAGGGTTGCACCTGCCGTACGTTCCCTCCCCCTCTTGCACTCAAGCGTAACAGACTGAAATGACGGCAACTTCTCCGACACGAATGTTGTGCGGGTCAGTCTGAACACGGAACTGCAGGAGCCGCACTGCGGTGCCTATTTAAACCACAGGAAGGACGCGAGGGTAGGAGGGCAGGAGAAAGAGCACGACTCCGGCAGGGATCAAGAAGATTTCTCAGATTTTCTCGAATGTCGAGCGATAGTTTCTGCATGTCGCATCGCGGTGCCATGGAACACTGTTCCAAAGATGTGGAGGAGTGACTCGATTTTAATATTACCATGTGATTTTTCTTATAATCAAAGGTCTTTTTCGAAGCTTCTTTCTCTATAAAGGCTACTATATTGCTATTACTTTATTAATAATATTACTATCATTATCATTATTATATTTCCGGTTTAACAAATAGCATACACTCTTCCGGTTGATAAATATAATAAAATACTATAATGACATATATTTGCAAACCATTCTAGTTCGCGGTTTTTTCGGCTTTTTTACTTGAAAGATTTACTGACCTTTCCAGCGACAACAAAATGAAACTTCAACGTGCCCATAATTTGTGTGTACGTTTTGTAAGCAATGTTCGTAAATATGATCATATTACCCCATCCCTGGAAGCAATAGGTTGGCTTAAACTAGATAAGAAAAGAAATTTACATTCACTTCTCTTTCTCTTCGAAATCTTGAACTCTTCTATTCCTTCGTACCTGTCGTCTCGCTTCACTTACCTTTCTTCCCATCACAATCTGAACACACGCTCTCGCCATGAAACAATACTAACAATACCATCCCATCGCACCTCCTCATACTCATCCTCTTTCACAATAGCCCTGCCAAGACTCTGGAATTCGTTACCTGCTAGCATCAGGGACTGTCGAAATAAAATTGAATTCAAACGCAAACTTACTAGGCACTTGGTCAGTAATTGAGACTCGTTCAGACATGGTTTCTTGTAAATAGTTCTTTTAATCTACCACAAAATATCTCAATATCCGGTAATTTCATCACTATAGAATTTTGTTATTGTAGGTTTAATTTGTAATTTTGTAAATACAAAAATATTCTTTGTTCTTAACTTCTATGATAAAATGTCTAGCTTTCATTAATCAGGTATTCTTGTCGTACTTTAATTTTTATTGTAATTGTAATTGTAATTGTAAATTTAATATTAATTGTAATCTTATTGTTCATGTTATAGTTGTAATCCCCTGGTAGAGGGGCAGAGAAGGCCTGACGGCCTTATCTCTACCAGGTTAAATAAATAAATCTAATCTAATCTAAGTCCCTTAAGTGAGACAGTATTTACGAAGTGAGACAAGTGGTCTTTAGGCTAGAGTTCATACAAATGTTAAGATGAGTGCCAAGAGTAGGATTGCCAACCCTCCCGTATTTGGTCTCGCGCCGTGGCGTCGTGGTCTAAGACATCCTGCCTAGGACTCATGAGAAGAGAAATTTTCTCATGAAATTTCGGCCAGTGCACACCAAGCATCGTGGTACACTTGGGGAACTACGATAGGTACCGAAATCCGACTAGAAAAACGAGCTATAACGGCTGGGTTATCGTGCTAACCACACGATACCTCCATTCAAGTCGAAGATCGTCCACCTCTGCATCGGCATGTGGACGTGAGGCAGCCAGCCAGCTAGTCGGTTTGGGCCCTTAAAGGGTTGCAGTGGCCACGAATTATATTATTATTATTATTATTATTATTATTATTATTATTATTTACTTACTTAGAAATGGCTTTTAAGGAACCCGTAGGTTCATTGCCGCCCTCACAAAATCCCGCCATCGGTCCCTATCCTGTGCAGGATTAATCGTCTCTATCATCATATCCAACCTCCTTCAAATCCATTTTAATACTATCCTCCCATCTACGTCTCGCCTCCCCAAAGGTCTTTTTCCCTCCGGCCTCCCAATTATATGCATTTCTGGATTCGCCCATACGTGCTACATGCCGTGCTCATTAGCTGTGGTCATGCTAGAGAATCAGTCCCATTTCGAGGCTTATTGTATGGATTCGTAACAAGCTGTTTTTTTACGGTGATGGATTGTTAGCCCTTCGCCCAACCCCCAAGCTGGAGGACCACCCCTTATCGGCTGTCCACGACTGCTTATTCAATATATTCGCAGCTACCCTCCATATCTGGAGGCCGTCTCCGCAACCTGAGGACGCGCCATGCCGTGGATTATTATTATTATTATTATTATTATTATTATTATTCTTAAATAGTTATTGATTAGTTTCATCAATGTCGTTCTTGATCAGACAAGTTGAGACAACATTCTGACAATCACAGAATACTAAGACATTCAATAGTAACTACATGAAGCTTATAGCAAAATCGTGAATCTTTACAAATAAAACATCGTGCAGATAGATCGCTGTAGAATCATCCTCCGCAGTGTCCTTGTCACAGGGCACTTTTAAAAATTGAAGGCTAAATCAGTTTTAGATTTTACTACAGCACTGTTAATTACAGGATTCATTAAATGAATTAATTACTTATACTAGGTCACTCCCTGAGTCAGAATCGATTAGCAGCGCCACTTTCAAGCAAGCTGTTGAAATCCGCGTCCTTCATTTGTCATACTCTCCCACGTAAAGCAAGTTCCTCGTTCCAGTTAACGAGTTCTCCCCTGAAATGTGATCGATAATTACAAATACGCGACAATCGAGGTTTCCCACTGCAATATCGTACAGTAGTGCAAAGTTAGGATACGAAGACTCCTATATGATGTTCGACCTAGTTACACCTCACGAGAGAAATATTAATGAGCTCATGCCGAAGCCTCCCACAACTGCACGCACACACCTCCAGAACAGATAGACCAATATACTATAAAGGGCTTTCATTTCAAAACTTCCCAGTCCAAATAAAGTAAAGAGGGGTAATTTGAATAACGGGGAAATACGGACAATGCTGAGGTTTTGGCAGCATTAAGACAAAACGTGCGACGTCATGTTGAAAAGTGATAGCTAGTGAGAAGAAGGTGAGATTTATAGAGAGACGGTTCACATGAATAAAAATTACAAATACCATCGGATTCTTCTAATTAAAAAATAGTACATCATGCAACGAGCCTATAATGATAGTAATTAAGAAGCTAGTATGGATGTTTATGAAACGAGCGCAAGCGAGTTTCATAATTTTCATACGAGCTTCTTAATTACCATTATAGACGAGTTTCATACGACTTTTTATGCTCGACCATATTTCTAACTTGAAATTATTCAGATGCATACATTTTATTTGTATCTCACAAGATCGGAAGTGACCTTGTTCTAGGTCGTGAATTGTGAGATGTTCGCAGACGCGAAAGTATTGATTTTTTCCGAGGAACAATAATGTCATTGACCTTGATGTAATCCCGTTAAACTTGATATAACCTTGATTATTGAATTCGAAACTGAAAAACGAGATGACAAATTGAATTTATTTGAATATTATTTACAATTAACGCTAATTATTATAGTAACAGAACATAACCTTCTGCGACAGTACTGGATTTCCAGCCTCCGTGACTTTTCGCTAATTCTCTTTCGATTGCATATCCGAGAATAATCGATACTTGCGGTTTTATAACGGTATAAAGCTGACTTGTCATTGGCTGAACACCTGTACTTTAATAAGTAGGTGTACTTTAATGACATGCATTAAAGGACTGCTAGCAGGTGTATAATTACTACATTTCGGCATGGTCGAGCATAAAAAACATTAAATTCATGAGCCTCCACACATATCTGTCAAAAGTTTCATGGTCCCATGCAGAAAAACATAAGTTTGTTAGTGTATGACTTCCAATTGGGAAAATCGTTCGTTTCACGAGCTAAAAATGCGATTTGTATAAACGTTAATAAAATCTATAAATTCCAACCGATTGTGCTAATTCTTTCAGAAAGTGTTTAGTTTGTGTGTCTACACCGGTAGTATCTATCATTGGTTTCGATTTTCGACCCAAAGAAAAAGTTTGTAAAAATTTAGTTTTTACGTGATTTTAAGGTATATAAACATGAATAAAATTTACAAATGCCATCGGATTCTTCTAATTTAAAAAGATATATATTGAATTCATGTGGCTGCACATATATCTGTCAAAAGTTTCATGGTCCCATGCAGAAAAACTTAATTGGGAAAATCGTTCGTTTCATGAGCTAAAAATGCGATTTATGTACTCTCTCTCTACAAATCACATCCTTCAAGCTGAACTGCAGTTCTACAGGTATTTTTGTGTTGGAAGGTGTGTAGCAAAATCCCTTATCCATTGACAGCTTATAATATTTTACTTAATTTGCTTAAGCTTTTATAAAATCTGTGATAATGTAATACACTTCTTTTAACCTGTAATGTATTTCGTGGATGTCTTAGCACAGGGCTGGGCACCTAGAGCGAATTCTACTCTCTCACGGGGAGTCATATGACTTTTCTTCAACCCCTTTCTTCCCCGCCGAACACCGCGCAGCGTTGAAGCAGTGACGGATGAATATTAAGCGTCCCCGTTTAGAGTTTGGATTCGCTCCCGGTGCCCAGCCCTGTCTTAGCAGCTGGTAAGCCGAGTTGTGACGCATTCTAGTAGGCCTAAATGAGCTTTGTACTGTGATCAAATTCTGTTTTATCGACGAGCGGGGAAATATGAATTGTCTTTCACGGGGCGAATTGAATAACATATTTACAACACTATTAGTAACTTACATATAATCAATTATTATTACTCAGTCTTTATTTTGAAGATAGGATAAAAGGAAAAAAATCTTAGACAAAAAAAGAAATAACGACCCAAAACCGACCACTCTCAAGAGGATGCGAATAAGGAAGCTTGTGATGGAAGAAACCGTAACGAACGATTGAGGGCATGAGAGCAATGGAGATGACTGGAAATGTGGATTCTGAAACAGATAATATTATTCAGAACTTTCTTCCAAAAAAGAAAACTGGATTCGTTGTCAGAGTTGCAAAACTTGGTATCACGAGTGTTCTGTTGGAGGAGAAGGAAGAAAGCAGTTAGTTTGCTGTCGGTATGTGTAGATTTCAGTATAATGACAAAATAGACAATTTTTTCATTTATGATTGCTGTTCATTATTGTGGATGATTAGTCCTGATTAATTATCTGAAAGTAATTATGCAGTATTGAAATAGAAGTGATTTTGAAAATAATATTTTCTAATTTGATTTCGTATTATTCATATTGCCCCACAATATAATCCAAATTACCCCACATTTTTTTAATCTTTGCGGGTAAATCGGATAGCTCAATTGTGACTTCAGTTACACTTATATTAATATTATAATAATAATTTCATTAATTTTATTACACAGAAGATTAATAAAAATTCGTCTAACCAAAAATATGGATTACCCAACAAATTTAATTAATACAGATTTTAAAAGTATTAACTAATGAAGAAACTTATAAATATAGTTTACTAACTTACTACCACAGAAATAAAATAAAACATAAATATAATCGACATGAATATCGTACTCGAAGACAAAATCTACTTTCCCATTAACTGAGCCTAAATGTCATAAATTGCAGCTCTTAAACATGGTGCTAGTTTCGGCCCAAGACTTTATAATAAAATTACAAACCATTTAGCAAATTTGAAATATTTTAAAATTGAAGCTTTTATATAAAAGAAATTTATAAAATTATTCATGATATATCTGTAGTGCTCGGGGGAAAGTGGCACAAGTCAAAAATATTAATTTTACAGGAGTAGGAAAAAACTCTTCACACTGGTTTATGTCGATTTGATTTTCTTCTGTATGAATTATTATAATGGGAGAAATACTTATATCTCTTTTCCCAAGCGAGCAGATGTTCCGTAAGTTGTCAATAAATTAATAAAAAATGTTTGTGGAAACTGACTTATGCCACTTTTCCCAAGCACTGCAGATATAAAATTAACAAATGAAGAGTCCACTGCAAGAATGATGGATGTCATTTGGAATACATTTTTCAGGAGAAGCAATTGAAAGTTTGAAATGCTTAGCGCTCAAAGCTTAACTGTGATTTTCCGATCATTACTGGACAATGACTATCAGTGTTAATGCCATATAACTCTCTATGTACATTCTATATGTCTTAAGCTATGCACTGACAGTCTTGGTTCATTTTCGACAAGAAAGTGACATCCATCATTCTTGCAGTGTACTCTTCAAATGTGTGTATTTTTTAACTTTTATTTCTGTTGACTATATTCATGTTTTTATTGAATATCACTGGCTTCTGTCTGATTGTCAATTTATATTAAATGTGTTTTTCTCTCTTTTTCTTTTTCTTCTTTTTTGCTCTTGTGTATTATTTATTGGTTTAAATTAAGTTACTTACTGTATTTAGTAAACTGCCCTTGTAAATTTTATGTTACATTATTAGCTAAGACCACACCGTACACGAGCCTGGCTCTTACGGTAGTGGCTAGAAACATTTTTTTTTTATAAATTTAATTTGTACTCACTAGCTAGCTAGCTAGTTAAATAAATAAATGATAAAATATCTACTGCTTCTTTAAACATGTAAGTACAACAGTTCATTAGCGATAATGTGGGTATATTCCAAGAAAAATGTTAAAATGTCTGAAATTATTCAATTACCCCTCTTTACTCTATTTCGTTTCAACTCCCTTGAGTATTATTCCCAGCAGAAAGGTTGCTTCTTCCGCAGTTTCTTAAGTTGTCACTGAAGTACAGTGAATTTACTTCTGTGAATACGATACAATTACTCAGAAAAATAAAATGATTAATTTCCAGATAGCTTCTATAAGAAGATCTTGATGACTAAGACATCACCGCGGCAACTCCACATCATTGTATAAGTAATCTTGATTTTACGACTACAACAACAAATTACTCTAACCGCACAGCAGTGATCTCGTTCCGAGAACCCTCCCAGATTCCACAATGAAGTCTAATCATATAACAAGGAAGATATTTCACAGCCGTAAATTCTCTTCGCAACAATAACATAAAGAACAAAAAAAGACTCCATTTAATACGCTCCTAAAACAACTTATAAGTGCCTTTAGGCAGCTAAATATATATTAAACAAGGTCGGCGGCTTTTGTCAACACTACTAAAGCAATAAGACGTCACTTCAGTCAGAGAAACCGCAGACAAGCTAAGCCCCTCACCTGTTCTCAGCAATAAGCAATCAACCCGATCATTAAGAGCGGCTTCAGCCAGTTGTGCTCGGGGCAATAGTGACTCATGTCTCAGGTGCAATAAAATCCTACCCTCAGCGGGATGAGCCCCTATTTTTAAACGGGGCCGCTCTCCAAATCTCCCTTTCTTCTAATTTGTAATAGTATTTCATCGTCATGGGTGTTCTAGTGATTAAAGCGTTTGTATGTGGACTCGAGGATCATGGACTCAAACCCGTCCGTGGGAAAGAAAACATCCAATATTCATCTTTCTCAGAGAGGGAGCTCTAAGTTTGTGATATATATTAATTAGTGCTGTTGATCGATCAAAATATTTAATAGATTAACTATTTGAATTTAATCGATTAATCGAAAGATTAATACACACTTCTTGTTAAATTTAACTTGTGTTCGGTGATAAGCATAAGTATTAAATGTTGTATATCTGTATATATTGTATCGTTATATAACAAAACATTTATTTTAATTATTTACTAATATATTTATTATGAGGCTTATAATTTATCGTGTCAGTTTCTTCGGGAATTTTTTAAACAAACATAAATAACAAAAAGTACGAAGACTCACCTAGTTAATACTGCTTCATCCATGATTTTAAACATGTGAGTGCATTCACGTGCTTCGAATTAAGTGCCGCTCTACGTTTAGTAACAATATTTCCTGCATCACTGAACATGAAAAAAAAAAAAAAAACTTTTTTTTTCTGTCCAGCACTTTTCCACGATCGATCAATTTAAATTCAAAAGTTTCACCGAGTTTACCTCTCAAATTCTCATATGACATAATGGAGTTTACAGTTTTCACAAACCACAGAAAACTAAACACACAACCTTCATATATAAACTCACATAAGGGATGAGGGGAACGAATCCCAGAAAAGTATGTATTTCATATGCTAGGGAGATGAGCTAACAGCAAGGTGGAAGTTTTCTTGGAAAACCATAAAACTTAATAAAGCTTCTGCATTGTGTTTCAACTTTCAATAATGGTAGACTAGGTCACTGTCCTCATATCTCCAACTCTTTCTGAAGTGTTTGTGCAAAGATTTTCCCTACGCTACCTACTTTACAGTTATAAAATAATAATAGCACTGTTGTGCTTTTAAGTAAGCAATTTCCGAGAGAGGAATATTGTCGGAATTTTTAGTATGTGTTTCTATTAATATAATAGTAATTAATATCAACTACAACCGATTAATTTTAATCGACTCGATTATTCGATTAAATATTTTGATCGATTAATCTTACAACAGAAATTGATCGATTAATCCAAAGGGTGGATACGCTATGACTCTAAAGAAAATACCAAAATCTTTCATGTGCCATACAGCTCCTATACTAATTTATATAACGTTCCTTTCGCAATAACAACATTATTCACAGACGACTGAATCATAATGAAGTTGTGTACCTACTTAAAATCTGGAGATACATTCATCCACAAACATAATCTCCTTCTTTCTCTTCTAATCTTGTGCTATTTTTAGGCGTATGGTTATATTTCCTTCTATAAACCTATGTAAGACAAACTCATAATACGAATCACCCTGGTAGTGAGATTAGCACGGTATAGCACCACATTCGAGGCAACGCAGAACAATCATAAGACAAAGGACACAACCACTTCCGTGGTATGTCCATAAATTCGTTCATTAATGACACCGGGAACCGAACCCGGAAGCGCATACGCCACCTCTGATGAACCATAGCGGAGAACAAATTTATCCAGTTCATACAATTACTAAGTTTCTGAATTTTAAATGCTTTTACTAACACAGTCACAAAAGGAAGCAGAGGATGGTTTGAAATCTCCCTTATTTAAGACGACGTTTCTCTAAAATTTATTATTCTTAAAAAAAAAAACAAACAAAAGAAAAATAATAAATTTAGTACTAACAAATCGGTTTTGTTTAAAGTTGTCAAGTAAATAAACAAGTTATTAAAGGCAGTCGCGTTTTAAGACCCAGCAAGAATTAATGGTAGTTCCATTACGTTTACTGCTCTCAGATGACAAGGCTGTTGACTCCACGCGTCTATCCGTTATTGCGAATGCAATCCGCGAAAATTAACCTCAGGAGGTCCGTCTCTGTGACAAATGACCACAGACGGTGGTGATTAAAATACATTCAGGGACACGCACGTGGTTGCCAGCCATTTGTCAACTATTTACCCTCTCTTATAAATCACGTCTTAAAAGGGAAGCCGCTAAAAAGCAGTTATAAAAATAATCACTGTCCTATAACACACAGAGTAAGATCTGATAAACCGACCACGCCTTCTCAACGTGAAGTGTCTAAGATGGAAATCAAGGCGTATTTTTAACGCGTCCCAAGAAATATCCGATAACATCAATCGGGCTTTACACTAGATAGTCAAAAGCAAAACAATTCCCAAAAAGAAGTACAAATGAATTAAATACTGTATAATTATGTCATTCACACAAAAGTTTAGTGTGGACAGATATATGCCGATCGAGGACAACATGGAAATAAGCAATAATCAGCAAAACAGAGAGTCTCTTATGGAAAATGAAAACATTATTAAGCAGTAGCAGTAGCAGTAGTAGTAGTAGTAGTAGTAGTGGTGGTGGTGGTGGTGGTGGTGGTAGTCTTGGCCTGCTAAGCCATATTACTATTATTATTACTATTATTATTATTATTATTAATATTATTATTATTAATATCTAAAGCAAGGAGATGCACTATCACCTTTACTTTTTAACTTTGCTCTAGAGTATGCCATTAGGAAAGTCCAGGATAACAGAGAGGGTTTGGAATTGAACGGGTTATATCAGCTGCTTGTCTATGCGGATGACGTGAATATGTTAGGAGAAAATCCACAAACGATTAGGGAAAACACGGAAATTTTACTGGAAGCAAGTAAAAAGATAGGTTTGGAAGTAAATCCCGAAAAGACGAAGTATATGATTATGTCTCGTGACGGGAATATTGTACGAAATGGAAATATAAAAATTGGAAATTTATCTTTTGAAGACGTGGAGAAGTTCAATTATCTGGGAGCAACAGTAACAAATATAAATGATACTCGGGAGGAAATTAAACACAGAATAAATATGGGAAATGCCTGTTATTATTCGGTTGAGAAACTTTTATCATCCAGTCTGCTATCGAAAAATCTGAAAGTTAAAATTTATAAAACAGTTATATTACCGGTTGTTCTGTATGGTTGTGAAACTTGGACTCTCACTTTGAGAGAGGAACATAGGTTAAGGGTGTTTGAGAATAAGGTGCTTAGGAAAATATTTGGGGCTAAGAGGGATGAAGTTACAGGGGAATGGAGAAAGTTACACAACACAGAACTGCACGCATTGTATTCTTCACCTGACATAATTAGGAACATTAAATCCAGACGTTTGAGATGGGCAGGGCGTGTAGCACGTATAGGCGAATCCAGAAATGCATATAGTGTTAGTTGGGAGGCCGGAGGGAAAAAGACCTTTAGGGAGGCCGAGACGTAGAAGGGAAGATAATATTAAAATGGATTTGAGGGAGGTGGGATATGATGATAGAGAATGGATTAATCTTGCGCAGGATAGGGACCAATGGCGGGCTTATGTGAGGGCGGCAATGAATCTCCGGGTTCCTTAAAAGCCAGTAAGTAAGTATTATTATTACTATACACAGTAACTAAATGGTCAAATTTACTAAAGATTATTATTTTTTTGGTCCTACAGAATATATCTGTTATGGTAACAATTAATATTAGAGGAGAAAAATTCGCTCCGGCGCCGGGGATCGAACCCGTATCCCTGGTCCCACATACCGAGCGCTCTCACCATTGAGCTACGCCGAAGTCCAATCCACAGCACCGGATCGAACTCCACTCCTCAAGTGTTTTTCCCTTTATGGCCTGACTCGTAGTTGGGCAGGTATGTTGACAGTTTTTTATTAAGTCAACTGCCATTATACAAGGAGCGCACTCAGTTGAGTGACTTGGTGGCCGGGATTCCCCAGTAATGTGCACAGTAATCTGTACAGATCCCTGGGATCGGAGCGAATTTTTCTCCTGTAATATTAATTGTTACCATAACAGATATATTCTGTAGGACCAAAAAATAATAATCTTTAGTAAATTCTTCAAGCAACAGTGCATATTTTCTTCTATCAGGTAACAAAATCTGAACTCGGCTTGAAAACGCTGCGATCTTTAGCGAAGACCACAGACATAACAGGTAAAAAACTATCGCGGTAAAAGAATGTCGGCACATGCATTATCGACTTCTGCTCCCCCGCATTCCTCAAAGAAAGAAACTTCTTTTAAAAATTAATGTGTCAAGTATAGAAAGAGGGTAAGAGTTTTTGTGCTTCTTTCATTTGACAAATGGATATATTATTCCTATTTCTGAAGGAGCTCACAAGCCTTCTGGATTGATTTCTGTCAAATAAATATATAAGTTATAATAGGAACAGCTAGATTGTACTCTTTACAAGACAATGCCACGACGAGTTCTTAGTCGTACTTTGCACCGCCTCGTGGCAGTACTGAGTGTGCCAGAGGCCTCGTCTTCAGCTGATTCACTACCAAAGAAACGGAGTTTTAATTTCGGTGGATCTTGTAAAAATTGTAATCTATACTAATAATAAATATGTAGCCGAAATTTTTCTGGTAATTTTCGATTTTTCAAAAATAATTGGTCCTAACATATATAATTAACCACCCTGAAACCGAAAATCGCTTTTTTGAAATTTTTGTCTGTCTGTCTGTATGTTTGTTACCTTTTCACGCGATAATGGATGAACGGATTTCGATGAAAATTGGAATATAAATTAAGTTCGTTGTAACTTAGATTTTAGGCTATATGGCATTCAAAATACATTATTTAAAAGGGGGGTTATAAGGGGGCCTCAATTAAATAAATCTAAATATCTCGCTTATTATTGATTTTTGTGAAAAATGTTACATAACAAAAGTTTCTTTAAAAATACTTTGCGATAAGTTTTATTCCTTGAAAAATTTTGATAGGACTGATATTTAATGAGATAAATGAGTTTTAAAATTAAAATAACTGCCATCTAAGGCCGTGTAATGAATTAAAAACAAATGACTTCGTCTATAAGGGGCCTTGGACAGCAACAATCGAAAGCTATGAAAGATAGCCTACAGAGAATGTTTCTGTGTTTGTATGAAGTAATATCGGAAGCTAAATTAACCGATTTGTATAATTAATTAATTATTATTTCACCATTGGAAAGTGTAGTTTCTCTAGATGGAAATAATACTATAATGTTATTACAGTAACTTCTGATATAATAATGTAATGTAATATAATATAATATAATATAATATAATATAATGTACTGTAATATAATATAATACTATATAATATAATTTAAGTTATTTGAACCATAGTGGGCCAAGCGCCATTTACTGAATACGTAGAAAACAAGGGTTAAAATTAAGTTATTACCATAATTCAATGGAAACCTATAACAAGTAAAATAAAATATAACCTACACATTACATCTAAAAGATGTCAATCTTCATTAAACTATGGTTGCATGTAATAAAAATTAAGAAACATGTTAAAGGAATTGTCATTGCACCAAATGAGTGTCTCTGGACCAAAATGATCGCATTTTAATTATTTGGATGCAATTTAAATTAAGTAACATATTAAACGATTTATCCTTCTATCAAACACGAATGTTCCCTGGATCAAATGTCCTATTTTAATTATGTAATTACTTTATATTTATTTCTAACGGGTGCAGCGGAGCGCACGGGTACGGCTAGTGGAAAATATATTAGTGAGACAGGCTATTTCTACAAAATATCGGTTTGCGTTACCATTAGCCTGTATCACAAACTTGAAATTATGTATGAGTAAAAATAGAAAGTGATTTTGATCATCTTTCTGATAGAATAACGTTGTTGTTTTCGTCTAAATATAATGGATGTAATACATCTCACGGTTATTTTCTGTTAGCACTAATATTAATATAGGGCTAGTTAACTGAACCTAAGGGAAGACTCCACTCAAAATCATAAAAATTAAAAAAAAAAAAAAAAAAAAAGCTAATGGCTATTCCACTTCTTTGGAAAGTATATTTTTATACCCAAAATGGATTTATTTCAATTCAGATTACAAATATGTTTATTTTTTTTTATTAAGGCTGGTAAGGGAGCGTGCATTTAAAGATCTGTCAACATCATTTTTTCATCAAAGAAATCTTATTTACAAATTTCTGATTACAAATCTAGTAACATTTTGTTCTAAAGTTAGCTCCCTGAAGTTACTACATGAATGCGGCGGAGGGGAATTTTAATAGGTATGTGCCTAGACCATATATGTAACAGATAGGTCAACGCTATGTTAAAATGGTTTGCACTTTGAAGAGAACAACCGCCAGGATCGCCACCCGTTCGCCGTAAACGAACAGGAGATGGCAGTACAGTCGCTAATGCAATTCAAATAGGAATTATGACGTGACTCCTTATGTAACAACTAGATGGCAGCGTAGTAAACCTGACAAAGGTTGTTAAAGTCAAAGCCTATAAGGCCGATCTATCTGGGATATATATGATCTAGGGTATGTGTTACATAAATATGAATTTACTTTCAAATCCATTTTTCCGTAAGTTTATTTTTCTTTATTCAATACCAACTTTTTATGCCAAATATTAAACAATCTGTATGAAATTTTACTGCAAATATAAGATATTCCAACACATGAATGCACAGAAATGTTTCTCTATATCTTGTGAAAGCATAAAAATTGAGATCTTCTACTAAACACTTGGTTCTGAAAATATTTCTAAAAAAATAATAAAAAAATCAAAAGCCAAAAACATTTGTAAATTCAAAATTTGGATTCTGTTAGTCCATTACATAGTAAGCATGCTCTAAAACTTTGGTTGAAAAACAATGATTAGGAAAAAAGTTGCCATTTTTAGTACAGCTGTTACTTCTAGAACAGTGTGCAGTGAAATTTGACCCCGTTCCTCGCACACATTTCTAGTATAAGATATACAGGGACATCATTTTATTTTTACCTCAATTTTTATTGTACCTGAGTTTTTTAATGTACTTCACTCCCACCCCTTCTACTAATGAAGTTCCTCCACACAGATCCAAGACCCATAGCGTAAACAGCACTGAGTTAGCGAGTACAGTACGTTCCAGAAATATGTTCGTGTTTTCCAGTGACGAAAGAACTTTCAATATTGAGTCATATTTTCGCACAGGTACTATCCGTTTGCCTACGTCACATCCAGATTTCCCCACCTGCTTCTGTTGGCGCCTCTGTAAAAGCTGGGCTGTCTTGGCTCTTTTCTGAAAACATTAATTTCTGTTAGGAATTGGACGTTTACGTAATATTGTACAACTGTTTAAAATAATTTAAATAAAAGGGCCTCGTTAAGTAATTAACTGCCACGTGATTTCCTAACTTTCTACGATCTTGCGGCATAACCACTTGGACGGACAATAGATAGCATGTCTGAGTAATTTTATCTGTGCGGGTCGGGCAGAAGTGAAGATTGAATTTACAGTACGTAAGGTACTCTTTTATAGAGTAGGTACAGAATTATTTCAACATGAGTTACTAGTACGAATGACGAAACTGACAATTGGAATTAGATGCAGTGCGATAATATGCACAAAAGAACTGAAGCCTGTATCGAAATGAACGGCCACCATTTTCAAAAATGTGTTTAAATATTCATATTAAGAGTATTTTTCAATTTAACTTCATTCTCTATATTGTACGCTAATGTGCTGTAGACAGTATAATATACACTGCATAATGAATACGTCCGCATGGACAGCTCAGTTCGTGAGTAAAAACACTCAATATTAATACTGTACTGTATTTTGATTAAACAAAAACGTAATGAAAATTATCGAACTCAAAATCGCGATATTTCCTAGTTTACGTAAATGGATGAACTAATTTTCTTCCCTCCTATACCTAGCAGAGTCATTTGTTTGTGTTTTATGCCAGTATCATCGAACTACAGTTATGGAAGGGGATAGCAAACTGTGTTTCCGGTTGTCTAAAGGTATAGCCAGGTTAATATTAAAAATGTTAGTAAAAATAAAATGATGTCCCTGTATATACTCATATGGTTAGCATGGGGCAGAGTCGCACTCTGAGGCAGTATACAAGAAAAATGACGATCACTCTTAGAAAGGGACGCAAATTTCAATTTCCTTTGCGAGAGTCAAACCCGGTTCCGGTATATTTGTAGCCATATGCAGCATTACCTATTTAAAACACAACAGAAAACTAAAATCTCGTAGTATTGCACAAAAATATTTTATTACATCCGGTAATGTAAGCCTCTAAGGACTGTTCACTGCAAAGCTATTCGGTTCACTTGTTTCATGTCCCTACTTACGCACAATGCGTGTGAAATCGAGTTAACCCGGAAGCGGGTAGCCGGCACGAAGAAACGTCAAGATCCGCAACCAACCCCTTTATAATGTAAAACAGACCACAGAGGACGATAACGTCGTGGAAAAGCCAGTTCGTACTTAATTTAGAGACGCTGCGTTCAATATAAACACACTTCAGACCTACTTTTATTGCAATAAATTACTTCATTTTAGCGGAGTTTACACATTTTTTCACGTCACATATAATTAATTAAGTTGCAGTCTTAATTATTGCTATGCACGATATACATTGACCGCAAAACCTAGACGCGATTTTAACAGTAAAGAAGAATCGGAACGAAAACGGTAAAATTGTTGAAATGTGTACATTTAAACGTGAGCATTCACAATTAACAAAAAGCTTGCCGGAGCCCGGGATCGGGAACGGAAAGTTGGCCAAGTTTCAACTTTAGCGTTCACGTTTCCGATCACAGCCCACTAGATTCATTCTATTGCCACCTAAAAGCTATTTTGTCGTCGTATATTTTGTATCAAGAAGACCGTGACATAACCTATGCATTATTTTGTTCTGTGCTGTGCATCATGGAGCAAGTTTTATTTGATGAGATTCTAATATTGAGTGTTGAGGAAAATCCTCATGTTTACGATAAGCGGCGCGCCTCGTATAAAGATGAGAAAATGAAGATACGTGGCTTTCAGTAGCTGCATCTTTGAACACAGATCGTAAGTGAATCATATTTTATTACTGTATTGGTTGTATTACACACTACATATTCACGCTTCAATTCAATAACTACTGTTGTGTTCACTTTTGTTCTATTACAAATGTTTCTTCTCTAATTATTTTACGTTATGGTAGACTTAAAATAGGTTATGATAATAAAGATGCATGGGCATATTTATAGTACCGTACCTAATGAATTGTTTCAGTTGAAATTTCGAAGTTGGTTGACCTGTGTTTATGTTGGCTGCCTTGTACTCATGAGAGAACGCCATTGGACAATTATACACAAATAACGTCAGAATGCGTAATATCGACTTCAGATATCGTTATTTACATGCATATCGATATGCATAGTCGTCTACGTTCTCGGTTTATTGTGAATCAACAATTTTAATATTCACATCCTCTGCTTCTCGTTTTCATTCTGGTTCTCGTTCCCGGTTTATTGTGAACCAGCCTTAAGACTGTATGCCGGATTTACATGTCACAGACCTGGGTTCAAATGTTAGCTATTTCAAACGGAACTTCTGGTGAACGAAAACCGTGTTGGAACAGGATTATTTTTTAGCATTCCTGTTTACCAATCTACAACAGCACTAATTGCCCATTGTCTCATTATCACAATTTGACGAACAAATGCTAAGTCATGCATGTCACAAACTCAATACACACAATGTCGACTACCTCAGATATGTACAGTATCTTTAGGAGGTTACTAACCTCTATAGCAAGTGTTGACACTTCTTTATTTATTCGGCTGGAAATTCACTTAATGACCAGTCTTTAACGTCAAATTAAGCAGGAGTTTTGATTTCTTATCACGAGATGCGCAGATGTTTTTTTCTTTATTCTGTATATTTATTGTCATATTCTTTTAGAGATCCAGTTGTTTCCAATTTGTTTACCAGTCCCAGTATTGTGTTTCTTTGGGAGGGATTATGAACACTAAATTCTCTCTGGTATTTCCTTTGAGTAACACAGAAAAATACGGGAAATGCCTGTTATTATTCGACTGAGAAGCTTTTATCATCTAGTCTACTGTCAAAAAATGTGAAAGTTAGAATTTATAAAACAGTTATATTACCGGTTGTTCTATATGGTTATGAAATTTGGACTCTCACTTTGAGAGAGGAACATAGGTTAAGGGTGTTTGGGAATAAGATGCTTAGGAAAATATTTGGGGCTAAGAGGGATGAAGTTACAGGAGAATGGAGAAAGTTACACAACACAGAACTGCACGCATTGTATTCTTCACCTGACATAATTAGGAACTTTAAATCCAGACGTTTGAGATGGGCAGGGCATGTAGCACGTATGAGCGAATCCAGAAATGCATATAGAGTGTTAGTTGGGAGGCCGGAGGGAAAAAGACCTTTGGGGGGGCCAAGACGTAGATGGGAAGATAATATTAAAATGGATTTGAGGGAGGTGGGATATGTTGATAGAGACTGGATTAATCTTGCTCAGGATAGGGATCAATGGCGGGCTTATGTGAGGGCGGCAATGAACCTCCGGGTTCCTTAAAAGCCAGTAAGTAAGTAAGTATGTATGTATGTATGTCCTTTGAGTAGCTGTAATTGAATTCGTAATCCAGTATTGCTTCACAAGGAAGAGCCGTTGATTTAATGTGTACTGCATTTTCAGTGACTAAAACAAAATGTCGGAAACAGCTGCCAACAATAAGGAATAAAGAATAAACATCTGCGCATCTCGTGACAGGGAATCAAAAGTCCTGCTTAATTTGACGTTAAAAACTGGTCATTAAGTGAATTTCCAGCAGAATAAATAAAGAATTTTCAACATTTGCTATAGAGGTTAGTAATCTCCCAAAGATACTCTACATTTGAGGTATAACAAATTGTGGCTAGAAGAAAGAAAGAAAGAAAGAAAGAAAGAAAGAAAGAAAGAAAGAAAGAAAGAAAAAAAGAAAGAAAGAAAAAGAAAGAAAGAGAAAGAAAGAAACAAACAAACAAACAAAGAAAAGAAAGAAAGAAAGAAAGAAAGAAAGAAATGTGTTATTTCTATATAAATCACTCTGACGATGGAGTAGTGGTGGGATACTAATAGGGAAATTGTAGAACTGTCATTCAACCACTGCAAATTTCTTAGAATTAGCCTGACATCGAACCTCGTTCCTTCTAGTCGTTACAGCTACCAGCAAACTGAACTACGGTTGGGCGATGGGATGCTCCGGCCTCCTTGTACATCGTCACGACGTCCAGCATTGCTGTGTCAGAAGTCCCTTGTCTCTTCTTGTTATAGAATTCGTCGCGGATTACCTGTGTCCATTCTCTCTCGCGTTTCAGAGGCAACAGAAGTGGAATTCCGACGGTAGTTTCGAAAATGACAGATGGGGGCGGGCTGACATTTTCTCCGCCTAGCGAAATGGGAACAATGACGCACTGGGACTGTACTGACAAATGTCCGCCTCACAATTCAATCAAAGACATATGCCAGTCTAACACAAACAGTTGGAATGCTTGTAGAAAAGGAACCGAACGATTCAAATTATACACCTTCACAGAACCAACGTCAACAAGGCCGTTTTAAAGGTAAAAATCAACAGCGGGCGGTCCGGGAAGGCGGGCAGCCCTCTAATTTCACTTGTGCAGCGTTTACAAGTACTGCCGCCTTGTGAGGGGGAGGCCCACCCACAGCAGGCCTTGCACAGCCCAGCTCGGTGGTCTCTGGTATAGCATGCCACTGTCTGTCGTGGTTTTTCTGAGTCACTATTAATGTGGAAAGCGCAAACATGTGTTATTAGTAAGGACCGTATTTTTGCTAATAGTGATACGCGCGAAATTTTCCACAATTACTCTCTTTGTTATATTTACCATTCTACAGACGTGGACAAATTATTAGCAAAATTGAAGATTTTTATTATGTATTTTTACAAAATATGATTCTTCAATTTAGACTACACTTGACATTTTTCCGTATTTCCAAATTATTAGCAAAATTGAAGATTTTTATTATATATTTTTACAAAATATGATTCTTCAATTTAGACTACACTTGACATTTTTCCGTATTTCCAAATTATTAGCAAAATTGAAGATTTTTATTATATATTTTTACAAAATATGATTCTTCAATTTAGACTACACTTGACATTTTTCCGTATTTCCAAATTATTAGCAAAATTGAAGATTTGTACTGTATATTTTTAGAGAATTTAACTCTTCAATTTGGACTACATTTGATATTTTTGCATATTTACGAATTATTAGCAAAACTGAAGGTTTTTATTATATATTTTTACAAAATTCGATTCTTCAATTTGGAATACAGTTGACATTTTGGATATTTTTTCAAATTATTAGCAAAACTGAAGATTTTTATTTTATAGTTTTACAAAATTTGACTCTTCAATTTAGACTGTAGTTGACATTTTTGCTAATTTACAAATTATTAACAAAATTGAAAATTTTTTATTATTTATTTTTACAAAATTTAACTCTTTAATTGAAACTACAGTTGACATTTTTGCATATTTCTGTCTACTGTAATGATAGAAATATGCAAAATTGTCAATTGTAATCTAAATTGAAAAGTCAAATTTTGTAAACAGAATTAACATAAAAATCGTCAATTTTGTTAATAATTTGTCCACGTCCGTAGATGCCGTAAACTGGGGTAAACTTGACCATAAAAAGGTTTAAAACATGACGTCAGATGCGCTGAATATACTAAAAAAAATCATTATTTTTTTCTCCAGTTAAGTATTTTTTTAAAGTCTTAACAAGCAAACGTTCTGATGGGGGCAGATAAAGAAGTTAAATTTTTTTCTTCCACCATGTTAATAATGTCAAAAGAAGTGTTTATACAGGGTGCGCCAGAAAGAACGGATGGATTTCACATGGCAAGAAAATTGTAAAGATTCATCAAATCAAAAATTTATTGTTATCAACATATTCACCAATACATGCAGTTTATTTATGGAAAACAACATTATCCATATGATGTCCTCGGCTTTCAATACAGGCATCGAGGCGTTTTCTGATGTTCGCCATCACTTTCACAGTCATAGCTGGTGCAATTGCCACGATTTCTTCACGAATCGCTGTCTCGCTGTCTTCAGTTCGTCCAGTGTATGTGATCGATGTTTACAAACTTACGCCTTCAAATGGTCCCAAAGAAAGAAGTCGCAGGGCGCGAGATCTTACCGTAGCCTCGGACAATCTCAGTGCAATAGATTTTCGTCCAGGTGATTTCTTCTTTAATGTTGAACCTGTGATACGAAATGAAGCCACCCACCGCAAAATTGTATTCCGAGTTGGAATCCTAGCGTGACATCCGATGTCGAAATGAGTCCTGAGTGGCGATCACAGACTCTTCATTTTTCAAAAATGTCTCTACGATGAAAGCACGTTGTACACCAGACCAACACCATATTCTCAACTGAAACTGCATTCTATGCTGACCCAACAGTCGTGGTCCCCCTCACTATATCTCTCTCCTCGTTGCGTATCGATAGTTTGAAATCCATCCGTTCTTTCTGACGCACCCTTTACAAATTTTGGCCACTCGAACGCAATTACGAGAGCCGTAACAAAATAAGTTCGCTAGGGCCGCTAACAGAAAAAAAAAAACACATTTTCATTGAACAAATTTAGCGGACACAGCAATTGTTGAGCTGTTTTTCAACATATTTTCCATCAGAATTGAGACATTTCTCATATCATGGGATCGACAGAGAGAGGTGCAGACGCAGTCAAACGCTGGTTCCGATCTGAGGCGGCTGACTTCTACGACACAAAAATTGATCCCATGGTATGACAAATGTCTCAATTCCAGTGGGGGATATGTTGACAAATAGCGCAACAATTGCTGTATCTGTTTCAATAAATATTTCTATGCAATTGTGCTTTTTTCTATAAACGGCCCCAGGGAAAATCACTTTCTGGACGGCCTCGTAATTGCGGTCGTGAGGCCAAAATTTGTATAAACACTTCTTTTGACATTATTAACATGGTGGAAGAAAAAAATTTAACTTTTTTATCTGCCCCCATCAGAACGTTTGCTTGTAAGTCACAACTAGGGTTCATATGATTTAATTCTTTTGGACAAGTTTACCTAAGCGGTCAAGTTTACCCCAGTACACGGTACCTAAAATATCATATTTAAGCAAACCAGAATCGCGAAATACGGCGAAATTTGAATCAGTGTGTGAAATGTCTCAATAACCACGAAATATAGGCTCTATCGCTGAAACTATGAAATATCACCAATTGTATTCAGTATCGTTTGAAAACATGTAATTTCTCTTTCTATTAATTTTTCAATCGTTTGGTAACGCTAATATTGTCCATCTCTGTGGAGTAATGGTTAGCACGTCTGGCCATGAAACGAGCGGAACCGGGTTCATATCCTGGTTGGGACAAGTTACCTGATTGGGTTTTTTTCCCGGGGTTTTCCCTCAACCAAGTGAAGCAGAATTGCTGGATAACTTTCAAAGTTGGACCTCGAACTCATTTCGCCATCATTAATTCACATATCATCATAATCATCATCATCATCATAATCATCGTCATCCGGGTTAAGTTCACAGTGCGGTGTGTTATACTCGTACAAGAGCGTGGCCGTTCGGCTATCCAATAATTCACAAAATAGGAGTGGTAGACACAATTATCCTCAGGCTGCAGTCCCTGATCCCTCCTCCGTACAAGAGAAAAAAAAGTCAATATTTCTATATTTTCTCTATGAATATTGTGTACACTCACGTTTACTATCTCTATAACTATCGAAAAAAGAACGATTTGCTGCAGTATGTTATGAACAGAGGCTATATTTTGATGCAAAGAGGTACATAACCACAGTGAATTTGATGTGAACTGTCTGCAGGAAGAGTGGTTCCGTGGGAGAAACTTTTCTGCGTAGGCCTACATGAAAAAACTCACCGACTGTCCCAAAAATCATAGTGTGGATAATGTCTAGAGACAATGCTTAGTTTATATTTTGGTGATTTTGTATTTTAGTAGGTTATTTTACGACACATTATCAACATCTTAAGTTATTTAGCGTCTGAATGAGATGAAGGTGATAATGCCGGTGAAGTGAGTCCGGAGTCCAACACCGAAAGTTACCCAGCATTTGCTCATATTGGGTTGAGGGAAAACCCTCAACCAGGTAACTTGCCCCGACCGGGAATCAAACCCGGGCCACCTGGTTTCGCGGCTACACGCGCTAACCGTTACTCCACAGGTGTGGACTATATTTTAGTCATGTTGATAGGAGTGATGTGTAAGAAAAGTCAACAGGAAGTTTTATAGTAAACATAATATCGTAGGCTTAGTGGAAAAAGTTGGTAATTATAAAGGAAAGCAATGAGACTTACTATTTTTCCTACAATTAATTGGCAACTTATTTCACGAAATATATCTAAATTCGGACGTCGATTATAGTTTTTCAAGGGCCGTCGTTTCAATATACCGGTAGTGCCTCTTTAAACAAGAAATCATGTACGTTCCTCTTTCATTTGTTTACGGTTTCTCTTTTGTGAGTGATTATTGGCATATCAGAAAGTTCACAGTTCAGTGCTCATTTCAATTAGCTCTACCGTACAAGAAGAAGTTCAGAAAAATACATGAAAAAAAATCAGTAAAAGTATTGTGACCAGACATGCAAATAATGGCTTAGAAAAAAGAAATTTATTTCAATTTTGTAGTCTTATTTTATGCACTAGCTGTACCCGTGCGCTCCGCTGCACTTATTAGAAATAAATATAAAGTAATTACATAATTAAAATAGAACAATGGGTCCAGGGAACATTCGTGTTTGATAGAAGAATAAATCGTTTAATATGCTACTTAATTTAAATTGTATTTAAATAATTAAAATGCTATCATTTTGGTCCAGAGACAACTCATTTGGTGCAAATATAATTAATTTCACATTTTTCTAAATTAGTCTTGAATGCATCCTTTAATAAATCACTCCAAATTAATAGAGTTGATTGTGTAAAAATGTAAGAATTCACGATCTCCTATGCACTACTGCCATAGAATGAATAAATTTTGTTTTCTTCCTACTAAAAAATTTAATATTTTGCACATAGCAGTTACGGAACAACGACACTATAATCTGAGGCGGCGGTGGAAGTGTATTGCATTGTTATTTTAAAACTCTTGTATACCCTTACATATCAGTCCTATCAAAATTTTGCCTGGAATAAAACTTATCGGAAATCATTTTTAAAGAAACTTTTGTTATGTAATATTTTTCACAAAAATCAATAATAAGCGAGATATTTCGGTTTATTTAATTCAGGCCCCCTTATAACTCCCCTTTCAAATAAAGTATTTTGAATGCTATATAGCCTAAAATCTAAGTTACAACGAACTTAATTTATATTCCAATTTTCATCGAAATCCGTTCAGCCATTACCGCGTGAAAAGGTAACAAACATCCAGACAGACAGACAGACAGACATACAAACAAAAATTTCAAAAAAGCGATTTTCGGTTTCAGGATGATTAATTATACATGTTAACACCAATTATTTTTGGAAAAGCGAAAATTACCAGAAAAATTTCGGCTACAGATTTATTATTAGTATAGATAACTGCGGCGTGACTATTCATCAGCTGTGACATAGAAAGCCTCAAGCCCACCCCCTAGCGCAATACTTAGCCTATAAAGTGGTGCAGGGTGTGGTCGTGACCCATATTGCAGTATTACGCCAAATGGAATAATTCAAACGCCAGACTCTCAACCTTTATCAGCAAGGAGAGACCGTGACCCACTTACTACACGCCACGCAAATGAGACGCGAACCGAGGACCTTATTAATGGGATCGATACTGGACCTTTGCAGCAAGGAGCAAGGTGACAGGACGTCAAAACTGACGGTGGAACGTGACCTACTTCTAAAGTGATCTCACAAAGCAGGCGAAACTACAAACAACTAAAATAGATGGGGTGCGTTCAAAGATCTCACTAATTTTGAGTGAAGAATAATGTTCAACTGAAACTGAAACAAAAACACACACAAAATTGCAACCTCATTCAAGAAATTAAATTACAACATCGCATACAGAACAAATAACACTCTACAAAAACACACAAACAACACAAACAAACAAATACAACCACACAGGCGTATACAAACTCAAATGTAACACCTGCAACACCTTCTACATAGGACAGACAGGCAGATCATTTCAAACACGTTACAAAGAACACATCACAGCCATAACAATATTACAAAACACCTCCACATATGCAGAACACATCAAAAATGCTAACCACACCTTCAGAGACATCAACATGGAAATACTACACATCCAACCAAAAAGCCAGAAACTAAACACACTAGAACAATATGAAATATACAGACACACGAAAACACACCCAAACGAAATTCTCAACAAACCTCAATTTCAGAACACACACACTCTTTGACTCTACACTATACCACACGAACACACCCTCACAGGAAACAAAACAAGAGGCGCCAAGACCAACGACCAGTTCTGAGGATGACCCATAAAAGGTCGAAACATGTAAACAAGGTATGTTAGAATTTAACACAAGAAAGTCTTATCATACATATTCCGAAATGATACAGTGTTAAAAGTTGTGTAATCAAGATGTATGAAACTGATAATTTAGCTATTTACTTTCATCCATAAATACTAACATCAATATCTGTAATTTCTGCTGACCATAGTGGCTTTGAATACCGTCCAAGACAAGGATGTTATCAAGTTGGGGTACCAGAACCGTGTTCGCGCAGTTTCGCGGCCACAGCGAACTGATGCCTTACACGTCTTCCCCAGCGATCGACTTTGAACCTAACGCACGATATCTCTGTCAAGTTTTGTATATATTCATGAATTCTATAAAAATTAAAAAAATAGATAAATCAACAAATATACTTGTTCAAATTTTTTATTTCTTTCGAACTTTCCTCAGCCAAAACTATTCCGTTCTGATGACAAACTCTATTGACGTAATTCTACGCCTGAAACCTTGCGAACCTCTTCGATGAACGGCGTCCCAGATATTTTGTATTAGCAAATTTCCAATTACTTGTGCAAGGATTCAAAACGTTAATGCTAACATATTGGAAACACGGAAGCATATACTCAAAGTTTAATATCACGATATAAAATTGAGTTGCGCATTTGGGATACAATCTGATTACTTGACTCAAAAAAGAAAAGGAAAGAGAATCGATTGTTTTCCATCTCATATTCGGTTGGACCAGGAGGCGATTTTACCAATTTAATTCTCTACGTACAAAAGTGAAATTAAGATTGTTATCGTAAATAGCCGACCTCGACTGTAGTGTGAGAAACTCTGAGAAATGACGCATTTCCGCTATGAAACACAGTTACTTCTTTATTAAGACTACAGAGTGGAATACAGTTGGTTCTGTTGGTACAGCAAATAGCTGGGAACTGAAAAAATGCGGGTTCAATCCTAGAAAGAGGCAAAAATGCCTTGTCGTTATGAACTCCGATCATCGCTTAAGATTGCACAGGAAGAGGAGACAAAAAGATTCAAATTTACTTACTTACTTACTTACTTACTGGCTTTTAAGGAACCCGAAGGTTCATTGCCGCCCTCACATAAGCCCGCCATCGGTCCCTATCCTGAGCAAGATTAATCCAGTCTCTATCATCATATCCCACCTCCCTCAAATCCATTTTAATATTATCTTCCCATCTACGTCTCGGCCTCCCTAAAGATTTTTTTCCCTCCGGCCTCCCAACTAACACTCTATATGCATTTCTGGATTCGCCCATACGTGCTACATGCCCTGCCCATCTCAAACGTCTGGATTTAATGTTCCTAATCATGTCAGGTGAAGAATACAATGCGTGCAGTTCTGTGTTGTGTAACTTTCTCCATTCCCCTGTAACTTCATCCCTCTTAGCCCCAAATATTTTCCTAAGGACCTTATTCTCAAACACCCTTAACCTATGTTCCTCTCTCAAAGTGAGAGTCAAAGTTTCACAACCATACAGAACAACAGGTAATAACTGTTTTATAAATTCTAACTTTCAGATTTTTGACAACAGACTAGATGATAAAAGCTTCTCAACCGAATAATAACAGACATTTCCCATATATATATTTTTTTTTTTATTTATTGGAGCTTCCTCAAATTAGAGGCTGCCATTAGACAAAGCATACAAAACAATACAAGAACAAATAGATGATGAGAGCTAAAAGAGTAAGAAAAAAGGCAAACAAATACACAAACAAACAATGGCAGTTTACAAAAGAAAAAAAAAATTCAAGTGAAGAATCAATGAAAGCTAAGAAGGAAAAAGAAAAATGATAATGGTGCGTCTGTGTTTAATTTCCTCCCGAGTATCATTTATATTTGTTACTGTTGCTCCAAGACATTTGAACTTCTCCACCTCTTCGAAAGATAAATTTCCAATTTTGATATTTCCATTTCGTACAATATTCTCGTCATGAGACATAATCATATACTTTGTCTTTTCGGGATTTACTTCCAAACCTATCCCTTTACTTGCTTCAAGTAAAATTCCCGTATTTTCCCAAATCGTTTGTGGATTTTCTCCTAACATATTCACGTCATCCGCATAGACAAGCAGCTGATGTAACCCGTTCAATTCCAAAGCCTCTCTGTTATCCTGGACTTTCCTAATGGCCTACTCTAGAGCAAAGTTAAAAATATAGGTGATAGTGGATCTCCTTGCTTTAGCCCACAATGAATTGGAAACGCATCTGACAGAAACTGACCTATACGAACTCTGTTGTAGTTATTTAGTTCATTTAATTCCCAGACACTTGATGCATGATCATTTGTCTAAATTAAATTAGTTCGTATCTGATGGTTATAAGGCGTGTCGCGCTTTTTCAATAAAAGTATAGTATTATCCTAATCTGATTTACTTTCAGCGATCATAGTTACATGATATTATGTTTGAAGCATCACATACAGTTGACGGATGACATCATTAGCATCATTAGGTTTTGATGACAAGTGTTCGGTACCTCCGATCGAGATAGAACGTTAACAGCATAGAATTTGTTGACGTAATTTTGTCCTGGATCTAGATGTCACAGTGACATACTTCCAACAAATACTGGTGACAACTGCCGGACACATTTGAATTCACGAAATGTCATGCATGGAAACCATTATGTACCAGTTTCCAGTGGGAATGTCTCGATCCCATTCAGCAAGCCCACGAACGACCTCCGGCGGAATGATGCCCGTTCATTCATTTGATGAATCAGCTGATGTAAGCAGGCAACGGCACGCATCAGTGCCTTCTGATTCACTGAGTTCCATTCAGATACGTGGGCTCTCTGTACAAGGTTATGTAATTTTCATCAGTGGCGGATTCAGGTATAGTAGTCCACAGAATGACTTAAACCGTATAGTGTCTGGTATTCTCATTTAAAGCTCCGTTCAATGCTCATCCGCCGTTGGTTACCAAAGCAATGGAATGAACCAATTCAAAATACAGGATGGGCTGAAAGTCGCTTTCCCCAAACACTTCCTTACATTTAATAACATTCAATTTACATTTGACTATACATTCCTTTACAGATTTTGTTCAAGATGGAGTCCCTGTTTCTCGATAAACAATTCACAATAATACTAATACTTATTCAGAAAGGAATAATTAAAATATGCCTTAATAAACCAATTGATTACTCATCCGAGCTTTTGTTTACTGATTTTAATGTTTTGAAAATTAAACAGATTTATTATATTGCCTTATTAATCTTCATACATAAAAATCGTAATAAATTCAAATTGTATCAGCATAAATATTGAACTAAAAGATCCCATTTTATACGACTAGAGGAACCAAAGTGTTTCACAAGCACAGCTCTTAGCCATGGTACCTACTTTGGTCCAAGGTTATACAATAAAATAATTCATAAATACCCAAATTTGGAAAATTTTAGTATCAGAAATTTCAAAAATAGCGTTAGGAATTTAATTTTTAAAGAATATATATATTGATTTAATATGTATATGTATTTGTGTGACTTAAATTGTTAAAATTGAAATTGTATTTTTAAATTTAATTTATTCCTGTAATTTTTTTGACCCAGTTTGTGTCAAATAATTATCTTTGTTTGTGTTTATCTTTATGTTTAGATAATCTCCCTGAGCACGAGTTTTTACTCCTTCAAGGAAGAACTAAGACTGTATTTTTGTACATGTTATTTTACTAACAATAAACAATAAACAACGTTTAGACACTGATTTACAGATGGCAAAACATAACTCACGATTTTAATCAATATTCACGAGTGACTATTCGATCATCTGTCGCAACTGAGTCATCTGAGTAAAAACATAATTTTTCAGGATACCCCACAGGAAAAAATCACATGGCGTCAGGTCGCATGATCTTGGTGGCCATTTTGTTGTGCAACGACGGCCAATCAATTCATGGAATTGCTGGTTCAAGAAGTCCCTCATTCTTACACCAAAATGAGGTGGTGCTCCATCCTCTTTCATATCAACTGCATATCGGCAAAACAAGGACTGTTTTCAAGACATGACATCGAAAAAACAGTTGACGCATGAACATGACTGATATTGGAGAAAGCGACTTTTGACCCACCTTGTATGTTTCCTACTTATTATCTAATTTGTTTTCGTCCTGAATTGAAGATCTTTCTGAAAGATGGTTGTAGTCCACGTCATTTTGCGGAGTTGCTGTTCAATAAGTTTCACGACCTTCCGTGTACTTCAGATTTTCTTGCTTAAATTTCCTTATCCCCTTCGTGCATGCAAACAACATATTGGCTTATATCAGAGGAGAGAATTGCTTTTGTACTTTTTTCATTGCTGCAATGTTATTTAAAAAATATTACTTTCGTAGACTGAATTTACTCTCGCTTTCATCTCATAATGCGCCCTTGGTGGACTGGCGTTTGGGTCCGAGGTTCGCGGGTTGAAACCCGGCAGAGGGCCGTAAGATAATTCAAGTAACAATAAATCCATAGGGATGTGAGTGAAGAACAGGGTTTAAGACACAGTCGCATTTGTCGCATTTTGCTACTCAACTTCTAAAAATGCAACAAACTATCAATGTGAATGTGCAAAAATGCAACAATCACATTGGACATCAGAAACGAAAATGGCAATGGAGAAAATGAAATCACAGATGTGTATGAATTAATCAGTTCTGGAGAATCTGAATTTAAATGCAATGCTAATGGCATGGGCAGTGTTCAAGAAGGTATTGAGCAATAGATGTTCAGGAATGGATTTCAAAGAGTTGGTACAATTCATGTAAGTTAACAAATTACGTGAACAATTTATTCTAATTGATTTATACAATTCCATCGCATACTGTAAATTGTGAGCTAGAATTTAGTTGCATGAATCTTGTAAAAACTGTAATTAGAAACTGTTTTTCTTTAATTCTATGATAAAATAAAAGCAGCCAGTGTAGCTCAGATGGCAAGAGCACCTGATTTGTAATCTCGGGGTCGTAGGTTTGAATCCCTCCACCGGCTTTATTTTGGGGAGATATAGGCCTGCTCAAGTTTGGTTAACGAGGACAGACTGTAAATCTGTTGGCTTTGCTTTCGCAGGTTCGAATCCTGCTCAGTATAAAGAGTTAGCACTCCGCTAGGGATCATTATGGACTCTCATCTCACCTTCCGGGATCACATCCAATCCCTTCTTCGTAAGGCCAACGGGCTGATAGACACTATCCCATTCTGGCGGCCTTAACTTCTGACAACCTGAGGGTAGGACTTACCATGTATAAGGCCCTCATTCGCTCTGCCATTACCTATGCCGCACCCGCATGGGGGTTTGCGGCAGTGTCCCATCTCCGTAAACTCCAAGTTATCCAAAACCAGGTGATTCGACTCATTACCCATCTCCCCCGAGTCGCCTCGAGAAGAAAGTTCCATGATGAACTAGAATTGCCAACCATAGACGAGTTCATTGCTCGACTGGCTAGGAACCTGTATGCGGAAGCTCGTGCTAACCCCAACCCGCTCATATCTGGCCTCGGCCTGTATGATCCTAGGTTACGGCGTAGACACCAGACAGGTCCATTAGCTATACTATTGAGACAGGAGGACAGGGAGGCTGGCGTTATTCCCAGGTTTTGATAGCCACGACTCAACTCCATGAGACTCTTTGGATAGTGCAACCGCTTTAAAATGACCTTGTATTAACTGGGCTAAACAAAATCCCTCCCTAACAATATCTACTTTTGTTGATCGATGGAACTATCATAGAGCCAATTGGCTAGTATAGATCCATCGATTCATACAGTCATTCAACCTAAGAGCCAACTGGCTAGTCTCTGATATTGACACAACTCATCCTGCCTAAGGTTTTTCCGTGGTTTTCCTAAGGCGCTAAGACAAATGTCGGGATGAGCCCTAAAAGAAATGGGCCACGGACCTGCACTCATATCCCCATGAATCTCCCTAATTAACTCTAAATTAATTAACAATTACATATCTCCCCCCTCTTCGCAATTGAGCCATCATATAGCCAAATGGCTGGTCTCGGAATTGAGACAAATCAACAGGGCTCATGACAACAATCACCTCCTACATAATAGCCAAATTGGCTAGTCTCTTATATGAGACAACTCATCCTGCCTAAGGTATTCCGTGGTTTTCCTCAGGCGTAAGACAAATGTCGGGATGAGCCCTATAAGAAATGGGCCACGGACCTATATGCCCTTCCCATATATATTCCCCTTTATTATAAACGACGTATGCCCTAGTTCAGAACATATATAAATTGTCTATTAAATATAGGAGGTCACTCAATTAGTCGCAATTTGAAAGGACAGGGACCTCTCAAATTGTAGATTTAGATTTCACGGCGCTACTTCCGACGGCCTTCACATGCTTTGTCATCGAACAACAGATGACAGCGTCTTGCCATCCTAACGGCAAACACCAGCCAGCTCTTCCTCTTCCCGTTCCGTGATCACTTGATCAAATCTCAGTCCCCCTCGCCTATGTGGTACCTAAGAGGTTACGTCCAGTTTCGGCTTCCCCTTCAAAATTTTCTAGAGTTCCTTCAGTGGAGCAGCGTAACCCGGAGTGAGACTAGTGGCCAACAGGCTTGGAGCTCACATATTTAGTTTTGTACAGCCCCCAACCCCTTGCAAGGACGCGTTTTGCGTACCTTTTAAAATTTTTCCTCCCAATTCTCTTTCGATTTTTCGATTAAAAATAAATCTTGAAGGGCCTACTCCTAAAGAATTTCAATGTTTAGAGTGCCTATAAAGCAATACATTTTAATATGATGTAAATTCAGCAGTAATTGGTTCTAAACATACCTACGTGTAATGATTTACTTACATAAGTATATCTGGAGTGTGATAAGATGGATTGAAAGTAATAAAACTCGAAGAAACAAATTACAAAACTTTTTGTTTCTGCAAACCTTATTAATTTTATGTTTTTGTACAATTATTTAAAATATTGCACAAGCTTTTCGCAATCATTTGTGCATTTTTGCGTCAATTATTTATTTTCTAGCTTAAACTCTGGTGAAGAATAGATGATTGCATGTTCAATGTATTTATAAGCCACTAGTTATTTCCAGAACCTTATATATTCATCTTAACGCGATTGTACTTCTAGCAGAGATAAAAAGGACTTCGCTTCACCCTTGTCTTGCGAAACACGTTACCTGCCGCGTTTTAAAATTAGCTGCGGAAAAAGATTTGATATTTGCCGAGGAGTCACGATAATGCAATTTCGCCCACACCTCCGCAAGGACGGGAGACTTCCACGAACGTGAGCGGCAGTTGCGGCGGGGACCTGCTCGCCGGGTAATAAACGCTCCACACCACCACCCACCGTGAAATTTCGGCGTGGAGCTTGTTAAGAAGTGGAACACACACGAGAGGGAGGAGCTGAGAAGTCTGTTGTGGTTGCTTCTAATAAAAGGTGCCGAAGCATTGTAATAACAGATTCCAAAAATTCTACAGCGAAGTGGAAGGAGGGCGGCCAAAGGCGTTCATATTGACGGCGGCGGACTCTTAAGGACGAAAAGACTCTTACAAGTCTTTATTCAGAAGCGCAGGGGAAAATTGTTGGACAAAGCAGTTCTTTACTTCTTTGATGTGGTACGAACATTCTTAAATATGCATGACGTTCGCCTCTCCGAGCATTTTTATTCTCTTAATGTCTGAATGTTCTAAATTATACAGAACAAAAGACATCACACCAATTGTAAAAAAATTAATACAAAAAGAATGGGATATTATAAAAATTAATTAATAACGATTATCTCGACAAATATGGTCTACCAGCTGAGAAGGACAGAAGTTTACGAAGATAATCGAAACTCTAACCTCCTACGAGAAAATTTTCCGATAGTTAAAAGAGATCATTTTTTTTAATATTCACAAAGTATTATGATGAAGATAATTACCATTTTTTATGAATAAAGACGTTGATGAGCATATTCTCGCAAGATGCTCTGAAATTCCCTGTCATTATTCTATAATAAAGTTCCATCATAATCATTATAATCATTAGTGTGTTCATCTCACGCATCATTACAATTATTTTTAGTGATTTCATTCAAAGTGCTGCACAGATATTTTCCCGGGTGGTGGTCACACAAAATATCTGCATCTTGGTTTTGAAAATTCCACGCCGGAAAACGCTTACAAATATAAATATTAACATTTATTGTTAACAGCCATTATATCTATCTACATGTAGTAATGGCCCTCACATTTTTGTATATGGTGCCATCACCACATTTATTTACATTTACATTCCTATAATTTAAACACTTCATTTGTATTTCTTCTATTACATTTGTATCCTCTTCCCTTATAGTTTCTCAACTTTAACCTCCTATATCATACACCTTAACTTTTAAACCTTCTCTACATTCTACTCTCTAATCTTTGTTCTAATACTATTCTATACTTTCTACTTTACTACAATTTACCTACTACTTTCTATCATTCCTATTCAATAACTATATACTAATTTTCCTATTGTCACTATTTCTCTTAGCAACCAATTTTATTAGACCTACATACTTCATCCTACGCTTTTACCTATTTTTATTGACTATTTCGTTTATATGACGTCATTCCATTTTCGACCAATGAAGTGTAATGAAATTTTGAATTCCAACCAATCACAGTCAGACTTTGCGATAGTTTCTGCAGCTAGATTTATCGCTATCAATTTATCGCATGGTCGTTCTTTTGTTTAATCGTTGTCGCCAACTGTTTCCCCGCAAAATTGATGATCATGAATACATTAAGATGCAACTACACGGTTAAATTTTTCTTTCAACTTTAAAGCAATGAATGCAAGATTGATATTTAATATTAATTAATTTATTTACGCAGTGAAGACCACGTTCAAAACGGCGCACCATGTAGACACAAAATCTTTATGCATCTTAATTGAACGTACCTTTTAAACTTGATTCTATTCTTCCCAGATTGCACGCATAAGCGATTGGAATATTGAACTGTGTAGATGCAGCTTTAGTTCCGTTACACACTACAGCGAGAATGCGTTGGTCGAGCTATAAAAAATGCTTTCGTGTAGCACTCATTGTAAGTAACGGTCGAAACAAGGCACCGCTGACATTGGTCCTGCTTCCACAGGTAGGCCTAACGTAACCTATAAAACTGTAGCCTATAACATTTGTATTGAAATTAAACAATTAATAGACGTTCAAATTTATGTAACATCATCGCATATCAAACTCAAAGACCTTGCATAGTAATAATGTCTTTGATCACACTGCCTTTCGTATGGCGTAATAAAATTCGTGTTTTAATTAGGCCTATCTATACAGAGATGGCTTCACTGTGTAGCAACATGTCTCGCTGTGAATACATACGCATTGGTATATAGCTGTCCCAACTGTTACTGTTAAATTAAATTATGATTTCAGCACATAATGAAAATGTATTTGTTATAATAATAAGAGAAAATTGCAGTACATGTAATTAACATTGTTAAACCTGTATTTCGCTTTTCGCAATTGGCATTACTGAATAATAACATCGAATTTCTTTATTGCAATAATCGATATTCATCTACGAGTATTTCAACTTCACAATGTCTGAATAGGTTAAGTATTCGTTAATATACAATTATTAACATTTTGTGATCGAATTTTAGGGATATATTATTTAAATTTTTATTTTATTCACGAAATAGTCCTAATAAATGTCACTCGAGGTCTGAGATTTCCCAGATAAATCCACTCGCTTCGCTCGTGGATTTATCGGCAGATCTCACACCTCTCGTGACATTACTACAGATTATTTTATTCCCCCGTCCATCTTTATATTTCATCACTTATCCCCATCATTCCTTCCTTGCCCACTATTATATCTTATCTACTTATTTCCATATCCGTCTAACTCCACTTTCTTCTTTCCTTGTCACCGTCTCTGTGCTTACTGGAAAACACTTATACTGGCAAATAATTTAAAGTGCTATTCATTCACGAAATAATGAAGTAAACATTTGGCAAAAATATCAATCTTTGGGCACTTCGAATTAAAATCTCGTAAAAAAAATGTATCTCGAAAAACATTAATTTCGAGTAAATTCGTACTAAAACAATCATTTCACGTTATTTTACAAAATTAAACTTACTATATTCTGACCTGGAAGAGCTTGAAATATAAAGGTTTTGCTTTTATGAGCTGAAAACCATATCTCGCCAGTCCCTGATTTGCGAAATTTAGGTATTTCTAATGTACAGGGTGCGTCAGAAAGAACGGATGGATTTCACATGGCAAGAAAATTGTAAAGATTCATCAAATCAAAAATTTATTGTTATCAACATATTCACCAATACATGCAGTTTATTTATGGAAAACAACATTATCCATATGATGTCCTTGGCTTTCAATACAGGCATCGAGGCGTTTTCTGATGTTCGCCATCACTTTCACAGTCATAGCTGGTGCAATTGCCACGATTTCTTCACGAATCGCTGTCTCGCTGTCTTCAGTTCGTCCAGTGTATGTGATCGATGTTTACAAACTTACGCCTTCAAATGGTCCCAAAGAAAGAAGTCGCAGGGCGCGAGATCTTACCGTAGCCTCGGACAATCTCAGTGCAATAGAATTTCGTCCAGGTGATTTCTTCTTTAATGTTGAACCTGTGATACGAAATGAAGCCACCCACCGCAAAATTGTATTCCGAGTTGGAATCCTAGCGTGACATCCGATGTCGAAATGAGTCCTGAGTGGCGATCACAGACTCTTCATTTTTCAAAAATGTCTCTACGATGAAAGCACGTTGTACACCAGACCAACACCATATTCTCAACTGAAACTGCATTCTATGGCTGACCCAACAGTCGTGGTCCCCCTCACTATATCTCTCTCCTCGTTGCGTATCGATAGTTTGAAATCCATCCGTTCTTTCTGACGCACCCTTTACATATATATTTTGTGCAATGGCAGAACACTTAACTTTGCCGTTCTTTGTCCCAATTCTACGAGCGTGCATCATAGATATCGCCAGTGTCGAGATTCGTAGACCGGTTATTTCGTGAGAGACTATCCAGATTGCATCATAGGCGGTGAATCTACATTGCACTCGCAATTGATTATGATTATGATGAGAAATTGTTGGGATGTCATAGGGGAACAGAGTGTATGAATAAAAAAGCCTATATTATAAAGCTAATTTTGAAAACACAATTTCAGCTGAATAATTTCAAAGGAAAAATTGTTCCGGGGCCGGGTATCGATCCCGGGACCTCTGGTTGAACGGACCAGCGCTCTACCACTGAGCTACCCGGGAACTCCACCCGACACCGTCTCAATTTTTCCCTTTATATCCACACAACTCGCGTGGGCTGACGAAACGCCAGAGACCCACAACGAATGCACACAATCTCTGTGGTTTTCTGTTAACGTACACAATAACGTACATATTATGCAAATCTAGTCTTTCAGGTGAAGCTCCCTGTAAAGCAGATTTGATACCCGGCCCCGGAACAATTTTTCCCTTGAAATTATTCAAATCTGCTTTACAGGGAGCTTCACCTGAAAGACTAGATTTGCACAATTTCAGCTATTTAATTTTTGTGTACAATACCACCAATGAGCTGTGCGTCGAAAATTCTGTCCCGGCCATTTAGTCCTTAGGCCTAATTTATCTTTAAAAAAATATGGATAGGAAAGAAATCACTCTGTTCGAGCAGACGATGGAATTATTATTTTTTAACTTTCCAATGTAACCTACAGGATGAAAAATAACTGGCTACGGAATGGAAGGTTCCGGGTTTAATCCCAGATGATAGAGGAATTTTTCTCGTTACCGGGACTTCCAGAACAGACCCGATATTCACACAGTCTCCTATAAAATTGAATACCGGATATTTTCCGGTGGTAAAAGGCGGTCGGAGCGTGGTGTTGACTACACCACCTCACTCTAGTGCTGTGGACTATGAAAGCATGGAACTCTACCTCCGTGCCACCCACAAGTGTGTATAAAAGCGATATTCATTTACATGAAATTATTAAATATGAAGTAAATACCAAGCGAAAAGGTGAAACTAAAATTAAATTGGTAGAGAAGATAAATTAGAGAAATATTAAAGGACGCGAAGAAGAGCAAATCATTACAAGAAAGAAGAAAAGGAAGGCAACAAAAGGACGGGTCATAAATTGGAGAAAATGAAAGCTGTTGAAGAAGACCGACCAATGACTCAATTTCAGAACAAGGTGGGAGGAGGGGGGGGGACATTCCGATGATTAGCGGAGCGGGCGCCTGAGGTGCGACCAGGTCTGCAGGCCGGCCACACAGACACACACACACACACGGAACGAAATGGGGGCGGTTTGCTTCCCAACACTCAGCAAACACACAAAAAATATATCCACATAATTCAGCTCCTGCTGGCTTACTAGTGTCAGTCAGGGAACCTTTACAGGGCTTGCCAAACGCTTTGTTGTCCACCGCTGTGGAGTAATGGTTAGCGCGTCTGACCATGAAACGAACGGGACCCGATTCAAAAGCTTCTCAACCGAATAATAATGGGCATTTATCATATTTATTCAGCGTTTAATTTTCTCCCGAGTGTCATTTATACTTGTTGCTCTTGCTCCAAGATATTTGAATTGTTCCACCTTTTCAAACGATAAAATCCCAATTTTTGTACAGTAGAGCATCAATTATCCAAAACAATTGAGAACGGGAGGTGTTCGGATAATTGATTTTTCGGATAACCGATCATTTACGAAAAAAATTGTACAGGTGTCATAGGAGTAGTATGAAACAAAGAAACACTGATATTGAACACAAAACTATACATACAGTTTATGTTTTGTATCACATGTCTTACAAATAACACAGAAAACTGTGCTTCAGAGCTGAGACTCGTTTTTTACTGCTAAATCTCGCAAACAGCGCTCAAATTCAAATTTGCCAACTGGAACGCTTTCGGTTAACCGATGTTTCGGTTGATCGGTATTCGGATAATCGATGCTCTACTGTATTTCCATTTCGTACTATGTTCTAGTCACAAGACATAATCAATGTAGGCCTACTGTGATTAAAAAACAGTAGCATTTTTTGGTAAACTAAATACTCTCGGAATTAAAAAAAAACATTTAGTGGACACTAAAAATTTAAATTCTGCAGTTGCATATGTTAAAAAATTCTCTCATTTATGTAGCCTATGTAAATTAAAAATTCCGGATACTTGGTTCTTTTCTAACCATATCAGAGATGTGATAAAGAAAACCGTCAAGCATGAAACTATGTGCAATTTTTAAAATGTGAATAACTCAAAAACCATCCATTTGACTATAATGGAAGTTTATGTAAGAAACTTAAAGTAAGGGGATGAACTGTACAAAATATGAAGCCTCTATTTTACAAATTGTAGGAAATAGAAATTTCATCTATCACTCCCACCTCCCAAACATAACAATACTTTCCATAACGAGAAAGTAAACACTTTGAATCCAAAGTTTAGGAAATCAATCACAAAACGATGAGTTGACTCATAATCAGCTAATATTCATATTTCACGGTATCATTAACATATTGAGTCATTGTGCGTGCAGTCGTTAGGAACAGTCCCTTTCCATTTTTATTTGAGGATAGTGCTATTCCTACGCTTTTTTTAACTACAATGTAATGAATTTACACTCGCCGCAATTAAAGTTGAATGATTTTCGTAGAATAATGTCGCCGTGGACAGCCCTCGTTCCTCGCGATGCAGTATTTTAAAAGCAACAGATAAATATCAAGCGTGTTCAAAAGTACAACCTGGAGGTCTACCTGACAACCCTCCTGGTCTCTATTATTTAAACTCGGTTCACATCGGCTGCAGCGTAACGTTATGTAATATGTACGATACCGTAGCCTTCCTTATTTTTCCACCAGCGTGATTTATGTGCTGGTGAGGAACTAAAACAGCTGTACCAATCAGGGTCATTAGCGTACATTTTCTAAGAGGGAAAACGCTCCAGAAATGAACACGCGATCTGTCTCTCACAGTATCACTGATATTGCGTGGAAGCTGTCTTGGGTTCATATCACGTCTACAACACCGATTTCTGTCCACTGCCGTTATGGTGTTCTATGTTGTTTCATATTCAGAGTTCGAGGAAGTGGTAAGTCTCTACATTATCTAATTGACGTCTTGTACTCCTCTGGATATATAATGCAGAGGTGACAACTTTACAAGTAACCTTATAGTGCGCGTTACCCCCACTTCTGGCCGTATCAGATGTAAAGCATATTATATTATACAGGTTGAATCGCAAGTAATGCCATTTATTTCAGTGGGTTGCTCTTTGAGATATTTCAAACAAAAAGTTTAAGACAATTTTGTTCATTTTTGCTTCCTTTTCGAGATAAAAATTGTTTCATATGAAACATTTCATAGCTTGTTTCAGGAAAGCCATTGATTTAATTCCCAATATGATCAGTGAACTTAAGAGAGCAGTGTATTGTGATAATATATGATTGAAAGGCTTTACCAACGACCAAAAATGTATTTAAAAATAGGCATAAGGACCTTACTAATAGACGGTAATTATACACAGTATTTAAAGGGTGTAAATGATATGTTGTTATTGAAGTGTTGTATCAGTGAAGAATTATGTTGTGTCAGTGAAGTGTGTTGTGTCAGTGAAGTGTGTTGAGTAAGTGAAACGTGTTCCTATCAGTGAAGCTGTATAGGTTATAGTGGCAGTGCAAAGTATTTGAACAGTGAAATGTTTTTGAAGTGTTAGTGAAATCAGGATAGAATCAGTGAAATGTGTCGTAATTCCAGTGCAGTGAGTGAGTTGACAGAGAAATGAGTGTAATGTTGAAAGGTACTTGTGCAGATATGAACATATACTCGTGAGTTTTAGTTCGATCTTAGTTTTAAGATACAAACTAGAATATTTCAAATGTTATTTTAAGTGATCGTTTCATTTAATTTAGTATATTCCCTGTTGTTATTATTATTATTATTATTATTATTAGTATTAATTATTAGTATTATCATTAATTGCATTTTTAATTAATAAGTTTATTATTGTCATTATTAAGTGTAATTAATTACCACTGCCACCGGGTATATACCCATTGCAGTGTGAATAAATACATACATACATACATACAAATAATTTTAGTTTTGTCCTTTAAATGAGCAGAAATTTGATCACAACAAATGCAGTACTTTAAAATTCCTTTTCAGAGAGAAAATTACATTTGTTCGGATCAAATTTCTGCATTTCTAAAGGACGAAACTAAAATTCTTTGAATGATTTATTATCATAATACACTACTCTCTTAAATTGACTGACCATATCGGGAATTAAATCAATAGCCATCCCAAAACACGCCATGAAATGTTTCATATAAAACAATTTTTATCTCGAAAAGGAAGCAAAAAAAATTGCATTAAACTTCTTTGTTTGAAATTCTGAAAGAATAACCCCCTGAAACTAATGAAATTAATTACGGTTCACCCTGTACATAATTACATGTTACCCGTCACTTTTTCTGTGGAAAAAAAAAATCTTTTGTGACATATTTTGCATCTAGCAGTTGCTTTTCTGCTAATTTTTTTTCTTGTAGCATACTTCTCCTTGTGATGTCATCGTGATATTTTTGATCAGAAGTGATTCCAGTGTTGACGTCTTTAACGTAGTCCTGAATCCTGTCTGATTTTTTTTTCACAACATTGAAGAGACTTTCCGTAGGCGAGTCATTATGAGGCACACTTAGTATTTCAAACACAACTTTACTTATTGTTTCGTACTCATTTTCATTGCCGAAAACTGCAATTTTGGCAGACCATATATATTCCAGAGCTTCCAAGACGTTAAGTCCATTGTAACCATGTCCATATGGCTTATGTCCTCTAATATTTTTGTCCAATTTCATTTTTGTCCACATTTTATGTGCGTCCATCTTGTTGGGTCCATGGCTGTTATGTCCATTTTTATTTAAGTCCACTTTCATTTATGTCCACTTTTATTTATGTCAATTCCCTTTGTACACCTGCAAGATGTTCAGGCTGTTCTTGATAGCCTTATAGATAATAATGGATTTAGCATTGTATGTACATGGAAAGAACTTAATCCGATGAACACCTGCTCGAGGAAGAAGAAGAAGAAGAAGAGCAATGCCACCTAGATTCGCACCTGAAATATAAAACACTGATAATCAGGTTCTGGCAGGACAACATCGTCAACTAACGTAGTCGAGGGCTGGCACAATCGCTTTCAGAAACACATCGTCACAAAACACGCATCGGTCTGGAAATTTGTGGAATTTATCAAGAAAACCCAAAAGCATAATGAAATTATGATCCAATTGCTTGGCGGGCATTTGAATGTGCGACACTCTATTAAAAGATCGTACTTACAAAATTTAAGTCGAGCAGAAGAGATTGTTCGGAATTACAATCACTACAACGAAGAACACATCAGAACTTACCTCAAAGCTATTAGTTATCATGTGAAGCTGTATGAAGATGAACAGGCAGAAGACATTGAGTAGGGAATTGAAGTAAATTTGTAGGTGGACATAATGTATTGTACAATCATGTAGTGGACGTAAAAATGTTGTAGGTGGACTTAATGTATTGTACAATCATGTAATGGACGTAAAAATGTGGACACAAAATTTGTGCAATTGGACTAAAATAAAGTGGACATATACTTCATTGGACATATATTTAAGGACATAGTGTAATGGACTTTTATGTAATGGACATTAAAATTGTGGACAATACAAAAAGGACCTAACGTCTGTGTTTCATTCCAGATCCATTCTGGAAAAGCATCACTCAAAATTCCTCTTCAAGTTTGTAATATCTGCAGTTATTCACAAATTTTGGGAATCACTAAATAAAATATTCAATAGATCAGATGAACATGAGACATTTTCTTTTCTGTGTGAAATATCTACACCTGCTTGACCACCCAAGACGACTTCCAGATACTTACTGTAATTTACAACTTCTAACGTTCTATTACGTTACAATACGTTAAGTGCTACGTGGAGCGGCATCCGTTTGAATGAGCCGACCCAATAAACCATGCCACTTATCTTGTGATGTGCCCTCACTCACTGGGGCTACAAAACTGGACAGAGTGAAACAAAAAGAAGCCCTTCGCAACTCGTTAATTAGAGGGGAATGATAAAGAAGAAAAGAAAACATGAGGAAGGTATAAAAGACCAAATTAAGACGTTTTCTAACAGTAATAAAGGACAAATGAGATTTCTCGGAGAGAACAAATGAGCGTGGGAACGCAAACAAGAGAGCATCACAATTCATATTTACTGAAGAGGTGTGTATGTGTGTGTGTGGTTGCCATAGCTACGTGTATTTCTAGATTCACGTTGGATCAATGACCCTACCGATACAGCAGCAACTGTGCACAAGACACGTCCAAATCATTGTGTCATCGCCTCAAAATACACGTTTACAGTCTGTAACACACTCAGTTCCAGGGAAAGATTTAAAGATACTCAAAATTGACGTTTTTATAAAGAAATTAATTTCAGGCCTGTTTACGATCATATAAGAAATAAACCTACTCTACGGACCTAAGTTACATAACATTGCAGTTACATGGTCTTGGTAATGACTTTAATGTAATAACTTTGCGGTGGACAGTTAGCTGGTGGGATTCGGGTTCATATCCGATTCAGTTCACGTGAATTTTGTGGTTGGCATATAGCCTAGGCCTAATATTATAAAATTGGGAATTTTCTTTGAGTATTTCCGTTTTCCTTTCCTAATAATCCATGGAATCCTCTTACAATGTTGTTCATTAATGCATAAATGGAATGTCTAACAGCATGATGTTTCGTTAAATGAACAGTCCGGAGACTGGATTGAACCTCGTAAATGTCACCAATGGGGCATCGCTCATGAGGCAAGTAAGCCAGGAGTTAATGGGGTAGGATGGCCAGTTCCTTTCCCCTCCATTGTATATTAACACAGTTAACTAATCAGACTTCATATATATATATATACTTAATTTTCCTCTGACACATATCGTCAAGTGAAATGTACTGCCTGAACAGATGTGCAGTAGTGGCAAAAAAAACCGGACCGACTCTTGTAGCTGATTTCAGAGCCTTGTTCACAGTGGCAGCACGATAGACTGGTAACTAAACTTTCGTGGTTCGAATCCTGCCTGGGAAGGAAACTTTTTTTGTTCCTTTTTCAAATTTATTCCCAATAATTTTCGATTGCAGCGATATTTTACTACTTAATTAACTTATTATTCCCAGAACATGAATTTTACCAGTTTATTTTCTAATGGCTTTCGAAATGGGCTACGTCAGCAGTCGAAACTACAACAATTTCAATAGATTACTCGCTATCTTGTGAATGCGGGCGTGGCATGCGCAGTGGCTCATTTCGGGGGCTTTGATTATTCCGTCGGTCCGGTTTTTTTGCCATTACTGTACATATCAGCCATAACCTCAATCACAAGTAATTAACTTACGTTTAATATGGATAATATGAACACTATGACTGATGTCAAATTATGATACTTCATACATATAAGAATTTTTGGGAACATAACAGCAAGAATATAAATACACTTTCGGCAGCCATGTGCTTTAGTGCGGTCTTATAATTTAATGAACTAGAATTCGATCTCTGACGTCGAATGAAATGGTACTTATTTTTAGTGAGTTATTTTATGACACTGTATCACCATCTCACGTTATTTATCGTCTGAAGGAAATGAAAGTGACGATGCCGGTAAAATGAGTCCGGGGTCCAGCACGATAGTTACCCAACATTTGTTGATATTGGATTGAGGGGAAACCCCGGAAAAAATCTCAACCACGTAACTTGTCCCGACCGGCATTCGAACCCGGGCCATCTGGTTTCGCGGTCAGACGTGAAGTTACTCCACATGGGTGGACAAATGATACTTGTGATGAGAAAATCGAGGCACTCGAATTTTTCCCGTGGTTCTCCTGTTTCCTTCTACATAGAAAATTTAATTCCACTTACCCTACTTCTCATTTCATATACCGGTAATTAAAAAATATGATATGCAGGGGGGAGTAAAGGTTTAGGTGAAATGAGCTTGGTAAGCTATACCTACATAACATTCCCCTATGTATTGGTACAGGTGTCACAGGAAGCATAATGTCGAAGGACCCGATGGTGATAAAATTTCAGACACTACTCACATTGCGATGAACTTAAAAATCTGGTGACTATTAAGAAATTTCCTCACTCTATCTCCATAACATCAACAAGTTGAAAATTTACTCATAGAATATACCTATCAATTGTAATGCAGAAGGACTCAGCCCTCTACAGATGTAAAAATTTAAGTGGTGAACAGATAAAACCTAATTCTGAAACTAAAAATACGCCGGACGCTCATCTTCATGAATTACTCTTTGTCTAAATAAAATCCACCTAAAACGCGGACGAGAGAAAATTAAGGGAACGCGCTAATGGGTTTTGGTTAATTTTGGCAAATTTCTTCATTCTTTAAATACTGTGCCAAAAAATCTACTGTTTCTTCAGGACTACTGTAGTGAATTTTTCATCGCGATATCTTTATTCTAAGACAAAAATTCAGTTCATCCCATACAAGTGGTTGTTATATTCAGTATGCATAGTCTATTATAACTTTTGAAGTGATTTTAATGCATATCAGAGTTATTACATTTTAACTTACTAGAAAGAAGATGGTCTCCTGAATAGCTATAACTACAGTAATGAAACTTTGCACACATATTCACAACAGTCTGTGCATGAAATGGTGCATTTATTTACACCTATGGTTATTATTGTGATTTTTATGACGGTAAGTAAAGTTGAAACGCTAAAAAAAAATAAATGTTTAAAGTATTTATTTTTATAAATGAAGTATACTTACCAGAAAAACTAATGCACTATTTAATTTTTGAAGGTCTTAGCTTCCTTTTCAATTTTCATGATACTGATTACCTTTATGTAAGGCCCAGACATATGTTTACTTAAAATCGAAATTAATTTTAAATATTCTTTTCTGGACATATTTTTCAACATAAAAACGTGAGGAAATTGTGCACATGTAGGTCCATTTTAGCAATATCTGACGTAAAATTTTCAAGAAGATATGATAACAATTGTAGAAATAAAAAAAGTCAATAGAGCGCCGTCTTAAAGCAAAATACATATGAATAAAGATGTAATATTTGTGTTGTACTAAAAAGCTAGTAAGATTATATCCACTACACTCTCCTTCTATAGAATTATATTCTTGTGCAGATTTAGTCCTATATTTTCAGATCATTTCAGTCTTATGCAAGAGATGGACAAGTTCCAGAACTCCTCTAGCGTGTTGCCAGCACAAAACCAGGTCCCGACTTGAGACTACATAGAACATCACACACACATATTGGAAAAGTAGTCCTTTTAATAGAAATTCGAATACAGTACATAACTTTCATGCGACTCTAAATCTGCTGCGAACAACACGAATTACTTTATCACTGCGTTTAAAGTCTACAGCAGCGTTTCTCAAACTACGGTCCGCGGACCACCTGTGGTCCTCGAGGTTCTGCCCTTGTGGTTCTTCAAAAAAGACAGAAGAAAAAATAAAATTCAAACGAATTGCGTATCACACTATAGCTTAAAATCTCAGAGTTTGGAAATGACACATGGCAATCGAATTTCACTTTTTCTCCCAGTACTGACATTTTATGAAATTTATTACCCTATCCGTCTATCGACTTCCCGCTCTACTCTCAGCAACAAAGAGGGATTTAAAGCAATATACACGTGGTGTTTCTCGACATCTTTTCCCTGCACATCTGGCGCCGCGCCTTAACCCAGCCAGGGGCCACTCGAATTCACAACAGAGGACCAAAGTACCGAACCTTAATTCAGTTTTAAAATAAAGTATACTGGTATTAAAATATGCTACGAAAATCATAAATTTTCTTTCGAAGGGAACAAGAGTAAGGTGGTCTGCGGAACTGTTCTGACTTTAAAAAGTAGTCCCCACTTCAAAAAAGTTTGAGAAACGCTGGTCTACAGGAAATTTTCTTGTCCTTGCCACATTGCAGTAAATAACTAGTCCGAGGCACGACAGCCCATGAAGGACCATGACCGACCAGCCGGCTGCTAGCCTCACGTCCACATGTCGAAACAGAGGTTAACGATCATCCAACCAGAATTTTTTTTATTTTTTATTTTAGTAGGTTATTTTACGACGCTTTATCAACAGCTTTGGTTATTCAGCGTCTGAATGAGATGAAAGTGATAATGCCGGTGAAATGAGTCCGGGGTCCAACACCGTAAGTTACCCAGCATTTGCTCATATTGGGTTGAGGAAAAACCCCGGAAAAAACCTCAACCAGGTAACTTGTCCCAACCGAGAACCGAAACCGGGCCACCTGGTTTCGCGGCTAGACTGCTAACCGTTACTCCACAGGCGTGGACTCCAACCAGAATGGAGGTATCGTGTGGTTAGCACGATGATCCCCCCAGCCGTTACAGCTGGTTTTCGTAACCAGATTTCGCTACCTATCGCAGCTCCCCAAGTGCATCACTATGCTGGGTGGGCACTGGTCCCATACACTGGCCGAAATTTCATACGAAAATTTCTTCCCCCACGAGGACTCGAACCAACGTGCATTCCGTAACGCGAGTTCTATGCGGGATGCCTTGGACCACGACGCCACGGCGCGGACTGTAAATAACAGATTACGTATTTTCTGAAAGCAAGTGCACAACTTCGTAAATACGTACATTTCGCTTCCTAATCCTCCATATCGACAGGATTCGAACCCGCAAACCAAGAACAAAGAGTGCCGGGTCGCACGATGAATGCAGGGCGTGTTCCTTCATTTCCTACGTGTGAGTCAGCAGACGTGAGGAACAACCCCGTCTGCTTAGCCTCGTCCGCTGCACCTCAGTGTCAGAGAAGTTGCCGCCTCTTCCCGGGGAAATCATATGTACTGCCAATCATGCATCACATGCATTATAGATAGAAGCTTCCAGGAAACCAACAATCCATTGAGGAGGGCTCGGGCAGGCGGAGGTGGTAGCCGTGTCACATGCTCCGTCTGCACAAACACGAGAACGGAACGCAAACAAGGTGCGGACGGCGAGCTTGGCCGACAGCAGAAACTGGTCAAGTTGTTCAACTCGCAGAGAACCGGGTTCAAACTCGGCCAATTCAAGTAGAATCTGCTGTGTACAAAGTGTACTTTACTTTCCCTTGCAACCTAATATTTGGACGTACAATTACGTCTTTCTCGTCACTAGGTAAGGAGGGGCAACTTGGTAAATTACCGTCACTTAAAATTGCAACATCCTCCCTTGATCTTCTTGTCGTCCCGTTATCTTTATATTCTCTTGGTTTCATTTCTCACACATAGTTCTACGTAAATAAACAGGGTGGTCGTAATAAATCTGTACAGATATTAACAGCTTATTCCTTGGACACAGTACTACAACAAAAGATTTCCATACCATATTTGTCCCAAACAAATACTTTTCTCAGGGGGGAAAAAAACAATTTTCCCTATATGTTAACACCGTTTCACTCAATATTATTACTATCCACACGATGAAACTAATGAGGAATGATTTAGTCCTTTACTTACTGGCTTTTAAGGAACCCGCAGGTTCATTGCCGCCCTCACTGAAACCCGCCATTGGTCCCTATCCTGAGTTAGATCAATCCAGTCCCTACCATCATATCTCACCTCCCTCAAATCCATTTTAATATTATCTTCCCCAAACATCTTTTTCCCTCCGGCCTCCCAACTAACACTCTATATGCATTTCTGGATTCGCCCATACGTGCTACATGTCCTGCCTACCTCAAACGTCTGGATTTAATGTTCCTAATTATGTCAGGTGAAGAATACAATACGTGCAGTTCTGTGTTGTGTAACTTCCTCCATTCTCCTGTAACTTCATCCCTCTTAGCCACAAATATTTTCCTAAGAACCTTATTCTCAAACACCTATTAATCTCTGTTCCTCTCTCAAAGTGAGAGTCCAAGTTTCACAACCATATAGAACAACCGGTAATATAACTGTTTTATAAACTCTAACTTTCATTTTTTTTTGACAACAGACTGGATGATAAAAGCTTCTCAACCGAATAATAACAGGCATTTCCCATATTTATTCTGTGTTTAATTTCCTCCCGAGTGTCATTTATATTTGTTACTGTTGCTCCCAGGTATTTGAATTTTTCCACCTCTTCAAAGGATAAATTTCCAATTTTTATAGTTCCATTTCGTACAATATTCCGGCCACGAGACATAATCATATACTTCGTCTTTTCGGGATTTACTTCCAAACCTATCTCTGTACTTACTTCAAGTAAAATTCCCGTATTTTTCCCTAATCTTTTGTGGATTTTCTCCTAACATGCTTATTTGAAGGTTTCGTAACAAGCTGACTTAGCCCTTTACAGCTATTAAATAAAATGGACGGTTTTCTTACAAATTAAATAAAAAGATAAAAAGATTTCCTGCTATTAATAAGTCTGGCAATCCCAGTGGAGTGATTAAGAGATAGAACTCTGCTATTCAGACAAAGTGCGTGTGTTTTTTTCGTAAGTCAGCTGTCGATGTGCTCTGGTCGAACTACGCAGATTTTCAGCCTAATTTTCATTATTAACGACGCACTTAATTACAAAACGTATAACAGCTTTTAAAAATCAATTTTAATGTATCACTGCCACTCTGTATGCAATGTAGTAAATGTATTCATCGACGATTTTATTTAATAATTAATTATGGTGTGAATGGCGTCCGGGTAGCTCAGTTGGTAGAGGAGCTGGCTACGGACTGGAAGGTCCGGGGTTCGATCCCAGGTGGTGACAAGATTTTTTCTCGTTGCCAAACTCTCAGAACGGCCCCGAGGTTCACTCAGCCTCCTATAAAATTGAGTACCGGGTCTTTCCCGGGGGTAAAAGGCGGTCAGAGCGTGGTTCCGACCACACCACCTCATTCTAGTGCCGAGGTCATGGAAAGTATCCCCCAAGTGCCATCATGGCATGTTACGGGGATACCATTTTTATCTTTTACCTTTACTATGGTGTGAATATAGCCAGGACGCGGATTATGATCTCACCTTGTATTTTGTTTATTATTTTATAGAAAAATCCTGCTTATAATACTTTGATTCCAGAAATATTTCATTAACGCTTTCATTTTCGGAAATTTTTACAGTTTCTCATACCTACTCTGCAAATTTCTATAAATAACTTAAGTTCATTTTGACATTTGTTGTAATAAATTGTCAGCGTAGCGCACATGTCATAAACATTAATTTAGCTTGACTATTACACATTGACTACATCAAACTACTTTTGACCAATAAAACGGACGAAAGGACGTCTTTTACCAATCATGACTGCTTATCGCAAAATTTTACCACTTCCCTAGCATTTATTTCTATCGCTTCCCTAGCATTTTTTGTTTTTATCACTTCCCTAGCACTTGTTTGTTTGCCAACATTCCAAACTGCAAATTCTTTACGGTATTATAAAACATGCTTTGCGATCGTCATTTGTTTCCCGCTTAGATAGTCGACTGAAAATGGCGGCTCCGTTTAAACGTTTTGGTGAAGGTAACATTATTGAGTACTTTATTTATTCTAGTCTTTATAGACTTTCTTCTGTTTCTATCACCGCCCTACCATTTGTTTCTTCGTTTGCCAACATTTCAAACTGCAAATTCTTTACGGTATTATAAAACATGCTTTGCGATCGTCATTTGTTTCCCGCTTAGATAGTCGACTGAAAATGGCGGCTCCGTTTAAACGTTTTGGTGAAGGTAACATTATTGAGTACTTTATTTATTCTAGTCTTTATAGACTTTCTTCTGTTTCTATCACCGCCCTACCATTTGTTTCTTCGTTTGCCAACATTTCAAACTGCAAATTCTTTAGGGACCTATAAAACATGATTTGTAATCGTCATTTGTTTACCGCATAGACAATCAACTGAAAATGACGGCTCCGTTCATAAACATTTTGGTGAAGCTAACATTAGTGAAAGAGAATTTAAGTAGCCTAAGTCAATTAATATTTTATTGTATTAGAGTACTTTATTTCTTCTGATCGTGTAATACTAATTAAATCCCACTCGAGTTTTATTTTCTCTGGATAAATCAAAACCTCTAATGAGATTACTGTTGATAAAACTGCTAATGTATACCTAAATAAGTATTGTGCCCCCTTATTATTATTTTTTTTTGTTTTAAAATCTGCATAAGACCGCTTGAAGAACGAAAGTTTCGAATTAGTGAATATCCTTAATGAAAACTATCGAGGTCACAAAAAAGTGAGATTTCGGCTCTACTTTCAGGACGAACAAATAATACTGTGTATAAATTATCTCTCCTTTTCAATTACAGATTTTTAACGATTTTAAAATTGTTTTACGGATGAGATGATGGAGACAACATGCACTGAATACCAGCTACAACTGATTGTAGAGCTTTCAAACAGTACACGAAAATAATTACTTTTTGCATACTAGTTATTCTTATTCATTTCTCAATTTCAGTGACGTCAAAGTAACAGCCGTTCAAAGAATTGTTAAATGAAAGTTGCACGCTGTGAGAAGAACTCACTAAGACTAAGTTTCTTAAAAAAATTTGATATATTGGACTGCTCAAATTTCTCTGTAATTTTTAAAACGTCGATTAAATAATTGACTACCTTAATTAAAGCATCCTGTCTAGCATTAAAACTGTGCACCTTAGATTGAAATAAAATACGTCCGAATTCCTTAAGTTCAGTGCTGTGAATAAAAACACATTTATCCAGAACTTTATGATTTAGAAAATGTCTGTAGACCTTATTGTATGTTGAAATGACTACTTAAAGAAGCATTTAAAGTTTGTGAGAACAATAATTCGATCGTAAAAATCTCATTAGTATAAAGACTAGACCGCAGATATATATTCAGAATTTTTCTTCTCAAAACACTTTACGGAATGACTTTCACATAAAGGAATGAGCATTTTATTGAATTCGAAACTTCTGTCAGTACTCGAGAGATCACTGAACCACATATGAAAGCGCCTCGTATTTACGCCTTTATGAAAACGGGTTCTAATGGCCAACATGCGATTCCCAGCATGTATTATTCCCTGAACAATTAGGAAAGCCGTTCAGCTCATAACCTTTATGATTGTCGGATTGCATGCAAGACAGTGACTGATTTTCAATGAGCAATAGTTTCTGGTTTCTGATTTCTCGTGCACTGGACTTGAAACTTCAGCCACACTCGCGTGCTCACGTGGGGAGCATGCGCAGAAGCCAGGCACAACTAACTCTGAACCGCTCGAAAATCTCCCATAATTAACACAACTTTCAGCCACGTATCTTGTAAGTGCTACAATCAATTAACTTTGTATGAAAAATCACTAACAAGGTCGTAAGTAATGCCAGAAGCTAATTACTAAAACTGGTGGATCCCCCTCGACATTATTATAATTATTATTACTATTATTATTATTATTAATAGTAGTAGTAGTAGCAGTAGTAGTAGTAGAAGCAGCAATAGTATTAGCAGTATCAGTAGTAGTAGCATCAGCAGTAGTAGTAGCAGTAGTAGTAGTAGAAGCAGCAGTAGTAGTAGTAGTATCAGTATCAGTAGTAGTAGCAGCAGTAGTAGCAGTAGTAGTAGTAGCAGCAGTAGCAGTAGTAGTAGTAGCAGTAGTAGTAGTGGCAGTAGTGCAGCAGTATCAGTGGTGGTAGCAGTGGTAGAAGCATCAGCAGTAGCAGTATCAGTGGTAGTAGTAGCAGCAGCAGTAGTGAAGCAGGTGTGGTAGCAGTAGCAGTGGTATCAGTGGTAGTGGTAGAAGCAGCAGTAGTGGTAGTGGTATCAGCATCAGTGGTAGTAGCAGCAGTAGTAGCAGTAGTAGTAGTAGCAGCAGTAGCAGCAGTAGCAGTAGTAGTAGTAGCAGTAGTAGTAGTAGCAGTAGTAGTAGCAGTATCAGTAGTAGTAGCAGTAGTAGAAGTATCAGTAGTAGCAGTATCAGTAGTAGTAGTAGTAGCAGTAGTAGTAGAAGCAGTAGTAGTAGCAGTAGCAGTAGTATCAGTAGTAGCAGTAGTATCAGTAGCAGTAGCAGTAGTAGTAGCAGTAGTAGTAGTAGCAGTAGTAGTAGTATTAGTAGTAGCAGTAGTAGTAGTAGTAGCAGTATCAGTTGTAGTAGCAGTAGTAGTAGTAGAAGTATCAGTAGTATCAGTATCAGTAGTAGTATTAGTAGCAGTAGTAGTAGAAGCAGTAGTAGTAGCAGTAGTATCAGTAGTAGCAGCAGTAGTAGTAGTAGCAGTAGTATTAGCAGTAGTAGTAGGGCAGTAGTAGTAGCAGTGGCAGTGGTAGTAGTAGCAGTAGTAGTAGCATTAGTAGCAGTAGTAGTAGCAGTAGTAGCAGTAGTATTAGCAGTAGTAGTAGGAGCAGTAGTAGTAGCAGTAGCAGTAGTAGTAGTAGCAGTAGTAGTAGCATTAGTAGCAGTAGTAGTAGCAGTAGTAGAAGTAATAGCAGTAGTAGTAGTAGCAGTAATAGTAGTAGCAGTAGCAGTAGCAGCAGTAGCAGTAGTAGTAGCAGTAGTAGTAGCAGCAGTAGTAGTAGCAGTAGCAGTAGTAGTAGTAGCAGTAGTATCAGTAGCAGTAGTAGCAGTAGTAGTAGCAGTAGTAACAGTAGTAGTAGTAGAAGCAGGTAGTAGTAGCAGTAGTAGTAGTAGCAGTAGTAGTAGCAGCAGTAGTAATAGCATCAGTAGCAGTAGCAGTAGTATCAGTATCAGTAGTAATAGCAGCAGTAGTAGTAGTAGTAGTAGTAGCAGTAGTAGTAGCAGCAGTAGTAGTGGTAGTAGTAGTAGTATTAGTAGTATTAGTAGCAGTAGTAACATTGTAACGTTTCGGATTGATTTATTTATTGCTTCCTGCATAAGGTAAGGCAAGAAATATCTGAATCCATTACCACGACTGACACCCCTAAGTCATGGACCGAGCACATGGATTCTCCTTTCTTTTCTTCCCTAATGATGGAACCGCCAAGCAGCTCTGAAACATTGGATGTTTATTCACCTGACATTGTGCAAAACCCGAAACATTCCAGATGCTGTATTGGCAGATTGGCTGACTGTACGAGAGAGGGACGCGCCTAGTTAGCCACTCGCACAGAACTTCATTGACAGCCAACATGGACGATACTCATCTTAACAATAACAGAGAAAACTAAACCACTTAATTGTTCTATCCATTGAATTGCTTTACACTCTGCTGAGCCGAGATATGAAATCTCTCACCCGCCATTGTTTCATTACAGCATTACGACACAAGTCGACAAGGTGAAAATTGTCATCTGCCCAGAGGATGAGAGACGCGAAGTAGGTCGTCCTCAGCAAGCAGCCAAATACAAGATAATTACTGCAGATTTGCATACAATCATTTCTTCGATACAAAATGTTCGTTAATTATCTGAAGATTATTCGTCTCTTTTATTCAGAGCAGGTCGTGGTATGAGTTATGGCGCCATCCTGACGCTGAATGGCAGCTACGGTCCTCAGTTCGAATCCTGTGTGAATAGTGTCAAGGAAAAAAGTTCAAATACATGCTTAGAATAAAACCTAAATATTGAGAGAAACCCTACTTCGTTGCTGCTCGCTATATTGACCATAAATTTTACAATAACTTCGCGGAAACTATTATTATTATTATTATTATTATTATTAGAAAAGTCTTGCTCGCTTACTCAACCATATTCATGTGTGAATGAGAGGCCCAAATACCACTTATTTGTGTATAAAAAATGAGAAAGATCCGATGAATTATCTCTGAGATATTTAAAATGTTGTGAAAGGTCTCTGATATATTTAAAATGTTGTGAAATGTTTACAATAAAGATCCACTGAATTATCTCTGAGATATTTAAAATGTTGTGAAAGGTTTACAATAAAGATCCACTGAATTATTTCTGAGATATTTAAAATGTTGTGAAAGGTCTCTGAGATAATTAAAATGTTGTGAAAGATTTACAATAAAGATCCACTGAATTATCTCTGAGATATTTAAAATGTTGTGAAAGGTTTACAATAAAGATCCACTGAATTATCTCCGAGATATTTAAAATGTTGTGAAAGGTTTACAATAAAGATCCACTGAATTATTTGTGAGATATTTAAAATGTTATGAAAGGTCTCTGAGATATTTAAAATGTTGTGAAAGATTTACAATAAAGATCCACTGAATTATCTCTGAGATATTTAAAATGTAAAAAAGTGTTGTGCTAAGAGTAATCATGAGATACGAAAAAGAAGGGGAGATATGCAGAAAAAAGTGTTGTGCTAAGAGTAATCATGAGATACGAAAAAGAAGGGGAGATATGCAAAAAAAGTGTTGTGCTAAGAGTAATCATGAGATATGAAAAAAAGAAGGGGAGATATGCAAAAACGTGTTGTGCTAAGAGTAATCATGAGATATGAAAAAAGAAGAGGAGATATGCAAAAAAGTGTTGTGCTAAGAGTAATCATGAGAGACAAAAATGAAAGGGAGATATGTAAAAGTGTTGTAGCTAAAAAATAATCCACGTACCATGAGACACAAAAAGAAGCATGCATAAATTATGTGACAAGGAAAGGCTAGAGTTCGTACACGGCGTTTTAGCTAAGAATACTATAGTAGTAACTACAATATAAGGCATAGAAAGAACAAGGAACATGTATACAACTACGAGTAACTTTTTTATCATGATGCACGAAGAAGAGCAAGAGGTTTCACACCTCGAGAACATGAATAACATTGACTAACCTGTCTTTGATGCGATAATAATCTATTTGTGGTATGATAGAATAAAAATGCAGGAGGCGAAAGACAGGTACAAGAGAAGCGATGGGCAGGAGATGGAGTAATTCACAGTCTGTAAGCCACAACTACCATGTGCAGAGGTGTCATAGACAAGAATGATTGTTATGGCTTGAAAACGACTTTACTGCCTCTTGACAGGGTATAATGCTTGTCGGTGATAAACGTCCAAGATCCACAACAACGGGATCTACTCCAAAAATTAAATTACATTACCTTGATTAAAATAAAGATACAATGTGGATCAAGGCTGAATCTTGACTCCAAAATCAGATTCGCAACTTCCAGAGGAGAATCACGAGGAGCGTGTGATAAAGGGTTGCTGATGGTGTCGACCCTAAACATTCCAGCTCCGTGTAACTAGTCTAGCCTCTGTCTCTGTCCGATGGGCGGTGGCTCCGAATTCTCACGCTGGAGCTGCCTGCCCACCACCGCCTCACAGAACAAAAGCCGAACAAGTCCCAGTAACTCACCACCGCTTCCTATTCTGAGCAAACGGCTGTTTCTTCATATCAGATGCTGCATTTGTCCACGACGTGCGAGCTATGGAATACTGACTAATTCCACTTCAGTGCACAGACATTAAATGAAGATACCCGCACTGGAAGGCAAAAATTACAGATTCACGAGCGTGAAATCTTAATATATAAACTTGTATGTATGTATGTATATATGTATGCATGCATGCATGTATGTATGTATGTATGTATGTATGTATGTATGTATGTATGTTGTATGTATGTATGTATGTATGTATGTATGTATGTATTTTTAACCTTGTTTACAAGCATGTTCCATTACAAAAATGCAATACTACATGCTACAATGTATACACATTATTGCTAGCCTGTTCTACTTTCCCTAAATATACTATTTACAACATGTTAACATCTATACTACTGTTGAAGCTTTTAAATACTTTGTACAACACTATTTTAGTACCTATTCCTTTTCTATTTACAGATAAAAAAAATCAATACTATTGCTAATCATTTTAAAAACTATGTTTAGAAATATACTATTTAACAAATTAACCCACTTTCCCTAAATGTACTATTTACAACGTGTTAACATCTATGCTACTGTTGGATCTTTTAAATACATTATACAACACTATTTTAGAGCCTATTCTGTTTTTCTGTTTACAAATATAAAAAAATCAATACTATTGCTAATACTTTTAAAAACTATGTTTAGAAGAATACTATTTAACAAATAAACCTATTTTCCTTAAATTTACTATTTACAGCGTGTCAACATCTACTGTGTGGTACTGCGGAATCTTTTAAATACATTGTACATCACTATTTTAGAGCCTGTACTGTTTTTCTATTTACAAATTAAAAAAAACAATGAATACTATTGTTAATTCTTTTACAATCTATGTTTAGAAGTATACTATTTATAAAATTAACCTATTTTCCTTAAATTTATTATTTACAACGTATCAACATTGTTGAATCTTTTAAATACATTATACAACACTATTTTGGAGCCTATTCTGTTTTTCTGTTTACAAATTAAAAAAAAAATCTATACTATTGTCATGTATGTATGTATGTATGTATGTATGTATGTATGTATGTAAGTATGTATGTTCTCTATACAAATCTACACGTTTTAACCGACATGTGCCAAAGTTTGCACATTTAACCGTCATAACCAGGAGAAGAACATACGCTACATTAAAATTGTGCAAATGAAAGTTAAATCAATTAAAAATATGAAAAAATAAAAATAAATAGATCAAATATTCATGTATAATATTAAAATGCAAAATCTTCTACAGTCAATAGTTCTTTATTATTGTCTGTTATATTCAACATCGACTTTCAAGAGGCCATGGAAATTATAAAACGAAATTAAATGACATTGTTGGTACACATCATGAAGGCTAAAACTAGATAATTCGTGCAATAAGTATCTTTACGCAGTCCAGGACCGTATTATGAATTTTTCGATGCAATTGTAGATAGTGAGCAAACTGTGTTTTATTCAACTGAATTCTAGAATTCTTTCAAACTACAAGGATTGCTACAACATAATTTACTTAATATTGAATAACAAGGAATACTATTTCGAAATTCTGACCCACCAAAATTATGCACCAGCAAGAATTGGTGTAAAGAACTCATGCGAAAACGAAATAAAAGTGGCAATTTAACTGGAAAAACGAAAGAAGATGTTTTTATCTCACGTACTGCTATGATACCCATTTGATTTTAAGCAACTGCAATTTCAGTGCGACCAGCATTTGTAATGCCCATATTACAATGAAGCTCAAGGACAGTAGCTCAAAGTTGCAGACATTGACTTAAAAACTGACTGTTTTTCACATCCTCGACTATATTTTATACAAATGAGTGGACAAAAAAAAATTTTACACATCAAAAAGCAATTCAATGATATTTCTGTTATGTTGCTAATGTACCTAGCATGTGAATGTACGTAAGGCTACTGAAAATAACACTGTATTAATTCTAAAATATATGTCTCTCAAAATATTGTTGTTCACGTCCGAAAATATGTTACTGCGAAATTCTAACTCTGATGTTAAGTAAAGATTCATCTTAGCTTAGTAAAGGCAATTCGTTTTGGTTGTCTATAGTTAGATTTCCGAAAATGTAATAACCAGTTTAATTAAAAATAGAAGCAGAAAGGAAAACCCGTGCAACGCCGGGTGCTTTCAGCTAAAATAAAAGATAAAAAGAAGTTTTAAATAGCTGAGCAGCTTAATGCAAACAAAACGGGAAAATAAAATTTTCAAAACTTCACTTCAGTCCCTAATTGCAACACTGAACACCACAGGTTAAGTGAAAAACGCACATTAAATTCTACCAAGCTGGAAGTTACGTGAGCTGTTGAATTAGGCCTACTTCTGGAATTAAGAAATTTGCTATGTTCTGAGTATAAGTTACTTTGTAAGACTTGAATTAATTTTCTCAACTTACATTGAATGTCGAGTAGCTAATTTTTAAAACAGGTGCCTCGAAAACAAGAAGCTGTGCCTTACGGAAATGCCTAATTTATTTCGCACTACATTCGAAAGCTGCGTATGTAACTAGTCGACCGCATCTTGTCGGAAATTCCAGACTGTGGTCTACTTCATAAGGACAGGTGCTCCGCAATTCAATTAAATCACTCTCTTACAATCTAACATGACTAGACAATAGAGATAAAAACAGACTCAGACATGACCTGCAATCTATGATAGGCTACATCTCAGACTTCGGCATCAACATTTAAAATACTTTGTATCGCCTACATTATTTTTAAAGACAACATGCCTTCTTAATTTACTAAAGAGGAGAACTTTTTCTGTGTCCATATAAATGTATCTATCTTCAACCTAGTATAAAACCACAATGAATCATATTCAGATCAAATTAGACCACAAAATCAAGTACCTTCTCGCATAAAATTTTCCCACCAATCCAGGACATGAATTCTAAAACATGCTAACTCCTGGTGCTTTCTAAATGTTATAATACTAATTACATGGACATTGAATGGCTTAGAATTCAGGTGGTTTCTGATGAGGCCAATAAACTTGAGAACAAGTACCGGATTGTTTTTAACATAAGATATCACACGCCGAGACATAACAATGTTAACTCAATTTTCCATTTTTTTGAAGTTATCATGTTTTAGAATTTAGGTCCTCAATTCTGCTGCGTAATAATTCAAGGTCTCAGAACAACATAGCTATAAGCTATATACTGATAACTGTAGAGCAAGTGGACAGCTTCAAATACATGGGGTATACTATAAGCAGTAACATGAGCTGCTGCCAAAAAAAGTCAAAAGAAGGATAGCATTGGTCAAATAAGCTTCTAATAGAAAAAGGAGGATCTTTTGCGGACTTCTTGAAAAAGAATTAAGGAAGAGACTAGTGAAGTGCTTTGTATGGAGTGTGGCATTGTATGGGGAAGGAGCATGGACATTACAACGAAGCGAATAGAAGCATTTTAAATGTGGATATGGAAAAGAATGGAGCGTGTGAAGTGGACAGACAGAATAAGAAATTCAGCTGTGTTGGAAAGAGTGGGTGAAGAAAGAATGATACTGAAACTGATCAGGAAGAGGAAAAGGAATTGGTTGGATCACTGAATGAGAAGAAACTGCCTACTGAAGGATGCACTGGAAGGAATGGTGAACGGGAAAAGAGTTGGAGGCAGAAGAAGATATCAGATGATAGACGACATTAAGATATATGGATCATAAGAGGAAACAAAGAGGAAGACAGAAAATAGAAAAGATTGGAGAAAGCTGGGTTTGCAGTGAAAGATCTGCCCTTGGGCAGAACAATGAATGAATGAATGAATGAATGAATGAATGGTCTACTGATAATTATACTATAACAGAGCAGTTTGTCTTTTGTCAATTTTAATTTAGGCCTACGTCCTTAAATATCCCACTGTCCTATGTATATCCATATTTATAATCAAGAAATAATATGGAACTTATCATGTATTTATTGTTTTAATTAATGTTATGCAACATAAATATAACAACCATTTATGTAATAAAGGTAATATGTTATAATTATACTAGATGGATCTGAAATAGGCAGCAATATTTTAAATACATGCCGGTACTCTAAGCACAAAAACTGAGAAAAAGGTCTTATAAATTGACACTGGCAGAAGCACGTGATTTTCAACACTTGCGATTAAATGTTTTGCTTTAGAAGGCGTGACTTCATACTTAGCATGAATTAGCATCCTAGAATCTATTTATACTTCATTAATTTGTTTTGTTATTTAGTTCCTATGGCAACTAGAAGATCATGGTGATTAAATCTAAGGATTGTAAGACCCACGAGAATGTGATATTTTTTTGCGTTCTTTCCGTTCACAGAATACGTACCTAAAATTTTACAACCTGTTTCAGATCCGCTAACTATAAAAATATATAATTTGCAGAAAGACTCGCTATGCTATTTGTACAGTCCCTAACAAAACTTTAAGGCCACCTGTGTTAGGCCTATGTTTCTTCCTGACCCTGTATTTATGTTATGAATTTATAATGTATTTCACTGAAAATAATGTCGAAAGACATACATTTCAGTATAAGAATCATAATGATAGAGCAGTTAGGCTTGAAAATATGATTTTTAATTCTTTTTAAAAATAAAAATTCAACAATATATTTTAAATATTCTGGTTACGATAAAAAAATAAATACATAAACAATTCTTACAGTTTACATAGAGTTTACTGTATTACAATAATCATTTTAGATACATTTGTAAATATTGATAGCTTTCAGAAATTTAATTAAGTTTGAACTGAATGATGGGTTGTTTAGAACTGTTGATAAGTCTTTTGGTATATGGAATTGATCTCGATGAAGGTGATATAGTGGGCATTCAGAAATTAAATGCCGCACAGAGATCCTAATGTGGCAATTGGTGCATGTTGGAGGAGGAGTTCTGTCTAGAAGATAAGAATGTGTAATTCTGGTGTGGCCAACTCGCAATCTGGTGATTATTACTTGGTCTTGACGTTTAAAATTCTGTAGTGGATATTTCATTCTGCAATGCTGTACTATTTCGTGAAGTTTGCTGGATGATGACTCTGTCCATGATGTTTGCCAATGGTTGTACAGTTTTCTGGTTATGTATTTAATGGCGTCTGTATGAGGAATAGATGTGAAAAAATGCAATGGAAGTCTTGTAGCTTCTTTTGCTGCGGCATCTACAGTTTCATTTCCAGGAATGCCCTGATGAGAAGGGATCCATATTAGAGTTATTTTTCGTCCTTGTTTCATCAAGTCAGTGAGGAGCTGATGGATTTCTTGAATTAGTGCGTTTGTAGAGAATATATCTTGAAGAGCTTGTAAACTTGATTGAGAATCAGTGTGAAGAAGATAAGATTTATCAGTCTCTGTTTCCAGAATATATTCTAAAGCTTTTTTGATGGCGTATAACTCGCATGTGAAGACTGAATGAAGAGATGACAATGTGTACGACATCGTGTGGTCAGGGTAAACTACAGCACATCCACATCCTTGGTTAGTCTGCGATCCATCTGTGTATATGTGACGGTTATAGCAACTAAGGAGAGCATTTATTGTACAGAAATATGATGTCAATGTACTACGAAATGTTTCGGTTGTATTTTTATGTATTATAAGCCCCTCAGTCTAAGTTTAATGTAAGCAGAAAAATGGTTTAAGTATATATTTTTTTGCACGATCGTGTTTTTGCTGTATTTACAGCTATTGTTGTTAGGCCTTGAAAGTTAGAATTCCCACACAGAAATTTGTTGCTAGGGAAACCATTCTTCATAACACAAAACTATACTGAAATAGATCCATTACAGTACACTATTGTTACTTAGTTACCATTACAGTGCAGTTTTGCGAGCTTTGGAATAATATCGCTCTAAATTTTTAATGCATAATATATTTATATTGATCGTGCAAAAAAATGTTGTAGAATACACGTTTGTGAAACCTATTACAAAATCTCGGAAATTGAAAAACTCGCTGTTCGTTTTTTCAAACATTTTCTCGGTTTCGTAGAAAGCATTTCCCAACCTTGTATCATAATATACTATTAAAATTCATTCTCTTATAACCAAGAATCTGAATCAGCAAGTGAGATCTCTATTTTTCCATCCACTACTTATTATTGAAACTATAGTTGTGTTCATTCATATCACTGGATGCATACCCAGGTTTCGAGCAGGCAACCCCATTCACCCTTAGGCCAGCCTCCTCCGTGCGTTGCAAGCCGGCGTTCGGGGAATGCTATGAAATGTTTAGGGAATGGTTAAAAATGTTATGTTTTATTTAACGACGCTCGTATATTTTATTTAACTGCGTCGCCGGAAGTGACGGAATTTTGTCCCGCAGGAGTTCTTTTACATGCCAGTAAATCTACTGACATGAGCCTGTCGCATTTAAGCACACTTAAATGCCATCGACCTGGCCCGGGATCGAACCCGCAACCTTGGGCATAGAAGGCCAGCGCTATACCAACTCGCCAACCAGGTCGACTTTAGGGAATGGTGTAAGTTAGATGTCTAATACGGGAAAAAGGGAGAACCCCGAAAAAAAAACAACAACTGCGACCTTGTCCGCCAAAAGTGTCATTACGGATTTTTAAATAAAAATCTCAGGCCTGACCGAGACTCGAACCCGGACGTCCGTGTGACTGGCTGAAGGTCCGACCACTCACCGCAGGGGTCACGTCACTCATACCTAAGAATGCAAGTGTTCAGATATGAACCAATGGGCATGTGATAGTAATTAAGCATCTCATAATGGAAATGCATGTGAAGGCGTGGTGGTAGATCTATCCGCATTCTTAACCCCGATACTAGTACAGATAAGTGGTCAGCTGTGCGCTGGACGGAAAGGTCACAAAAATCCAATCAACATAACCATGGGTGGGCTCTCGAACCATTTCGGATGTGGTGACGAGGGGAGGAAGCTCTCGCCGAGAATTCAACAGCCGCCTCTTTGCCCATGTCAATGGGAACAACATCGAGACGTCGTATACATTTCAAGATCCCCGGCTATAACACTGGAATTAGCATGAGGGGATTCTTTACAGTCTCTCTGAGATAATCAATATCAGATACTGTTTATTGTACTACTGATCCTCTTTACACTCCCCTCCTATCGAACCTCTTCTTTCTAGTTCTTTCCTTCCTCTCTCTTTTTACGAGTATAAACATCGTTTCGCTTTATTAATATCAGACTGGCTGTGTACGCATATTTTTGCCTAATTTTATGCACTCTTTACTTTCTTAAAATTATCAATTCTCTCTCTCTCTCTCTCTCTCTCTCTCTCGCATGCATAGTTCACTATTTGTTTCACACATTTGTAATAATAGCATTCGCTCTAACGTTTCCAGTTAAAAATATAATGTTTACGCTTAGCAACAGTAAATTAATTCTCTTCAACACGATCCCATGTATATCCGTTGTCTTAAATTGCCTTGAATTTGTGTATCATGCTAACCATACGCCCAAGAAGTACAGCTGTTTATGAATGATTAAAATGGCCTAAAACAGTAACATAATTCCTATAATTACATGAAACTTTTATTCTATTCGTGATTGCTTTCTTTAATATAGTTGAGGTTGAAACTGTAAGGATTTTCGGAATTTGAAAAAAAAAAAAAAATGATATTTTTCATTTAAGGGGTTAAGTACAGCTTACAGCAGTAAAATTTTGGAAATATTCAAGATTTTTTCTCTCCATTACTGTACCTTGTGCAATAATGAAAATTGGTATGTGTAAAACACTGTCCTTCTGCTATATGAAAGAAATATTTTTACGATTTAAAAAATTATCTACATTTCTTTTTTCAAAATTCAGTTCACTGTGCAGTGATGAAGTGCTTCCGACATAACTCAAAAACTATCCAACATTCTGTGTTGAAATTTTTTTGTGTATTTATGCATGTCATATCTACAATATGATGCAAGATCACTTGTCTACCTTTCATAGATTGTCTGATAAAAAATAAATTCATTTAAAAATGATCAAATATCAGTATTTTCTTCTAACAGATAAATAAAAAAAAATTATTAAGGAATGTAGTTGAAAGAGCATGATATTGTAAACATGAGTTTCAGCAATAAAATAAAAGAGAGAGAACATGAAAAATTAACAAGTTTATGAGTTATGAGGGAAAATCTTCATCACTGCACAGTAAACTGCCACCATTTTGAATTTTGAAAAAATTAAATAAATATTTTTTATCGTGAAAATATATATTTTTTTCATATAGCAAAAGGACAGTGTTTTACACATACCAATTTTCATTATTGTACAAGATACAATAATGGAGGAAAAAAATGTTGAATATTTCCAAAAATTTTACTGCTGTAAGCTGTACCTAACCCCTTAATAAGGTGGAGCCTTCTAATTAATTGTATAATTCAATTGTATTCGGGTAAAGGAGATTGTCATTTTTTGTGCAAATGGAGTTTTGTTACCCAGGTGAATACAAAAGTTAAATTCTACAAGTGGGTGTGCAAAAAACAAAAGAATACTACTACTTGATGTATTTTATTTGTGTAGAAAATTATTTGCAATAAGAGTCCTAAGTTTTAATTTTCATTTATCTCAAAATAAATTTTTATGACTATCTCCCTTTACCTAAACACATCCTAGACTATATTAAATTAATTATTTGTCTTTATACTCCACGCATTTATTAATCACCCCAATCTGTGTACGAATAATAATTATAATGAATTCATTCTGATGTAATATTCGTTTCCCCTTTGTGTTTTATAATGGCAGGCTAGATTCTAAGCTATTTTGTTTTAACCACAACATAAATTTCAGTTATTCAGGCCTGCTGTAATTAACGACTTCAAAGTATAAACATTAAGCCACCACTTGGGAATCAACCCGGGACCGGAGGAAGTTGCTCTACTATAACGTAAAATAATAATAATTCATTGTTCGGTACATTCTTTTAACACTAGTATAACCACTGATTAACAATACTTTCTTTATTGTGTTAATATTATAAAAATACCTGGCTGACTAGTTTCGAGGGGGTGTCCCCCATTGTCCGAAGCCTTAAAACAGTAAATAAATTATTGTTAATCAGTAATAATAATTACAGAAACAGAACTGCACTTCTTGAAAAGGACTGTCAAATTTCATGTACAGATTATGAACAAAACTGAGATTACATTTAAAGAATTACTGACAACACATCTAATTGCATAAAATAATTCCAAACAACTCGTACAATGACCGAGGAACGACGGAATTGACTACAAACCAAGTTGAAAGATATTAAGAACGCCCTCTAAAAAAATTCCGATCCATTGTAACTGAGGTCAGAAAAGTTAATTAAGTCCATAAAATACGTATCTGAAAGCTACAGCATAATGATGATTATGGTGATTATAGTAAACGTCATTAATATTACCTGAATGTTGATTTTTAATTCCACATTTCACTGAAAAAGTTGAAGCCGAATCTGTACAACACAGAACGCACAGTACCGAAATGTTCATGAGACATAGCGCTTTCTTGCTCGGAGAACGGCCTCCTGGTGTCGTCGCATTTTTAACTCTGACCACATATTCTACAAGCAATAGAAAACTACGGTTTCACTGTCGTTTAGCTAAAACCACTTGCCGCCTTTACAAGTTGCTTAGAGACTTACTTTTACGAATTTCAGAGTATACTAAGCCAAGCACGGCCACAGACGTCTAGCATTGCCTACTGAAGTACAAATCTTATATTATCTTAGTAAAACCTATTTAACCACCCAGGGTGGCGAGCGGGATTCCTGCCAGAGCGTGGCTTCGAGCCCCGATTAGACTGATGAATTAGATGGCCTTTTTCGCTTCCTCAACAATAAGGAGTATATGGAGCAATACGGTGACAAATTCTCGAACCCATCTCGCTATCATTAATTCCAATGACCCCGGACAATCGCGAAGCATTGCTAAATAACCGACTGAAAACACAAACACTAAGCAAGTTGTTAATGGTCACATTTCATTATGTATAATTAATTGATTAGGTAATTAGATTAATTAGCATTGCATAGTACACCGTGTTCCGCTTATAAGTATAATAAAAGAAATAGTTATAATTTCATAACAATGCATGCAAATGGGTTAAGATTGGTACCATTGTAAAGAGGAAATTGGGAAGTTTTAATCCATTGTTGTTACTTATTTTTAGAAGACTCACGCATGCGCAGATCATTAAATAAGAGAATTCGTATCGTATCTTTAGTCAGTCAGCATGTGGACGCCACAGCAGAAAGCCTTTTGTGTGCTGTCATTAGCAGAACATAGATCCATAATTCGTGTACAGCGCTTGTTTCGCCGTCAGTACAATCTTAGACCGAGGGAAGCTGTACCGACGTACGTCTCAATAATGAAATGGGATAGGCAGCTCAGAGAAACAGGAAGTTTGTTGTCTAATGCAGGTAAACATTCCAAGCGTAAAGTGTCTGACGAAAATGTCGAACGCATTCGCGAGGCATTTCAGAGAAGCCCGCGGAAATCCATTCGACAGGCAACTGTATGCTGTGCCACAACTCCCAGATGGAGCAATTTTCCAGCAAGATGGGGCTCCACCACACTTTGCCAACATGGTTCGCACATTCTTAGACGAACAATTCCCTGCAAGATGGATCGGAAGAGGATCACCGTACATCACATGGCCTGCCAGATCACCAGATCTAACACCACCTGATTTTTTCCTGTGGGGGTTTGTTAAGGACCAGGTCTACAGGACGCCAGTACGTGATTTGGCAGACTTACAAGAAAGAATTTATGCTGCTGTCAACAATGTTACACCACAGATGCTTCATAACACTTGGGTCGAGGTTGAATACCGGTTGGATATTTCCCGTGCCACCAATGGAAGCCATGTTGAGGTTTATGGAACATAAGGTAACAAAAATTCCCAGTTTTCATTCTTTGTAGCAGTTGGTTTCAACTATATACTTGTATTAATTCAGAAGTTATAGCTATTTCTTTTGTTATACTTATAAGCGGAACACTCTGTATTTTGATTATACATTTTTAATAATGAAATAAGATATCCAATTTTAGTTTGAAAACACATTCTCGGTCAACCAGAGGTCCGCGGAACATAGTTTAAGAATTGCTGGCCTACAGCCGCTATAAATGAGATTATTACCTTCTAAGTTACAGATAATACATATCCAGACAGTGGATGCGGGATGACTTAAGGAAAAGTGAAGTTGTTTCGTATCAGATTATATGGCACGTGCCGTGTCGTCCGTCTTTTGTGTACCTGGCGAGTACAGCAGCGTACAAAACGAACGCAATATGTGCAGTTGTGTTATCCTGCTCAAGTATTTAGTACGCGTTGAATATGTTGTGCTGATCCATTCATAATGGCAAAACGTTAAATTCGCTCAGAGATACGAAATGCAATTAAGAAGTATGAGAGTGACATTTTATGTATTAACGAAGACAATATCATGTGTAATGTATGTAAAATTGAAATAAAACCAGAACAACTCAGGCTATAGAGAAACATTGCAACAGTACATCGCACAGGAAATGCGTTGAAATGAAATCTGAAGAACCATCATCATCATCATCATCATCATCATCATCATTTAGTTGTGCGGGTCTAACGACACGTGCAACATGAAGCTGAGTACAAATATTCCTCTAAGGAAATTGAGTGATCCCCATTTTAGAGGTTTTCTTCAGAAATTCTCTCGATACAAAAACTGTTTAAGCGACAGGCGAAGACGATTCAGCTTCGACAACTTACGAGAATATATCGTCGTTTACTGCAACGCTGGTAATTGCATCAATGATGACGAGGACTGAACCTTGCAAGGTATGTACTACAGTACGTTATTTTTCTTTTTCTTCTGACTGTACGGAGATACAGTCGCTTGTTGACGTCGTCTGTTTACGTTTAAAATCTGTTCAGCCAATTGTCTGAATGAAAAAAATGTAACATATAGTAAATGTGCGCCTACATTCAACGATAAGTCATCGCGCATCCACTGTCTATACATATCAGACACCACTCCATCTCATACTACTAGCTTACTATACATTAGTCACCGCTAGGGGAGCTACATAGGCCTACTAGTAATGCTGTCACTAATTTTCGAATGGCCTTCATATTCTGCATGTGTTTCATTCGATCTTTTAATAAACTAAGCAATAATAATACAATCATACAAACAAGGAGAACACAGAACCTACAGTATACTGTATATTCGAGGCTGGTCTTAACTCAGAGATGGGCATCGTGCCACACTTGAGAAATAATGCCTCACTGACCTTCACAGAGCTTATCGCTCTGAGTGACATCATCTTCACAGTCCCCGTTCCTCCCTCAAGCAGCTCCTAGGAGTGGGCAGGTTCTATATCAGTTTCATAAGCAATATCAGTGGTGGCATAATGGCATTATCAAAGCAGTGTGTACGCGTTATAAAACGATTATTTCATGAGAAATGGGAGGAAGAGTTTTTTTGCTGTTTAGAAGGGGAGAACAAACGATGTATGTTAAGCTCGAAAATCCTATTAGGCATTAATAAATTTAATATAAAACGACATTACTCCTTATGTCATAAAGAACATGCTGAATTAGAAGGTAAGACAAATTAAATGTTATTTTTCGTACTATTCCGAAGAAAATTTATGATCTTAACATTTGCATAGTATACTAAATACGACATTATACCTTAAACACGCTGCATTGAAAGGTAGCCTACGAGGAATTAAATGTTGTTTGTACGTTTTATTTCCAAAATAGATTTATAAAAAAATATATCAAATGTGCGTAGAAAACGAAATATGATTTTCTGGAATTATTTTAGGTCGAGAACGTGCAAATCTATTAAGCAATCTTGATAAACGCCAGAATATTCAAGAGAATAAACGTAGACAACGTGATGGAATATTATTGGCTAGTTACGCAATTTCTCGCCTGTGATTTAAATCAATTCAGCTATGGAGAAACATTAAAGAGGTTTATGATTAAAGCTGCCGAATTAATTTGCAAAATTGAATAAAAGTTTTCGAGTCTCTCACGTTAACCAAGCACTTTCCTAATAATCGCCACTGACCGCCTTAGCGATTACGATAAGGTGACGCAGGTCACAGCAGTTTATATTTCCCATCCTACTCTGCAGTCTCCTCTCCTAGTAAACAAACTATTTCAAATCGAGTGCCTCACGTAACCGAAAATTGTGCCCATGTATGTCTTAACTGTTGCATGCACCACGGTTGGAAACTAACGTAATATCTCAAAGAAATGAAGACTTATTGCCACCGTAGTTCCCACAGTAATGGTACTCAGTCTCCAATGACAACTCTCGTCTTTGTTGTGGCTGTAAATCAAGGAGATTTGACGTAGAAGCCAAGGTGTTACGCGAACAAAGTAAACAAGTAATTAAATACTGTATCGTCTTGTTCCTACCGCGCATGTCCGCACCGAGGAAACGTAATGGCCGATCGCTATCGTGGTAATGAAAGAGAATGGCTTGCCACAGGATATGCAGATCCCTGCTGCATGTGAACTGCACGGTGCATGCGCCCGACTCGATCTCCAGACTCGGGGGAAGTCTGTGCAGCAATTTGTATTTCATAAACCCCGTTATTTGCATTATGAGATGTGTTGTAATAGTTTTCCTGAAGGCGACGCTCTTGTACAACCGTTGAAGTACACGTGTTCGTATGCGACTTCGGCGATATGTTCCATTGTTCAGAACACAACTGGCAATTCTAATGATTCTCCGAGATGACGTTATCGTCAAGGTACGCTGATCGTAGTCCCACGGAGTTGAAGTGTTCATTTAGTTTCATTGCATAAAAATGTAGAGTCTGACCGTCTCGGATGACATAACCTAAAAGTTTCTATATGACGTTAAAAACAGAAGTTTTGTATAATTTTTGCCAATATTTCAAGTCACACTGTAACGTTAAGATACAGTATATGGATCATATGCGGAGACTAAGAGGAAGGCAGAAACTAGGAAAGATTGGAGAATGCTGAGTTTGCAGTGAAAGGCCTGTTCTTGGGCAGAACACTTATATATGTATTTACTGTCAATTTGCAACGACTGAATAAATAAAACGCCTTTTAGTGTAAGACAACCAGCAAAATATGTGTTGCTGTTAGCAAAATTTTAAAGTATAACAACATTTGAAAGTCGTTTCAACCATGAGTAACTTATAATGTTGGGACAGGCCCGAAATACAAGTCCATAAGGTTATGGTACCGTTAGGCATGCCAACTTTCTGTTAGCTGATTCCTGGACATACTTCAAATTTTACCTTTGAGTCTAAATGTACAGTAGCGGCAAAAAAAAAAAAAAAAAAAAAAAAAAAAAAACCGGGCCGACCATTGTAGCTGATTTCAGAGCCCTGTTCACAGTGACAGCACGATAGACTGGTAACTAAGACTTTCGTGGTTCGAATCCTGCCTGTGAAGGAAACTTCCATTGCAGCGATATTATACTACTTAATTAACTTATTATTCCCAGAACACGAATTTTAGAAGCTTATTTTCTAATGGCTTTCGAAATGGGCTACGTCAGCAGTCGAAACTACAACAATTTCAATAGATTACTCGCTATCTTGTGAATGCGGGCGTGGCATGCGCAGTGGCTCATTTCGGGGACTTTGATTATTCCGTCGGTCCGGTTTTTTTTTTTTTTTTGCCACTACTGTATATATCGACACGAAATAACCATAGAAGTGTTATGCCGATCATGAATTATTATAATCTCTAATAGCCCCAACAACCACAACACAGCACAATGGAAATTTGAAACACTAGATAGGCAATATTAACTTTTTAATGAAAAATCATCATTCATTCATATTGTTCTGCCCAAGGGCAGGTCTTTCGCTGCAAATCTAGCATTCTCCAGTCTTTCCTATTTTCTGCCTTCCTCTTTGTCTTCTCATATGATCCATATATCTTAATGTCGTCTATCATCTGATCTTCTTCTGGCCCGAACTCTTCTCCCGTTCACTATTCCTTCTAGTGCATCCTTCAGAAGGTGGTTTCTTCTCAACCAGTGAACCAGCCAATTCATTTTCCTCTTAAACCTGTATTTCTGTTCACGTTTTGCTGTAGAAATGATACTAGAATTGTGCTTAAGAAACTGGACAATTTCAGAACATGATACTCCAAAATTAACTTTTACTTACAACTCTGGCTTGATTACATTTTCAGACAGTTTGTTTCAATTATCTGCCTAGATGTGACCAAGTAAACAGAAAATTATTTCACAGAAGGCACTACACAAGGCCTGCACAAACAGCGCTCAACGAGCGCGCGCGCTCCTTCGGAGCGGGAGAGCGGTGTTTACTGCTCGCCGAAACGGAGAGGAAGATACGTCAGAATGACATCACTTGCTATAGGTAGAGGAGAGGGAAACGACCACTCAGCTATCTAGTGGAGTGCAGTGTGTAGGCCTATTCTCAGTAACTGTTTCACGTTGCTTACCTACTGCTACAGTACAGTATGGAGGAATCTAAAAGACGGAACATAACATTTAACGATTTACAGCTCGAACTTATTGATCTTCAATGTGACCTAAGGGCTAAAGATCGTTTGAATAATACTACTAGCCTGGTTGAGTTTTACAAGACTAAACATTAGCAATAATATCCACGACTACACAGGCTGGCTGTGAAAATGATTGCTATGTTTGGCTCAACATTTATATTTGTAAGCAACTGTTTTCTATAATCAACTTTAATAAAGGCAGACATCGAACATCTGTAACTAATGTTTCATTATGATCAGTAGGCTATTGTTCCTTTCAGCTGCCAACAGCATAAAACCTCGTTTTCATGTACTGATAAATAAAAATATAACAAAATGATATTGTACATTTAAGTAGCTATAGAATTTCTATTACTTCTGTAGAATAAATATTTCTTTATTAATTAATAATAATCCAAGATAGTTTAGCAAACACTGAACGGGAATTCATTTCATAAGCACTCGTAATAGTACTTCCTTTTGTGTATATTTTGTACGAGATCCACCCCTTCTTCCAGTCCACCCTTATACAGAGCGCAGCTAATATCTGCATTCCGCTCATGAGCTGTGAGCCGGCTCGGAGAGCGCAAACCTTGTGCAGGCCTGCACTAGACACTGGAATAGCCATTACAAATGTTACAAATTTCAGTAATTCACAGCGTATCTACAGACTGTCCATCAGAAGCACACTTCTTAAGATACATCATCCAACTGAATATCCAGTTCGTCCAGACAGCACGAAATCTCAATTCCTGAACATTTCGACGTCCAGGGCAGGATCAAAATGTAGCCTGGACCAAAAATCCTTTTTCTGAAAAACCTGGAAGGTTGACAATGCTAGGTACCGCACGTCTGAAGAAAGTGAATCTGTTAACAATATTCCAATTCTGCAATTTCTTTCGGTAGTCATTTAATAAAAAATATCCTACAACAATCCACTGACAAAATAAATAATAAATATTGCCGCATATTCAGCTGATATCACATAATAATACACTGGGAAGAAAAAAACTGAAGTTCAGTAATTTGAACGAATCTGAATTACTACTACACAGGCGGTACATATCTCAGCTTCTATAATTCTGCACTTTTTGTTCGAGTCTTCATATATCGACTCCTCCCTAACGATGTTCGATTAAATACGACCACAAATACGCGGGCAAAACATCTTTAAATTAATGACCGTTTATACTAAAGTTCTATAATATATCTAAAAATCTTCCAAACAACTTTTAACTTATGTCATAAAACCATTTCGTGTTTCGAATCAAGACCAATATTTATATTAAAAAAAAAAACTTGTGTCGTGCATTACAATGCTCTACAGCGGTCTAAAAAGTATCGTGCCACGAAAATTAACAACATTCGGTGCAATTACACCAACTGCTACAACTTTTTGCTAGCGACGTTCTTGTTCCAAACTGTTTTTATACGTATACCCACGCCACTGGGAAAACTTTAGAATTCCCACTAATTTCCATACACGAATTCCCTCACGAACGCGACCTGATCCAATACGGGTCGCGTGATCACATCCCGAGACCAATATTCCTAACCTCTTACGACTAAGACAAACAGCTAAAAGATCATATCTGTTCACTGAACATTGGTGAAGCATTCCTGTTCGTGATTGAAAGTTAGTAGTACTGAATGCTACAAGAAATCACGGATTTTCTGAGTACATTGGGGGGGGGACGTCATTTTCGTTCAGGGTTTATTTCTTTCTTACCTTCTGGTTCGTTCCTGTATCTCATTTGGCGAGTAATTGTTTTTTGTCGCTTTCGAAGTAGACAGAAGGTACAGAAACGTTCTATAATAATTAAGGTTGTCAAATTTAATTGAGTTTTTGTAGCTCTTATTAACGACTTCACATTACTTAGTGGCTGTCGTTAGCTGAACGACTGGAGCGTCAAGCGAACCGAGTTAAATCCCCGGAAAGTCAAAGTAAAATTTGTGATCAACAGAAACTGTGTTGGGGCTGGTTTTCTTTCATACTTTCAGCATTTATTCACAATCATAAATATTTTTATCACAGATTAAAAAGACAAATTACTGCACCATATAGGGTAAAGATTGTAATATTGTGATACTAATAATATTATGACAGTACTTTTTGAGAATTTTTTACAATTTTACTGAGTGAGAGAAGGGCCGGTTTTGTGCAGAAACTTGTCCACGAACATTCCCTTAATACGTTGAAGCAAAAACCGATCTTACTCACGCTCAGTAAAACTGTAAAAAAATTCTAAAAAAGAACTATCATAATATTATTAGTAGGGCCAGGATTTTGATGACCTATAAATCATGAAAAAATGTTCTAAAAACAATGCATTTATGACCTAAAAATCTTCCAAAATTCCCTTAAAAATGCCCTAAAAATTGATCTTACATAATTGGCTTAGTAGGAAAAGAGGTTTTGTACTACTTCATATTTAGACTAGTAATTAAATTAAATTTTAGTACCAACATTTAAGTTCATTTAATTTTACATAATTTTTTCTAAGTAGTACACTTTAATTAATTATTTTAACTGATGTAGTTCCATGTAGTTCACCACAAGGCCACTCTTATCCGGAACTAGCAGGCATAAAGGAGTCTATATTGAAGGGATGGTTGGATTGATCCATTACATGGGGTGTACTACGTTAAAATGGCAATATTTGTGTAGAAAAACGATTAAAATATTGTACAAAAATGAGTATTCATGGAAAAAATATGTAGAGAAAATATCAAACGAAATAAACATTATTCTACATTAATAATGGGAGTTTATGGCCAGAATTAAATGAAAATGCCTAAAAAATGACCGAATAAAACAAAAAAAAATGCTCTTATGAGTTGAAACAGGCAAAAAATGCCCTAACAAATATGTCTTAAAACATTCAGTTTATCACATGACATATAAATACTAAAGCAGCTATGTTTCTGGCTTAACTTACTAGAAAAAAGATGCAGTTCCATCAAAATCCTAGCCCTAATTATTAGTATCACAATATTACCAATCTTTACAGGAAACTGACTACACTACACGAATCCCACATGCCGATCGTTTTATAGGCAACAGTACTCCCTAGAGTTGGCTCCAACGCCCGAGTATTTTAGTATGGCAACTTTACTTATCAAGATATTGAAAACACACGGCAAGCATGTTTAAGGACAATACGCTGGAGAGGGACTTACGCACACATATCTAACCCTTCTGCAAGTGACATAAATCGGATTTCTCTGCCGGCAAGTGAATCTGACTGAACATATCTCCAAGCAAGCTCTCTAAATGCAACGCAGGACGTCATGACAACGGACAAAAATCCAAATTTCTATGTAGGCGACAAGACAAGGAGTTCCCTTGAAGATCGTTGGATAGAGAACGGAAAAGGTGGACATCTGAGAGCGCAAAATCGGGAGAATATGGAATCACCTCTCAACCAAGCTCCTAGATATAGCTGCTTTCGTCATGTTAGCGGAGTGCGGGCTGCATTATCGTTTTGCAAGGCGTCTGAGTTGGAAATAAATATCAGTAGTTGTGGTTACATTTATGGGAAGCAATTCGTAGTATATGATGCCTTCTTTATCCCACCAGACAAGTAACATCATCTTCTCCGAATGGACAGTAGACACTAACTTTTACACAGGGTGTTGTGTGTTGAAAAGACAGAACCATTTTCTTTCTTGCAGTGCTTTCTCCGATGGCATTCTCCCCGTACACGGCACAAATGTTTCGAGCCGTCTCCGCTGCCTTTGCTCCTCTATTACACTCAAAAGAATATGTCGGAAGTGTTTTTTTTTTCACTTGACACTCTAGTCCAAAAATATCACGAACTTTCCTTCAAATCCACCAAATTCAAGGCGTATTTACAAGCAGAACACTCCAAATAACAAATGACAAACGATGAACAGTCTCCTAGCAACGCAGTGCTGTGATGACAAACAAAAACGCTACGAACTTATGCGTCAACCTAATACAAATGAAAACAATTTATAGAGTTGATCAACTTTGTACAAAAAGAGGCGAGATTGAAATAGGGGATTTAAGAGAAATTACGGAATAATAAAGATTATAAGCAGACTATTATTCTCGCATACAGCGTAATGGAGGGCGGACGTTATCGCTCTATATGGATAACTCAGCCTTCCCCACCGATATCTTACCTGTGTGGAGTATATCAGCGGCTCGTAAAGATTATTTATCAGTTCGAAGGAAAACTACATTACCATTATGTATGTAATCTACATTATTTACATTTACATTACCTGAATATTTCAAAATTAAACCTACGGAAAGACCCGACACGTGCAGAGCAATTCAATTGGCGTACTGACTCATCAGCCTGAAGGAAGAATATTTAACACGGAAAGCAGCTTATTAGAACTGAACTATTATGGTGAAAATGCGAGGAAATGCGAAAATGGAAATATATGCAGTGTTTTATTTACAGTTCGTGCTATACACAAAACGATTAAGGTGCGTTCGGAACAGAAAAAAAAAAAAAGACTGTGCATGAAAGGAAAAGAGGGAAAACATTCAGACTAAAGAATGAGAAAATATTGTGAAAATTTGAAAAGATTAAAATTAAGTACAGTAGTGGCAAAAAAAAAAAAACCGGACCGATCCTTGTAGCTGATTTCAGAGCTTTTTTCACTCCAGAGCACGATACACTGGTAACTAAGACTTTCGTGGTTCGAATCCTGCCTGAGAAGGAAATTTGTTTTGTTCTTTATTCAAATTTATTCCCAATATTTTTCGATTGCTGGTAAAATTCATGTTCATGCAACTATTTTTGCTTGTAACTTTCGACTCAGTCATTTCCGGACCAGGGTTCCTTATCTCAAATTGATACATGTGCCCTTCCCCATCATCCCTGAAAGTTTGTAACACCAGCCCGGAAAAACCCGGTATATATAAAGTTATATACCCACTGAATTCTCCACTGAAGTCTTTCGGGATGTTAATATATATCACTATCATATTGAGAAGTTACTACGGTCACTGGGATCAATTATTTACCTACTGGCAAGCTTTGTGTTAGATATATATTTTTTGTATACTTCAATACTTGTAATGTCATCGCGGTGTTGTCACGTTTTCGCTGTAAAGATCACCCTAGTTACAATTATTTTTATACATTTATTTATTTAGCTATTAAGCAAAGTAAGTACAATTCAAAAATATACAACAAAAAATATTTCTAGCCACTACTGTAAGAATCAAGCTCGTGTACGGTGTGGTCTTAGCCAATAATAGAACATAAAATTCTTTTTATACTACATCACTACATTGATTTCTACCATCACCGTCCACAGTGAATAAATTTTAAACTACAAGATGACCTTCAATTAAATTTGAAATTAAAATCACTAAACTTTTCAGTCATCATCAATCAACTCGAGATATGACAAAGTTGTTTTATACTTCACGTGGAGATGCGTTACTACTTCTTGTGATTAGGGAAGAGTCGGGTAGTATCGGACATCGGGTAATATCGGACAGTGCGTTTCTTTCATCTACCACCATATGGTAATACCTGAATGACATGGTTACGTTTCTCTATGCGACATCACAGAAACGTAACCCTGTCAATTAGGTAGTATCATTGTGTGGTAGATGAAAGAAACTCACTGTCCGATATTACCCGATGTCCGATACTACCCGACTCTTCCCTATGTGAGAAGGCCTAATCGATGAACAAATCTCATCTTTTCAAAGGAAAGCGCCGGTTTTTACACCGGTTGGGTATTAATTCACCGAGAATACTATAAACATCTAGTAAGGTTAATCTAAGCTTTTATCTATCCATATGTGGCGTGACTCCTGTGAAGTGGAACGCAACACGACATCACTTTGACGATGACAAACATCGTCGCCGTGAGTGGAATTCGAACCACGACCGTGCAACAACCTATTAAGAGACCACCCAACAAATGCGACAAAGAAATTATCCAGAGAAGCACATCGAAAACAATCGCAGTCGCGCTAATTTAATGAGCACATGTTCGCTTCCCCGTCCTAACTTGGAATGTGGGACTGCAACACGTAGCTAATTGCAGCGCGGTGGTTCTTCCTGCCTGTACTATTTATACATACGGCAGGCAGCCTTGCATTTCCTGGTCTTGTCACCGCGCTAAGCCGTGAATGAAGGCCGGACAAGTGATTCAGGCGGCCCATCTAACCATGGCGACAGACACAGGGTGAGTCCAAACCACAGCGAGATAGGCCGCGATGTTAATCTTCACGTAAACACGCCAGATGTAGTGTACACGATACTTAATCAGGTTTTCCTTTATACAGGGACATCATTTTATTTTTACTAATATTTCTGATATTAACCAACCTATACCTTTGAATCAACGGTTGCTAACCCCTTCCATGACTGGAGTTCGATGGCGTAATATACAAACAAATCACTTTACTAGGTATAGGAGGGAAGAAAAGTAGTTCATCCATTTACGTGAACTATGAAATATCAAGCTTTTGAGTTTGATAATTTTCATTAGGTTTTTGTTTAATCAAAATACAGTACTGTATTAACAATGAGTGTTTTTACTCACGAACTGAGCTGTCCATACGGACGTATTCATTATGCGGTGTATATTAGAGTGCCTATAGCACATTAGCGTACACTATAGAGAATGAAGTTAAATTGAAAAATAATCATAATATGGATATTTAAACACATTTTTCAAAATGGTGGCGGTTCATTTCGATTAATGTATGTAATTCCAATTACCAGTTTCGTCCTTCGTGCTAGTAGGCCTAACTCATGTTGAAATAATTCTGTACCTACTCTATAAAAGAGTACCTTACGTACTGTAAATTCAATCTTCACTTCTGCTCGATCCGAAAAGATAAAATTACTCAGACATTCTATCTACTGTCCGTCCAAGTGATTCTGTTGCAGGATCGTAGAAAGGAGGGAAATCACGTGACAGTTAATTACTTAACGAGGCCTGTTATTTAAGTTATTTTAAACAGTTGTATGGGTATAATATTACGTAGACGTCCAATTCCTAACAGAAATTAATGTTCTCAGAAAAGAGCTAAGACAGCCCAGCCACTAGCCTTTACCGAGACGCGAATAGAAGCTGGTGGGGAAAACCGGAATGCGACGTAGGCAAATGGACGACAGTACCTTTGCGAAAATGATGCAATATTGAAAGCTCTTTCGTCATTGGAAAACGCGAACATATTTTTGGAACGTACTGTGACGGTAAGGCTACTATGACATGGATCTGTGTGGAAGACGGTTGAACTTCATTCGTAGAAGGGGTGGGAGTGAAGTACATTTAAAAACTCAGGTACAATAAAAATTGAAGTAAAAATAAAATGATGTCCCTGTACAAAGAATACGGCCGTGGAAGTGAATATATGAACAGACCTATTCTAACATTACAGAAGTTTAATCTGACTTCTACATAATAAAAAAAAAAACAAAAACAAATACAGGGTGATCCGTTTAGGCATGAATAAAATAAAACACTTACTTACTGGCTTTTAAGGAACCCGGAGGTTCATTGCCGCCCTCACATAAGCCCGCCATTGGTCCCTATCCTGAGCAAGATCAATCCATTCTCTATCATCATATCCCACCTGCCTCAAACCCATTTTAATATTATCTTCCCACCTACGTCTCGGACTCCCTAAAGGTCTTTTTCTCTCCGGCCTCCCAACTAACACTCTATATGCATTTCTAGATTCGCCCATACGTGCTACATGCCCTGCCCATCTCAAACGTCTGGATTTAATGTTCCTAATTATGTCAGGTGAAGGATACAATGCGTGCAGTTGTGTTGTGTAACTTTCTCCATTCTCCTACATTAATTTTTGGACTTGACATTTCAAGCTCGTAGGAGACAAGTGGATTTTCCCTTGCCCAAATAATGCAATTGTGAGTGTTTACTCTCCCACTGATACGAAAAGTCGCTTCATATGTAAATAGTCATTTGTGCCAGATGTTGATTTGTATACCTTATTATATTTCATGGAGTGCAGTTTCATAGAAAGGACTTTGCCGAAAGAACCTTCTACTGCCCACTACTAATTGCTTGTCATAAATAAATGTCTTCCTTACTGTGACGGAAATCTTGTCTTCTCTTGTCAGTAACCAATCACAACCTTCGTTCAGAAGAATTGACAGGTTCCCGTCAAATCCACGTGGAGGCAGAGTTGTCGCGTCTTTTCCGAATTCCAAGAGTCCCGTCAGTTTGACTGCATAATTTCGAGACTCACCAGGATTGTGGCAACTGTGCAATGTTGGGATGAGGGGACGGATGGAATTGTCACAGTTGTTTGTGTAGGAAGTCATAAATTTATAAGTGGGTGTTCAAAGGAGCCACCGAACTGCACTCCTTGAAATAAAATAAGGTATAGTAGCCATTTGAATCATCTACGATTTTCATTTCACATTATGCATTGTTAATCTTCGTTCTTGTCGGCCTGGTTGGCGCTGGCCTTCTATGCTCGAGGTTGCGGGTTCGATCCCGGGTCAGGTCGATGTCATTTAAGTGTGCTTAAATGTGACAGGCTCATGTCATTAGATTTACTGGCACGTAAAAGAACTCCTGCGGAACAAAATTCCGGCACATCAGCGACGCTGATATAACCTCGGCAGTTGCGAGCGTCGTTAAATAAAACATAACATTTAACATTTTCATTCTTCCCATGTATGGAAACTCCCATCTTTTAAGCATAATATTTCCAGCAAGAAATTTCTTATACTATCATAATAGCTTTGTAATAATAAATTAATATTATCCATACCCAAATGCATCAGCCTATATATTCCATGTATGTGAAGTTTCTTCGTAAGACATAATACAACAGCTCCTTATCTATTAATTTTTTTGAAGTTTTCCCGGAATTAATCATTAAAGTGATTATTATTAACGGAGTTACCCCATTACTGCACAATGATTACTGTGATTAAACACACTCTCTCATTTCTGAACACCTTTATAGATATGAGTAGAAGAGAAGCGATAATCAGAGAACAAGGATAATTCAGAGGCATAAAAGATCTGGTAGACATCCACTGACAACCATTTCAATGTTTTGCTAATGGCCAAAAAGAAACCACATTCGTCTCTCCTTTAAAGTGTGAATACCTCTTATTGTGTATGTCTCCTATGACCAAATTCTATTACTTTCAGAATTTCAATTCCCACATTTGCTGTTAAGAACATCTTGTTTTATATTGATTCCATGAATATTTTCATAACACAAGGAATAAGTAAATGTATCAACAAATTGTTATCATAGTAACCGTGACCATAGCGATTCTGTATAAAACAAATGAAGTACTGCATAGCGATAAAAAAGTGCTCTTTCATAATATTACATTAAAAAATTATAGATTATCATAAAAAAAATGTTTTCGATGACGTCATAACCTGTACAATAACAGCCCCAAGAACATTTTATTTTCATGAAAATATTCGATTTTAAAGGCAAGGTTTTACGTGCGAGAGCTTTTAGTCCAAAGTGCCCTCATTCCTTGACGTATGACAAACTGACAACGAGCAAACATTCATGATCTAGACCAAATTCGAACCCATGACCTAGTTTCAACAGCGTCAAAGTTAACCGTGGTCGGATTGGTGATTTCCTCCAACTGTAAATCAGCAATTCAAAAGAATCGATTACTGTTCGAGCTCAAAGTTCGGACCTCACACGACTGAACAGAGAAGTTTTTAAAGATAAAGCGAGTGCGGCTGGTTACATAACTGTGTGGGGAAATCGAAGTGATAAGCACGTGGGAAAGAAAGAGAATTGCGAATGAAACTGAATACACCAAGTGAGCCCACACTCGCTCAATGACACAGTTTTTTTTTTTTTTTCCAATTACAGTAGCAGGTGGACAGATGCATGAATGAAAGCGGAAGCAATTGTCTCTGCTTGTTCAACTCGCAGTGACGCCTGTGTCATCACTCACCACTTCGAGTGGCCTAGGTCGTCACGTCGGCAGTGGCGTGCACATAGTCTGTCTGGGATGACGGCACACAACACGTCTGCACTATCCAAAATTTTAGATTCAGTTCCACCCTTCACTGTCATAGTCATTGTTGATGGGGAAACGTTTAAAATGTACGCGAAAACGTGTCCTCGCATGGGAATTTGGAGGTTGAAAAAACAGAATATGTGAGCTCCGAGCCTGTTGGCCACCTGTCTCACTCCGAGTTTTGCTGTTCCACTGAAGAAACTTCAGAGAATTTTGAAATAAAACCCGAAAACGTGAGGACGAATTAAGGATCAGCGAGTTGTTTTGGTGGTTCAAACAAAGTGAAATATATCACATATATACAGGGCGATTCAAAAGTCCGGCGACAAACTCCGTTATCAGTCCAGATAACGAAAAATGGAAAAAGAAGAAACTTGTCGGATATATGTAGTTTTGAATCTAATGTGCTTGAATTTTCAACGTAGAAAGCACAGCTGAGATTGTATACTGGTACAAGCCTCAATGAGAACGAAAAATACCCTGTTGCCACATGCTTCTTCCTCAAAGAGGACATTTACGTTATTGCAATCACAGTGTACTGAGTAAATTACGAAATGATGACAATAATTAGCAGAATAACTCTTCTCGGGTTCTCAGCCAGGTGAGTTGGAGATTAGCTTCCAAGCTTTCGACGGCTAGCTCTGCCATCTTCTTCGTCCCTGAAGAAGATGGCAGTGCTAGCTGTCGAAAGCTTGGAAGCTAATCTCCAACTCACCTGGCTGAGAACCCGAGAAGAGTTATTCTATATCAAACGCCGGGAAAGCCTCAAGTCATACAATACTTAGCAGTGTTGCCAATACAAGTTACGCAAGAATGAAATTATTCTTAATTCTTATACTGTCAATGTAGGAAGAGTCGGGTAGTATCGGACAGTGAGTTTCTTTCATCTACCACACGATGATAGTACCTGATTGACATGGTTCGTTTCTGTGATGTCGCATAGAGAAACGTAACCATGTCATTGAGGTACTACCATATGGTGGTAGATGAAAGAAACGCACTGTCCGATACTACCCGATGTCCGATACTACCCGACTCTCCCCTAAACAATGTATCTTTGCACAGTGAGAAGTTAAATAATGATCGCTAAACTCTGCATATCAACTATTTTTCTTCGTTAAATAATATATATATATATATATATATATATATATATATATATATATATATATATATATATATATATAAAAATTAGTTATAACTAGCGGAAGAGCCACCAATTTGGCAGCATTGGAATCAGCAGGTGTGTCGTACTAGTGTACAGTCTCAACGATGTATTCTACGTTGAAAATTCAAGCACATTAGATTAAATAATAATAATAATAATAATAATAATAATAATAATAATAATAATAATAATAATCCGTGGCGCCACAGCTCTCGAAGGGTCCAGACCGACCAGCCGGCTGCTGGCCTCACATTCACATGCCAAAGCAGAGGTGGACGAACATCCAACCAGAATGGAGGTATCGTGTGATTAGCACGATGATCCCTCCAGCCGTTACGGTTGGCTTTCGCAACCGGATTTCGCTACCTATCGCAGCTCCCCAAGTGCATCACGATGCTGGGTGGGCACCGGTCCCATACACTAGCCGAAATTTCACGAGAAAATTTCATCCCCCATGAGGACTCGAACCAGCGCGCATTCCGTAACGCGAGTCCTGGGCAGGATGCCTTAGACCACAACGCTACGGCGCGGGACCACTAGATTGAAAACTATCTATTTTCAACAACTTTCTCCTCTTTCCTTTCTTCGCTATCTGCACTAATAACGGAATTTGTCTACGTCGCCGGACTTTTGAATCACCCTGTATTAAATAGCATTAATAGTTTAATTTACACTGTAGGCATTTTTCTTTAATTTCAAATATCTCACCTGGACCTAGAAATGTCAGCACATCTAAAAATAACACGAAAGTAAAGAACTCATGTGATAAGCAAACTCCACCATGCCAATGAATAATGAAGCTATCTAAACATAAATGTTACTCATCAGATTGGCTTAATTCGTTATGTAACGTATGCTGCATGGTTCGCTGTATTGTATCAGCTTCCGTACACATAATAATGGATTTTATAATGTTCAAGTTACAAATAAATGATGCAGAGGTGACCTTCGAAAGAAAAACAGAAATGCCGAGTATCATTGAAGTAACCTTTACATTTTTTCGCAAAAAAAAATAAAATAAAATAAAAAGGAGGATAAAATATGAACGGGAAGTGAATGAAAACAAGTTATAAAGAGTAAAAAAAGACGAAGAGACGGACTTAAGGAATGAGAGGTAAATTAAAAATATCTCAGACTAAATTCTATGTGCCATTACGTTCTCATTAATGTTCAATTATAAACCTTTATGCTCGACCATGCCGAAATGTAGTAATTATACATCTGGTAGCAGTCCTTTAATGCATGTCATTAAAGTACACCTACTCATTAAAGGTCAGGTCTTCAGCCAATGATAACTCAGCTTACATGTGTTCAGCCAATGACAAGTCAGCTTTGTACCGTTATAAAACCGCAAGTATCGATTATTCTCGGATATGCAATCGTAAGAGAATTAGCGAAAAGTCACGGAGGCTGGAAATCCAATACTGTCTGTTACTATAATAATTAGCGTTAATTGTAAATAATATTCAAATAAATTCAATTTGTCATCTCGTTTTTCAATGTCGAATTCAATAATCAAGGTTATAATATTATAATATTATCAAGTTTAACGGGACTACGTCAAGGTCAATGACATTATTGTTCCTCGGAAAAAATCAATACTTTCGCGTCTGCGCACATCTCACAATTCACGACCTAGAACAAGGTCACTTCCGATCGTGTCAGTTACAAATAAAATGTATACATCTGAATACCGGTAATTTAAAGTTAGAAATATGGTCGAGCATAAAAAGTCGTATGAAACTCGCCTATAATGGTAATTAAGAAGCTCGTATGAATATTATGAAACTCGCTTGCGCTCGTTTCATAAATATCCATACTCGATTCTTAATTACTATCATTATAGGCTCGTTGCATAATGTACTATTTTCACACTGCCAATTAAAACATGTCCCAAATAAGAGCGATACCTGCAGGAAATTTTTTTGGGGTACCCGTTTCCACTACCAAAATTCCGCCATTTCTCTACTAAACGCGTAAATCATTATTCTGGAGCAAATTCAACTTTCATCATGCAACAACAAAATCATTTACAATTTGGGCGCGTTGCTTCAAGAGGGTTAATGATGAAAATGGAGTCCACACCTGTGGAGTAAAGGTCAGCGCGTCTGGCCGCGAAACCAGGTGGCCCGGGTTCGAATCCCGGTCGGGGCAAGTTACCTGGTTGAGGTTTTTTCCATGGGTTTTCCTCAACCCAATACGAGCAAATGCTGGGTAACTTTCGGTGCTAGACCCTGGATTCATTTCACCGGCATTATCACCTTCATTTCATTCAGACGCTAAATAACCTTAGATGTTGATACAGCGTCGTAAAATAACCCAATGAAATAAAATAAAAATAAATGAAAATGGAAGTACCCGCCACTTCCAGCAGGTAAAATGCGGCCAGCTTGGCTCTACACTAACAATCACAACATAGGACAAGAAGCATAACAGTTGTCCTTAAAGAACATGGAAATTGTCATAAAAAGGAACTTCAAGAACTGCGTCCTTTCGTCATTCAGTCCTCATTCGTTAAGATTCTGAACCAATGGTACTCATTCATAAGTGACTGGCCAGCATGGTGCAGCGCTTAACACACAAGGAGCACACACTGAACATTTGTGAGTTCCCAAAGTAAACTTGAAGAATTAATTTATAAAACACTGAGGGTGTGAGCTACTAAGCTAGCCCCGGCTATCCACTGGTTACTAATACAGAATTCAAATCATATCCTATCCCTAACACTGGTTTATGAATACGAAAAACGCTGATCATCCACCGGAAGCCCGCGCTAAAAATGTCTATGAATACGGCCCTAAAAGTTCTATTTATTTTGTAATAATCCTGTAAAACTCTCAACAACAGTATCATCTTAAGAGAACTGAAGTCTTTGTTTTCCTCTTCATGCATAGGAAGGAAGGCTTAAAAATAAATGTTGTCACTTTTATTACTAGATGTTACAGCGTGTATAAATAAATGCATACAAAATAACACGACTCTTTTGGAAAAGATACGAGAGATGCAATTGGACTGCTGCTAACAATCGGCGAAAAGTACTTCGAGAAAAATAAAGAAGTGTATATAGTATTTGTGGACCTAGAAAAGGCGTTTGATAAAGTGAATTGGAATAAACTGATGGGGATCCTGTAGAAAATAGACTGTTGCTAACAATCGGCGAAAAGTATTTCGAGAAGAATAAAGAAGTGTATATAGTATTTGTGGACATAGAAAAGGCGTTTGACAGAGTGAACTGGAATAAACTGACGGGGATCCTGAAGAAAATAGGTGTCGATTGGAAAGAGAGGAGTCTCTTCTGTAACTCTTATGTCAAACAACGTCTTAAAGTCAGGACAGGAGAAGAAATGTCAGAAGCAAGTGAAACAGGGAAAGAAGTACGACAAGGATGCTCTTTATCACCTACCCCGTTCTACATCTACTTGGAGGATTTAGTGAAGAACTACTTTCAGAATATGAGAGAGGTGATAGCAGAAGGAAGAAGAAAGTGCAGAAGATTTGCTGATGATATGGCGTTGTTAACAGAAGAGGAATGATGGCTGTGAGCAGTATGAGATGAAGATATATGCCAACAAAACGAAGACCATAGTAATCGGAAAATAAAGAAGATACACATTTGAATTCTAAATGAGACAGTAGAAAACTGGGCAGTTTCAAATACTTGGGATGTACTATAAGCAGTAACATGAGCTGATGCCAGGAAGTCAAAAGGAGGATAGCAATGGCAAAGGAAGCTTTTACTAGGAAAAGAACCATCTTATGTGGATCTCTGGGAAAGGAACTAACAAAGAAAGAGACTAGTGCAGTGCTTTTTATGGAGTGTGGTATTGTATGGGGGCAGAAACACGGACATTACCACGAAGTGAGAAGAAGCGACTAGAAGCATTTGAAGTGAAGATATGGAAAAGAATGGAGCGTGTGAAATGAACAGGCAGAATACGAAACAAAGATGTGTTGGAAAGAGTGGGTGAAGAAAGAATGTTGCTGAAACTGATCACGAAGAGGAAAAGGAATTGGCTGGGTCACTGGCTGAGAAGAAACTGCTTACTGAAGGACGCACTGGAAGGAATGGTGAACGGGAGAAGAGTTCGGGGTAGAAGAAGATGTCAGATGATAGACATTAAGATATATGGATTATATGCGGAGACTAATAGGAAGGAAGAAAATAAAAAGGACTGGAGAATGCTGGATTTGCCAGTGAAATTTGACAGAAAACTGTGAATGAATTTGGAATGTATATCCAGAGATCATGTGCACGTAAGATCATCTGTAGGTGTTTCAACAATAAAATAATTCAATTAATTTATTTTGTCATTAGTTTATGGCATTTTCAGTAACTTTCGACGTAATTAAACAAAGTTACGGCAAAGCTGATTCATCCAAGAAACTTACGCAGTGTCAAGGTACATTGTTTTTTTTTTTGCGAGTAGCACGAGAATCCAAGAGGTTATCATAACAAAACTGAGACTCACGGATCGTGGAGGATGTGAAAGGAGACTGTTTCCTGTATAGAAAGCACTTGTCGATCAATGTCATGTTGTGTCAGCTTGCGGAAGTCTCGACGTCGCCGCACCTGCGCGCGGAAGTTCCGGTCAACAAATATTTACAATGCACGTCATTACTTTTGATTTCTGCAGCCTAAATCTTGATATCATAATTCGAGATCACACCCAAGTAAAACTCCACCTCCTACTCCCTCATTCTAGACCTTAAAATTCGCAATAACTTTATGAATGTTTGGAACCACTAGCAATGAAGATTCAGTTTTATTATTTACATGCAATGATCTATTCTTGCTATAGTCTGTACCAGGGATAAATAATCTTTATTTACAGTGAACAAACTTAACTTTACTATATCAGCATCGGTGTTTACATATCCGACTTCTTTATTGTGTTAATAAGTGATACAAGTATAAGTGTTGTATTGTATTGTTTTATTAACATTCCATGGTATTCATACATTGCTTCACAGCTAGAATATGGAACAAGTAAAAAAAGTTAATACTGTTATATAGTCTTAAAGTGTTAAAAGTGTATATAGAAAAATGAAGATTTATTTCGTATTGCTGGACTGAAAAATTTAATCGCCAACTACAGACAGTCGTTGAAGTAAGAACAGAACACACGCATTAAAGATAAAAAAACACACATTTGTTCAGACTTTTAATGGACATCAAACATTATCCGTCGTCTGTTGGTCAGCATGCTGGCTTCCAGATCAGGAGGTCCCGGGTTCGATTCCCGGACTAGGCTCTCGGTGAATTTTTCTTGAAGAAGAGGAATTCCCTGGGTGTCTAGAGTCTGGAAATTTGTATGAATGTGAGTGTGATTGTGAGTGTGCCGGGTTAACCCATATCTGCCTAGTGTTGCGTTTTCGCAATATTCCGCATTAGCAATTTTTCTGCAAAATGGAAAGGAATGAATTACAAAATTAACTTTTATTTCATTGTTGTGTATACTAGAAGAATCAAAGGAGCTCGCAGCACAATAATTAACTTCCATTTTAGTTTCATGTGGCGGTGCGAAAATTATGAAAATATTCAACAAGAAAAAGTTATGGGCATAAATGGGTTAATATAAATTAACCAATCATTACAATATAAAAATACGTCAAGACTGTCGCTGGGCAGTAACCTGAACACACGTTTCAGCGTCACATTGTTGACAAGTAACTCCATCTGTTAGCACAACCATAAAGCATCTAATAGATGCTATAGAGTTACCAACAACGAAAAAAAAAAAAAAAAACATTATCAGACACAGAGTGAATCGGGGGGAGATGACTATAGGGGAAAGATGCTTATTTCTTTGTAGTTCCACGTTCTTCCAAGAGAGAACGCCACGCGCATGTTTTCATGATCACTGAGACAGCTGAATGTCATTTTGCCACGTGTTCTGGTTGTCAAAAGAAGAAAAGCAAGAAAACGGCTCATTTTTCTGCTATAAAATAACTGCAAAGGCATGTTAAAATTTTAATACATCCTTGAATTCGTAATAACTGTTAAACCTTTGTAATGGATATAGTAGTAAAGGTTTTAAAGTTTGTATTGTTAACAACCAACGACCTTGTTCCGCCATCTTAGGTTGCGTCACAGCACTAGGCATCTTACTCCGATACTTGAGGAAGATGCTCACTTTTCTCGGGGTAGGATGGCAACCTGTTGCAAGAGTTTTATTTTTTGTTTTATTGCAGGGAATGCGTAAACATTACGTAAGATCCTCTGATATAAGTCAGTGGATTGAGGACAGTCTTCAACTTGCGATGACACATGTTAGAACAGGGGATATGTACTGTTTTAGAGCATCGCAAGCATACGGGATTTCTTACCGTACCCTTAAACGCCGCCTAAAAAGAATGATGACAAAATATGTACTGGATTGAAATCATTGTGTGCAAGAAGTGATTTCACGAGTCTTGCACACCGAAATAAAATATGTGCAATGACTGTGTTGCTAAGTAGTGATAAACGAGTGAAAAAGTGTCCATGAGCTTTAGATTAAGTCATTTTTGTTATATACATATATCAAACCAAGTTCAGGTAAAATACATATATCAGTAAATGTGTTAATTGCATTTGCCATCTTACCCGACTATCGGGGAAAGATGCCTACAGTGCAGGCAAGAAGAAAATCTGTATCTATAAACAAGGTAATTAATGTTTTCAGTTTTATACAAAAAAATATAGTTTCAAAATACTTTCCAGACTTTGATATTTCATTATGAAATTCAAAACTAAATGAACAGTATCTTAAATTTTCAATCATCTTCCCCCGATCCACTCTATCGTCGGTTTACAAGCAAAACACATTAAGTCAACATTATTAGTTCTGAGAAAAAGGCGTTTTTCTTCTGACAAAACTGAATCCTCAAAATATTATTTTAGAAAGTTGTTTTTCTTTTCTTAAATTATCTACATTATATAGTACGAATTTTTCTCAGAAGTAATATTTTGACTTCATATGCTTTGCTTATAAACCGACGATATTATCATTCGTCATATGGTTAGCACAGTATCAGAGTTTAAGTTTTTGAGACAACACAGCACAATACAAGTGTAGAGACAAGCCCAGTTCCTACAGAACGGAGATAAATCTGTAGTCTGTATAGCTCAATTGATGAATTGTTTATGATTATAAATTGAATTAATCTACTTGATATTAATTGTACAAATCTGTATAGCTTAATGAAAGTATGCTTGTAAATTGAATTAATCTGCTTACTTTTTATTGTATATGTTTGTATGGTTTTGACCGATGAATTGTATATGCTTTAAATTGAATAGTAATCTGTATAGCTCTATTGATAAATTATTTGTGTTTGTAATTTGAAGTAGTTTGCATGATATGTATTATCAATTTCTGTATATAACAACTGATCGAATTGTTTATGCCCTAAATTTAATTAACTTACTTGTTTTGTATTATACATATAGGTCAACTGATGAATGATCGTTTGTGTTTGTAAATTTAATAATCTGATTGGCTATCTTATTGTATATTTTTAGTAGAGCCATCGATGTAGCTCAGTCGGCAGACTCGCTGGGCTGCTGATCCGGAGCTGCGTTCGGGCTTGGGTTGGATCCCTCTTTGGTCTCATTGAATGGTTTCTTCCGAGGTTTTCCCCAGTCGTGGGACTGAAGCCGGACGGTCTATGGTGAGTCCTCGGCATCACTTCATTTCCCCCTTTGATTTGATTACCTGGTTGGGTTTTTCCGAGGTTTTCCCCAACCAAAAGGCAAATGCCGGGTAATCTTTTGGCGAATCCTCGGGCCTCACTTCATCATTGTAGAAAATTACTAAATTGTAAAACTGTATAAATTGTAAAATATTTAAAAAATTTTAATTGTAATATTGTAAAATTTTGACTTGTTCCACATCTTAAAACTTTATTGCTCATGTAAGATCTATGGAATTTAATGAATGAATGAATGAATACTTCCCTGACAAGAATGGAAGATGGAAGCGCTGGATTTTTAGTTAAAACTCCACCACTTTAACCACACTGCATTGCATTATGGGCTTTATTGTAAGTGACTTTATCGAGATATAACTGTAAAGAGGATTGGCGTCATGCTATGGAAAATATTTGCGCGGCAGATACACGGTAAAAGTCAAATCCGGAATTTTATTAGAACTCTGACCTGTCAAAATAAAAGCCCTTCCACGAGGAGTCTGGTTTCATGAAATAGAAACTGACACAGTAACTCGAATAAATTATTATGACAATTTAGGAAAGTTTTCGTAGTCGGAAATAACATGTGCAGATTACTTTCTTCCACAGAGCTTCTTTTGTGAGGTTCTGCACGAAACCGCCTGAAATAGACACGAGACACGCGAATTTTATAATTTTTAGGTCGGCGAAGGTCCGGCAGAAGGAAATAAAGTTCACCCTCTTGCCTCACATTCTTACACGCCTATCTCGTGATAAGACACTGACCATAAAACAGGACGTGTATAGTCCCACCTTTAAATAACACGGCGTAGGGGTGGATAAAGAGGAATATTTTGCAGTAGTGTCCAAAAAAAGACCAACATTCTACGAAAGTAACATAAATATACCTTTCTAAATATACCGTGCTCGTACAATGAAACACCCAAATTTTATTATGCTATTCAACCGTACCCACAACTATGAAAACTCGCCTTACGTCAGTTGTAGAATATATAATTTTTTTACTTGATTATTCAACGACGCTTTATCAACTATGAGGTCATTTAGCGTCAATGAAATTGATGATAGCGATATGGTATTTGGCGAGATGAGACCGAAGATTCGTCATAGATTACCTAACATTTGCCTTATGGTTGGGGAAAAACTAAAAAAAAAAAACAGGTAATCAGCCCAAGTGGGAATGAAATCCTCGCCCGAGGGCAACTCCGATTGGCAGCCAAGCGCCTTAGCCGACTGAGCTATACCGATGGCTGACATATTAAGTTATATGGTACCGGTAATAAAAATACAAGTGACATTGTGGCTCGCAGTGAGAGCTATGCATTTCTCTTGCTTTTAACCTTCCCCAACCCCCACCCTCTCACTCACTGGAGTCAAACTCCGTTCCATTTGTATTTATCTCTGATCTGCGAGTGGCATATGTCTCTCTCGAAACCATGTACCTCTACAAAAACGAAAGTTTCAAGTAGAATGGGAGGACGCATTTTTCTGCTGTCAATATGATGAGAATATTAAATGTATAATTTGTTCACGAGTATTACGAGGAAAACGGTTGTATAACATAAAACGGCATTATACTACATGTCACTGATGAAACATTAAAATTTAGATAATAATAATAATAATAATAATAATAATAATAATAATAATAATAATAATAATAATAATAATAATAATATCATCATCTCTGTACGTCGACCCTTTTTCAGCAGATGTAGTACGAATAATGCGGTTAGCTCTTCAACTTTAACTCACTGATTTACTATGTGATGTCAGATGAAAGCTAGATGTAAGAACTTGACAGATATTGAACTTTCAAATCTTTGCCAAAAATAAATATCCGAAGCTTCGTTCTTTCGCTTGCTCTGTTGAAGCCATGTTCGCTACAACTTACGTTTGTGAAAAATTATTTTCAACAATTAAAATAGTAAAAACCAAATTTAGATCACAACTGACATACAAATATCTTCGTTATCAACTACGACTGGCAGTAAGTGACATAATTCCTGATTTTGAAACTTTGTCGCAGAGACATTCTGAAGACAGTTAATTTTAGGTTGTGATATTGTTCATTTATTATTCATTTCTTTCTTCGTTACACGTACTAAACATTAGTTTGTAACCTTATTCTGTATAAAATTATATTTAAGTGCTTGACGTAAGGAAAATGAAAATCCGTTAATAAGTCAGACAGTTGCTTCACTTCCCCTTCGAGTGTCCGCCTCCCTCCGTAGGTGCTATGCACGTTGCAGGTTACATAGTGGCTCGGCGCACGACATTTTCGCCATCGCTGCTATAGGGAATCGAACCTATATACGCTAGATATATAGCTGTATTTCTAGCCAAGGTTAATCCACTTTTCCGTCGACCATTACATTTAGGCTAAAAGGATAATCTATGAAACAGTACCTACAATTCTGAACTCGTCACAATCAGAGAGTGGCCCAGATTTACATGCGTCACTCTGATGTAGACATCATTATTCAGGGCTATCCAAACCAAGGTCAGTAGCATATTTACATATCAGAGTATCGCTTACACGGCAGCATTCCTGCATGAGACATCGCCATAAACAATTTCGTCAGCGTCGATTTAATTTAACATTATCACAAATTATTTGGTTGGGTAAAATCACAATGTCATGCCGAGCTCTTGAGAGATAAATACATACGACCATGACGTCTTCACAAACAACAGTTAAAACATTTTACATTGCGTAACTTGTGCTATTCCTATCACGCATTGAATATTCCCGACATGTAAGTCAAACGCCTACTGATTAGTCTGCCTGCAGCAATGCTCATATCTTCAACTATATAACACAAAAGAGCAGATGCAAAACAAGGACAACGGGTAGTGTAAACCATAGTGAAACGCTTCTGTAACTTATACCACGACGGGAGACCAAAACGCATATTTTTTTTTTAATTTATTTTTAAGTATTCTATTGCCCTCTTCAATATTGGGGATCATCACTGTGGTTTTAGGCGTAATAAACCGACTATTGATAAGATTTTTTGTATTCGACAGATATTGGAGAAAAAATGGGAGTATAAGGGTACAGTACATCAGTTATTCATAGATTTCAAAAAGGCATATGACTCGGTTAAGAGGGAAGTATTATATGATATTCTTATTGAATTTGGTATTCCCAAGAAACTAGTTCGATTAATTAAAATGTGCCTCAGTGAAACTTATTGTGGGCTAAAGCAGGGAGATGCACTATCACCTTCACTTTTAACTTCGCTCTAGAGTATGCCATTAGGAAAGTTCAGGACAACAGAGAGGGTTCGGAATTGAACGGGTTACATCAGCTTCTTGACTATGCGGATGACATCAATATGTTAGGAGAAAATCCACAAACGATTAGGGAAAATACGGAAATTTTACTTGAAGCAAGTAAAGAGATACGTTTGGAAGTAAATCCCGAAAAGACAAAGTATATGATTATGTCTCGTGACCAGAATATTGTACGAAATGGAAACATAAAAATTGGAGACTGATGCTTCGAAGAAGTGGAAAAATTCAAATATCTTGGAGCAACAGTAAGAAATATAAATGATATTCGGGAGGAAATTAAACACAGAATAAATATGGGAAATGCTTGTTATTATTCGGTTGAGAAGCGCATTTGTCATCTAGTCTGCTGTCAAAAAAGCTGACGGTTAGAATTTATAAAACAATTATACTACGGGTTGTTCTGTATGGTTGTGAAACTTAGACTCTCACTTTGAGAGAGGAACAGAGATTGACGGTGTTTGAGAATAAAGTTCTTAGGAAAATATTTGGGGCTAAAAGAGATGAAGTTACAGGAGAATAGGAGAATGGAGAAAGTTACACAACGCAGAACTGCACGCATTGTATTCTTCACCTGACATAATTAGGAACATTAAATCCAGACGTTTGAGATGGGCAGGGTATGTAGCACGTATGGGCGAATCCAGAAATGCATATAGAGTGTTAGTTGGGAGGCCGGAGGGAATAAGACCTTTGGGGAGGCCGAGACGTAGATGGGAGGATAATATTAAAATGGATTTGAGGGAGGTCGGATACGATGATAGAGACTGGATTAATCTTGGTCAGGATAGGGACCGATGGCGGGCTTATGTGAGGGCGGCAATGAACCTCCGGGTTCCTTAAAAGCCGTAAGTAAGTACTGCCCTCTTCAATCGGCACAGTTATATCAGTTCCACCCTGTATACGTGTCATAAAGAATAACACTAAAAAAATGCATATAACAGTCCAGTAGCCTAATTTGTGACTGACTGGGGTTGAATATAAACTTTTGGATAAATATATTTCAATAAATGACAAATTCTGAAGTTTGAATACAACGTGTCATTCATCTTACAGTCCTAATTTCAGAAGTGTACGAGAATATAAAGTTTAGGAGCACTTTATCTGTCCCTGAGGAGCGCTCTGCTGGAAGTACATTTTTCTACTCCTGAAATTTATATCACATGCACGCCGCTACCCTCTCCGCCGCGGTGACGGGGTAGCCGGAAGATAGAGATTCAGACAGCAGGTAGTATAAGAGGCAATATGCTGCAGGAAAATAAGGGAAATTGTTGCGTCACGCTAAGCTCACACACGTCACTTCCCTTTCCGGTACTCAAACACAACAGTAACACAGTCTGCACATAGGGTGCGTTGGAATACGCCGGGAGTTTCTCCTATTCACTCTGATTTACGCTTGTGAGCCGGCAGACACATTGTTCGATGCCGCAGTCGTCCTCAAGCCATGACTAACGTTGCGTATTTATAGGAGACGGTGAAAATATATGTTGAGTATTATTAATTCAACCAAATAATACAAAACTTACTCAGAGTGGTAATGCCAGAGATAATATTAATACTATATGGCTTGTTCTGGTGAAGATATATGGAAATAGTCCTAGGAAGTTATTAAATATAATTATTGAGAATAAAGAGATGAAGATAAATGAAGCTCCTTTATAGACATTTTTTGTTCCAAGTAGTGTTTTGAATTGCACATGTAAATTTGTTAATAATTTATTTCATAAAATATAATGTCGTGATGGAATTAATCAGCATCTTATTGGAATAATAAATAATCCTAATATAATACTAATTCAATTTAATGATAGATTTATTATACTTGTTGATGGATCAAATACTGAAAATAAATTACTTATCATTTTCAATTTATGATTTTTATATTAATTATTTTTTTCTGTTAATGATTTAATTGGAATATGTGAGAAGCAATTTATAGAATTAAATAATATAAATATAATAGAGAAGAATAAAAATAGTATTAATCATCTTAAAGGTATTATTTGTGGGATAGAAAATGATTCTAACGAATAATTTTATCTTGACAAGATAACGTTATTATTTAACTAAATTTTCTCACCAGACGTAATTGCTAAATTATTCGAATACCCCTTTTGGTATAGATGTTTGTTTTTACTTTCTCAATAGACGAGTATGTGATGCTGCAAAAATGAATTTCGAAATTTCTGATGAAATAAAAGTTTCCAGCAACCCGATTTGAGCATACCGTTGAGCGATTTTGAGCATACCGTTTGTCACCGTACAGATGCTTATCACTGAACGAATGTTGTTTATATTCTGCATCTACAAGTAAATCAACCGGAAATTGAGCACATGAAGTACAACTTATTAACGCTTACTACAAAAATTGAATGGAACTTTATAGTGATTTAGTTCAAGTAAAATGAACGATTTTAACCAATTTTTTAAGACTAGAATAAAGTGACAAATAAAAAAGGAATAGAACTATTGTAGTGATTCCAATGATAAATTAATTATAACAGAATTATGTATATTTTTCTTTAGGACTTCAGTCTTAAGTTTCTACACACTACACATTTACACAAACAAGACTTAACATCATCTTTCGACTATTATCACCATTGTAGTCACCACCGGTGATGGAATCTCACCAAGATCAACTAGCAATGGGTCCACACCTGTGGAGTAACGGTTAGCGCGTCTAGCCGCGAAACCAAGTGGCCCGGGTTCGATTCCCGATCGGGGAAAGTTACCTGGTTGAGGTTTTTTTCCGGGATTTTCCTTCAACCCAATATGAGTAAATGCTGGGTACCTTTCGGTGTTGGACCTCGGACTCATTTCACCGTCATTATCACCTTCATCTCATTCAGACGCTAAATAACCTAAGATGTTGATAAAGCGTCGTAAAATAACCTACTAAAATAAAATGGGCTGAGAAGAGAATCAAACTGACAGCGAAACTCGTTTCAGAGAGTAATCATCAGCCATATATATCACAAGACGCAGTGTGGACCTATTTTCTGGCGTAAAATTTAAATAAATCTGTAACTGGGGCTCGAAGATAGTCCCTGTGAATTAGAAGCACTCAGGCGAGATCCACTGCAGCATACTTCCTGTACGTAGCAGATTTTGTAGTAGATTCGAAATACTATGCGGCATAGCCTACTACATGGAGGTTTATGAATGGATAAATAGAGCTTGACCACTGTCCCACACTTGCAACATGCAATCTGTGCATTCAAACATCCATTACACATTGTGACTGGCTACACAATGGTACTCGCTCGCACACGCAGCTTGCAGCTCTCAAAGAGACCGTTATTATCTTATAAGAAAGGCAGGAAATTTAACTATCAGGCAGGTATACAGACAGACAGGCACACATAGATAGACACTCGCTTTCATTTCTAAAATTCATTAAGTCAATTGATTTTATAAAGCTCCGATAATAATAAAATAACTAACTCTCAAGTAGTCAGTAACAATCTGAAAATACTGGTTTACGTACACATAAAAATGTTTCTAAATATATTACATCTTGTTTATAAAGTCATACTAAAGCCAATCTGGACATACGGCATCCAACTATGTATTGTATTTTTTGTTTAGCATAACTGATGAATTGTATGTACTTTAAATTGAATAGTATACTGTATAGGTCAACTGATGAATTGTTTAAGCTTATAAATTGAATTAATCTACTTCATATGAATTGTATAGCTTAATGAAAATAAGTTTGTAAATTGAACTAATTTGATTGTATATGTTTGTATAGTTTGGCTGATGAATTGTATATGTTCTTAAAATGATTACTAGTCTGTGTAGCTCTACTGATGAATTGTATATAGACCTACTGTAAATTGAATGGTAATATGTATAGCTCAACTGATGAATTGTTTATGATTATAAATTGAATTAATCTACTTGATATTAATTGCACAAATTTGTATACCTTAATGAAAGTATGCTACTTTGTATTGTATATATTTGTATAGTTTTGGCCGATGAATTGTATATGCTTTAAATTGAATAGTAATCTATATAGCTCTACTGATAAATTGTTTGTGTTTGTAATTTGAAGTAGTTTACATGATATGTTTTATCAATTTCTGTACATCACAACTGGTTGAATTGTTTATGCCTTAAATTTAATTAAATTGTTTTGTATTATAATGTAGCTCAACTTATGAATGATCGTTTGCGTTTGTAAATTTAATAATCTGATTGGCTATGTATTGTATACTTTTAGTAGAGCCATCGATGTAGCTCAGTCGACAGACTCGCTGGGCTGCTGATCCGGAGCTGCGTTCGGGCTTGGGTTGGATCCCCTTTGGACTTTGGTTTCTTCGGAGGTTTTCCCCAGCCGTGGGACTGAAGCCGAATGGTCTATGGCGAGTCCTTGGCATCAACCCCTTTGATTTGATTACCTGGTTGGGTTTTTCCGAGGTTTCCCCCACCGAAAAGGCAAATGCCGGGTAATATTTTGGCGAATCCTCGGACCTCATCTCATCTCACTACATCTCGCCAAAATGTAAAAAAAAAAAAATAAAATTGTACAAAATTGTAAAAATTGTAGAAAATTACTAAATTGTAAAACTATAAAAATTTGTAAAAATTGTAATTGTAATATTGTAAAATGTTGACATGTTCCACATCTTAAAGCTTCATTGCTCATGTAAGATCTATGGAATAAAATAAATGAATGAATGAATGAACTGTGGGGAACTGCTAGCAACTCAAACATTTAAATACTGCAGAAGTATCAGTCCAAAACTTTACGTTCCGTTGTCACTGCACCATGGTATGTCCGTAATGATGTCATTCATCGTGACCTAAACATTTCAACTGTGAAAGAAGAAATCTCTAAATTCAGTAAAAAAATACCTGCACCGATTAAATCAACATCCCAATCATCATGCATTAAATTTGCTGGATAATAGTCAAACAATAAGAAGACTTAAAAGAACCCATGCTCTTGACCTTCCATTCATTTTTACTACAGCTATTTAAAACATTGTTGTTTTTCTTTTGGAGTGTTGTCATGGGATAACATCTCCACTCATGTCATATTCTTTTATAATATTATTGTCTCTTGTAGACAGATTGTAAATGTGGCATGTGTTAAATAAAAAAAAAATATGTTACAGTGTATAAACATCCAAAAACTCACAAAGAATAAAAAAAAATCTTAATTCTATTGTATCAACTTGTCCTTTTTGTTAATATCCATAAACAGAATGAACGATAAATAATGTTCTTAGTTTAAGGGGTTATTCTGTCAGATTTCAAATAAAAAAGTTTAATACAATTTTGATCGTTTTTGCTTCCTTTTCAAGAAAAAAAAATTATTTTATGTGAAACATATTTTCATAGCGTGTTTTGGGAAAGCCATTGATTTAATTCACAATATCCTTAGTCAGTTTAATAGAGCAGTGTATTATGATAAGCGACAGAAAGAATTTTAGTTTTGTCCTTTAAATGTGCAGAAATTTGATCCGAACAAATGTAACATTGAAAAGTTACTTTGCAGAAAAAAAAAGTTAAATTTCTTCGAATGGAATTTTTGCACATTCAAAGGACAAAACTAAAATTCTTTCAATCATTTATTATCACAATACACTGATCTCTTAAATTGATTGAGTATATTGGGAATTAAGTCAATGGTTTTCCCAAAGCATGATACGAAATTTATTTATTTATTTTGCGAAACATAAAATATAATATAAACAGAAAAAAAACTTTAGTTCACCCCTGAAAGAGTAGAACTCGTGCTCAGGGGCGGATTCCTGAATTTAAATTAAGAAGTATGTAATATAATTTGTCTTATGTCTACTACACAATAAGAATTTATAAATTTAAATTTACAATTTTTCATTACTTATAAAATCCACACATAACTTTATAAATTTAATACTAGAACTATTAGAATTGACAAGATTAGGATATTTAAATATAAATTTGTCATATATTCTTGGGCCTAAATTACTACTATGATTAAATACTGTAACAGTGTTGCATTTTGGTTCAAACAATCTTAAAGAATTCATACCTTTTGTTTCATAACTATGAGAATACAATTCAAAATTATTTCAATTTTTATGTATTTTTTGTAGGTTATTTTACGACGCTTTATCAACATCTAGGTTATTTAGCGTCTGAATGAGATGATGATAATGCCGGTGAAATGAGTCCGGGGTCCAGCACCGAAAGTTACCCAGCATTTGCTCAAGAGCACAACAAAATTTGTTCAAAACCATAAATGGCTTAATAGACTACCCTGATCTTCTACAGCTAATTAGTTTCAATATTGGTAAATCAAATTTAAGAAAGCGATCTCTCTTTTATTTACAGACAACAAAAACACTATCTTATAAAATGTCTCCACTTTTATTAATGCTTCGAACTTACAATCATCTATCAAATAAACAGGACTTAGATTTTTCGTTATCGTACAATATGTACAAGCAAAAAAGTTATGTAAAGCATTACTTAAAACACATGTTCTGTGTTGGTGAGTTTGTTTAATAAATTAATTGAGCTTATTGGGCCTGCTGTGTAGTGCTGCATATTGAATTTATTAACATGGTGTTGTATTTGCTCTGCAATTTGCCAATTATAGCTACGCCTACATTTTGCATTTTTGGCTGTGATGTCTGTACTTGGCTCTTTTTGATTTGTTTTTATTTGGTGTTTTTCATTTATATCTGTATCTGTATCTTTTATTTAGGTGGTATCTATTTGTTTTTTTTCTTCTCTTTTCCATTTTTAATTTGTAATTACACTTGTATCCGTTTTACCTCTTTTTTCGTGTAGTATGCAATTTTATGTTTTTTTTTATCTGTACTGTCTATTGTAATTGGGGCTTTGCCCTGTTATGGACATAAATAGATAAATAAATATTGAGATGAGGGAAAACCCGGGAAAAAACATGAACCAGGTAACTTTCTCCGACCGAGAATCGAACCCGGGCCACCTGGTTTCGCAGCCAGACGCGCTAACCGTTACTCCACAGGTGTGGACATTTTTATGTATGAATTTTATTAATACAATATAATAAATGACAATTTTTATCTCGAAAAGGAAGTAAACACGAGCAAATTGTATTAAACCCGTTTGTTAGAAATATCTCAAAGAATAACCCTCTTAAATTAATGATATTACTTGCGGTTCACCTTGTATACTTTTGTGGAGACACAAGTGAAACGTTGTGGGCATAATGAAGCACTTTCATAGTCTCAAAGTCCGATACGTCTCCAGTCTGGAACTGCACTGCCATTTGCGTGTTTAGTCACGAAATTCTAACACTTTACGTTGAAGGTGGAGGCGTTGTAACAAGGTTACACTCGGCATAAATCTCCTCTTGGCCTTGTAACCCGTTGGGTCAGGAATTTTGTGAAGTTCGTGAACTTGAAGACTGTTGCAAAAGCGATAATAACTACATTTTCCAGGTACAGTGATTCAGCTTAAGCTTTGTGCTTTCCATATTCCTCGCTCCTTAATCACAGACGCTGAACACGTTAATTCACTCTCCTTACGCACATAATATTTGCATCGGATGCTGAAAGGATCTAACTACTAGAGTTGTAAACACTTCCACGGAAACTGGTGACGGAATATCGATATTTCGACGAAATGTGATGCTAGAAAGGATTTTCCATAGACCGGTAAGGTCGCGTCGTCGTCGTTTGCCACGTGAGTGGCCTAATTTAAGTTTCGCTAATGAGCAGTCGAGGTCTAATTGTGGTGATAATGGTGATTATATGCGTGGTGACTCCGTTTCTACAAACTCTCGTCATCTATTACAGAAATTGCCGGATCTCTGAAAGGATTAATAGCAGAGCGTCTTTGGATGGAAAGGACCTTGAATATGTCAAGTTCATGGCTGTCCGGGTCGGCTGATTGTGAAAGTGATTGTGAATCGAGTGACCTCCCCCCTCCAGGCGCCCCGCCACCCCCACATCCGCTCCGAAAGACACGAATTCACTACAGCGGGATGTACGCATTCCAGTCGTTAAAGAAATTATGAAGTGTTTGTTTCTCATCGTCCAAATCTCGAATTAGTCATTTTTTATGGATTAATATTCGGCAGTTCACTCACGTCATGTAATTTTATTATTTAATATCTGACTGGTCAACCTATGTTGCTATACTCTCACATTGTGTCTGGCTGGCGCACATCGATATAAAGGCTCATTCACAATGAAAATTAAACATAACGTAAGCGTTAACTTAAGAATATAAACGTTACGGTAAAATCAAGATCATTCACGATGGGAACATAAACATAACAGCAAACATACTTGGTAACCATGGAAACATAACAACGACGCCATTTCCTCATATTCTGTCGTATACTTCAGCGCTCCACGATTGTGTACTGTTTGCAAATCACGTAAGCATAAGCATGAAAGTTTGGAGTTTGCAAACTTTCATGTTAACGTCTTACGGTAATGTTTATGTCAATGCTTATGTGAATCATTGTGAATGATCCCATTTGGTAGCCTGGGCGCAAACTTCTGTGTTTATGTTACGGTTATGTTTAATTTTCATTGTGAATGGGCCTTAAGTCTACATATGGCCTGACAGTACGCTCCGATATACAAATGAAAATAATCGACATGCTTTTTGTTTATGGATTTTGTAATGGAAATGCATTAGATGCTGTTGAGGAATACAGACGACGTTTTCCCAATCGAAGGGTTCCATCTAGCTGTGTTTTCCCGCGTTTACCGGATGTTATCTGAAATTCCAAAGATAGTAACAGTATATTCCTATTAAAAAAAGAGTAATTAGAATAATAGTAAGTATGACTATTTTCAAAAACTACAAATAATTCCCATGGCTTGTCAGTATATCTTTTCATTAATAATCTTCCTCTTATATAATCGTGAAAATTTTGTAACTAATTCAACAGTTCATTGCATAAATACACGACAAAAAAATGATTTTCATACCCCATCGGCAAGTCTATCTCGTGCTATAAAAAAGGAGTGCGTTATATGGCAGTAAAAATTGTTAATAGCCCCCCTATCGATATAAAAAATGAAACTCAAAACATAAGATTATTTAGGGCCAAATTAAAGAAGTACCTAATTTCTCACGCCTTCTATTCTGTAGGTGAATTCATGACATTCAGTAACACTTCATGAAATTGATACTAAAACTTTGTGTTGTACTAGTAGACTATATGGTAAATCTCTTCTGTATATATTTCATCTAGACTGTGACTATAAATTAAGACTTTATAATGGTATAATAGTATTCTAGCTGTGAAGCAATGTATGAATACCATGGAATGTTAATAAATACAATAAAATACAATACAATACAATACAATACAATACAATACAATACAAAACTAGCAAGCTACCAAGTGTTTCATTGAGGTCGAAAAGAGAACCGGTACCTGATACGAATGTACAATTCAAGGAATCCATAAAAATGGCAACCTTAGTAATCTGTCTTGTGTAATTATTTTATTTTATTACTGAGTTTGTACTTAAGTATGAAATAAATTTATCGAAAGAACAAAAGATATAGGTAACATTTTCAATACTGTATCACATCAAAATGTTCTAAACGTAGAAATACGTCTACAATGCCTCCCTCCATTTAGAAGTTCGCTCATCGATAAGTTAGCAACCATTACATTTCGGATATATGTATGTCAGGTTAAGTTGGCATAGATTAACACAAACTACATTATCCTGAAGTATATTATATTTCTCCTGAGACACCCTGTATGTACAGTAGTGGCAAAAAAAACCCAGACGGACCCCTGTAGCTGATTTCAAAGCCTTGTTCACTCAGAGCACGATAGACTGGTAACTAAGATTTTCGTGGTTCGAATCCTGCCTGGGAAGGAAACTTTTTTTGTTCTTTATTCGAATTTATTCCCAATGTGATTTCTCACATTTAAATACATTTATTTTAACAATATTTCCGTTCTCGTACTCGTTTCCGTTCCCGGTTTATTGTGGACCAGCCTTAACCGGGAAAATCTTGTGGAATTCGTGTTGACGTTCGAGTTTAGAGTACAGATACCAGACCAGAGATTAGATATTGATAGCCTAGGATATTTTGTGCAGGACAATAACTGGGTTACTTGTTCCCTGGACCTATTCAAAGTTATTCACCGTTCACGTGCTTCAATCCCGTGATTCAGGGATGAATTAGTCGGTTTAACAGACCAAAGAGGTCGCACATATTTACAAACATTACGTAATAAAATACGAAAACTCTGGACTGCTTGGACACAAGACAGGCTAAGCATATCGCCACGGATGTTCTACGATTTCAACAACAGTCATGGCGTCCGAAAAATGTTTGTTCCTGTTGGCTGGGTTTTACAGCGGCGTGGGTCTTCCTGCAGCTAAGGGGTTCCATTCTTTTGTCCCTAATTAGGATGTATAGATTTGTGCCATGACAATATAATTACACAGAGATCTGCGTCTCGTTCCGTACCGGGAATAACTAATAATACAACCGCCAGGATTCGCCCACGTGCACTTACATACTTGGACGTACATATGTACTTGCGTGCTTGTACCAGCGCAAATGGATTTTAACTATATACGTGTAATTGCTCGTTCCATATTCTTTTTAAACAAGTCCACAAATTCAGTGGACTCAGAATCGATTCCCGAGAGTGAAGATTTTATCTCTCTCCCATAGGCATAGCTGTTCCTTGTGTTGCAATATTACATTGCAATATTTATTGTCAAGTACCATACATAGAGTACAGACACAACCGTGACAGAAATAACTAACTAAAAATTAAAACTATAAAATATTGTAGTACAAAGATATTTAAGCTTTTTTAAATAATGATATTTCATATGGTAGGTATCTAAAAGAGTACACAAAAGAAGTTATTGTCCGAAATATTTTACCGTGGAAAAACTCATCATGCCAATTTGCACTTTTTTGGGGAACGATAAATGCGGTAGCTTCCAGTTGCTTTCCGCACCACTCTATCTTTCGTATCTTATAAGGTCCCAAGGTGTCTCACCATGGAGGTGAGGAGAATGGATTTGACTATAGCCCGGACCAGCTTACTTAATGCCCTAAAGGTGAAACCTAACCTTTTTTTCCCTATTATTACATATGCTAGTGGATTATAGTGATTCTCTAGATGTCAGGTTGAATTTTCTTTTACCAACTTCGTTTCGAATTTCAAGTACTGACAAATACGACAACTGGCAGTTATTTTCTGTCATGTTGGCAGCAACAATTTTGGTTTGCAGTAGAAGGAAGCTGATGAAATGGAAGTCCCTAAGCTTGTGAAATTTGAATGTAATTAATAATTAATTAGTAATACCGGTATTAATTCTACATAATTCAGTTGTGTTGCATTGTGATTCCATTTCAACACTATATTGAGGTAAGTGTAATTAAATAAAATATAACTTATAGACCTAGGCCTACTCGGTATGAAACGTGGCTAAAGGACAGAAAAGTATTTCTTAGTGTTCCGATTTTTATTAAAATGTCCAAGAGAGCAAATACCATGGTAGCGACTTAGGAGTATGTGCTCGTATTTTAAGTAGGTATACATTTCAAAGTGGTATTCTGTTTTCGGAATTCGTACTAATCATTTCACGTGATCAAACAGAATAGATTTTTAGATTAGGTCTCTTGAATTGTAAACTGCTTAGTCAAAGCTATGAATTTCTTGTTGTCAGACAAAATAAGTTACATTTTAATATTAGATCATACTTATATTACCTTCACGTAATAGCGCCAGCATTTTTCATACTTTTATTTACTTGCAGTGTTGTAAAACCTTGTCGTAATTACAACTTTTGAATGTACATTGCACAGGAAATGCTACAAATGATCAATATCTAAAAAATCAATATTACTGTCCATATTTCTCGTCAGTTATGACCCATTTTTTTAATTGATGACGTTAATTCTTTCACTTACCAACTTACAACTAAATTATTGAAGGACGACTGCCATCTTAAAGCTCTCAGGCCTGTTTTCACGTA